>JADAXU010000057.1:11204285-11822321 GCA_018340775.1 Taxus wallichiana var. yunnanensis | reverse complement strand
GGACCGATCCTTTGCCACTTAGCGTTTTTAGCTTGAATTCTATTATTTTTTAGATAACCCATTGATATGCATATATAATAATTTGTGTTGAATTTCTTGGGATTTTTGCTAACATTATATGTGTAGGTTCTCACTTATAGCTATCATTTTTATGGGTTGTTGCTAATTTCAAGCTAACTTGTTAAAATTTGAAGTATTGTGAGCTTTTTTGTGTTTTTCACCGTACTTTGGTTGCAGGAGTGGCGCAGGCACACAAACAGGGGCGCATATACACTTATCTTGGCGCGCATTACTGTGTCGGAGCTTGAATTGTTGTTTGTCAAACCTGGCACACATACACTAACCCCGACGTACATACACTAACCCCAATGCACATACCCTAACCAAGCTATAGGCACACTAATCTAGGTGTAGACACTATTTCATACTGTACCTTCACTACAACACAAAAACTGTCAAACCGGAACATATACACTAACCCAACGACACACACTTTTCTAGTGGCATAGGCACTCTGTCAGAATCTAACATTGTTTTAAGCTGCGGTGGCGGACACGTTTTTAATCGGTGGGGTGCATGCCTCTCGGGTGGCACAAGTGCACTGTAAGTTATAAAAAAATAGAGTGTTACATCCTCCTAACCCACGCGTAGATGCCAAAATAGGGGCACATGTGTCTTTTTGTTTTCTTGAGATTAAGGTGTTAAGGTGCTAACTTTCTTGTAGGTTTTATCTAATTAAATACTCATTTTTACATGGTGTTTTTACATGCTTTCACTTGATTAGATAAAATTTGCATACTTGCTTATAAGAATAAGATCGCGTATGCTCTTCCCTCACATCCCTTGGGGTGATCTTAGGAATCAGAAATGATTCTTATGTCTTTTTGATGCTTTGAAATTGTTAAGAATATCTAAATTGGAATGGATTAACTTGGTGTGTGTGAATTAAAGTGTTTTTCCATTTGATATCTTCTTGGATTTTGGGAAACATCATGTATTCTCTTCTCTTGCATCCTTGGATGATCTTGAGAATTCGAAATGATGTTTACTCTTTTTATTGGAAACTACTAAACTCGTTGTATAGGACAAAACACACACTTGTTAAAGAAAGATGGAATTGAAACAAAGTCAAAAATACTAATACGGTTGTTATACAGGTTGCTAAAAGGTGTTCAAGCAAACCACACCTAGTTAAACAAGATAAAAATAACAACATATTCAAAACATTGTATTGCAGGTTTCAAAAAGGGTACGTCCCTATCCTCTCAACTAGAACATAACCCCTTTAGCATAATTCCTTAAGTTACAACAATGGGGGTGGTTTCAGAACCCTAAAGTAGTCCACGAAAGAGGGAACCTTGTGGAAAAAATGGGAAGTGCTCCGAACTACCTACTTGACTAGTGATTCCTTGTGAGATAGCATTACTGGTTGTCCATATGGCAACCCCAGTGATAGTACATGTAGACGCACTAGTTGCCTACTATTCTTGAAGGGGGTAAAGTAAAGTTGAGATAATCCCAAGATAGTCGGGACTATTTGGGTAAATCACACTCACTTAAGACAACTTTGTAACACCTAGGATGAGAGAACCACCTAGGAAGATATTCTTTGGCCAGGAGCCCACTTTGACCATTCTAAAACAGTGTTGAGTTGTGAGCCATCTTTTCATCATGAAACATGTGACGTGTTACTTTTGCTTAGTTTTTCACTTGCCTTAAGGCAAGGTGAAACTCTACCAAAGTGAAGCCAGCATTTTTCATCCCCATTTTGATCTACTTCCTTCACATTCTTTTGACACTTTGTTGATCAAAAGAAGGGTGACTACCTCTGTGTTACCAATCGATTGTTTCTACCACTTTTTTGTCCATTTATGCCCATCCATGTTTGCGGTTGGGTAAGTTAAATGTCTAAAGTGTGTGGAGGTGTATTCATATCATTGGTGGCCTTTGTGATCTTGATACCCACATCAAGATCATCATTGTAGTTAGGCGTGGTTCATCATCTTGAACTTCCTTAGAAAGGTTACCTTGTTTGTATTGTATCACTAAAATTTTGGTATTTACATCTTGTTTCTTGTAAACTTGACCTAAATATCTATATTGTAAGGTTATGCTACACATATTTTAACAATTCCTAGTTATAATTTAAGCTTTTAGTTCGATTCTATTATTTCCTTGATTTTGAAGAGTGCTTTATGTGTTACCACTTGCGCGTGTTATATCAATATCATCTTGATACCAATACCTTACTTTATCACAAATTTTGGTTAGCATATCTTGGTGACATTGTTGTGTCACTCAAAAATCAGAATCGCACTTTTTGGGATATAGGTCTTAATCGAATTTGAGCTCACTTCTAGTATACCTTGTTAGGAGGTCACATTAACTTCTTGTATTTACTTACATCTTGTTCATTTTCTTGAACTTGGCATAAGTGAGAACATCTTGTTAATTATCTTATGACACCAAACTACATTTTGAAACATAGTTTAGGAAGTAATTCATTCATTTGATAGGCTTAGATACCAAACATTTGTGTCACTATTGATTTATGAAACTGTATCATATTGGTATTCTCACATTGTAACTCATTCATATTCTTGACAAATAATCTTGCATTTCACTTAGGCGTGATCAAAAGTTTTGAACACATTTACAACTTACCTTAGTGAAACTATCATAAATCATGGCTCCCAAAACAAGATAAGGACTCAAGAAACAAACATACGAGGAATAACAAGTGCAAGCTTGGGAAGCCTCAAATAGACAAGGGTCAAACCCTTTTATTGGACATGATCTAGGGCCTCAATTTTCCATAGAAAAAGAGATAGAAGACATGGTCGATCATAGTGGTGATGAATTGGAGTCTCCACATGCAGAATTTGACTTTGACCCCACCTTATTAGATGAGTTCCTTTTTTTGAAACAAGGATAGGGTGCTGGTATGAGTTGTAGAGAACTGGGACCAAAATGCACACTACAAATGAAACAATCCCACCTACGAATAATGCTAATGAGGAGGAATGACCTCTTATCAACATGGAGGACATTTTAACACATGGACATGCTTCTACCTCTAATGCAAGAAATGATAATGTAATGGGACATAGAATACCCTTTATCAAAGTGCCACATAAAATCAAGTTAGGACACGAGAATGTTGAAGAAACTCCACAGTGTGAGGAAGAAGAGGAACCTTTAGGAGAAGAGATCACCATTCAACAACAAATAAAAAATATAAGCCAAAAATTAGCCTTGCTAACCTCTCATGTACAAAAGGAAGTAGGCCGAATGTCCAAAATCAAGGTCTAAGGTCAAGATTAGTGAATTCCATAGAGAAAATCATGGAGAAGACAATGCAGATTATCATCATGTATATATCCCACTTCTCCTACTAAATAACAATTGCTCTCACAAGAAGTATAATCCATGAAGTCAAAACTCGCAAGCCTTCAAGAGAGCAATGTAGGGAGAATTAGAAAGTATCAATATGAAGAACTAATACCTTTCCCTAAAAAATTCAACATGCCAAAATTCGAAAAATATAGAGGAAAGGGAGATCCATGAGATCATGTAAAATATTTCTATATGGCATGTCAAGAGGTGTCCTATAGTGATAATTATCTCATATGACTCTTTCCCAAGAGTCTAGGAGGTCAAACCTTGGAGTGGTTTACTCATTTTCCTCGTGGGTCTATTTTCTTCTCACCAGAATTGGTAGAGAAGTTTGTGCGTTACTTCTAATATAACATAGAAAGTGATATAAGCATGGTAGATTTATGTGGCACCAAATAATGCCCTAATGAGACTTTCACCACATTCCTACAACATTGGATAGGATAACCAGGTCTCTTCCTTTGCGATTTTCCTAAAAATAGCTGGTAAGTATCTTTGTGCCCAAACTAAATCCAGACATTGCTTTACACCTTCAAATGCCTTGTGTTTGCACTTTTGAGGAGGTCATTGAAAAGGGTGTTCAAATAGAGAAATCCCTTATTACTAAGGAACTCTTAATTCATAGTCTAAGGATAATAAAATGCTAAACATACGAGAGAAGCTGAAAGTATTTAACAAAAAAAAATGTGGTAGGAGATGGGATCAAAGATTACAAATGTGTACAAACGGTCCAAACCGGTCAACCTTTTAAACCCGACCAAAGGACCAATTCAACCACCACCAAAATGAATAATGTTCACCCATCTTAATGATCCTTTTTGGTTATATTAAAACAATTGGATGTGTATCACATGGTGACATATCCTACGACACAACCATTTGATGAAAATGCTCCAAAACCATCATGGTACAAGGAGCATGACTATTGCAAACGCATCTTGTCAAGGGACATAAAACAAAAAAAGTCTGCAACTCCGTCACTATATCCAAGATCTCATCAACAATGGGGAGATAGAGGTGGAAATCCTAGGGAAAACTTAGACACCCAATGAAAAGATGGGGATATATAAAGAGCCATTCCCCAAACATGGTAAATTAGAAGAGTCAAATCCGGATTGGGAGAGTCATCCCAAAGTTATAAAGTAGTGAATTACTTATATACCAAGAAAGATAAAAATCATTATGATTCACTTATTAGATGTATTCACTCTCCTAATGACCATGTGAACACCATTCGAATCAAGGGAAAGGATTGTACCACGGTAACAAGGCGTGCCCGCCTCGTGATTCCTAAACCTTCTCCATCAACCCCACAAAATGGTAGGTACAACCTCTTAGAGAAACTTGAGAAAATATCTGCCAAGATTTCGATCTTGGATCTTCTTAAGATTTCAAATGTACACTAGGACATTTTTTACCAAACTCTCCAAGCATCGAGAGTGCCACTAGAGGTAGATCCTACACATCTTCAAGCCACAGTAGAAAAAATTATACCAACTGAACACATTACCTTCAATCATAGGGAGATCCCTACTAAAAATCCAACGCATAATCTTCCTTTGTATATTGAGGTAGTTGTTACCCACAGGAAGATCAAACGGGTGCTTGTGGACAACGGATCAGGGTTGAACATCTACACGCTAAAGTTGGTTAAGCAATTGGGACATACTAAAGCAGATCTTGAGTCAAACATCATCACTATCACCGCTTACGACAACATGGAAAGGGAGTCAGTAGGAACAATCATGTTTCCTATGGAAGTGGGTCCCACTTGTCATCAAATAAATTTCTATGTCCTAGACTTGGAACTTTCATATAATATGCTTTTAGGCCGACCATGGATTCATGCCAGCGAGTTTGTGCCATCAACATTTCATCAATTCATTAAATCAAGCATGAGGGACACACCATTACAATACAAGGAAATTCAGAGCCCTTCGCTCACTTTGTAGAGATCTCGATAGTTTTACACGTAAGGGTACATATGCATGTCCCTCTACCAATATCGTTGTCCCTCTCCAATATGAAGCCATGGAATCTCGGGTAGATTCGATTCCCTCGATTCTTGCACCCATGGTGTCTCTACATTAACCTCTCCTTTTGATTCATGGGAGATGAAGGTTCTAGAATATGGTCATGGAGAATATAATGTGCAATAAGCCCTCTTGGTTTCAGACCTTTCATTGTCACCCAAGACTAGAGGACAACCCAACTATCACTTCAGAAGACCTAGAAATGAACAAACTATTGGGTCATTTTTACCTGGAGGCTTACTAGCTGAAGAAAAATTGTTGGATCCACCTACAACATGGGTTCCAAAGGATACTCATCCAACCTACTATCAAACCCTTGAATATGATAAATCCAATAAAATGATGTACTCCATGGGCTATAAGGGCCTATGATGCGAAGAAATGAGCAAGGACAATGAGAACCAGTACCTCTCCCGCATTTTAAAATAGAAAGATACAACATTGGAATTTTCCCTTATGGGGCACACCCCAATGATCAAGATGCTACTTTCTCTAAACATGAGGATAGCTCTGACTATCTAGACAACGATACGGATTCCCATTATAGCCAATATGAGGATCTTGCCTCCACAAACCTATTCATGAATACCGTTGTCCTAACCATAACCCCTATGGAACCTACCCTTGACCTTGTTTACCCTTCCCTTGTTGAATGGGACCAACAACATCATATGTCACTAGATCTATTTGAGAATGATGAAGCTATCATAGATTTCATGGGCATTCGGGATACAATTCCCATTGGAGACCACAAAAGGGCTTCTATATTGACTTGGATACTTGTGCCTACTTCGGTGAGGAGGCTGAGCTTCGTGGTCAGCAAAACTTAAGAAAAATTGAGGGAAAAAGTTCCAACGTAAAGCCTCAACAAAATCAAAGTCCAAGTTGCACAGTGAAAACCTCTTTGAGGCGCTGCCAAAAAATAGGTGTAAAAATCTAAGGACAATAAAAGTGACCACACCAAGGATGAAAATCTCGTGGAGACATCCTTGGATGAAGATCTCAATCCCCCTCCTAATCCTACGCGTATGGAGGACTTGTCAAAGTTACTAGTAGAAGAAACTATCGATGTAAACATTGGTACAGAAGAGGACCCTAAAATAGTCAAATTGGGAGCATCACTCTCGGCACGGGAACAAAAACATTCACCATGCTACTACGGGAGTTTATAGATGTATTCACATGGTCCTATAAGGATATGCTAGGCTTAGATCCAACTTTGGTCATGCACAACTTAGTTGTGCATGCAGACACTAAGCCTATTAAGTAGAAGCTTAGAAAGATGCACCCAAGGGTGGCCCTACTAGTTAAAGAAGAATTATAAAGATCGCTTGTGACTAGATTCATTCAAAGCACATTTATTACTCAATGGATATCCAACATCATCCCTATCTAGAAGAAGCATGTTGGGATCAGAATCTGCATGGATTTAAAAGACATTAATAAAGCTTTCCCTAAGGATGATTTTCCATTGCCAAATATTGATATGATTGTGGATTCAACAGTAGGATATGAGATGCTATCTCTTATGGATGGATTTTCAGGATACAACCAAATCAAGATAGTTGATGAAGATCAACACAAGACAACTTTTACAACTCCTTGGGGTACCTTCTTGTTATCAAGTAATGTCGTTTGGTCTCAAAAATGCATGAGCTACTTATCAGAGGAAATGAAAGTAATTTTCCATGATATGATCCATGATATCATGGAAGATTATGTGGATGACATCCTTGGAAAATCTAATACAAGGGAGGATCACCCTGTTATTTTGTGGCGTATCTTTGAGCATTTACGCAAGTACAAAGTCTAGCTAAACAGGTAAAGAAATGTGTGTTCGGTGTGCTATCGGGAAATTTTTGGGATTCATTGTATCAAGAAGGGGAATTGAAGTAGACCATGCTAAAGTGTTTGTTATTATTGAAATGCCTCCACCTAAGAACATTAAGCAACTACGCAACTTGCAGGGAAAAATACAGGTTATTCACCGCTTCAACTCCTAGCTTGCTGATAAGTGTCATTCATTCACCCAACTGCTTAAAAAGGATGTCACCTTCATTTGGGGACTAGAGAAACATCAGGCCTTTTCCTTGCTTAAATAATACTTGGGCAATCCACCTGTCCTCATGCCTCCAACTCTTGGTGAGCCACTCCTACTTTATATCTCTCTACTCAATTTACTATTGGTGCGTTGCTCACCCAATACGACCTTGGTCACAAAGAAAAAGTGGTGTACTACCTCATTCACACTCTCATCGCTTATGAGCTCAACTATCCCCAAATTGAAAAGGATTTTTGGCTATTGTTTTTACTTTTTAAAAACTTCACCATTATCTATTGAATACCAAAACCAAGCTTATATCCAAAGTTGACCCGCTCAAATACTTGTTGTCTAAACCCACCCTCACAGGTAGAATGGCTAATTGGATCATTCTACTAAGTGAATTTGACATAGAGTTTGTGCATCAGAAGTTGGTTAAGGGACAAGTACTCGCTAACCAATTAGCAGAAGAACCTTTATAAGGCACTGAACCTTTGAATCTGGATCTGCCAGATGCCTCATTGTTATACATTGAAGAATATTTTGTATGGAAAATACACTTTGACGGGTATTTTACTTTTCATGGTTTAGGAGCAGGTGTGGTCCTCATTACTCCTTCTAGCAATCCCATACCTCATGATTTTCATCTTAGTTTTCCTTGCACAAACAACATCACAGAGTATGAGGCACTTATCATAGGGATGAAGCTTGCCATCAAATGGAACATTCATCATGTTAAGGTTGTGGGTGATTCTAAGTTAATTATCAAGAAATTTAATGATGAATACAAGGTTAAGGATGAGAAGATCATACCTTATAAGAAGATAGAGGAAACTCTAAAAGACTATTTTATTTGCATCACATTTGAAAAAATCCTAGAGTGTAAAATAGATTTGCGAGATGTTATGGCCACAAAGTGGGTTCTATGCTCCGTATTCCGCCAGAAAATAATGACATGTCATTCTTTGTGGAAAATTTACGCCAACCGGTGTACGACATACCAGAATCCTGTCTGGTTTGTGATGTTGTTGGTCCCAATTCCCGTGGTATGAGCCCATCTTTACCTATCTCAAAGAAAACACATTCCCTCCCGACATCTCCCATTCTAGAGAAATAAATCCTAATTCACCAAATAGCTCGTTATACCCTTTTAGGAGGTATGCTTTATCGTCGTGGCTACGATGGGAATCTATTACATTGTCTTAATATGACAGAGTCGGTCCAAGCGATCAAAGAAGTACATGAAGGGGTGTGTGGAGCACATACTAATGGAATGGTTTTGGCCAAGAATTTTTAAGAGTAGGCTACTATTGGCCTACCATGGAAACTGATTGTTGTAACTATGTCAGAAAGTGTGTACTTTGTCAGAAGTATGGAAATTTTATCCATGCTCCATCACAGCCATTGTAACCCATCACCACCCCATGGCCATTTTATAAATGGGGACTTGATTTGATAGGGAAGCTTACCCCTACTTCATCTGATGGCCATACCCACATCATCACGGCTACTAAATACTTTACCAAGTGGGTGGAGGCTGTCCCTTTAACCTATGTAACAGGAGCTCAGATTTCCAAATTCATCATGAATCATATCATTTGTTGGTATGGCATTCCTGCAACCATTATTACTGATAATGGAAAGTCATTCAAGAATAAAATGGTAAAGGGTCTCTAGTCATCGGTTCCAAATCAGGTTAAAATGGTCTACACCATATTATCCCCAAGGTAATGGATAGGCCGAGGCCACAAATAAGACTTTGGTGCAAATAATGGAGAAAATGGTAAGTAAGACAGGTCGTAATTGGCATTTACAAATCCACCCAGCTCTTTGGGATTATAGGACCTTTATTCACACTCCTACGAGTGTGACACCATATTCTCTAGTATTTGGGACAGAATCTATCATCCCACTAGAAATTGAACTTCCTTCCCTAAGAATCTCTCTTAGGTATTATCTGGATAAGGATGAAGATTACCGGGTGGCTAGACTGGCTGAATTAGAAATCCTAGATGAGAAACACATCCGTGCCCTTAATCACCTCAAAGTGTATCAGAAAAGAGTCTCTAGAAATTATGACAAAATAATCATACCTCGTTAGTTTGAGGTTGGTGATTTGGTCATGAAGGAGAATTAATTCAACACAATGGCAGAACAAGATATGAAAGGAAAGTTTGAACCACATTATTTAGGACCTTATGTTATAATTGTCAAGTATGGAACAGAGCATACAAACTCACTCACCTCAATGGTGATGAGCTCCATGAGCCCTTGAATGCCATGCACCTTAAGTGGTTTTATGCTTAAATATGGCACAAAATCAGAAAAGAAAAAAATCAAAAACATAGTAAAATAATAAAAATGTAAAAAAATAAAAATAAGAGAAAAAGAAAAAGAGAAAACATGTCATCCATAAGTGAAAACCATGCAATGGTGGTACTTTGGATAATTCCTTGGGTGAAAATCGATTTGGAGCCTTGGGAAGATTCATTGTTCACAAGCATCCTGCATCTGGGGGTACTTTCACTTAGCCTAGGGCTAGTTCCACCTCTACCTCTGATATTCTTTGTGAGCATCATCTTGTCAAGCCTTGATCTGGATTTGTCTCCTTTTATTCATCTGTGAAGGGCATGGTCTTTGCCTATTCCCCATCTTACGCTGGGGGCATTTTTGTGACTTCACCTTCCTATTTATAAGCACGTGGAATTTTCCCTTGTATATTCCCCATCTAACGCTAGGGAATCCACGCCTTCTTGGTTACCTATACATAGCCCTACAAAAAAGCTGTTAGAAAAACACAAAAACATTCAAAAAGTATCAAAACACAAAAACAATAGAAAAATGTTTCACAAAAATGAATCTTGTAAAAATATTGTTTTAGTTTACTTGCATTGTCTTGTTTCTTGCTTTGCTTGTTTGCTTGTATAGTTGCTTCATGCTTGTACATTTTTGTTGTTTGTTTCTTGGACATACTTTGTGGGGATGCATCTTTTCTTGATTAGAGTAGATTTATTCTTACTTGTGAATATCAAAGTGTGTTTTTGCATGCTAGTGAGTCATGTTACATTGTTATTATGTTCTTTGTTAGCATTTGATTGTGTTTGTTGCATGTGCATCATTTTTTTATCACATCACCATATTTCCATTAATATCATCACATCTAACATCATCTATACATCATATATCAAGAAAAAACTAAGCATACATCATACGTGAATGCTAAGCTAATCATCACATATCGTATCATCAGATGGGGGCAAGAGGGATCACAAATATCAAAATATATCCCCCCCCACACCCATATCATCATATAATCCCATCCACTAAGTCTGGCACATCACATGAGAAAATACATTTGATATACTCTACAAGATCTATCATCTAGTAATCAAAACACATGTGATACATCAATAAATCATGATACATATACATGTGAAATCAAATCAGCTAATCATCTAAAGCACATCTCTCTATCCATGTCCTCAATCAGGAAATAATAAACAATCTACATCTCATAAACACATATGTCATGTCAAAAATGTCCATATAATACATGTGTGGTATATCTGTCTCAAAAATAGATATACATAACTGCATAGTACATCAAAAATTCCTTCATCTAAGGCATACAAAAAGATGATACATATATCAAAGAATACAAAATCCTTCATTAGAGGCATACATCAAAACTGTAGTACATCAAAAAATCCTTCATCGAGGCATGTGTCAAAACTGCTATACAAGTAAAAATATAGTGTACATCGAGCACAATCTACTCATAGCCTTCATCGAGGCATGTTTCAAATCTGCTATACAAGTAAAAAATATAGTGTACATCGAGTACAATCTACTCATAGCCTTCATCAAGAGGTGTATGTAACAAAAGCAATCATCATGGCTGAATCGAGCCCTCAAAGGGGGTGGTTGGTCTGTCTCACGGTGGTGGCATAGTGGGAACATCACTCAGTCTCCTTGAATGTCCCCGTGGATGCTCCACTGAGGCTTGTGGCCTCTTTGACCGGGTCCCTTTGCTAGATTGCTGCCTATAGGAAGGAACTTGCCACTCGGAGTGGAACTACCTCAAAATATAAATATTTGGAATAGGAGGTTCTACCCTTTCTTTGTAGCTAGAGATATCGTATGTATGCAGGGCCATCACTATTGTACCATCTGTGTTAGAAAGACACTCTCTCTAAAGCTTAGGAAAGCTCAACTTAGCCCACTACATGCTCAACCTCTCACCTATCTTGCTCAAGTATCATGGGTGTAGGTTTGGGCTCGTGTGTCTATTGATATAGGCCCATCACCTAGGCCATCTCTGAGGCCATTTTCATATTTGCTGAAAGTGCACAACACTATCACCTACCTCACTAGCTGGGCCCGAGCTTGATTTCACTCGGCTATCACTGCTAAAATCTGAGCTCGGTCCTAGTCTCTCTGCGTGTGAATCTGGTCTCACTCTGCTAGAGCCTATTACAACTACTGTTATAGAGTGGTTGTTTATGCCACTTGGGGCTGTCCATGTATAGGCTTGGAAGAATGTCCATACTCTAAAACTCGGGCCTAGGAGGATGTGCAGGTACTGTCCCGATCCACTGTGGCCTCGGTCCCTATACCTGTGTGGCACCTTACTCATCATGGGGTAACCCATCAAATGGATCCTCTGGGATCAGGGCACTACACCCTCTCTTTGGTCACCACCATGCCAAATCTCTCTCGGTGGTCTAGCACCTTTTTCCCGTGCCTCCTCTAAGATAGTTAAGCGTCGGGTAAAACAAGAAACATACTAAGTCCAATAATTCACATTAGTGCCGCGATCTCACTAGTCTTCCACGTTGGGTCCCATACATGTGGGACCACATCTAAGAAACTAGCCCTGGCTCAAGTCACCTATATGCATGGCCCCATGGTCTGCCTCTCAGCATCTCGACGGATGTCCGGATGCGGAACCCCCTGCACTATGCCTAGCTGTTCCTGGCATCTATCTAACCAATATAGCTCAATGATATAACTCCGACCACCTATAAGGAAGTGCTCCATTGTACAAACACTGAGCTCTATGGAATCCTCCACCACTATATCTTCTGTAGGGTCTTCATATGACATCCTGTTTGGTATCTCATCGAACTCTCGGTGATACATATAAGCTTCCCAGGTGACCTCGTACGTCACCACCTACTGAAACCCACACCATGTAAGATGGATCCTCTAGATCTTGAACATGTAGAGTGCCCATGGGGTGCTCGATAGCAATGTGGTCCCATGACCAAATCTATAGTAACAAGGTAGGCCCCACCATCTTCTGACGGTGGTAGGTGATCGATGTAAGTCCCAATAAAGGTGCACCAGTATACACTATCCCCAGTAATAGCACTCACCGCTGAAAATACCTGTACTCAAAGTGTCATCATCCCTCTTAAAAAGATGTCCCGAGTCTTATCAGTGAGTAAAAACCCACTGATAAGTTCCATAACGTATAGGGGCACACGGTGTAATGTCGGTCGGTGATACACTCATGGAATGAAATGGTCATACCGTCATGTGGTATGTCATCTTGATCGAACAAAACCATGATAGCTTCCCTCATCTACCTAGCATCAAAAGTGTACTCAATTAGTGAACCCAGGATGGGCACACGGAGTATCCGCCACACATCCTCTAAAGTAATGGTCATCTATCCAGTAGGGAGTTGGAAGCACTGACTCTCACCATGCCACCACTTAGCTAGTGTAGTGAGTAGACTATGATCTAACGTGATAGAAGGCATCCATGAAATAGGGCCTAGGCCCACCTGCCTCTAAAAGTATGGCTATCACACATCGGTCTCGTGAAGCATGATCCCCTCTAGCTTAGTGATCCGTGAATGATTCTCCCACATCTGAAGCAATGGAAATCATCTCTACAAAAAATCATTCCATTCATCAGTTACTAACATTTCTTTTAAATTCTATCTATCCTTTTTAGGGTTAACCCAAAATCCTAAATTTTCTTCTAAATGCAATCATTTTTGGCATTTTCCTATCTATCCTCCGTTGGCCTAGTGCGCCTGTGTTCCCTTTGGGGCATGTGTGCCACCCCTTCAGTGCATGCATGTGTGTGCCACCCTTTTAGCACATGCGCATGCGTGCAACCATTTAAGGGTGCTTGCACCATCAATCGTGTCCTTGTGCATGTGTGTGTGCGCTATTCTTTGTGTGTGTGCACTACCCTTCGAGTGTGTGCAAAGCCATGCACATACGTGGCACATACACATGCACATGTGTGTGTTTGAGTTTACCTACATGTGTGTGCATCCACCCTAAGGCACATGTGCCCCAATGGATGCCTACAATATCTTTAGTGCATCTCGTGCCTATGCGCGCATGCATGCCCAACATGACCCCTAACCCTAATTCCTAATTCTAGGAATTAATTTCAAAAATTGACAAGGAGGGTTTGAGTAGTCACAAAGATGCCATCGTCGGTGTGCCGCTGATACCCTCAGATTATGTCTGCCCATCTTAATCAGTCTCGTGCTATCATCATTGTCCTCACATCATCTGAACCTCACGGTAAAAACTCAGTGGTGGTCGGTAAGAAATGAATTGGTCGCAGTGATTTACCCCCCCAGGTGGGGTATATCGACTTGTTTTTCACTATCGTGAATGCCTGGAGGCTCATTTTGACTGCCGTTTTCTCCTCTATTCACCATTGAATAATTATTTTAATTAAATAATTATTTTTCACCGTGTTGGGGAATTTTTTGCCGTCCAATACCCCTTTCTTCTCCTTAGGACAATTTTTATTGCTCCTAGGTGATTTTTCTTCTTATCCACGCTCTCGTAAATAATTATTTTATTATTATTTCTCCCTTTGAACATGGACACTATTTGTTCTTTGTTTCTTCTTTCTTCCACAGGGGCATGTTTTGTTACGCCTAGGCCCTTCATTCTATTTCTTCTATTTAATTCTATTGCCCACCACATTTCAAAAAATAAAAATAAAATATATATATATATATATATATATATATATATATATATATATATATCACTTCAAAATCCAAAAATAGGGCAAATTTTTCACAAAATCCTAAAAGTAAAAAACCTACAAAAATAGGTAAATTGCTTATTATGGCTGAAATTGGTGTCTTGCACATGGTATTCTCTCCATATCCTACTAGTTTGTTTCAAGTCTTCACCGATCTATATGACTCACGAATATTTTGATTCAAAACCATTCACAAAGCTATTTTCTTGCTTCATCTGTACTCTGGGGCATGTCTTGTTGCTTGGTGTTGTTTCGTTGCACACAAAGCTTTCTACTTGGACCTTGTGTCTGTCATCATTTCCCCTTGCATGTATCCTTTCTCAGGGCATCATTTTTAACCCTTTTCATTAATCACGAACATGTGGATCTCTTCAACTTGATAACAAAACATTTGTACAACCTGTCTTGCCCATTGTTAGGTTAGATATGTGTGTTCATACTTGTTTTCCCTGTTCATAAGCGTGTTTCCTTATCATATTGCATTGCATTTTGTATTTTGCATGGAGTTGGTATCTTCAAGAATGGACAATTGTTCGTAGTATGGATTTTCATATCATTCTACTTTTTTGTATGCTTATATTTTTAATAAGGACTCGATGACGTAGATATTTTGGTGATATGGTGACACTAAAGTTGTTCCAATGCAAAGTATAGAGGCTAAGTTCTTCTCTCCCCTTCTCCATATTTCTTCTACCTCACTTTCCTCCCACCACTTTTCTTCTACTTCACACCGGCATTATGCCCCTACCCATTCTTCTATCCATTTCTCATATTTTTTGATCATCAATTGTCTTCCTTCATCACCCCATTGACACTCGAGGGGGCATCTCTCCCTCCTGCTAATTTTTCTTCTATCCCTTCAAAATTTCATCCATCTACTATCTTTGAAGTGGCATCACTTATGCCACCCCAAAGAGGGGCAAATGTAGACACCCATAATTATGCTTGAGCAATTTAAATACTTAAATTACACTAATTATCTCCTTTCCCGCAAATTGGTGACATTTCATCAAAAGGGCTCATCTTCTCTCCTATTGTCGTTAATTAATTACACTATGCTAATTAATTAAGTCACATATCCAACAAATATCCTAATTAATGACCTTCCATTAATTAATCTCCCCTGTTATCTAAACTAATTAATTATTATTAATTAATTAGCTTCCCCTTTCATTTAACCAATAAATCAATATTTAATTGATTTAATCCCCTTCTATAGTCTAAATCATGCTAATATTCCTCTAAAAGCTTCTATAAGCTTGCACATCTATTAATTAAATCATATTGATTAATTAATGAGCCCCTTTTATCCACATGAGTCACTAAAGGACAAACAAACCGTCCTAAAGTTAACTCAACCCTATCTAAACCCCCTTTATCCACAACTAACTCAACATCTCTATTATCCCACATACAAAGGGATGTATTGATTCCTTTATCCATTGGGCTATATAAAGAGCCCTCCTCCTATCTTTACACTTACACCTAAATTCTTTAAGAAGATAAAAGCAAAGCACATAGCAAATAGACTATAAGCTTCTTTGTCACTCTTGAAGAATTCACCATTTGAAGAGCTAAGCCTCCTTTCTTGCATTTTCTAGCCAAGTGCTTGGGTCATATGGGGATAGTCAAAGGGTCTTGTAGCCAAGCTTTGATGAGCTCCCATTCCTAGGTTCTTGATGATCAAAACAATCAATTTGATTGCCATGGAGTCTACATAGGTCCATTTTCTTTTTGTTGGTAATCTAGAGGAGTAGAGGTTTGGATACTTTAGCATGTTAATTTGAAGTTAATGCATTATACTTAGTATTAATCTTGTTTAGCTCTCATCTTTTATGGTGCTTAGATTTTGTCTTAGCTTTGTTATAAAACTATTTAGGTGGTAGTTCTTATTCATCTAACTTAGCTTAAGCACAAATACACACACACAAAGGTGTGGCTGAGTTATTCTACAAACCCTACATATCATTCTTGTTTGTACTTTTATTAGCTAGATCTTGTATGTTATTATTATTTTATTTGATTAATAGTTTCCTTACCTTAGATTTAATTTTATTAAATCATTTGGTGAACCCATTTATTGATCATACCTTAGGCTCCATCATGCATATTTCTCTCAATGCATTCTATCAAGCCCATCCGAATTGTATTGATTCTTTACGATGCATTATGGATCATACCCTAATATGATCTGATAACTCCCCCACCTATGTTACCCATTGAGTATCCTATGACTTGGCTTTAAATCATGATCATATTACTTTTACTTCTAATGATATTCCTTCCTAGGCAATAGTTGATAATACACCCCCTTTGTATATTTAGGCGCATATTCACAATTTGTTAGTCAAGCATGTTTTGGTTGATAATGGATCTTATCTTAACAGTTGTAACATTTCATTTTTACATCAAATAGGCATTTTTGCAACTAATATCACCCCATCTCGCTTTGCATATTTTTGGTTTTGATAATGCTCCCAAGAAATTATTAGGTGAAATTTCCCTACCACATTACGGTAGGAACATGTACCCTCAACGTGGCATTTCATGTTATGTATAATAATATCAGTTATAATTTAGTCTTACATTGCCCTTGGTTACACTCTATGAATGTTGTTCCCTCTACTCTCCATGCTAGGATTAAGTTTCTTTTTGAGGGTGTTGTTTATGACGTCTTAGCTAACTCATCCTCTTGTACTTATTGTAATACCACTAACCACCCATCCACTTATCCATCTTCTCCCACCCCAAATGTTGTTGATTATAATACTTATGGTTTTGGTTATAAGTATTTGCTTCTGATATAGATTTTCTGGGATCAAGACTTAGTAATAATGGCCAAGGCATCATTGAGCCCATATCCATCCTCAAAAATCTTGATCAAGTTGACGTCGTTTTTTCCCTTGCTCCTCTACTACACTTTCTTGGGGAAATAATTTTCTCCCTTCATGTGCCTATTTTGATATTTACACTACTTCCCATTCCAACACATTGCAGTTATTTCATCCACACCTTATTGATAGCAATGTCTCTCATGATCTCCCATGTTTAGATGAATTTCACAATGATGAGGCACTAGAACATACACTGTTTTACCTTCACACCATCACAAGAATATGTTCCCTCACTCTTTACATACCACTACATATATTAGTGAGGGTGATCTTAGCATGTCCTAATCTTATTCTCATGACATTATACCCACTCAACCATATGTTGAAGACTGATCTACCTTGTTTAATGAAGAAACCATTCCTTATAATCTAGGAACTGATGATGATCCATGTATTATTCTTCTAGTTGCTTCCCTTAGTGATAATGAACATGATGATATACAAAAAGTGCTATAAGATTTCCTTGAATTATTTGTTTGGCATTATCATGATATGCCCAATATTGACCTCTCTATCACAATGCACAACATTATGTTATATGAAGTTGTTAAACTCGTCCAAAAGGAAATATAAAAATTCCATGTGTGGCCTTATTAGTAAAATAATAAATTCAATGATTGTTAGACGTTGGGTTTATTCATGCCATGGACTATCCATAATGGGTGTCCAATATTATTCCCATGATGAAGACTAATGTACAAGTTTTTGTTGCACCAACTTTCATGACCTCAATAAATCCTCTCCTAAAGATAATTTTCCTCTACCACTCATTGATTATATTGTTGATTCCATTGTTGGCCATGATATGCTCTCTTTTATGGATGGGTTTATTAGATACAATCATATCCTAATCAACCTAGCAGACTAATAAAAACCTCCTTTACTACCCCTTGGGAACTTTCTACTATATTGTTATGCCCTTCAAGATCAAAAATTCAAGGGCTACATACTAACTTGTTATGACCCACATATTCCACGATTATATTCATAAGATCATTAAGGTATATGTTGATGAAATTTTGGCCAAATATCAACATTGCATTGACCATGTTCAATATATTTGTAAACTATTTACATGCTTATGATAATATCATGTACACCTTAATCCTAAAAAGTGTGTCTTTGGAGTTACTACTAGAAAATTTGTTAGGATACATCATTTCCTAGCGAGTTATTGAGATTGATCCCAAGAATATTTGCACCATTGTAGATATGTCTCCTCCACAAAAATTTCATCAACATCATTAATTAGAAGGTAAAATCCAAGTCATTCATCATCTTATTGCACAATTAGATGACAAGGACCAACCATTTAAACGTCTCATGAAAAAGGATACTACATTTACTTCAGATGCTAATTGTTGTAGACACAAAATCTATACACTTTGGTACATTTCTAGGTCCTAAAGCATACTAATGTATACATGATTCCTAAGTAATAAAACTAGTGGTTGACAACTTCTTTTGGGTATTTTGCTTTGTATCTTACACTTTTATTGCCCTTACATATCTTAGAGCCCTTTTGGAACTTTACTAATTTACCTTTTATGGTCTCGAACACTAGTGCCTAGTTAGGAAAGAAGAGCACATGCACTCATGTCCCTCTTGGGTGCTCCTAACCTTCTTTAATTTCTTCTTACTCTTGCAAATAATTTTTACTTTTTGGTCACGTTTTAGAGCTTTGGGTCAACCTTTCAGGTTGTCAACTACGAAATTCAAATAAGGGAACCATATATATACTTAGATATTGCTATAAAATAAGCAGTCAAGCATCATAAGCATTATCTATCATCACCTAAGATTGTATTCAAAGGCACAAGAGCATTACAAGGCATCCATCTAGCATAGCCATATAATGTACAAAGGCTACATCAATCTGCATATACAACATAATAGGGGAAGTTCATTTAATTACATTATAAATACATTATGTAACATTATTAATATATTGTAATATTATTAATAATGAGTTTATATAAACTCATAGTAATAATATAGTTAGTATTTAAGGCGAGTTGTGAGAATAAATCACATAGCTATTTTGGTTTCGAGAGAATAAAGGTTTGTTAGAGTGATTATAGAGATAAGAGAGATATATGAGGAAGATTAAGTGATAAGACTTGACTCCTAGATTATAGGATCAAGCATTTGTATAAGAAGTTGTCTCTAAATGAATACAACATCTTGAATGAATTGAATTTTCTATATTTTATTATTTGTTATTTTTATATTATATTACATTTTTTATCATATTACATGACAAACATTCTACATACGTGCTAAATTATAGATCTAACCCATTACCATCATGCAACTTGTAAAAGGGAATTCAAGGAATCATTACACACACATGCACAAAGAACTACATGGATTATGAGATGTAGTGCATTGCTCACATAAGTTCACTCTTCATGTGAT
The DNA here is from genome assembly GCA_018340775.1 of Taxus wallichiana var. yunnanensis. NCBI lineage: Eukaryota > Viridiplantae > Streptophyta > Pinopsida > Cupressales > Taxaceae > Taxus > Taxus wallichiana. The sequence goes on along the minus strand of JADAXU010000057.1, from coordinate 11,802,510 downwards.
TTGTTGGGGTAAGTATAACTCCACATTCTACATCTTTTTTTATTAGATTTGATGTGGTTTGTGGACATGTGCAGGTAGACATTTATTTTATAGGTTACATGTGTGATTGGAACCCTAACAGAGAAGTCGAGAGAAAAAAATATATCGGAGGGAATACCTTCGACCCAAAAATTTTAGAACCTAAGCATCTAATCGAACACTATCGCCCAGATTGGACACTAGCACCCTAGGGCTACTATCCTCTTATGGTCATTTTTTTCCTTCATATTTTTGCACTTCTTAATCTTCATCGAGCCTTTACGATGTTTTTCTAGCCTATTCCAGTAGTTTCCCGGTCTATATTATCTCCAAATTATACATAATCAACTAAGTCATCTCCCCTCTATTTTTATTAGCGCTTCGTATCTTTCTATGCTTATTATTTGTATTTTGATGTAGTTAATTACTTTTATATCATTAGTTATAACATTTAATATGAAATTAGGTTTAATTCAATTTATATTAAATCAGTTTTCAATAGGAATTCAATGATATCAAAGCTTATTTACTTCATACACTTGTTTTAAATCCTCTTATTCCTAATCAACCATTGCTTTTGTATATCTCACCACTTTTTATACCTTAGGCACTTTAATTTCTCAACATGATATAAATCAACATGAACATGTAATCTATTATATCAGTACCTTACTTTCATATGAATGTAATTATAGCTATTTTGAAAATTTTTACCTTGGCGTTGTATTTGTCAGCGACAAGTTATGTGTAGACACAAAATCACGCACTTTGGGTAATTATCTAGTCCTGATTGCATACTACTATTCATAATATTCCTAATTAATAAAAGTACTAATCAACCCATGTATTTGGCCACCTTTCTTTTCTTTCTATTACCACTTTTGGTCTTACACCCTTACTTTCTCAGTTTTCCTTTTTATACTCCAAATTTTATCATCCTAGACAACAACACTTAGTGAGAACGCTAGAGCCAAGTGCCCTCATCCCCTTTGGGCACCCCTACCCCTTTTTACTTTAATCTAATTTTTTGGGTCCTTTTTAGTTGTTTGAGCATCTTATCTTTTTGGTAGTCAGCCTTTTTGGGGTTAATTATGAAATTTAAGCAAGGGAGTCATATAATATTAAGTTATGTGATCATAATATGGGACCATGCACTTAGCATTAGAAATCACCACCTAAGGTTGCATCCATCAAGCATCTAAGGGCTTAATTGCATCCATATAGCACCATCACAAGGAACACAAGGGTTGGTTATTCTGTAAACACACTTCATAGGAGGGAAGTTCATTTTATTCCATGCACACATTTATTACATTTCTTTACATCTAGCTTATTTTCTCACTATCAAATGTGACTCATACAAGAGCCACCTAAGGCACAAGTCCAGACACACATGCATAGAACTACATTGGGTCTAATATGTAGTGTAGTGCTCAGGCTTTTAAATTCACCATTATGACAGATGAGCATAATATGAACCCTCATTTTACATCTTTCTTTTTTAGGATTTGATGTCTATTTGAGGTTTTTACATGTTCATATTTCATTGCATGTTTCCACCGACCAAAGGTGAATAACAATGAATATCTTACAACCACCCGGAGGAGGTTTTCTAATCTTTTTACTGCACCCAAGCACCTAGAAATAGGCCTAGGGCACCTGTGGGTGCCATTCTCCCTCTCCAAGCACCCAAGTTCAAAGATATCTCTCCATATCTACATTTTTCTGGGTGTTTGTGTGACACTCCTATTGCTTTGTTTACTTTGACATCACTTCAGTATAATTCAAAACTAATTATGAATTAGCTAAGTATCTCTTTCTCCTCCTTGAAATTAGGGTTTCATATATTTTGGCTTAGTTTTCTTGGGTTAATTTTTGTACTTAATTGCATATTTATTTAATGTTACAATAGCATCAAATTAGGCATAAAATCCACATTTTAGCTTAATCACTTTAGTGAACCCATCACTCAAATCAACCTTATTTCTAGGGTTTTCTTCTTATGATTGGCACCCATAGTGGTGTATTTGGGTCTCTTGAGCATCTCGAGCTTCCTCCATCCTCCCATAGGGTTTCCAAATCAATGGCTGAAGTCTCTACATCAATAACTGCAACTGAAAATCCTTTTTCTGACTCTCATAATGTTACCCTTAATGAAATAGAAACATCTGATAGTGAAAATTCATACAATAAGGATACCAATGTCGATCAAGACCAATTAAACACACTTACTAATTTTTGACAAGATTTATGTAATAATTCCACTCATATTCTGCGCATGATTTGACTACTTTGCTAAAAATACTCATGATTTTTCCTTGACCCCTATTGCTAACTCTTTGTCTATCATGGCCTCCAATCAACCTATTATTCTAGTTTCTATTCCTACCACCACCACCCCTATCATTCCACATAATACTCCTAATGCACAAATTAGATCTTCTTTGAATACTCCTGATTTAACTTCTTTATATCATGATCTACATACTCAAATTCGCCATCTACATCTCACCGCTTCTCATGTATCTCCATCTCTTGACTCCACTTCACTTCTTCATACTCCTTTTACACCCACCATTTCTACGTATGAACTACCACCAAACTTCAACTCCCTAAGCTACCCATTTTCAATGGCCATGGTGGCCACAAGAGCATCTCCGATCATTCCATATGGAGTGTCTATATTTTGTGGATGATCACATTCTTTTACCTAATATTTTTTCTCTTAGTATCTATGATTACGGGTGTGTTGGTTTTATGGTCTACCCGTCCACTTGATAACCTATTTAATGCATCTCATTGATGCTTTTATTAATCATTTTTTTTTATCAAAATTGTCTCTAAGATCTCATATGTGTAACTTACACAACTTAAACAAGGGGCTAATGAACATCTAGGGGACTATGTCTTACAATACAAGAACAACCTAGCTAAGATGTCTAATGTGCTTATGGAATCCAAGCTTCAAGACTTATTCATTAAAATTTATTACCACCTCTTTAGGAGAGAGTTATATTTGAAACATCTCTCTCATTTGATCACTTGTGTCACACTCTCAAGATTCACAAAACTAAACTCTTAATCCATAGGCAAGCTTAAATATCAAGAGCAAAACTCATCTTCCACGCGATTTCAAAGTAAAACACCCTTTAAACCAATCACAAAACCTATGGATACTAAGGTCATTGTTAATGATGTCTCCAACACCAAAGAACTTCAATTGAAAATGCCTAAGCATACATTTACGAAGTTGAATATTGCTCCACAAATTATATTACAATTTTTAGAGCAATCTTATTACGCTTCCTTCTCCACTCGACTTAGACCCATCTCATCTAAAAGGTCAAAATTACAATGAGAATTTTTGATGTGACTATCATCAATGTGTCATACATTCTACAAATAAGTGCTTAAAATTGTAGACACCAAAAATTTGCATCCCTCAACTCGACACACTCATAATTGAAAGTGTCATATTTACTACATTAAGCCCTCTTAAATTGTTTTTAGTTAATTAACTAATCGCACACCCCTAACATATAAATTATTTAATTAATTTAATTAATTAAAATAATTCCCCCTTTACACCTCACTATGTTAACTAAGACACCTTACTATGAAACCTCATTAATGACCTAACGCCACTAAAACCACCTTCCTAAAAATCATTAACTTATTCCTAACCAACTAACCTTCTAAAATCACTAATTAACTAAATATTTCCAAAAATGTTAACCCCTCTTATCCTAACCAAGTTTTTTAATGATTTTTACCCTCCTCCCACCTTAAATACTTAAAAATATGCCATATATAGTTCGGAATTGGGGAAAATCACCCGCCTAACTAATTTAGTTAGGATTTCCCTAAATCATTAGCAATTTTCTGATCACTAGTGATCTATAAATATGTGCATTCAGACCTCTTTTGGGGAGGCATTATGATGTTTTTATAGGTACATTTTTCTTCATTATCAATGTAGCAGAGATCAAGACATCCTTCATCAACTGGCACCAATGTCACGTTACTCCTGATTCAAAGAAACCCATCATCAAATCATTCACTATCACTGTTCAGGTCATCTTCTTCCATCCGTCCACCAAATTTGCCCATTGTGCAAGGTAATCTACTCATTTTTCTTGCCTTAGACATTGTTTGTAGGTAATGTTTGTTTATGTATTCATAATATATCATCAAAGTTCTGAATTTACCTTAAATGATAGCTTGATCAAGTTTCTTAGCTCTATTTTAATAAATCGATGAAACTAACAACAATGGCTAGTGATTTCCTATTCCATAGTGATTTACCTTAATTGCCAACAATTCATGTGTTACTTTTGATTTTTCATATTTTCTACATAACCTGATGAAAATGTATTTCTTTTTATTTGTATATGTTAATCCTTTGTCCAAAATGTTTCTTTCAAATGACATTAGGTGGTATTAATTACCCCGCACAGTGACATTGGTGTTTTTCGTGTCATTCAACATGAGAACAATATGAGCTCCTCCATAATCTTGAGCTCTGCACAATCCAAAATGTACCCTTTATCCATTTTGAGGATATCTTTGTAATAACTCAAAGACATTCGTGAGGCTACCAAATCATTCGGGATACATGCAATGAAGCTATAAGACTCCATGCATATCTAGAATAGTATGAGTTCACTTACGAGACTGACTTAGACTTATAAGAAGATCTCAACATAGCACCTAAAATTGAAGACCACAACACATTAACTTATCTATCACCAACACTACACTTGCTCACATTTTTACTCCCAGAGGAATCCTTTGACTTCTTTTCCAAGGATTACATTTTTATTCCTAATTCTGACACCACTACATGAGAGGAAGAAATAATTGATTTTGTAGCTTCTAATATATCTAAAAATTTACATAGACTAGGAATCTGATTTATGGATTTAAAGTCATGATTAATAATAGTTATATATGTATCTAATCTAAATAAGTGATAGTCACATTTCCATCTTATCATCTTGTAGCACAATCATAAACATCAATAAAATCTTAAGTCATTTTCTAAGCAGTAACATTATCTTGTCTAAGTTTGATCTTTGTAAGCTTGTTTACAAGGAAAGAAGCTTTGATCCATTGCTTTACATGGTGTGTAATAAAACACAATCAACATTGCGGTACCATAGAAACCCCGCCATATCAAGGTCAAGCTCGGTTGTTACCCCTTGAAATAATCAAGAAAACTAAAGGTAAAACCATGCTAGACATTTTGGCATGCCTAGTGGGATCCTAAACCCTATTAATTTCTTCATTTTATTATCAGTTTGAGCACTATTTATATTGATTGCTACTTGCTAGTGATTCCCCTTTTATTGTTTCCTTGACATTTTATAATCCATCTATAGTGTTTTTTTTTGTTCCATGTTTTTCCTAATCAGATTACAGGTTACTTCTTTCTGGAAACTTTATTTTCTAGATTTGCTAAGCGAATGCTTTGGAAATTGCTAAATTAAAATTAAAATTAAAATTAAGGAGCGCTCTCACGGTAAGTTTTAAAGCCATTTGTTTAAATTTTTGTCTTGCATTCTTGATTGGTTTTTCTCATCAAAATAGACATTTCATTTTGGCTCTTAAAATGAAACATTCTCATTCTTCTGCTTCACATAGTTTAATTAGGGAGGTGAAATTGGTTGCATCCACTTATTCTTCCCTCACACACAACCGAATCACTATCAAAATATAAAACACATTTAAACATTTCCCACCCAAGTGAAACTGATTGGGATTTCATCACCCAACAGGGAAGCCGACTCGGTGTTCTGGACCGAGTATAATCTCTTATCTTTCAATATATATTAGCTCAGCACCCAACTCCCTTATCGTAGTGGGACCATGAAGTGAGGGGGTAGGCCCCAATACCACACCTATACCAATAGCAGTACAGAGTTGGGCCTCACGTAACTTCGGGTATATCAAGGACTCGCCCTTAAAAACACCTAAAACCATCCCTAGACGACCACTTCCTAGGACCCTTGTTAGCCATCTTACACATTTCATTTTTTTTAATTAATCAAGATAACTATAAAACCACTCTCTGATTGTTCTTTCTTGTTGTTTGTAAAATAACACATCCACTTATTTTCCTTTTTTGGTGTTTTATTTATTTTTTCTTATTATGGTCCATAGTAGATAGAAATCCCATAATCAAATCCCTGAAAACATGTCCACCCCACCTACATATCAACAAAATATCCCATTTTTCACTTTAGCACCTTTTACCCCAACGCAACAACAACTTCCATACTATCAAATAGACACATCTAACCCCTTTTCAGACCCTCAACAAACTTGGCATGAAGTAGGGGCCAATTATAGAAATACAACAAGACAACAACTCTCACATTCCCCACATCGGTATCATAGTCAAAACCTCCCTACACCTGGATCACAAGAAGAGGAATACTTCCTTTCTTCTAGTCCTCAAGCATCTGAACTCCCTTTCTACAATAGGGGAGACCCCATTTTTGAGGAAATGTTAGATTTAAATCCCATTTCCCTTAATGCTTATCTAGTAGCAAGAAACATTCAGATCAACCATTCACACCTCCATCCATCCAACACACCTACAATTCATCCTTTGCCATTGCATGCCTTGTTGATCAAAATCAAGACCTGTTGTCCAACAATTATATCCATACACTTTGAGTCAATCTGAAACATCAAATAGTAGCCAACCTCAAGTATCTCTCACCTCTACAAATCCATTTGAAACTTTGAATGAAAAATCTACCATCATCCAACTAGAGGCATCTGAGGTTTCATTAGCTCCCATCTACAACCTTCACATGATCTCATCACAAAACACCTCTTCAACACAGGTTCCTTCTGTAGGATCCACGCCACCTTTAAACAATGTCACTACTTCATCATCCACTCCTCCAGTTACCTTACATGTGCCAACACCTCCCTTGAGTTTTGTCACCCCTTCCATAGTTATGTCTTCCCAACAAGTTACTACTCCCATCCATAATATCACTATGTCCATCCCCACAACAACACCATTGGTTAACACTAGTGTCATTGCTAGTACACATCTTGTTTCATAATACATACCACAACCTTTACAACCATTGATCTCTACACCCCAGTTTGTACCTCAATAGAACATCCCACCATATGGTATCCCATAACAAAGTGTTCCATAGCAAGCACCTACTTTCATTGCTTTAACTATGTCTTCGAGAAAACACCTACATATTCACAACCTCTTATGCATGTATCAATGCCATTACAATACCAATATGTTCAAATCTCAAAATCTATCACTTCACAGCAAGGATCCTCATCCCATCATAACACTCTACATCAAAACATCCTTCATCATCGAACCATTCCCCAAAAAAATCAACAATACATGCCTCAGTAGTAATATATCAACAAAATATTCCATCATACCTTGTCCCACAAAAAAACAACCCCTATCAGTATAATCTCCCATATAAACATAAAATCTCCCAACAAAATAACCCGCACCAATAGAACATTCCATAATAGTATCAAGTGTACTCATAACCCAATCATTCTTTGTATCAGTAGAGCTCATCCCTACAACAATCAATGCAATCTGATCCTCTTCAAGCCCTTCTAAGCCACATATCTAGCCTAGAATCCACTTCATCAACATCCAAGAATGTGCTCTCTTATGATCAGATTTGTAATGAGCCCATTCACCCTTCTATACCATACAAACCATATCCACCTCATTGGGAGCTTCCAAAACTTACTAAGTTTTATAGAAAATAAGATCCCCAACAACACATTCATGCCTTTTATCACACATGTTATCTAATAGCTCATGATCAAGACCTCATGTTGAGGACCTTTCCCATGTCCCTGGCTAGTCATGTCTTAGATTGATATAACAACATTCCACAATAGACACTATTCTCTTTTGCACAACTTTCATAATTGTTCTTAGACCACTTTTCCATAAACATAGCCCGTAAAATTACCATTAATGATCTATACGCCATTAGAAAATTTAAAGATGAATCCATCATTGATTTTGTAGCCCATTGGAGGGACATTACCAATCAACTATAACTTACACTACCACAACCAAAGTTAATAAAAAAATTGTCACACATCTACCAAACACATTTCATCTACTCTACAGATCCAGTCATTCCAAAATTTTGATGAGGATTTTACCATGGCCCGTAAGCTAGAATTGTGAGCCCTAGAAGATGGATAGGTAAAACTTCATCCTAAGAAACCAAAAATGGATTTCCCATCTAAGCCACCATCTAACTCAGATAATTCTAAATCAGTTGCAAACGCCTTCATGGTCAAATCTTCTCCTAAGGAAAATCCAACCACCGAACGCTTTCATCAACAACACAACTATACACCCATAGTATAAATTTATGGTGTAGTTTTTAATAAATTTCTTGTCTCCAATATAATATCACTTCCACCCATTCGACGTATTGATTTATCATTTTTGAAAATCATTAGGTATTGAGATAATGGTTTTTGTAAGTACCATCGGGTCAATGGTCATGACATTGAAAGGTGTCACACATTCCGCAATGTGCTTCAAGACTTGATTGACAAGGGTGACCTTCACTTAGATAATCCAAATCAAGATCTCGACATATGTAATAAGTCATTTCCAAATCACCCCTCTTCCCCGAGAAACCACAAATGAACGTTGTTCATACCATTACTACAATAACTAAAATCGATCATGTCTCTCTCGATTGCTTTATCACCGAACAAAACAAAATATGCAAAATCTACACTAGCACTCAATGATTTTAAAACCAAGAACATAGAAACCTCTCTGTTGGATGCATTTCTCAAAGTCTCCCTATGTCTCAGTCACCTACACCCATAGACTCTAAGTCATAATCTGACAAGCTTGAAATTTTTGAACCACTTCTTTCTACTAAATACAAACCCACATCCTTGCCATATGTTGTTACCAAGTCCATACCCTTACCCTCCAACATGACTACACCAATGTTTGCACCTAGGTTTGAAAATATAACTATGATACCACTTGAAACATTCTTAGCACAATCACCCCCGCCCAAGCCAACCATAAGACATGACCATCCCCAATCTGTGAAAATAAACAATCTGAAATCTACAAATCATTTAGACCACACCATCCAAACTTCTTCTCCTTCATTAGCATCGACTTGAAAAATACACCTAGTTCATCTAAAGTATCAAGAGGACCTAATAAGTAGGGTGTTGTTCAAGTCTTTATAAGTCCTTATTATGATGAAACTTATCATTTTTGTGGTCCTCCTCCTTTCCATCCTTCATTTCATCTAAGAGGCATACCCACTTTTAGAAATCCTCTTATCGCGTCAGAACTAAGACCTATGAGACCTCCCAAATTAAACATCACTTAGGATCCTAAAAACCATCCTTATCTCCCCCTGGATTTGGATCCTCTACATGAATCTTCTTTTATCATACCGGTTAATCACCCTATCATTATAGGGGAAAACACATACATCATACTCCCACCATGAGTTTGTATTCCACATCTATTACCCCGTAGTGGGCATCCACATCTGATCCTCACCCTCCACCTCCTATACAACCTAACTATAATTTGCATCTACCACATCCACTTGTTGCAATAGCTAAAAATCCTCTGCATCCGCCAAGTAAAAAACTTATTCCAAACAACCCGCTTCACCTCCTCCTAAGAAAAATGAATGCCCAACTACATTCGGACCTAAAGGACATTATGCCACCATTTTGGATAACTTATTATAAGAAGCAATCATCATGTTACCACCTCCCAAGCCATTAGGACACCACGGGTGGAAGCCCACCTAGTATGACTTTGCTACTTTCTATGATTATTATAGAACATGAGGCCATACTAAAGACTATCATTGTAGAGCCTTTCATAAAAATTTCAAAATATTGGCAGTTCTCTCTTCCTTCCTTCTTATGCAACATCGACATCAACCTCAATACCTTTAGAAGAGTCTACCCCTAAATCATCTAACCACCAAGTCAATGTTGTCCATATCACCACACATTTGAAAAATTAAGGCAAAGAGTCATCTGGGTCTAAGGAAGATAGAGACTTTATTTCCATACCTTCACCTCTAGAATTATCGGCACCATATGATAAACCTAAGGTATCTATTTCATTGGCTCTTAAAGAGCCTAATCAAACATCATCATCCAAATTCAAAGTCTCAATAGAATAAGATACATCTCCACTCACCGCATTACAGAAAGTAGCTATTAAACAACTACACCAATCCCCATTAGGATGTCACTTTATGAACTTGTGCAGACATCACCAACTCACAAAAATGCCATGTTAGAATCCCTCCAATCCATCACTATCCCAACCAATGATCCAACCCCTTTCACAAATTTTGTAGGTTCCCTAAAATCATCTACCACCATCTCATTTGAACCATCTAAAATTCCCTCTCTTAGACTAGAGGATCATGACCTACCACTTTTCATCACTTTGCTCAAATAAATGAAATATCCATCAAGAGGGTCATGATTGATAGTGGTGCCTCCATCAACATCATATCATCCCTTGCCTTTGATCAACTCAAACTACCCAACATTGTTATCGCTCAGACTTTGGTTCCATTACACTCTTTCAATGACACTATCGCGCCTGCTATAGGCATAGTTATACTTCCACTGAAGGTCGGTGTTAAAACTCTATCCGAACTCTTTTACATTATAGAAGGAGAGTTTCAATACAACATGTTACTAGGATGCCCCTAGATACGAGACCATGCATTGTGTTCCTTCCACCCTTCATCATTGTCTCAAGTATGAACATGAATGTCAGACACTCATTATCCTGTTAATCCAAATCCATTCGTTGACTAGCTATATGATGTATCTCCCAAACAACATTCTTGTACCCACGTTAATGTCTCAATCATCGATCAAACATCTACTAGAAAATCTATCCCCTCTTCTAAATTACTAGAATATTCTTTAGTTAGCGCAGCCATGAAGCACCTCACGCTTGGGGAATATCACCTCCTCATGCTCAACTCTATCCCTTCACCAAAAACATATGGTCATCCCGAAAAACAACCCATGTACAACCCTAACATAGGAGATATTATCTCTTATGGTCCCGCTTATCTTAAAACCAATCTTATCTATGGAAGAAGTGACTATCCATTGCCTCACATTGTCAATCCACATCACACCATGCATTTCACACTAGATTTCAAATCCCTTGATAATCCAAAATTTTCTCATATGTATCTCCATCACTGTGCATGGAAAGGCTTTGGTCTTGGGCATTATGAACAAGGGATCCATGATCAGCCGGTTCTATGTTCCCTTAAACCTCATGAGAAAATTGGTCTAGGTTATAAGAACCCCCTTCTTGTAGCATGTGAAGCCAATATATCTAAACCAACTACCTCCACAATTATTTCTAAACCAGAATCACCACCCGTAAACCCTCAAGGTTCCATAAACACAGACGATGTCATACCTATTCCACCTAACTTTTTTAAATCAATGTTATATCATTGGGACCACTCACATATCAATCCAACCACTCCACTAAATCTCTACTGCTTGTTCATCCAGAAATGGTTGAAGAAGACTCACCAACCATAGACATCCTTCAATGTCAAGATGACTAGGATATCCTATCTCATATGGGAGTAATGAAAATCCCTACCACCTGAAACACCCACTCTTCTTAATGAATCCACACTTGATATTAACTTAGGAACACCTCAGGACCCTCGCATAGTCAAGGTCGACCAATCCCTTGATCCACAAGAATTGAATGATTTTACTACATTCCTAACAAAATATTGTCAAGCCTTCACCTAGTCATATAGTGATATTCTTGGGATCAATCCCAATATTTTTGTACACAACATTGTCACATATCCTAATGTTAAGTCGACCAAAAAAGATCCGTAAGATACACACACATATATCTCTCCTTGTCAAGGAAGAATTGTAGTGCCTTTTATCCACTAATTTCATCATACCCATTGACTATCCACAATGGGTCTCCAACATCATCCCAGTAACTAAATCTTTAGGAAAAATTTGTATCTGCACAGACTTCAGGGATCTCAATCTTGCTTGTCCAAAAGATGATTTCCCTCTACCAAACATAGATCAACTCGTAGACCTAACAAATGGCCATAAAATGCTTTCCCTCATGGATGGATTTTCTAGTTATAATCAAATTTTATCACCCCTGATGATCAACACAAAACCTCCTTTATAACCCCTTGGGGAACCTTTTGCTACTGTGTCATGCCATTTGGTCTCAAAAATGTCGGGAAACATACCAATGCGCTATGATGTATATTTTCCATGATCTCATTCATAAAATTGTTGAAGATTATGTTGATGATCTCCTTGGGAATTCTAAATCACAGAAGGATCATCTCAATGTTCTTGAATCAATCTTCACTCATCTCATTCAATTCTATTTATGCTTGAATCTTACAAAAAACTTTTTGGTGTCCTCACCGAGAAAACTTTTAGGATTTATCATATCTCTTCATGGAATTGAAGTCAATCCCACAAAAGTCAGAGAAATCATCAAAATTCCTCCACCCTCTAATCTCAAAAACTACACATCCTACAAGGAAAACTATAGTCCATACAATGTTATATATCACATATTCTTTTCCTTTGTCAACCATTTCATCATCTACTCTAGAAAGACATAATGTTTCATTGGGATTCTGACTACCAGAAAGCCTTTGATGAAATAAAACAATATCTATTATCACCACCTATACTTACACCACCTCATGAAGGGGAACCATTTTATCTCTACATCTCTACCTCGGAGAATTCCCTAGAGTCATGCTCACTCACCGTAATAATCAAGGTTGCGAACAAGCCATGTACATTAGTAACACACTCCATGAATACAAAACATGCTACTCTGAAGCTGAAAAATTATGTTGTGCATTGTACTTCACTACTTCAAAACTCCAACATTATCTCCTCAACCACAAAACATACGTTGTCACTAGTTTTAATCCACTTAAGGCCATGCACACTAAACCCTACCACAATGACCGCATAACTCGATGGTTGATGCTTATGACTAAATTTGATCTTGAAATCATACCACAAAATTCTATTAAAGGTCAAGTCATTATTGATCAACTCACTAAGGAACCTCTTCTAGATAATCATCCACCCTTGAATACTTTCCTAATGAATCTATCAATAACATTAATGAATCTGATGATTATGAATTAGAATTCATCCCCATTAAAATGACCCTCTTCTTTGATGGTGTTAAATGTCAAGAAGGTGGAGGGGCTGGTGTCATCATCATACCACCATGGAATATTCCCATTCCATTATCATTCAAACTCAAATTCAAATGCACTAATAATATGGAAGAATATGAGGCCTTAATCATGGGTTTAACTACTACTATTCTCCTAGGTGTCCACAATCTAGAAATCTATGGAGATTCACAACTTGTCATTAGTCAAGTCAAAGGAGAGTATTAGTGTAAAAATGATATCCTTCAAAAGTATAAGGCCATTGTCAAATTTCTCCTTCGTGCATTTGAACCTTACACCATTCAATCCATTCCACGATCTTCTAATAGATTTGCAGACACCATGGCATCTCTTGGGTCTCTCGTCCCTTTTGAAACAAAAAAATCAAAGGATAAAACTAAAATGTCTATAATGATTCAATGTTTGGATCATCCTTCACATCAAAATGAGCTACCATCCAATGATGTCATTGACAAAACTCACCGATCTTGTAGTGCCCAACTTAAAATACAAAAAAATAAAAAAATAAAAATGAATGTGGTTGGTGGATGGTGGTTTATGGCAGGTATGGCATGTGGAAGAGATCCTACAGGATATGGGTGCCCAGAAAGACTTTAATACCTGTCATGTCCTAAGAAGATTTTCAAACCTGTCACTTTCCTTGAGTAATAATGCAAGCACTTTATTTGGATCCAGAGAGCTGACACGCTAAAACCCAAGGAAACATTGTAAATTTAACATTGTTTGGATAGTTGCGGCCATGAAAGGGCACGACAGTGTGCAAAAGATATGGGTTTTCCCTCGAGACAGTCACATTGCAACAGGTAGACCTCCAACCTGATCAACTCACATTTTTGCCACATACTCCCGACTGCATCGAAAAGGAAGCACTAGAATAGGGAAAGGACATCCATCAAAGCATAATGGAAATCTGAATTCATTCCAGCTCCTCCCGTCAGTGTCAAAATGAAAATTTTGTCAGATTTCGTAGTTGTATGTTCCCTAACAGTTCTTCCTACAATGATTGTAGGATATAAACAAAATGGGTTTGTTGAAAAGGCTATAGAGACTTTTGAGGAAATTTTATGGACATATTTAAAGCCAGATTCAATAAGTTGCTAGCGTCTCCCATCTAGTGCCAGATGTGAGCTACGGGATAGAGTATGGACATCCATCAAAGCATACAAGATATAGAAATAGTGTCAGATGTTGTAGTTTGAGGTGCTCTGGTAGATAGGTATGCAAAAACGTGGAAGCATGCGTTGACAGGTGAACTATTAGTTTTAAACACATGAAACGTGGCTCATGGACTGCAACTTTTTCTAGATATACAAAAAAATGAGTTCGTTGAAAAGTCTTAGAAACTCTCAAGAAAATATGGCGGGTAGGTGCAAATCCATATTTCTACAACCTTTGTCAAGCACCTTCCCAGCCTGGGTCAAAATGGAATTTAATGATTGCAGTGTATGTTCAGTTTGGAGTCTTGAGCAGGCCTTAGTCAATCGTTAAAACATAATGGGAAACATATCCTATTTGAAATTTTCAAGGGATCGAGAAGATTTGTGTGTCGTCATGGAGGATAGATCGGTGCTTGTGAAATGTTTGAAGAAACGCCAAAGTGTGATGCCGAACTCAATCCCGTGGGTTTGACCGGCTTCGTTCCTCCAGGCATGGTTCATCTCTCCTTTTCTTTCATAATTATCATACTTTAGTTTCTCATTTGTGACGAAAGATAATTTTAAAAGCTTAGAATTATCATACATTTAATTGTTTATATTAACTGGTTACAAATCAATAAATGTCGTATCATAACTCACACAATCAAAATAACCCTTTTGTATTAAACCATGAACTTCAACCCTCATTCTGAGGTGATTTAGAAAACTTCCTAAACTAGATCATTGCAATTTTGTTTTATCGACAAGATGAAATTTGACTTCCCGGTAAAAATGTTGACCATCACTCTGTTTAAATAGATAAATTTGCATTTTTGGAGACTCGTTAAGTACCCTTCGTAACTTCAAAAATGAGATGTTAAGTTTCATTCGTGTATCTTGTTATGTGGGGAGTCACCTTAACCTTTGATTTGACCCCGAATGAACATTTGTGATCTTTTTGACGCCCTACTGGGAGTAATGTTACATTGTTTTGTAGTTATAAGAAGCTACTAAAACTATAAAGTTGGCTTTCATTTTGAACTGCCATTTGAATCCTGGACAACGAAATGCTTATCCATCTTCGCAAACCTCTAGTATTTTTACTAGACAATTTCCTGGTACTTTCAATCTGAGGAAAAACACTTTTCTAGTATAGTTTGGAAAAGCCATTTTGTTGGCCTCTGGTCGCGGTTTTACGAGGTCAAACCGGACCAATTATGACTTGTCACTCTAGAAAACATGTTGCCTTTTGAAAACAATTTTCTAGTTCTGATTTTCCACCGACTCTGATGAATTATCCATATATGGGGGAACTTGTAGGACTTTTATCTTGGCACATACATCCATCAAACGTTAGTTTTGGATGTGGTTTACTGAGCCCTTGAGCTAACTTTTAATCATTTGCAACTAGGCCAATTATGACCGATGGCCCCAGAAAACTAGCCGCCAATCATAAACTGTTTGCTAGTTTTGAATTCCGTTAGTTCCTATGAACTCTTGGTATATAAGTGGACACGTAGAAATTTAATTGTGGTGTGTTTTCTCATGGGAAGACAATGTTTGAAAGTGGTTTCTTAGCCTCCGAGCCTAAGTTGAACATTTTTGTAGCTAGTAGGAAAATGTAAAATGAAAGTTGCAGGACCCCTGTCGGGTTGCCAAACCACCGTGGAAAATTTTGACACATGTAAATAACTGTTTGAAACTCCATTGTGTAACTTGTTGTGTGAAATAGAACTTTTGACAAAATGGTGTTTCTCTCTCTTTTCTCTTTCTCTCTCTTGGGTTACGAAATGAAGTGAAATGAAATGTAATGAATACATGTCTCTAAACCTTTTCTTTCGATTGCAAATTGTAATTATTATTATATGTAAATGGGAAACTGAAAATGTTAATTATGTTAGATTAGGGTGGATGCCATGCCAACGATTTATCACTGATTTCATGCTCACGTGGTTTTGTAGGATGCAAGAATGATGGTGAAAAGGCGATGTGTAATTCATTAATTATCATTGTAATTTATATAGTTCATTGTTAAATGAATATATGTATAATGTAGTCTCATGTTACAAAAGGTTATATTTGATAATTTGTTGATATGTATGAGATGCTAGTTTTTAGGGATATCTAGGAAATGTGTATTTAATCATAGGTTCAATTTGATTCATAGTACGTATGGAAAAAGTTTTGATATATATATATATATAAGGTAAATGAATTTGAAGTAATATCTTGTAGTGCATATTCAGTGTTCAATAAATGATTAATGAATCATCTTGTGCATTCTTACTTTGTAAATGTAATAAAGAGATTTAATCAAAACACTCAACCCTTGTATAATATCGAGCATAACATGTCTTCATGTGTGATACTTTTACCATAGAAGACATTGAAAACCATAGAATGAACTTAAACTCTACACTCGATGGAACCTCCCGCTTTACCCTCATAGTCATCATGTTTAGTGACCTTGTCGTGAACCCATATTTTAGAAATGACATGGTCCAACTTTATCTAGAGTATGTGGTTTCCTTCTAGTTTTGGTAACCATGAGGATAATGTCCTCTCTTCAGGCCCGACACCGTGTTGAGTGGTCAAGACCGCCTTGGAAGTCACCTTATGAGTCCTTGTTCAAGCAACGACTATGCAGTATAACCTTACCATCTATCAGGTAAGTAGAGATAATACTCCTTTAGTATCCTTTTGGATTGCCAGGTCTTACGAGATTAGATCTAGAAATTAACTTCATCAGCGAATGAAGTCCCTGTTGGATCTAAATGACATAAATGGAGATCGTGAAATAGTTGTTCTATGACTTAAACTCTTGTTAGTGAACTCTTTAGTCCCTCTTAGTTAAATGTGTCACCCTGGTTACTAACAACATATCACCTTGGTCTTTCATGAAGGTTGTCTACCTTAAACATGTCTTCTCACCTTAAATATCTTTTGTAGTTGGGGCATAGATCCTTAGGTGCAATTGGAATTATACCAACTAAGGTAGTTTTTCTTATGACATTTCTATGATTGTTCTCTTGGTGGGATTTAAAATGCACAAGTGGATGTCTTGGTTGCAGCACATGTTAACATTGTTGTGCATAAGAGAAAAGAATTGAGTTGTCTCGTGCTAGGTTACACTCCATGTAGTAGTGAATCCATTAGTGAAAAGTATGAGTTTATTATGTTACAAATGTTATAAAATGATGCTCTAAATGAGACCTTAGTGCGATGTAAGAGTAAATCATATAAAAGGAAAAAGATATTTGAGGTTGAGAATAATGTCACTCTTGGAATCCTTATAACTCAATTTGACATTTACTTATGTTAAAAAGAATATGAATTTCCTTGGTCAGAGAAAACTTTGGGATAACAAAAGATATACTTCTTCAAGATGTTAGATAAGTAATTTCGTAACTCTTCATGCTATTAAGTGAAGCCAAAAGAGATCTAAGAAACAATATTATATGTGTCAATGGATTAAGAAAACAATTTCACTTGAAGTCCTTATGGTTGATTTAAGAATTGAATTTTTTTGTGGAGAGTGGATATAAACTGCTCATGGTGGGACTAGGCTTTTGAGCCATTATAGAGTCCACTAAAAATAAAATAAAATAATATTATGTCATGTAAAGGCTTAACTGAATCAACTAAACTTTGGAACTAAAACAACCATAGTACGACAACAAATGTGTTTCTAATGGAAGGAAGTTTTTTAGGAAAGGGAAACTTGAACCTTCACCTCCTTGAATCGTATTATTTCTCCCTCGACAACTTATGGTTGGTCCCCTTGCTTCATGTAGATAAAAATAAAATTTTAAATGTCAACTAAACATATTTTAAGAAACAAACCTTTGACATAAGAACGAGAGAATTAGGAACTGTGTATGTAATTGGAAATATGGAATTTAATTATGTAAGTTATGGAGATTGTCTTAAGGGATAAAGACAAAACTTAAACGGTCGAACAATAAGTTGAATGTGAAATGAATTGAAGAATCTGTATGTGGAAAATGGAAAAATTATCCTTGCATAATAATATTCCTAGAATGCTAATCGTAATTAAGAGGTAATCATGGTAATGATGTGTGTGGGCTTGTCAATCCTTGGGTCCTTTTTTTTATTGTTGGGTCATTGCTAGCATTTGTTCATTGGGGAAAGTGTGGCATCGACATGTATATGGTGTTGTCATGTGTCTATGTGAGTGGATGACTTATGTAAGTGTAGTATGCATTGTCGAGTTTCTGTATTTGGAGCCCTTGCGGTGTTGTGTAGTGAGAAATGTAAGTCAAAAAAAAATTATCCTGGTATTTTACTGTTATTTTTCGTGTGTAAAATGTGGGCGTTACAGATCTTTAATACATGCAGATATATGCTTACCTTTCGAGTGTAAAATCTCATCAAACCTCGTCACAAATTTTTAAACGATCATTTCTCCAACACATCACCCTCTTTGTTGTCATAGGTGGTATCCTTTATAAACAAATTTTTGACGGCATACTACTATGATGTCTTAAATCACATAATTCAACCAAAGCAATTGAAGAAGTCCACAACAACATCTGTGGTGGCCATTATAGTGGTAACGTCATTAGCTAAATGTATCATATGGCTAGGGTATTATTGGCCTACTATCACTAAATATTTTTGTGTGTACGTAAAGAAATGTGTTAAATTCTAACTCCATTCCAATCTCATTCATATCCCTAGTCAAGCCTTATAACCCGCACAATATTTTTGGTTTTTTTCTCAATGGGGATTCAACCTCATTGGCATAATCAATCCAAGATCATCTTAACATCATCACTCAATTATTACTACAATAGAATACTTCACTAAATGGGTTGAAGCAATTCCTTGACCTTAACAAAATTCGGCCCCATTGTCAATTTCATATATCAAAACATTATATGTCACTTTGACATCCCACATAAGCTCGCATGACAATGGAAAATCGTTAAAAAAGGAAGTCAAAGGCCTCTACAACACTTTAAATATAAAACTTACCTTCTCCTTTCCATACTACCCTCAAGAAAATGGGCAAGCTAAGGCTTCCAACAAAACACTTAACAAGATCCCTATGAAAAATGTAAATGATGCAGGAAGAAACTGGGATATCCAAATATCTTTTTCCCTATGGGCTTATCGAAGCAGTTTCCACACACCTACGGTTACTACACCTTGTTCTATCATTTATGGCTCTAAATCCATTGTGCCCCTTGAAATCCAAATCCCATCACTATATGTATCTCTTAAGGATTTTATCCTTGACAAAGAATATCACCATGACCGTCTAAAGCATAACTTGAATTGTTGGATATGAAACATCTAACATCTCTTAAACATCATAAATTCTATCAAAATGTATCATTATGGCATATAATAAGCATGTTAAGGAACGTGACTTTAAAATTGGTGATCTCATGCTTAAAGAAAATCAAAACATGACTACATTAGAGCAGAGTAAACATGGAAAGTTTTCCCCCAATTGGATTGGCCCTTATGTTATCACTCACAAATATGGGTCGGAGCGTACCGCCTCGCTTCCCTTGATGGGGAACCTGAAGTGGAACCCTTAAATGCATTACACTTGTGGCATTTCTATTGTTAATTAGTTGACCATCATGACACCAGTTTTCAGTCAAATCTTATTCATTCTCGCCATTATAAACAACAACTACCATTGTACAAGAATCACTACACCTATCCACAACATCACAAACATGGGGCATGTGGATGAAGGTTACATGTATATTTATACCCTCCTTTAAAATGGATTATCAGGTTTTTCTACCTCACTTAACAAAATGAGATAAATACATTGGATGCTAAAAATATCTTGCCATAATAGACTCGATCCTCGAAGGATAATTATTTACAAGAAATTTAAATTATCAAAAGAGTAGATTGATCCCTCAAAGGATAGATACCTATCGAATCATGGACTGATCCTACAAAGGATGGCCATTCAAGTTAAAATAATAAAAATTTAGACCATACCCTCGAAGGATGGCTACTCATATATATAAGGCTTCCCGCATTGATCAACCTTCACAATACAGCATATAGGAAAGCTTCCCACATTGATCAGTTTTCTTTTAAAAGAAGTTATAAAAAGTTGGGGCATCAATTCTCTATGAATCTATTGAAGAGGAGAACCCTTTTCCCTTATAGCGGCATGCATCCACATGATCCCCTTCTCTTTTCCATTATTCTAGCAAAAATACATTGCCCAAATCCATTGTGATTTACCTAAAAATGTCTATTGATGGTTTTTATTTAACATTTTGAAAGGCTACAAGTGCAAGTATTAGCTCAAATCCATTATGTGAAAATATCATAAGTGGGGCATTCACTCTACTTTTACTTCATTTAGTTTGGTCACATTTGTTATTTTTAACACATTGATCATACTTTTGACATGCCAAAAATCAAAACACAACACCATTGAAAGTATCAACACATACATCTAAAATACACATGACAAAATATGAGGGCACATCATCATAATCATCATCATATATCAAAGTCTAAAACATATAAATGTCTGTATAATCAGAGTAATGTCATACATAGAAAAAAAGGGGGCTTCCATGAGCCTATAAACAATCATGTAGTAAAATCCATCAAACTAGGATCAAGAGTATCTCCTACTACATGATCACCACCACTAGCTCCTCCCTCATTATCTCCTCCTCTTGAAATCTCCAAGGTGGCTGCCCCACACTCGTTGCACTATCATTAGGCCTAGATGTTGTTGTGGCACCCCCTTGGGTAGCTACATGATCTACATACAAATTATCATCAGGGTAATTCTTGATCACCATATCAACATAGCAATCCCTCTCCTTCTGCATAAGATCATCATGTGTTGCTAAATCCACGCCGGAAGGAGTTCCTATCAATGCCCCTCTCTGTCAGACCATTGTCAATAACTCCATGTCAGAAACAGAAGGCCCCATGGTCCCCAAGGCCTCCCAAAAATTATATCTCTGACTCTTGTACCTATCTCTATCAGAAGAGACTTATATAATTTGTTCCCTGAGCCCATCACGCTCTATGATCAAACCATATCTCTCTCTAATAATATTATCTCACACTCCCACTAAGTCATCCCACCCTCTCCGAGTAGGATCTCTCTCTACCTCCACCACGGCCTTCTCGGTCATCACTGTAGTAACATATGGATCTATAATAACACCAGGCCCAATCCTCTCTTCATATGCCTCACCTCCCTCCTTTGTTGGCTCCTCTTCTCAAGCATGCACTCATCTAATTGATCGGTTTCCCACCGTGTTTCCTCGTCCTCTCAAAACTCCTCAATGAACGAGACCACCAAGCAAAAAAATCTAGGGTGACCCCCGCATCATCAATCAAACACCACGAGACCATCCTCATCCGCACTCCATCATACCTAGCTACTCAATAATGGGTGCGCAGCCCTACAACAAAACCTACAAGGTGTCGATCCCCATCCTCCCACCTATACAAAACTTGATCCTCGTGTATATCCTGAACCAGGCCAAACTGTCTCATAACCCAACTAAAGTGTATCAACTCATCCTCTCTCGGATCTGCGCGCCTTGGACCCGCATGTCCCGTTGTAAATACAATACATCCCTAGAAAACTCTGGCCAATCTTGAAATCCCACATACAACCACCAAATGACATCCCCAACCTGTAATCTAGATAACAATTCTTTGTAATAGGTATGCCCCTTGGCCTTCCTTGATCTATCGACACTTGCACCCCACCTCATGAAGCTTGGGTGCCTCATATTAATAACACTAAGCAATCCAAATGGGTGAGAAATGGTGGTGTACTCATGAGCCCAACACTATAGTAAAAATCCAACGTCAATCACGTAGCACTTGTGGGTTATCCAATCCCACAAATCTTTGTATGTCTATGCTAATAAGGTAGGAGCCCACTCAAAGACTATGTGGTGCTCCATCATCTCCGCAACTACCGTCATCATCCATGGGAATCTCCCACCTCCTAAATTTGGTAGTGCAAAACATGAAATTCCCAACATCATCATAGTCATTCATGGGCACCCCGCTCTCTCAAACTCATATAGGGCTGATAATCAAAAGCTCCCAAGGAGTATCTCACACCTCAAGCCTCATCTCCGTACAATCATTGCATGGTATCTCCTCTCTTTGCATCTGAAATATAATAGACAGGTTCCCCCTAATTGGAAGTCTGGTAATATAATGAACATCCTCCAAGGTGATGGTCATCTCCCTGTAGGCAGCCAAAAATTATTGGTGGAAGGATTCCACCTCTCTAGCAATGCAAGTATCAAGTTGTGGCACCTGTGAATCCACCTATAAAATATCATCCCACCAAATCCCACAGCCTCCAAATGGTCCCAGTCATCATTAGAAAAATCCTCTCTGATCTCATCTAACATCAAGGGGATACAGTCTCGGATGGTCAACTGAGCATCCACCTGCAATACAAACACAAAAGTAAGCATTAGTAACATCGTAAATTTTTTGAAAAGTAAATACTTGAAATCACAAAATACCCTCATCACATGAGCCTAACATTAAAACGTGTATAATATAACTCTAAACATTCCACAAAGTCAAAAATATTGATCAAAAACCATATCTTCTCACTTAAAACACAAACTATTTTGGTTGCAGGTGAATCACTGGTGATTCACCTCAATCACTAGTGATTGAAGGAATCACCGGTGATTCCTATAAATATTCCCTAGGGCATCCACGTGCCCCAAATATGGCCCTAAATCCCTAAAAACTACAAAAAAACAAAAACAAGATTAAGGCTTACCTCTGCTAGGATAGGCTTCTGTTTGTGGCTCGAGGAGGCCATTTGACAATTTTTTGCACATAAAATATGTTTTTATCCCACTCTGAAAAATTCACTATCGTATATAGTGCAAAATGGATAAATAAACAATACATTTGGGTATTTATACCCTAATTTTCCATGCAACCTAATCACTAGCGATTGCGAAATCACCAATGATTTTCCCAATTGTTGTTGATTCCCTTGTTTTAGGATTCTATGCCTACATTTCCTAAGAACATGTCATTCTACCCTTTGTACAAATGTTCCATGCTTCTAAAAATGTCTTAGCCCTCATGATCTTTTGTTACAACAACATAGTCACAACATCAGGACTTGTCATATATGTCTATGGGAGACGAGCCCTTTGGCCCCCATCACTTGGTTTTCTCACTCAAAACTTTACCTGGTTAGGTTCATATGTCTACAGGTATTGAGCCCTTTGGCCACCCTGTCAATTACTTCTCAAGAATTTTGCTTTGTACCTCCACAATTGAGCAAGCCTTTTTCAAAACACAACACACTAGTGATCATTGTATTGTGCTATAGTAGACTCACCCATGTCAACACAATTATTTTTCATCATTTTTGTCTAGCGAATTGTCAAAAATTGCTAGACAAAAAGGGGAAAATGTAGACACCAAAAATTTACATCCCTTGACTCAGACACACTCATGATCGAAAGCACCACATTTACAACATTACGCCCTCTTAAATCATCTTTAGTTAATTAACTAATCGCACACACCTCACATATAAATTATTTAATTAATTTGATTAATTAAAATAATTCCCCTTTACACCTTGCTATGTTAACTAAGACACCTCACTATGACACCTCATTAACCACCTAACCGCCTCTAAAACCACCTTCCTAAAAATCACTAACTTATTCCTAACCAACTAACCTTCTAAAATCACTAACTAAATATTTCAAAAAAATCTAACCCCTCTTATCCTAACCAAGTTTGTTTATGCTTTTTTACCCTCCTCCCACCTTAACTACTTCAAAATATGTCATATCTAGTTTAGAATTAGGGAAAATCACCCGCCTAACTAATTTAGTAAGGATTTCCAAATTGCTGGTGATTTTCCCAATCACTGGCTATCTATAAAATGTACCACAGCATCAATTATTAGTTTTCCTTTGTTTCTTGTAAGTCATTCAATCTTCTTGTTTCAATCTTGTTCCATTATTGCTCCATACAATCAGTTTAGCATAGAATAGCTTCATTTCCAGACTAGAATCCATTAAAGTTGCAGGTTTTTGTTTTGTCACAAGGATAGATTCTAAAACTCTTGGCACACTTGTGTTGTATTCCCATGATAAATCCCACTAGGAATTGCATAGTCAAGCTCTGTTCACTTGCACTATCCCTCTCCTACTCGCATTGTATTCGGTCTATATCCAAAGCTGTCATTGTTCAAATACCATCTTCTGTTGATACTATCATATACACACTTTTCTGGATTCACGAGGACACAAAGGAATGAGGAGATCACATTGAGGGGATGAAATCACACACAACTAGATTTACCACTGTTCTGTAAATGCCAGGTTTGAGCTATCAAAGTTCTAGTTACGACATATCAAATAGAGTACTTGAATTATTTTATTTCACCAAAAGTTTGCTCTCGATATTGCTAGGGAAGTCATGTGGGGATTGATAGTTTCTAAGAAACTGTGATTCATTCCTCACTTCGAGGTAGGATCGAGAGCCTTTCAATTCAAAATATATAGCTACTTAGATATTTAAGATAAAATCACAACTACACAGGCAAATAGCCATACCAGGCTACTTTGCTTGTTTTTATTTTGTTACTAGATTAGTTGTCCATTTTTATAAATATACTAGAGTAGATACTCTTTAATTTCATTGAAATGCGTCATTGAAAATTAAAAAATAGAAGAATGTTTTCATAGTGTAAATACTTCTTTCGTGATCAGTTTATTAATGTTAGTTAAGAGTTGAAACATTTTGTATGACAATCACAGACCTAGAGATTCTAGAGAATATATATTTGAACCCATAGTGCCTCAAATGCAAATCGACCCACAACATTGGCTGATATAGATTAGGACCTTAGGATACAGGTCTTCCGAGTAACAAAAAACCTACAAGCCATTAGTGAATAATTGAGAGGGTTAAATATCGAAGATGACAAAGCTTACACATTTTGGTCAAATCATCCTAACTATAGATTGCCTTGATAAAATATCTCGAATGACCGTGTAAGGATTAGAAAGAGATCAATTATTTGGTTATGATCCTTTAGTTCCACAACCTGATGCAGAGACCTCCTCATTGAAATAGATACTAGCTTACGTATTCAAGTTGCCAGAACACCTATAAGGTATTCTCGAGAAAATCATACAACTTCTAGTTCTAAACATAGAGGCTGAAAAGGCATATGATTACTTGGATAATTGGAAGAAGGGATTGATTCTTCACATGACCATAACAGTCCACAACAACCAACACACTCACGGTTGTGATCCCCAAGTCCCACAACCTAACGGGCTTGCAAATCAATTAAGTATTGACACCGGCTTATGAACGCTGGTATTTAGATCCTCACCACTCCTGCTAGATATCATCACGTAATTCTCCATATTAAATATAGAGGCCAATCAACCAATATTTTCTAGACTAGACCGAAAACCATCCATAGCTCACTACAAATCCAATAAGCCTCCTACCGCCATTTTCATGACCTTTCCGGAGATATATATGAAGATCCCACAGTCACTTCCCACGTATCCAAAACCAAGAAACTGGATCTCGGTAGAGCTCGACATTGATTGAATCCTCCAAACAACTATTATATCTTAACAGACCATTACACCAATTCGGGTTAGGAGGGCCTTCTTTGCCTTAGATTCACGATTCCATTATTACATATTGAGGATATAAGATTTCCCGATTATCTTATCTCGTATCCATTCATATTCAACATTCACCGGCTGTCTCGACATGACCTCGAGAGGTCGTATGAGGAAAAGGTACTTGTAGATTCCCATGCTCGCATGTCACTTTTCCATCGTACAAAATTGGTGAACCCAACATGAACAAATAATTCTTCCTCTTTTATTTTTCATTTATTTCATCCACCTTCACTCTTTCCCATTATTCTGTAGGTATTCATATACCCTCGAATATTCGTGGATACGATGCATATGGTAGGCCTCTCTCAGGTCTCAAAGTAAACTATAGTCAAACAAATAGACAACCATCACCCTCACTTTCTACATGGGCTGATAACTATTCAAGTAATTACTTGTCATCTCAAACTCCCCCTCAAAGAACTAGCTCAAGTTCTTCATTTTGAATTGAGGAGTTTGATCAGTTTGCACAAACACAACAGCCAGAGCCCTCAGGCTCTAACAATATGACGTTTACTGGAGAATCCACTTCATCTCCTTAGGTCTTGTTCAGACCACGACGATCGAGACAATGGACCCACTCCCCTTTTTGGATGAGTACTTAGCATGCTTCACTAAAAGTAAACAACGCTTCCAAAATATGTATCCACCTATAGGGAGTTTACAAATACAATTTGATACCCTATTCCAAGAAAACACCCCCATTCCTCCACCTATGGGAAATACCCTCGGTGAAGCTTGGCAGGGTAACGATCAATTCATAGTAGGGTATCATACCCCTTTACAACCTCAAGTGATATAACAAACACCCTTAAGGTAGAACACTATGTCTTCACCAATGGAGGTCATTTTAGCCTTAGTTGAAAAGGTTAGAGGGCTGGAACTTGCTCAAGTAAACCAAAATTCATATTTTGGGAAAACAGAATCCCCAACCCTCTGCATCACCCCAAATGGATTGACCTCCTTATCTGAACAGCACGTTAGGCATGCCTCCTCAAAATAATTATAGTTACCCACAACAAACACTAACTAGAACCGCATTTTCAAAATTTTCTCCAAAGAGAAAACATGACACCTCCAGCTTGGCACCAAATAACCCATACCGAACAATGCTCCTCCTTACCTAAAAATTTATTCAAAGTCACCACAAGGGGACATGTTCTCTCCTCCCGGGAAATTCATTCAATTGTAGGGATTCCTTATTCCCCTACAAATACATATGCTATGCCATATCAACAAATCATGCCACCCCACCCTCAACAATCGCTATCGATGGTCAAAGCCTATGTGGTAGGGACTTATTCGAATATTTAAAAGAGCCCCTAGACTTCACCATAAAAAGTGTTATGCTTCCGAGACCTCTTCCCGATTTTCCCAAATATAAAGGGTAAGGGGATCCAAATGCACACATTAAGGCCTATGCCACAACCATACGGGAGTTACTCCCTTGGGATGGGGTTGTCACTAAAATATTCCCTAAGACCTTAGAGGGTATTGCCCTTGATTTGTATTACGTAGAATACCTGAAGCCTCAATACACTCATTTAAACAACTCATGTCAGAGTTCATCAAATCTTTTGATATGAACAAATTGTTAAGAATGAGAATCAGGGAGTTCTTGCATATTAAACAAGAACATAACGAATCCACTGCTCATTTTATTCAAAGGTGGCATACGGTCCTCTATTCATCGGAAAGTGCTCCAAACATGGATCAAATGGAACTATGAGATTGATTCCTTAATTCTCTCAATAGAGAGATAAAGGAAGAAGTCCAAAAGTTCCCACTAAGAACTTACGATGAAGTACTCAAGAGTGCTCTCCGAATCAACCAAACAACGATAGATAGTGGTCGTAAGACATATGGAACAAATGGGAAATTAACCACTCCCAATAAAAACACCAAGGCCTATTCTAATACAGAGAACACTAATCAAGGACCTAAGATCCTTAACAAGAACCATAGAGTTACAACAGATGGAGTAATCGACCAAGTTAAAATGGAAAATGTTGTAAACATTTTGCCACCTACTAATAATCAGTGAAATAACAATTTTACTCCAACAATCAATGTGGTGGATTTTAATCGTCCACCACGAAACAACAAAAACAATAACAATGAAAAATCCAAACACAAAGTCCAAATCGAAACCCAGTTGGATATCAGAGTCAAAACCAAAGGCAACAACCTCAAAATTTTAACTCTAACAACCAGCAACCTTATCAGAATTTTGGGCCACAATAGATTATAAATCAACAACCTCAAAATTATAATCCCAATTTATATTGTGGCTTCCACAAGATTCAAGGCCACGATACTAGGACTTGTCGTGAATACAATAAATTCATGCAACATTTTCTAGAAGATCAAAAGCAACTCTTTATAGATATGTTTTTAGCAAATTCTATAGTACCCACGCCAAACACTTATGCAGGGGCAATTTCCCCTCAAAATTCACCCCTCAAGATATTTAATGATCCACTCCAAACCATTCTAACAATAATAGGATAGATCCTAACGGAATAAACAAGGGTGTCATAATAGGAAACAATGATCATGAAGCGTCAACTTCATTAAATCCACCAGTTGCACCCCAACTAGGAACTCGACCCTAAACCAAGAAAGTTGGTTTGGTAGAGTTAGACACCGAGCTACCCGTGGAAACCATAACAAGAACATGGGATTATTCTTCTCAACCTGCTCCAAGTTATCCATTGGAACCAAAAAAAGTCAACAAATGTTGGTAAAACCCATAGGAACCTATGATTTAATTAACGATTTAACTAAAACCTTCTCTCACATCTCCTTTTTGGATTTGTTAAAGAACTCTCTCACCCATAGATATATTTCCTCTTAGAAGCATTAGGCCTTGGTCATTTAATCAACATCACTCCTCCTCTAGAAACACAAGTAAACCATGTAGACTTTGATGTTTATCCTCCTGGGGAAGCTAGATAGGGATACTTGGAATTTATATTTGATATAAGCAAAATGCCAACAGATGCTGAAATTGCACAAAGAGGTGACCCAAATTTACATTTAAAAGTATGGGTCTACAATAATTATGTTAAATGTGCAATGGTTGATGATGGGGCAGCAATTAACATAGTCCCCTTCACTCTCCTTCAAAAGTTAAGATATGGAGAGACAAACTATTCCACAACATGAAATACGCTAAGAGGATATGATAGCCTCAAAGCCACTTCTATTGGAACCTTAGTTTTACCAGTCACTTTAGGACCCAAGACGGTCCTCACCAAGTTTTATATTATAGATCAGGAAACCAACTATAATATGATCCTCGTTCAGATGTGGATACACCACATAAAGGCAATCCCTTCCATGTTATTCCAAGAAATAAGATTTCTACACTTAGGGAAAATATTTGTGGCGCAAGGTGACCCAAAACCCTTCAATATACACCTAGCTGATTTGAAGAAAATACCGGTGTTCACTCCAAGTTTGAACTCCCAACAAATCAACTCATCAAACCAATTAATTCGAAACCAAAAGAAGAGTTGATACCCAACACAAATTTATAAGTTACAAATCCACCCGAGGAGATTCCAGCACTCAAAAATGAGACCAATGTTATAAAAATAGTATCACTAGGGACTACTACAAAAATTGTTGAGTTGCTAGAGAAGGACTTACCTATTCTCTTACCATTTGACTCTATGGGTATGAGACACACCCTAGGAATTGCTTCTCTTCCATCAGACGGAGTTTTTATGGTAGAAGTAACCGAAGAAAAGGAAATAGATACGATAGATACCCCAACATCCATTTTTCCAAGCAAGTATTGGATGCTCCACTTTGATGGAGCTAGATGTCACTTTGGATCTGGGGCGGAGTGCTATTTACTTCACCCGAGGGAAAGATCCTACCTTTTTCCTTTAAATTAAACTTTGAATGTACAAACAATGGGGATGAGTATGAAGCTCTCCTCCTTGGCCTCATCCTAGCCAAAAGAATGGGTGTCGATAACATTAGAGTGCTAGGAGACTCGCAACTAGTTGTAAACCAAGTCTCTGAGGTATATAAAACTAGGGCTGAATATTTACAACTCTATAAAACAACAATATTAGATCTAAGCAAGGGGTTTAACTTCATATCAATTGAAGCAATCCCACAAGAGCAAAACCTTCTTGCAGACTCAATAGCAACCTCAGCTTCCCATTTCACCCCAAATAATGAGTTGGAGGATACAAATTTCATAGTATCACTTCGTATCGAACGATTAGTACATAAAATGCCAACAAACTCATGCCCGACTCATGGAGAAGTTGAGGATGATTTTTCTATCTTAGATCAGTTTGATGATGATAGAGTCACTCTGAAATATCTAAACGCCTATGTGGAGCTACACCTTGCTCACCATATAGTTGATCTTTCCCTAATACCACATTCCTCTTCCTAATTTGGAAATCTCATGGTAGAGTCTCCTCCATAGAAGGATCTTGATATCTACAAGATAGAAGATGGAGAAATTTTGGAACTACCTCTAGCCCCACCTGAATTTGAAGAAGGTAACGCTTCTTTAATAGAAGAAACCATTGATATAAACATTGGAACGGAGGAAGAACCAAAATTTTTGAAGTTGGGATCCTCGTTAACTTCGAAGGAGATAGAAATACATACCCAAATCCTCAAAGAACATCAAAAGGATTTTGCATTTAATTACAAAGAAATGACGGGCATTGCACCACAAGTCACGGTACATAATCTTGTCACTAAACCAGATGCAAAACCAATTAAATAGAAGTCAAGACCAATGAAGCAAAAAGTGGCTCTCATGGTAAAAGAGGAAGTAATAAAACTTCTCCAAGTGGGATTCATCAAGCCCATTGACTATTCATAATGGGTATCTAATATCGTCCTTGTCCTAAAAAAGAATGGGAAGATACACATTTGCATAGATTTTCGGATATTAACAAAGCTTGTCCCAAGGATGACTTCCCATTACCATCTATTGATGTTATCATTGATGTAATAGCTGGATTCAAACTATTTTCCCTCATGGATGGGTTCTCATGGTATAATCAGATTAAAATATCTAAACAGATTAAGCCAAAACTACATTCATAACTCCCTGGGGAACTTATTACTACGCTTGTCATGCCATTTGGTCTTAAGAATGCCGGTGCTACGTATCAGTGGGAAATGACATATATATTCCACAATCTTATCCATAAAATTGTGGAATCCTATGTGGATGACTTGTTGGCCAAGGCCAAGAAATGTTGTGATCATCCGGAAGTGCTCCGTATCATCCTCTCACGACTAATCGAATATGGTGTCACATTAAACCTAGAGAAGTGCGTGTTTGGTGTGACAGGAGGAAAACTTCTGGGCTACATTATATCTTCATGAGGGATTGATGTTGATCCAGCCAAAATACGGGTTGTTCTTGAAATGATCCCACCATCGGATGAGTCTAGAATCAGGTCATTTCTTGGGAAACTCGGTGCAATCCGAAGGTTCATCCCAAATTTAAGTTTTTCCATTCATCCAATCAACAATCTATTAAAGAAAGATTATAACATTGATTGGACTAAAGAATGTAATGAAGCCTTTGAAGCATTTAAACGCTTCTTGTTGTCTCCACCCATGTTAATGCCTCCCAAACTAGACTACCCTTTGATCTTATACTCACGAGCCACTCATGTCTCGCTAGCCTGTATGTTGGCTCAAGAAGACAATGATAAACGAGAACGTGCGGTCTATTTCATCAGCTAAACATTTCTCAATTATGAAACACGCTACACATAGGTAGAGAGAGAATGTCTCACCATAGTTTTTGCAACAAAATGTTTAAGACATTACATGTTAAACTAGGAAACAAGGGTCATTGTAAAGACAGACCATTTACGAACATTTCTCACACAAGGATATTTGTCTAAAAAGGTTGGACATTTCATAACCTTAATGGGATAATTTGAGTTGACATTCATAAACCAAAAATCTGTTAAGGGAAAAATCATTGTAGATTGGTTAACTAACAATCCACTAGATGGAGACTATCTGGTAAATCTGGAATTTCCTGATGAGTGTGTATACTTCATCGAAACTAGGCCCCCCATCTCTACATGTCCCTGGTACACTGATATCATGAATTTTATCATAGACCACACATACCCGGAAGGTTCCACATCACAACAAAAAAGGTGGTTATGCATTATCACCACTAAATATGTTGTTTTGGAACAAGTACTATATCATAAAGCCTTTGACGGCATGCTTCTAAGATGCATCGACACAGAAGAATCCAAAAAGATTCTTCATGAATCCCACAGTGGGATATGTGGAGGCCACTTTGGTGGTCATGTCACCACTCACAAAATACATCGGATGGGCTATTTTTGGCCCACTCTCAAGCATGATGTAGTGAAATTTGTATGTAAGTGCCACAAATGCCAAGAATTCTCTCACGAGATTCACATGCCAACACAATCCCTGTAGCCAATAGCAACCCCGTGGCCCTTCTCCACATGGGGTCTCGGACTTAATAGGGAAATTCTCTCCTCATCAACTAATGGCCATAATTTTATAATTACAGCCACAAAAATTTTTACCAAATGGGTGGAGGCCATGCCTCTCACCATAGTACCAGGTTCGATAATTGCCAAATTCATTCTGAACCAAATTATCTACAGGTATGGTATCCCCCAAGTCATTATCTCAGATAATGGCACGTCCTTTAAAAATGACGAGGTTTGTGAATTATGCAACAAATTCAAAATAAACCATCACACGGCCTCTCTCTACTACCCTCAAGCCAATGGGCAAGCCGAAGCGACAAACAAAACATTAAAAGCTATTCTCCTCAAAACGGTCAAGGAGAACAAGCCAGATTGGCATTTAAAAATATATCTAGCCTTGTGGGCCCATCAAACCTCAATAAGAACACCAACAGGAGAAACTCCTTTCTCACTAGTATTCGGGGCAGAAGCAGTTCTCCCGCTTGAGGTTGAAATACCCAGTCTCCGCATCTCATTACAAGGGATTCTGGATGAATAAGCTTATAGGGAGGCACGCCTCTCTCAACTGGAAAGCCTTGACAAGGATAGGTTAAATTTCCGAACAACGACACAGAGTGTATGCCGACCAGATGTGCCGGCAATACAAAAAAAATTCTATGAGTGAGAAATATATGAGGGAGATCTAGTTCTAAGACTAGACAACCAGATCGATAAGAAAACCGGCAAAGGAAGGAAGTTCTAGCCCAAATGGTTGGGCCCATACCGAGTCATGAAGGACTATGGAAATGGTGCGTATCTTTTGTGCACACTAGAAGGTGAGGAATTTAGTGAAACTGTCAATTCCTTGCATCTTAAATGGTTTTACGCATAAAACATCAAAATCACCACTTGTACATTATAGCTACCTACATTGCATTAGTCATTTAGTTGCTTCATTCTGTCCACTCATTTCATAAAAATAGTAGTCCAGGAACTTACTCTTAAACAATCTATTACAAATTTTTGAAAATATTGGCAAAAGCATTCAAAACACATCTCTTCAAACATCATCAAATATTTTCAAATATTCTCATCAAGTTTGACAGACAAGTATTGATGAAAACCATACCAAGGCTTGCATACTTGGCTTTGCTCTTTCTTTCTACTAGGTGAAGTTTTCCTTGCCTATGGTCTGTTCTAGAAGCTTCTTGGTGTCACATCTATCCCTCTTAAATCTCTTTGAATGAAAGGATATCTCAAAGTAATAGATCAGAAATGTCAAAATCAAATGAAATCAAAAGCACCAAGCAAACAAAATATTTTATTTTACACACTTCTTTGCCCCATTAACCTTCGGTGATAATCCCACATCTCTTACTTGGTGGTGTGAGGTTTGGAAAGGAAAGGAGTGCCCTTACTCGCCTATATCTTGCCTTTGGTGACAAACCCATGCGTCTTACTAGTGGCATGAGGCAGGTGTGGGGGTCCAATACACAAATTAACAAATATTGGTATGCTAAAAGCACAAATCAAATTCTATTGAGGGAAAAAAAAATCCAAATTGTAACACCCTCGAACTGTTGTTACTTTCTCCTTTGCATTCAAGTGTTGATATGTGATTTTTCCATATGAGGATATGTTCTTTTGGTTTCGGGAAATCATGCTTGAATTGGTTGTGTCCTTTCTGCTCTTAAGATCTTTGAAAAGAATTGGGAATATGCTTGGATTCATTTTCTTTCATTTCTCGCATGTGAGTACAATCTAATTTCTGGATATTGTAGACTTATCTATCTCTATGACTCATCCTTGGATCAATTACATTGATCCAAGGAATGTTTTAATTACATTCGGGATGAACAATTATGTATTGACGTTTCGTGAATTATTAAGTCTGACTGAACTTAGAATGTATAAGTTCTTTTAAAAACCTCCTTCATATGAAAATATTTCCATAATGGAAAGTGTTGTTGGATCCTATAAATTAATCCTGGTAGATCATTGTAATCGAATCTAGATTCAGTCATTTTAGCATTAGGAAGAACCTAGACCTCAAACCAAATAAGATATGTGAGCTTCCCATCTAAAGCTATTTATTTGATGCATTCTTAATCCGATCCGGGAATGTTGTATTCTGTTTGAATTTTGAATGCTGATTTAGCCTATCTAGTGGATCTAAGCTAGAATCTGGAAGGTTATTAGTTTTAAACCTAAACTATAACCTATTGTTGCTAGGGTTAGTTGATCTAACCTAGTCCTAAACTATGTACTTGATATTCCTAAGGGTTATCTAAACCTAATACTAAGGTGGGTGACTAATGTTATATCCTAAGGTGTTAAGATTAAACTTACCTATGATCTAACCTAAAGTCACTAACCTATCCTAAACTAATGCTATGGAAAGGAACCTAAGGGGTCACAAGTTTTGGGTGGTGATTTCAATGGAATTTAAGGAAAGGATAAGGATGAAGGGGTAGGGAGTACTGCCAAGGTTAGTAGAGGTTAATTTGGTAAGTGGGAAGCTTACGTGGCAGCATCTCTAAAATGGAAACTCTTGTTTATTGCAATGTGGAACTCGCCAACTTTGGCGACAGTGGCAATGGAAAATGGGTAGGAGAAAGAAATTTAATGCAATTAAATTGCATGGGTTCTCGAGCTCGGACCGCCTTGAGAGACATGTAAAGGGAATTTTGTTTGGTTGTTTCTTTTGTTATGCTTTCCATTTTTCGCTCTGCATGAGCACTAGTTTTTCGAACCAACAGTTCACTCTTCATTGCATGAAATTTTTAAAGTTTCTAATCTACTTCTGTGTCGTGGGGAATATATAAGGCATGGAGGAAGCAATATTTTTTGTTTAATATTTCGTGGAAAAGAAGAGAAAGGGGCGAGCTTGTCCAGAGGTCTTCTTTGACTTTTAAGCGACACTATCGCATACTGACATGATAGGCCCTAACTATTAAAATCTTTCTTTCCTTTAAATGTTTTCATTAAAACAACTCTATTCTGATGATATACATGCATTTTTGACTTGGCTGGAAAAAAAAATGATTTGTGGGTTTTTATGTTAACTTGGATTCTGGGTTGAACATGGAAATTTTGGTTCTAAAGAAACTTGTTTTCATTGTTCTCTTGTTCCCTTGCTATGGTTTAAGCTTGGAGTTCTTTACCTGGTTAGAATTACACATTACTTCTCTTCACTGTGTATTTGTAACTAGAAACCTGTACCAGACTTCATAGGGTTTTTTGGGTGATGAAATTGGTAAATGTGTTTGATTTCTTAAGATCCTTATTGATGTTAACAATCTGGTTGTATTCATTGCTCGGGTTTTTG
This sequence comes from Taxus wallichiana var. yunnanensis, assembly GCA_018340775.1. Taxonomy (NCBI): domain Eukaryota; kingdom Viridiplantae; phylum Streptophyta; class Pinopsida; order Cupressales; family Taxaceae; genus Taxus; species Taxus wallichiana. The sequence goes on along the minus strand of JADAXU010000057.1, from coordinate 11,766,567 downwards.
TGAACTGTCGTGTTTTCATACCCATTTGGGTAAATAGCTAACGACTGCTGTAAGCTCTTGTCTCTGAATTTCTAGATTAAAAGCTTGTTCCATGAAAGGAAACATTTTTAAAGGTTACGTGTTTTAATGCTATGTTAATCTCTTATTGCTTTGGCTATGAATGAAGTAATAGATTGTTGCTTCACCAAGAAACTCTGACTGTAATAAGTTCATGTTCAAGGAAGCTGGTAAAAATTCATGGATGGGTTGTTGGTATACTCTGTAAAAACTTGACTGTCCCAAGTTGCGTGTTTTTGAATTATTAAATGTTTGAATCCGTATCTCCTCATGCGAAGGGGTTTGTTTACTTCTTAAACCCGTAGGTACTGTGAGTTATACAGTTTATGGTTAGTTTGTTATTTTAAGGTAACCATGAATGTTGGCAATACGAGTTATACTGAAAGGTCAGTCGTGGAATGGATTTCATGTTCTTCTTGCAAATTTTTGGTTGATCTTGGTAAAGTAGTAAGAAGATATTGTGTTTATCAATTCTGGGTTTTTAAATATACTTAGAAATTGACAAAAGAGAATTGAAATGGGTTGAAGCTTATGGAAGACCTGTTTTTAATTTGACTACTATTATATATTCTTTATAATGGTAAGAACAGTTCGACCTTAGGTGTTTTCGAAAATAAGATTTGAATATGTTTTTAAATACTGAATATTCAATCTTGTTTAGTGTTTTATAAAGAAATGGCATCGGATGATGAATCGACCCAGCTAGATTAGTAGTGGATTACTATGTAATCAAGGGAAAATGTTATGTTAACCTAACTTGATTTTAATCCCGAATGGTTTGAGCATATGAAGGAAAGTAGTCTGTTTCCTTTGGATAAGGTTTGTATCGAGTTCGATAGGTTGTAATGTTTTATGTCAAAAGTTGATATTGGTTTCATTGGATGTATAGTGGTAGATCCTGTAGGGATCTAATGGTAATTCTATATGGTGACTCTACCTGAGCCAAATTACTTGAATGTACTCAAGTGCTAGAAATAGATTCTTCTTCCTTGATTATGTTTATTAAATGGTTATTATTTCTTGAAATTGGATTTAGTTCTAAAACTTGGTTACAACAGTGTTTGGTCATCTTTGTTTTATCTTTGAGTTGAAAAGGAAGGTTGGAAAGGGGCTGTAAAAGAAAGAAAGTTATATTGATCTCTTCTTGTATGTAATATACTTTTCTTGAAATTATTTGAGGAACTCAATCAGTAAAGTTATAGGATGGCAGATTATTACATTAAAGATGAAAGAAATATTAGGATTAGGGATCCTAATCTGGGAGACTCCTTTCATTTTACAACAGGTTAAGATATTGATATAAACTTACTGTTTGTTATTTTTATTGTAAAGTAATTCAAGATTTTATTGCCTTGCATACTTGTCATGGATTGAAAATTAAGTATAATAAGATGAAGGACAGATTGGCAGGTGAACTTGCAAGTGGTGGTAATCCATTCCTTCTATTTAAATTACTTTTGTATGAACCTGTTGGAATGAATACTACAAATGGTTTAGTGTTAAATAAAGGTGATCAAATCATGATATACATTGTTTCAGCTTTTTCGGATGATTAGGTGCATAATAAACAAGATGTTCCTTCTTACTTTCTTGCAAGAAATGAGATGAATCATCCAAAATAGATTAAGTTGAAATTACGTCTGTAATTTAAGTTATAATATGAAGTTGTATTATAATTGGTAGGAAGAAATCTCAGGGTGTATTATGATTTTGGATAGTGAAGGTAATTGTTGGTTTCAATTATACTTTAAATTTAGGACAAGCAGAATGGAATATTCTTTCTGTCCTTTTGGTTTTAACAGTGTACTAAGACTCTGTATATTGACTTCACTTTAGGATAGAAAGTATGAAGTAAGTGATGTCATTTTAATAGGGTTGTTTAATTGAAACAATTAGAGGAATGCAATTGTTTTAAGGATTAGTGCTTATCATGCTCAGTTCATTGAACTAACCCGTGCTAGCAATTTTTGTAGATGGTCTTTGTAAGTGGTAAAGGAAGACAAAATATGATATGATGCATTGATTGTTCTAAATTGGTTCTTATGAAGAATTCTGATTTGATTTCTAAATTGTATTGTGAAAAGAAAAGTTATCTCTTTTGTTGAAGGCTATTGTCTTAAAGTATGCCAAAAGTGCATAAGTTGTAATTGTATGGTTTTGGAAATGAATGAAATAGTGAGAAAATTACCTATGTAGAATGTGTATCTTATCTTGTTGGGATGATCTTCTTATTGTCTATATGGATGAGTGTGCATTCTTATTATTTTAAACAATGGATTATAGATGAATTTCTTAAGTAAGCCATAGCTAATTATGTGGCTGAATACTACATTCTTAATTAGTGATTCATTATAACTATGATTTTGATAAAAAACTGTAAATAAGATCACTGCATTTATAGGGAACATTGAGAGTGGGTTATGCCCTAAAATGTAACTATAAGAAGAAGAGGAATTTCCCCTCTTGTAATGCTTTAATTAAAAAATTGAATATGTGGCTATATATCGCTAAGACTTAACAGTATTAAGTCTGATATGTCTCAGCCTATTAGGTTGATACATTTCCTTCATTGGATAAGTTATTTCTAAATGACGAAACTTAGATTGTTGTTGTCCTATTTTGTTTGGATAAAAGGTTGTTAGGTCCCAACCGACAACCAGGAAGCAATCTAGAGTTAATTAAGACCCTTTTGTAAGATAAACCCTAATTACTTAAAGGTAACTAAAAGAGTGTTGGACTCGGGGTTAGGGAAGGCTACCAAAATATGTAGACCTGTAACCCAAATATAACTCAATGTAAGTAAAATTCTTAGAGGTAAGTACATATTTTCGAGGATGTTCTGTAGGATGTTGACACATGTCAATTGCAGAGTTGTACCTTCGAGAAGATTAGGATCTTCTCGAGGATACAACAATTGCAGATGACATGTGGCAACACCCTTCTGCATTGATCGTTAAGATTTACACACCTGGAACTTGATCAAGATTTCTCTCCGGGACTGGTTAGGACCATAATCAAGTTATGAGGAAGCCCTTTGAGATTCAGGGTGCCTTGGCACACGGTTAACTTCGGTTGACCCAGTATGCCAATTTACCCTCAGTCTTTAAGAGTCTCTTCATAACGTGGGCTATGATGTTAATCTGATCTAGAGTGAAACCTTGGGACAAGGGGGACTGACAGAAGTCAGTATAAGATGTTCTATATAACAATAGAGTGGGGTGAAGGATGTATTCCAGATTGACAAGTATGTCATCAAGGAATAAGTAATATGAATAGTATGTTATAAATATTTGGCCAAAGTATCACAAGCTATTGATTGCGTTGTCCTATGTCACCTAGCCTAAGGATCGTGATGCCGATGAATAGTGGTAACAATTATTCAGGTAGGTTCCTTGGTCATATCACTCAGAACCCGAAATGGGGTAAAAGAACCACGGATATGAAGTATTCAGCAGAAAACTCCAAGCTCAAAGTTACACATGAATAGATCGGTAGTTCACCGAGTCATGGAATGAATAGATCGGTGGTACACCGAGTCATTAGATTGCATATGGTTATCTATTATAAGAATGATTGTTGTGAGATGTGTGTTCTAAATTATGTATTTAGAATAGAGAACATTAATCATGCAAAAAAAAATCCTTGTTTCTAAAGTATTAAAATGGGAATGTTACACAAATATCCAAATTCTAAAGAGATCGAATCCTCAAAACCAGATTTTGTCAACCAGGTTGCCATTTATGAATCTAAGTCTAGATAAACTAGAAAGTAAGTGGCCTTCTAAGCTTAGTATTAGTTTTGAGTAGGGTAGGTGTGTAGGTCTAAATTTGGTTTCATTACTAGTTTATCTCTCTCTCATCGCTCCATTCACCAAACTCAAACAACTTGTGCCCTTCTTAACTCTCGGTGATGAGCCCTCACATCTTGCTAGTTGCGTGGAATTGGGATTGGGGAAAGTTCATCTCTTTACTACTATACATTCATCACGTTTTTCCAATATAAGAAGAAATTACAAACGTTGCCCAAAGAGTTCAAAAGTTCAGTACTACCATATGTTAGTATCATCTCATATCAGCATTACAAAAACATACAAAGTAAAACATTCTGTTTACTATCATTTGTTATCCATCGCATACATTCTGAAAAACATGAAAAATAAATATTCTAAAAACATCTAAGTACACATGTGGAAATGAGTCACAAAATTCTAGGCACCAAGAGTCTGGATCCAAAAGAGATATATATATATATATATATATATCAAGTTTCATATACAATGCCATCATGCACTAGGCATGGTCAAAATGCTCAATGAGCCTAAAAAATACAAAAGCACTCATACAGATATCTGACAAAATCCTACAAAAATAGTGTCTTAATCCCTATGGGATCTCTCGAGGGTGCACGACCACGTCTAGGACTTCGTCTGCCTACGCCGGTGCTCCGAATGCATTGAGGGCTCACGGTCATGACTAGTAGCTGCTATCTCACTATGAAAATGACTCCTCATAAAGCACTCGACCATCCTATATCTAGCTACCTCAACGTGGATAGAAGTCATGATCTTCGCCGCATGCCGATAAAGGAAAAACATCGCATGCCTACCTGCTTGAAGGCTCCCCACGTCCACAGATAGCTCAAGATGATTCTTCTTCAAGGGTGCAACAGGGTATTGGTGCATACTCGGTGAATCAAGTCTCGCCACTCATCAACAACTGTAAACAAAGGAGAAAACAAGTTAGAAAATGATCAAAAGATAAAACCAAGAGTAAACAAAACAAAAAGAAATAACAACTAAGACAATTCTAACTAAAACAAATGTTAAGAGAAGAGTGACAACTCACTTGGATCTTCGGGCCTCCAAGAAGGATCTCTGGGATCCACACTTGCCACTGATGTTGCCACAGACTGGTGTCCCTCTCCCACGTCTAGGGAAATGTGTCAGCCTGCAACGGACTCGCCATCTCCACCTAAGTCCTAAGAGAGCAACTCCTTTGAGACTAGAGTCACCCTCTCTGCACTCTGCTCCGCCCTCTCGGCTCGTAGGATCTCCTGAGTGTCATGCCACTCAGGATCACTATCATCTCCCCCACCCGTCTTAATTATCTCCATCTCCTATGTCTCCTCCTCTGTCTCTCCCCTTGTGAACTCCTCAGACTCGGAGTCCACGTCAATGGGCTCATCACTACTATGGGTGGGACCGGTGGCAATCCAAAGTAAGCATGCCTGAGGAGCACCGACTCTCCTTGGATTACGTACTACCCTCCTAGACATAATGGGAACACCAGGGGTAACAATGGTCCAACCCCGGCCTCTAGGACCTCCCCGAGCCTCATGGATAGATCTATACACTGGCCCCGTTGGAGGAAGCATGTCGCTATAGGGGCATCCAAATTGGTGTGGGTGCTCTATCAAAGGGGTGGATCTCCAGCTTCCCACCCTGTCTACCAGTTGACTGGTAGTCTGACAAGCAATCAAGGTAATAGTCTCCTCTTCCCATAACCCTTCCATGGCCTGATAAGGAGTGGCCTCAATGTCTGCGGTGGTCATGGAGGCCACTAGCTGGTGAGGTGCTCTAATAACTGTCATCCCTGTCCACCTCACTGCCTTGACGGCCTCGGGATCCTCTACCTCTACACCTCTCCCATATGGGGTGATATGCTCATACACCCAACTCATGACAAGAGTCAAGTGGCTCAGTGACTATCCTTGTAATCAGAATACCCTATATAAATCATGGTAGGTAGTCCCAAGGATATCTACTCCCAGCGTAAACAAGTCTATGGCCCTCAATCTGTGTAATAATGGGGGCCCAGCAATAAAAGAGGGTGTCCCCAATCAGTCTTGATGCAAGGATGCCCATGATGGCCTTGCAGAGCACAAGAATGTCTGACTCAATAATGGAGTGGATCCTCACTCCCTTCTTCGATCCCATCGATACAACTACATCCCCATGTAGGTGGCCCACTGAACCACCTGGGATCTCGATACTATTTTCTTAAGAGACAGGCACCACCCAAGGATCGGAACCCCAATATACGGTAAACATCCTCTAGGGTGATGGACCACTCACCCCTAACTCCTGGCAATCGGAAGGTGTTCCGATCCACATCCTAGTATGAAAATAAGTCACATAGTATGTGACTGGTAGGTGTAACGTGAGGGACCTGCGTAATCCTCCAAATGCTAGCCCTCTGAAGAGTATCTCGCTCTACCTAGGAGAGTGCCTCTAACACTAGCTAGGAGCCAATCACACTCCCTCTCTTGCTCCATCTAATATACTCCTCCTTCTGCATACACCCAAAAACACAAAAAGGAGTAAGTTAGTGCTAAAATCCAATTGGATGAACTATTAAAAACATGTAAAAATGCTAAACATGCAAAAATAATTTTAGTATTGTTTTGGTTCTCTTTCATAGACCGCCGCCACAGTGCAGAGCGGCAGCCTCCATAACCATAGCCTTCTAAGGTGGCGGTCTCGTAACCGCCACCCTGCATAGGGCGGCGGTCCTATCCCGCAAATACAAACGGGTCATATAGCCTAAAACAAACAAATACACCATTTTAACTAAAAAGAAACCTACCCTATGGGTGCCCCCTTGAGACACGTTTAAAACTAATATTTTCAAAAATGACCCCCGAGACAAAGATTTCATCATTTCCACATTTTAGGTTTAAAACCAATAAATTGAGAAGAACTAACCTAAGACTTTGCGGGTCAATGTTACGCTCTCAGAGGCACGATCCCTATCTCACCAAAAATTTTTGACTATACTCTCATAGAAAATCATCACCGTGGGTCCCAGAGCTCAAAAACAATCAAATCAATCCACCTAAATGAATAGTGAAATGACTTCATTTTATATATATATAGCTTCCTAAAATTGACTTTGAATGTCTTTCACAAGGTCAAAGCGTTGATAGAGGTAAGTTCTAAACCCCACGTAGATGGTAAGTCCTCTTTTCATATCAATTCAGTCTTATTTCTCAATTTTTTTTATCTATCTACACTTGAGTATCCTTTTTTATTTTACAGATAGTGGGATCTTGGATGGTGACTTTCCAGCACACGGGCATATCAGGTATAACTCCTAACTCCCCATTTCGGGACCGCCATACTTGGATCCACCATTTTACGCCTCTTCATGGCTAAGACACTTCTCCGAGGGGGCAATATGTACGTACCTGAAATTGTAAGGTACTGTGCCACCGGAACGATGTTACACATGCCCCAATGATGATATATGTCTCCTTGCAAGGTGTTCAGAATCTAGAAAGGCTTTCTAAGTATACGCTTGTATCCTGCATGCCCCGCTCTACCTCCGTATGCTTTTTATTTCCCTTTACCCCCTATTTTCTTACATTTTGGGCTTCAAGATGAAACCGCCCCGCTCTGGGGCGGTAGTCCCGTGACCACCACCCAGACAGGAGGCGGTCACGTAACCACCGCCCCGCACAGACGGCGGTCCTATACACATTTTCCGCATTCTTCCAACGATCATGTCAAATGTAAATCTTTAATTTTACACACTTTCTTAAACAAATTTGGCTTGCATTAATGTTTTTCACCCCCTGGTAATAGTGTTTTTCCATTGTTTATAGTAAAAGAGTTCAAATGGGAGTTACCCTCTGGTAAATGCATTGGTTATAAATAGCCAGCTTGTTTTCAAGCAAATGGCCCCTCATCTTCTCAATTCTATTGTTCAATCTTTGAATTTCTTTCCTAGAGTTCTACTAGCTTCATGTTTTGCATCAATTATTAGTTTTCCTTTGTTGCTTAGAAGTCATTCAATCTTCTTGTTTCAGTCTTGTTCCATTGCTGCTCCATACAATCAGTTTAGCATAGAATAGCTTCATTTCCAGACTAGAATCCATTAAAGTTGCAGGTTTTGTTTTGTCACAAGGATAGATTCTAAAACTCTTGGTACACTTGTGTTGTATTCCCGCAATAAATCCCACTAGGAATTACATAGTCAAGCTCTATTCACTTGCATTATCCCTCTCCTACTCGCATTGTATTTAGTCTATATCCAAAGCTGCCATTGTTTGAATACCATCTTCTATTGATACTATCATATACACACTTTTTATGGATTCACAAGGACACGAAGGAATGAGGAGATCACATTGAGGGGAAGAAATCACACACAACTAGATTTACCACTGTTCTATAAATGCCAGGTTTGAGCTATCAAAGTTCTAGTTACGACGTATCAAATAGAGTAGTGAATTATTTTATTTTAGTTAAAATTTTGCTCTCGATATCGCCAGGGAAGCTATGGGTATTTATAGTTTCTAAGAAACTATGATTCATTCCTCACTTCTAAGGTAGGATCAAGACCCTCTCAATTCAATATAATTAGCTGCTTAGATACTTAGGATAAAATCACAACTACACAGGAAAATAGCCATACCATGCTACTTTGCTTGTTTTTATTCTGTTACTAGATTAGTTGTCCATTTTATAAATATACTAGAGTAGCTGATCTTTAATTTCATTAAAATACGTCATTGAAAATACAAAAATAGAAGAATTCTTGCATAGTGTAAATACTTATTTCGTGATCAGTTTATTAATGTTAGTTAAGAGTTGAAACATCTTGTATGATGATCACAGGACCTAGAGATCCTAGAGAATATATATTTGAACCCATAGTGCCTCAGCCAAATCTACCCACAACATTAGCTAATATAGATTAGGACCTTAGGATACAGGTCTTCTGAGCGGACAAAGAAACCTACAAGCCATTAGTGAACAACTGAGAGGGTTAAATATCAAAGATGACAAAGCTTACACATTTTGGTCAAATCATCATAACTATAGAATGCCTTGATAAAATATCCAAATGACAGGCAAGGATTAGAAAGAGAGAAAGTATTTGGTTGTGATCCTTTAGTTCCACAACCTGACGCAGGAGACCTCCTCATTGACATAGATACTAGCTTATGTATTCAAGTTGCCAGAACACCTGTAAGGTATTCCGAGAAAATCATACAACTTCTAGTTCTAAACATAGAGGCTAAGAAGGCATACGATTACTAGATAATTAGAAGAAGAGATTGATTCTTCACATGACCATAACAGGTCCACAACAACCACGTACTCATGGTTGTGATCCCCAAGTCCCATAACCCAATGAACCTACAAAGCAGTTAAGTATTGACACTAGCTTATGAACGCTAGTATTTAGATCCTCACCACTCCCGCCGATATATCATCACGTAATTATTTGTATTAAATATAGAGGTCAATCAATCCAATATTTTCTCGGGCTAGACCAGAAAACCATCCATAGTTCACTACAAATCCATTAAGCCTCCTACCGCCATTTTCTTGACCTTATCTGGAGATATATATGAAACTCCCACAGTCACTTCCCACGTATCCAACAACCAAGAAACAGGATCTCGGTAGAGCTTGACATTGATTGGAGCCTCTGAACAACCATTATATCTCGAATGAACCATTACACCAATTCAGGTTAGGAGGGCCTTCTTTGCCTTAGATTCATAGATTCCATTATTGCGTATTGAGGATATAAGATTACCCGATTAGCTTGTCTATATCCATTCATATTCAACATTCACCGGTTGTCTCGACACGACCTCGGGAGGTCGGGTATGAGGAAGAGGTACTTGTAGATTCCCATGCTTGCATGTCACTTTTCCATCGTACAAGAATCTACTCATTTTTCTTGCCTTAGACACTTTCGTTTGTAGGTAATTTTTGTTTATGTATTCATAATATATCATCAAAGTTCTGAATTTACCTTAAATGATAGCTTGATCAAGTTTCTTAGCTCTATTTTAATAAATTGTTAAAACTAACAACAATCGCTAGTGATTTCCTTGATTGCTAGTGATTTACCTGAATCACTAGTGATTCCTGTGTTACTTTTTCTTTTTCATATTTTCTACATAATCTAATCAAAATGTCTTACTTTTTCTTGTTATCTTCTAATATCTTATCTATAATGTTTCTTTCATATGGCATTAGGTGGTAATAATTACCCTACAGCTGACATTGGTGTTTTTCCTGTCATTCGACATCCACTCTACTAGGAAAAATATGATATCCTCCACGATCTTGAGCTTTGTGTGATCTAAAATGTGCCCTTCATCCATCTTGAGGATATCTTCACAAAAACTTAGTGCATCCATGAGGCTACCAAAGCATTCTGGGATGCATACAATGAAGCTATAAGACTCCATGTAGATCTAGCACAATACAAGTACACTTACGAGACTGGATTAGACTTATTAGAAGACCTCAACATAGCACCTGAAGTTAAAGACCACAGCCACATCAACATATCTAGCACCAACACTACACTTGCTCACCTTTTTGACACCCCGAGGAATCCTTTGACTTCTTTATCGAGGATTACATTTCTATTCCTGATTCTGACACCACTATAGGAGAGGAAGAAATAATTGATTTTGTAGCTTCTAACATATCTGAAAATTTGTACACAGACCAGAATATGATTTATGGATTTGAAGTCATGATTAATAATAGTTATATATGTATATAATCTAAATAAGTGATAGTCACATTTCCATCTTATCATCTTGTAGCACAATCATAAACATCAATAAAATCTTAAGTCATTTTCTGAGTAATAACATTATCTTGTCTAAGTTTGATCTTTGTAAGCTTGTTTATAGGGAAAGAAGCTTTGATCCATTGCTTTACACAGTGTGCAATAAAACACAATCAACATTACGGGTACCCTAGAAACCCCACCATATCGAGGTCAAGATTGGTTGTTACCCCTTGAAATAATCAAGAAAACCAAAGGTAAAACCATGCTAGACATAAACTTTGCAATATCATCCAAGATCTTATCAATGACAACAAACTTGAACTTCCGTAACCTACGGCTCTACATCACCAATAAAAATCATAAGATTAAAATATTCAATAACCCGCTTCCAAAACATGACAAGAAAGTGGTTGATTCCTTGGCTAATCACACATATCACGCAGTGCCTCCTCCTACATCGGGGATCTTTATTTCCTAGTTGTTCATACTGACATGTCTCCTCCAATCATTTCTTTCTTTGATCATGATCATCATGCTACATTCTCTTCTCGATTACTTACACTTTATCACCTTTATCAGATCCTTCCCTATCAATAACACCAAAGTATACCTATTATGGTGTATCGTATCGTGCGTGTTATGTTCTACTTCTTATTTTTACTAGTTATCCACTCTCAAAATTTTCATATCAAATGGATAACTCATATGGGGTAGTCCATCTTCAAGTTATTGTCAATTCTCTCACTATACTTTTTCCCTTCCTTGTAACACAAACGGTCGAAGGGTGTGACATGTAATTAGGTCTTAATTGGATTCATCGGTCTCAATCTATCATCTCCACGAATCATTTGCATGTAGATTTCATTCACAACAATCAGATCATCTCTATCAATGGTGTACCTCCATCAACTCGTGGTTATAGCCTCCTCTTAAGGTTGTTATTGCATCGCCTATTCCATCTACTTCCTCATGGCCTATTGAACCTAAAACACAATCCACTCCTAATTCACTATTCACACACGTCCCGCATGATATCATTGTTCTCGCTAGTCAAGTGCATCTATCTAGGTATATCTCTAGGAAATCTCCTACATCTAGATGTATTTCACCACCTCTTTTACTCCCCATTAGTTTCCCTAATCTCTATGATCTCGTCTACATAGGAATCCATCACCTTCACACTCTATTTCACATACTTTTCAATCACCTCCACATTTTATTACACAAAGGTGCCCACCATATGTTCATTAGTCGTATACATATAGGCTTCATTCACCTACACAAAGGTCCTGCCTCATACACCACCAGTCTTCAATTATGTTCACACACCTTCATATCTGCTAGTATCGGCTGGAGGGCCTTCATCTTTCACTTTTATCGGATAGTATACTCATCGTGACACACTCGGGGGCATCATTGTTTCCTAGGCTCAAATTTCAAACTAACCTTCATGCCAAGATTTTAACGATCACTATCATGTAGTCCATGTACTAGGCTCATAACTTAGAACAAGTCCTGATTTGAATCCTCTTTAAAAATCATCCAAACCTTGTATAAAAACTATTGATTCTAAGGTGCATTCAACTATGGACTAATCACTATCTTTACAAGAGAGTCTTTGCTTCTACAGTTTCAAATAAAGACTTCAACAAACCTTCTCTTTACTTGTTAATAGGAATTCAATCAAAACATTCACATACCATGCAAAAAATTATCAAGTAACTCATTCATACCATTTAAACATGTCATGCATCTCAATCATATTCTCTCAACCCAAATCAGCCCTCTCTAAAAATTGTATTTGGATAACAAGAAATGACTAGTTTAGTCCTAATTGTGTATATCTTTATATTATAGTCCATTAATATCTACTACCTCACCTTTTCATGAGGATATCTAAGTTTTAGTTCTTCATGAGAATATTATAATTTCCTCATTAATGGTCTCCATCAATTCAATAACTTGAATTATCAATTTCAACAAAGAAATAACAAAATAACACAAATTTGTACCTTGTTTTGCCTACACAACCTGAATAATTTATGTCATAAATATCTTGATCTGCACGTGTATTTAGAAGCTAAAATTTTATATACTTGGGATTATATATGTGTAATAAATTTATTGAAAATTTCATCAAATTTGGTTGCACAAAACAAAAGTTACATTGATTTTCCCATTCATTCATTCTATCAACTCATTCAAGAATAGAAAATACACCATAATTCAAAAATATTTAAATTCAATATAAATTCTTCAAATCCCATCTGGATAATGGCCACATGTACCTACATTCAAAATTTCAGAGAATTTGGAGTTTTTATGCGAAATTTATCATCATTGTCCCAAAACTCATATTTGAAGGTTCCACATAGCTGGGAAGGTATTAGTTTGATCTAATTTTATTTTCTCAAATTCGCAAAGACTTAAATTGATTATTTTTAGCCCTATTATATCTTATTATGGCTTCCTACTCATTTAATGGTGTTAGGAGCTTTCAAAAACGCGTGCATCATAAAACTTAGGTAGAATCCCACTAAGCATACTAGTAAACAGTCATTGAACTTCCTTCACAAAACCTTACTCACATTTTCATATGAACTTATTCTAGTGGTTTGTCAATAGAGTTATGATGCTTGATTTAACTCCCCTTTCCTTCTTTCATAAGCCTCCAAGTCTTGATGGTTGTATCCTACCTTCCCCGCATAATCTTAAATCTATTTCAAAGCCTTAGAATTTCTCATCGAAGCATTAATAACATCTAGATCATCTTTTTGTTATCATGTCAATACCAAACAACACTTAGATATTACTACATGAAACATGCACACAAAGAATAACATTCACAATGTAAGAGAATTCAAACTTTTATTCAAAACAATCTTGATCTTACAATTTTATGACTATACAGAGGTTTGTATTGACCTTCATGGATCCTCCCACCTAAGATACATAGACTCCAATTCTTCCAAACTCTACACACTCTCTCTCTGATAATCAACAAACATTCCAAACTTTATATATAATTCCTAAATATCCTCATCTCCTCAACAAACATACTAATTTGAATTTCTCATGCACTAGTACGTACATAGCCTATTATGAGGTGGAATTAAATCCATATTACATCTTATTTTTCATAATTACACATTTCCACTATGATAATGTCCTCTAAACCTTAATTAATACTTTTCAAGTAACCACACACCTTTGAAAGATGACTTAAATTATGAAACCTCCTAATGACAACCAAGACTAATTATGTGAAAACATAACTTAGGATAAATAATCCAATTCACCATCTTATGGAGCTATTACAAACACAAAAAAAGCCACAAGAGGCTTCTTATTGTGAAATAAACATATATACATCCTAGTGACTTGATGCTCCCGCATCGATTCCCCAAAAAGAAAAATTTAAGCTCAAGCTCAAATCTTGCTTATTCTTCTTCCTTGTCTTCTAATTGTATTTAAATAGTAAAAATCTTCTTGCTTCATGAATGTTCATCTCCCACTTTTCTTTTTATTCATAGTATCATCCTTCAAAATAATGATGTCTTCTTGTAGCTTCTCTAGTTGAACTATCTCAAGAGTTTTTCTTTCCATGTCTTCCACATTTAAATCCACAAATTCAAATTTACCTTCAAATGTAAAATATTCAGACATTGAAGTCTCATCAAATTCTTCCCGCAACCGCGCCGTGTCTTTCATCATCTTCGTGGTTTCTTTCATAACATTATCAGTTGCACTATCATTGTTGATCAAGTCTTCCAAGCTTTTCAATTTAGCTTCAAGTTTCTCTTGGCTTTCATAGTGAATAAACTATCCACTTCTCCTTCTTTTGTTAACTCATATTCTAAACCTGTATACACACACTCAAAAAAATGTTAGATTCAAAAAATTTAGGCAAAATTGTCCCTCCCTAGTCTTTTGGTATAACTTCCTCTTCACTTGTCTCACCCAAGTCTATTTCACCTTGGTTTGTTGACTTGTTTTTTTCTTCTTGAGCTTCAATTTCTCTTCTTCAATTTTCAAGCCTTTGTGGCTTAAGGGATTCTATTTTCACATTATATTCTTCTTGCCTCTATTATCCTCCTTTTACCAACTTTTCTCAATCTCTCAAGTTTCCCGCAAGTCACAATCATCATGAATTAATCATTCATACAACACCAAATATTACACCTTTTACTATACATCAATATAGCTTTTCCATTTCTCCTCCTTCAATGTCACTTTCCTGTGTTCCTTTAACCATGTATCTTCCTCAAAAATTATTATTATAAATCATCATCCAAAGATCACCATGCTCGATACCAAAATTTGATGCCTACGCTCAAATTTCAAAATAACCTTCATGCTAAGATTTTGATGATCATTGTCATGCATCCCATGTACTATGATCATAACTTGGAACAAGTCCCGACTTTCATTATCTTTAAAAATAATCTATACCTTTTATACAAAATATTGATTCTAAGGTGTATTCAACTATGGACTAATCACTATCTTTACAAGAGAGTCTTTTCTTCTGCAGCTTTCAAATAAAGACTTAAACAAACATGCCCTTTACTTATTAATAGGAATTCAATCACAAGCTTCACCTACCATGCCAAAAATTATCAAGTAACTCATTCATACCATTTAAAAATTTCATGCATATAAATCATATTCTCTCAACCCAAATCATCCCTCTCTCAAAATTGTATTTGGATACCAAGAAATGACTAGTTTAGTCTTGATTGTGTATATCTTTATATTATAGTCCATTGATATCTGCTACCTCCCCTTTTTGTGAGGATATATGAGTTTAATTTCTTCATGAGAATATTATAATTTCCTCGTTAATGGTCTCCATCAATTCAATAACTTTAATTATCAATTTCATCAAAGAAATAAGAAAATAACACAAATTTGTAGATTGTTTTGCCTACACAACTTTGACGAATTTGTGTCATTAATATCTTGAATTTAATGTGTAAATAGAAGATAAAATTTAATATACTTGGGATTATATATGTGAAATAAATTTCCTGAAAATTTCAGCCAATTTGGTCACACAAAAGAAAATTTACATCGATTTTCCCATTCATTCATTTTGTCAAAAATTACGGGCATTCTCATTCCAGAATAGAAAATTCACCATAAGTGAAAAAATATTCAGATTCAATATAAAATGTTCAAATCCCATCTGGATAATGGCCATGTTCACCTACAGTTTTAATTTCATAAAATTTAGATTTCATATGCAAAATTTATCATTATTTTCCCAAACCTCATATTTGAAGGTTCCACGGAATCGAGAAGGTACTAGTTTGATCTAATTTTCTTTTCTCAAATTCTCAAATCCTTAAACTTATTATTTTTAGCTATATTATATCTTATTATGGATTCTTTCTCATTGAACCATTTTATGATTTTTCAAAAATGTTTGCATCATAAAACTTAGGTAGAATCCCACTAAGCATACTAGTAAACAGTCATAGAACTTCCTTCACAAAACCTTACTCACGGTTTCATATGAAAGTATGCTACTGGTATGTCAATAGAGTTATGATGCTTGATTTAACTCCTATTTCCTTCATAAACCTCCAAGTCTTGATGGTTTTATCCTTATATCTTAAATCTTAAATCTTAAGTCTTCCTGGACAATCTTAAGTCTATTTCAAATCCTTAGAACTTTTCATTGAAGCCTTAGTAACATCTAGATCATCTATGTTTTATTATGTCAATACCAAACAATGTTTAGATATTACTACATGCAACATGCACACAAAGAGTAAAATTAAAAATGTAAGATAATTAAAATTTGTATTCAAAATAATCTTGATCTTACAATTTTATTATTGTACATAGGTCTATATTGACCCTCATGGAGCCTCCCACCTAAGATACATAGACTCCAATTCTTCCAAACTCTACACACACACACACTCTCTCTCTCTTAATAATCCTCATGATTAATATCTCTTTTAAGAGATAACTTACTTCCTACATATGTAGGAACATAGTTTTTATCCTAATCAACAAAAATTCAAACTTAATATCTAATTCCTAAATATCCTCATCTCCTCAACAAACATAATAATTTGACTTTCTCATGCACTAGTATGTACATAGCCTATTATGAGGTGGCATTACATCCATATTACATCTTATTTTTCATAATTACACATTCCTAGTATGATAATGTCATCTAAACCTCAATTAAGACTTTTCAAGTACCCACACACCTTTGAAAGGTAACTTAAACTATGAAACCTCCTAATGACAACCAAGACTGATTATTTGAAAAAATAAATTAGGAGAAATAATCCAATTCACCCTCTTATGGAGCTATTACAAACACAACGAAGCCACAAAAGAGACTTCTTGACTTGCAAAATCATGAAACATATATACATCATGGTGACTTGATGCTCCTACATCAATCATGTTTATTATCTCCCCCTCTCATCATCAACATGTGTCTTATACTCTCATCACATCATGCCTAGATCTTCACACACAATATACACCAGTTAATAGACTTAAAAGATAACCATAATGGAATCAAGCATGCAATACTGAATTATAACCATGATAACACCTTGTTTCAGTCCATAATATCCATTATATTAATTACATCTAGTTAAATACATAGACTAAAGCTTCCTTACAATAATACTTGAACTATAGTATACACTCATGCACCATAATATCAGATTTGGCAACATAATCTCACTATAACCTAGTTCTCACACGTATATTTGGCTCTAATCTCTCTCTATAACATAGTTCTCAAGCATATATTTATACATATTTATAAGGGTGGGGACTTTCCCTTCACCACTTATCTAATCCCAAAATAGGTCACATGCTATTATTAGCCACATGCACGTTACAAAAAAATAGCCACACATGCAAGTGCGCTAACAATAGACTACTTTTAGTTAACTAACAGTAGTAGATCTATTCCCATCAGCCTGTGTCCATGTAAAGTGCTTCATAGCTGATCCTCCAAAAATAGCCAATGCATGTCACACAAGTCTTTGATTAGTTTGTGTGCTCCACACGCTATCTCCAAAAATAGATCCTCATCATGAAAAAATGGCTAAGTCCCAAACTGTTTCTTTTCTTCACGCACGATCCTTTCCGATACTTCCGTGCCTTTGAATGCACTCTACTTTCCCATGTGAACCTTCTATATTTTCTTCACTAAGTGCCATATTTTGATCTGATCAACATTACCCCACACTAGTTGCATTTCTTCACCCCGAAATGGTTGTCTCCAAAATGAATCAAAGAATATGAATAGAAGAATAGAAAGAATTTTGATGAATAAAAGAATGTCTTTACCCTGCAATATATCTTCTACTTCAACTGAATAATCAATTCAGATATTCTTCTTTTATCTCTACCTCTAAGGTCTACCAATCATTGAGCATGGCCTCTACCTTCTCTAGAATATCCACTGCAATTGACTCTAATTCATCCCTTGTAATCTCTCCCTTCTCATTCTTGTAAGACCAACACAATGTTGGACATGCCAATCATTCTCCCTTCCAACAAGTCCATATTTTGAGTGATGAGTTTCCCAAGCTCATCCAACCTTTCCTTGTGTGGTTCTTGAGCTTGTTGTAAGGGCCTCACACTTCTTCTTAACAAGTGCTAATCATTCTATGCATGGCCCAATGTCTCATCCTTTCATGGCCTTCAGACCTCATTGTCTTCCAAAATGGTCCTGTCCTTATAATGGCTTCTAGTGTGTATAAAAATATTCAACGCTTGATCTACCTTCTTTAGTTCCTCCTGCAAGCTCTGAAGAAACCCTTCATATGATGCAATCTTCCACATCACTGAAGCCTTTTCCCACTCTGCTTCCTGTGTTGGATCCTTTGGTTCTGCATGCATGCAGAGGTTCATCTTCAAGCACTAAGTCCACCAATGTACTTACATAATGTATTGCCGAAGGAAACATCTTGGGTACCTTTGGCTCTAAGTGTGGCCTAGCCTTCATGACATTGTCCCCAATCTCCTCTACCATGCTGATAAAAACAACATTCTTCTTCTATGCCAAAATCTTTTCCTACTTTAGGCATGCTATTTCCTCATCCTTAGTCTTGATCTCCTCCTTAGCACCCTAATTGTTGCAGCTTTATCCATATTCCATCGTCATGTGCCACTTCTATCGAGACTTTCACCAAAGCATTTCTCACTTGTTCATCTGACATAACAAGTAGGCTTTACTGTTATGTGTCTAGCCTGAGGTGTCTTTTTCAACCTCCTTGATACACATGACTCCTCACACACATCAAATTTGGTTCATCCATGTGTGTGTGCATCGACCATGAAAATTGCTTCCTTGTGCACATTGTTTCCATATCTTCATCCATCAACTCCCAACCATACAACTCCTTTTGTGTCATTGTGCTTTGAAATGGGTGTGAAAAAATTTTACCTGTGTCCTCAATGTAGCCCATGGCTGGTGGAATATATTCCCCACTTGTTTTTTGATCTAGGCTACTTAGGAACTTGGGCTTCAAGATTTGGAACTTGTGTTGTATGTCCTGAGTAGTCTTGGTTGTTGTCTCATCTCCCCTTTTTCTCCCTCTTCTCCATCCTTCATTTCTTCATCTTTTTGTTCTTCCACATTCTCTGGAGGTGTAGGAGAATTGGGCACTTTCCTCAAACTCTTCACTTCCTCATTCAACTTCAATTTCCTTCTTCTTTTCTCATTTGTCTCCTTCTGTGGAGAGAGTCAAGGTGATTTGTGCACTATTTATGGAGAGTAGCACCTTGGGTCCTTGTTCTCCTAAATACTCTCTTGAAATGACACTCTGCTCTCCTTGGACTACATCCAAGTCCTCATCATCTCCTCTTGTGGCTGAGGTGGTGTAGTTGTGCACTCAACTTCTTCCTTATTTGAGGTTGTCTTCTACCTCTCGTGTTCCAAACCACCACTATCTTCATGCTCTTCTTCTTCATCATCTACTTGAATTGTTTCTGTGGGCTTAGGTGTTGGAACATTTTCCATTGTATGCTTACCTTTTGGTGGCCCTGGGAGCGTGAACTCATTCTCCACATACTTAGTGTTCTCTAGCTTGGGTTTGAGTTATAGGTACACAAGCACTGCTCCAGTGTCCCCAACTACCAAGCTTACAGGCTTCATGCTTATAATATCTAAAATAAGCCTTTCAATGTAGGCATTCCACCCTGGATATACATATTTCTTTCTCAGAGTGTGGTAGTCACAATCTACCTTGTCTGCATTGAAGGTTAGGTGGTGCACATCTAAAAACTAGTGAACTGATGCCTAGAAATATCTTTGTTGTGAAGGCATATGGTAGTTTACACCATGGGCTCCAAGCCCCATCCTTCATCACAAATCACGCGATGCAAAAATGTTGGTAGACTACAAACTAAACTACCTTACCCACCACCAAGGAAAATCCTTGGGTATGCACCACTCTTCTTCAAACGCACATGCGGAGTCTATCATACCACATCTCCACCCTCTTCTTGAATGGTCCACTCATTGATCCATCACACAAGTACTTGCCAAATCTTTCCACAGTGACTTGTGTTCCATGGGGTACTCCCAAATCTTCTCCTTTGCCCATCAGGCACCCCAATCTCCATAAACACTAAAGACAATAACACAACACCAAAACTTATTCTATCACCTTGTCCATGCTTCTTCAATGATTGTCTTTGCTATGTGATCTACAATATTGTAGACCACTCCTTGAGACATTTTCTTTGTGACGTGCAACCACATTGTGTTTACCTACGACCACCTTCCTTGGTCATTCAACTTTGTTACAAGATGTGTAGCTTCCTTGCACTACTAGGTACTTTTTCAATTTTTCAATGTCCATGCCATGTGACCTTTTAGTATACCCCATCTCTTTCCTTGTCTCCAAGATTGTGGCCTTATCAGTTAAATCACTATCCAGATCCAACCCTGAGGCCCTTAGTCCTGTCACTATTGAAATCAAAGCAAGTTGTGTGATTCTTACCCTCCATCCGGCAAAAAGTAGAAGAAGTCCTCATGGACTCTTCTCATCAACCACCGATACAATGGTTCATACTTTCCAAAATATGGCAGCTCATATAACTGGTAGACTCCATTCTACTTCAAAAAATTCTCACCACATCATCATATACCGGCATATCCTCTGTCATGCACTTGTTCATTTTTGTGCTCAACAACACATCGAGCTCCTTCTTATTATCTGATGTTCGATGGTTGTAATCATTGATTTTACATTGGTGATATGGGAATCCCATTCTTGTCCCACAATCATGCCCTCTGGATATCTATTTCTGAGAAATTACTCTCGGGAGAAATTTCTTCTTCCACTTCAACCTTCTTCTTCCCTTTATCTCCTATTATGGGTGCTTTCTTCAGTGCCATTTGAAAAAATCTCTCTTTTCTTCCCTCTGTAATCAAGCAAGTCAAAACCCTAGTTTAAATCTTCATGCCCTAGTGGAAATCACATGCCCTAGCTCATTTTTAAATGTGTCTATCTTTTGCTAAACCCTTCACCTATGGGAACACAAGCTTCTCCTGCACAACCCTTCTCTCTCACATGTCTAGTTTCACACTCTTCACACCTCAACATGATTTCTCAGCTCATTCACACTTAACCCTTTTCAAATTCTCTCAATTGCAATGGTAAAAATGAACTCACATCCCATCCTTATATAGAATTTCAAAAATTTAGTGCATTTATTACTCCTCCACCTACCAACAATCCTCTCATTAATCGACCATTTTCATTATTTCCACATGGTACATCTTCACACCCAAGCTATAACCTTCTAGCACACCCTTCTACCTTTTGGCTGCAGACTTCTCTTCAATGCATGCTTCCATATGCCTGAGTACCTCATCACTGCACCTTCCACTAGTAGTCTTCCCGCCTCTTCTTACCTCACATTATACTTGTTTCTTCATTCCTCTCTATCTATGGTCCTTGTGTCTAGAAGAAATCTCTTTTTTTTTTTTCAATTCTCCAACCTTGAATAACACCCGTATAGATAGTTCCTTTCATGTGTACTTATTTTCATCAGTCTTGTACCTAGATATCAACAACCTACCCCACACTAAGGGTATGTGCAGTCCTCTGCACATAAAAATTCTTCAAATAGTAATTAGCTTCTGGCGCGTAAACGCACTTATTACACAAACACACCAACTAAATTGACAAAGCATAGTGACAAAGAAGGAAACACATTAAGGAAATGCAGAAATTGAAAACCTAATCTAAATGGCAACACTACCTTATTACAAACACCAAGAAGACTTATTTATAGTAGGGCTTCAGCCTACTCCCATTGAAGTAACCGGGTAACCGTATTCCATCAAGTGCCTCTAATTGACAAAGCACCTAGATTCAGTATGTGAGTGATAACATACGGCCCCAACCAATGTACCTTGAGTTTTCCTAGATGGCACAAAAATTTAGAATCATAAAGGAGCACCATCTGTCCTATCTCAAGCTTTTTATCCCTGATGTGCCTATCATGCCATGCTTTCTACCTAGCCTTCTCTTTTTTTTTGACTCCAACATGCTATGGCTCATCACTCATCCAACTTGATTAACTTTTCAATCCATTCTTCTAATGCTTTCTCATCAACAAGACCTCCAAAGACATGCAATAATACAAAAGAAGGTAACATAAATTCCATAGAAGAACTACTTCTGCCAAACACTAACTAAATGGTGTGGCTTTGTTCAACCTTTTATATGTTGTTCGATATGCCCAAAGTACTGGTAGATACTTTATCATCCCAATCCTTTCTTCCAACATCACATATTTTTGTCAATGTCTGCTCAAAATTTTGTTGAAAGCCTCAATAGTCCCATTTTCCTGAGGATGATAGGGTGTAGTCTTATGGTGTGCAATCATGAATTCATCCAATAAAATTCTGATTGTCTCATTAAGAAAATGTGTGCCCCTATCACTGGTCAAACTTAAAGGACATCCATACCTTGTAATAATATTTTCCCAAAGAAACTTGGCTGTTGTAGCCATTGTACAATCCTTTGTAGGTGTTGCTTCTTCCCACCTTGTCAGATAGTCTATGCAAGTTATGATGTAGCATGATCCATTCTAGTTCTCACGTGCGTAACTAGTGAAAATAGGACCCACAAAATCTATAGCCCATTTCTCAAATGGTTCTACACTAGTAATAGGTCTTAGAGGCATTTCATCTCATTGACCTAGTTTCCCAAGATGTTGACAATGATCACAAGCCTTACAAAATTCCTTACAATCTTTATACAGGGTCTCCCACCATAATCCAATGAGTAGAATCTTGCGCACGTAGTGGCATCACCTACATAGTGGCCACTTGCAATACCACCATGAGCTTCTTCCATAATATATGTGTGCTCATGTTCCAATACACAACGGTGTAATACTTCATCCCAACCTAATTTGTACAGGTCACCACTAATTAACATATAGGGGGTCACGCATGTATATAGCAAGTTGTTTCTTCTTCTCCAGGATTTCATTCCTTCTGGTGTCATACCTATTCATAGAAAGACAACAATGTCCTCTAGTTCTGATGGCACTCATTATAACCTGTATAACTATGCATCTGGCATGGTATCTTCAATTTCTTGTGCTTCTTCTCCTAACTATATTCTGGATAAATGGTCTGGTCCAGAATTACTTTTCCCTAGGTTTTACCACAACTGTGAAATCAAATTCTTGAAATAAGAGTACCCATCTACATATGCACCCTTGTAGAATGGGCTTATTTACCAAATACTTCAATGCCATGTGATCTGTATAAAAGATGAATGGTGTAGCTAGTAGGTACTATGTGAAATTTATGTAGCACATAGATCATTGAAAAGCTTCACGCTCTATAGTAGTTGTGTAATTATGTTCTAGAGAGTCATCTTTCTACTAGCAAAAAATAGATAGGATGATCTATAATACCTTCTCCAGGTTGAGCCAACACCACACCAATGGTCATGCCAAAGGCATCAACATGTACATGAAATGGTTGGTCCCATGAAGGAAAATGTAAAATAGGCATGGTAGTAAGTTTTCCTTTAATGTCTCGAATGCACATTGTTGTGGTTCTCCCCAGTAGAACGTACCTTTCCCTTTCAGTAACTCCTCCAACAATGGTGAAAACTTTGGCATATCCTTTGATAAAATTTTGTAATATCCTGTATGACCCAAAAATCCACACACTTCACTCTACTGGTAGGCTCTCTTAGGCCTATAATGACTACAACCTTGGCTGATCAACCAACAAACCTTCCTTGCAGATTATGTGTCCTAACAATATTCCAAATGGTGTAGAAAATATGCACTTCTTGATGTTCAAAGAGATACTCAATTGTCTACATCTTTCAAACATTAAGCATATTGTCACAATGATCCTTAACTAATCCATACACCATCCAATCATCCAAATAAACCTGTAAGAAGTTGTGAATAAATTCCTTGAATGCTTGAACAACTATGCATGAAAAAATACAACAGTGCACATTTTTCAGACCAAAAGGCATTACAATATAGGTGAAGCTACCCCATTCAGTAGTAAAATAGTCTTTTCCTGATCCTCCTGGGAAATCCTAACCTGATGATACCTAGAGAACCCATCTGTAAATGAATAGATTTCACACCCTACAATGCCTTCTAGTATTTCCTCAGTGAATGGCGTAGGAAAGGGATCAATCACACATGCAGCATTCAACTCCCTATAGTCCACACAGATCCTAATCCATCCATCCTTCTTGATACTGATCACCATTGGACTAACCCATTCTGACTCATCAAGGGGCTTGATAATTCCAGACTTCAACATTTTTCAATCTCTTCTTTGACCTTTTCACGCAAGTTGGGGTTCATCCTATAGGGTCTCTTTCTAACTAGGTGCACACCCTCTTTAAGCTTTATCTTCATCTCCCCTAATGATTCATGCATGCCTTTAAGTTCATGGTACCCCTAGGAATAAGTCCTGATAATCCCTTAGTAACTCTATGATTTTTTCCACTTCAGAGTCTGACCAATAGTCCCCAATTATGGCTTCCTTAGGCTCAACATCTGATCCAATATTCACCTTCTTTGTCTTCATAGGTTCATGATAGGCATGCATGGTCTTATCTGACACTATCCAACACCTCACACCTACCTATTGAATGGTTTACATCCAGATTTTCTACTTCTTCATCATCCACTAAGTAGACCATTTTTCCTTTTTCTTTCTCAAGGAAAGCACATTGAAGTAGTGTGGCATCGGCCTCTATTTCTTCAACAAGACATGCTCCTAAGTTTCCTTCATCCAATAACTCCTGAAGGAGTTCTTCAACCTTGGCACTATCTCCCATAGTTAAGCACTTTATGAATTTTAATGCTTCTTCCACCGGAGGCTTTGTAGAGAAGAAGTCAAATGTCTGGGCCATTCCTACAATTAAATCCTACCAATTTCTAATCTCTCTATGGAGTTCTACATATACATACCAAGCACACACACATGCACAATCTTGTAAAGTGGAATAAAACTTGTGCACCCATAGCGAAAGGTGGTAAAGCTTCCTACCCCTCTATCTAGAGTCTCTCACACTTCTGAATGGTGGTGAAATAGGTTGATTACCATGATAAGTGCATATTTGAGTAGGTGCATTGCTCCTAAGAACCTAGTAGCAAGAGAATCCTAATTTCATTCCATCCTACAAGATTATCCTCAGGGCCACCCACCAAAGCATGTTGTTGTCCCATGTAGTGTATATGCTAGCATATTTCTTCTTTCCAATGGGTCTATCCATTGTTCCTCCATGGCACAGAATACCATAGGATCTCCTTCTCTGGTGTAACAAGGTACCGAGTTGTTACCTATCCTCCTGACATAACGTGGTTTTTTCCCTTAGGAAATATGCTCTTTACTTCACACCCTACCAACTCATAAGTGCTATGAGCCCAATTATCACAAGAAACACTTGTAGTATCACTAATAGACTATGCATCCTCCCACTAAATTATTCCTTCTTTAGTTAGCTCAAGCATCTCTAGATCTCGATGGCACATACATAAATCCTATTCAGATCTTCTTCACTTAAGGGCTCAACATAGGGCACATATTTTCCATCTGATTAAAGGGATAATAACTCTTTCCTCCTTGTTTTCAAAACTGATATAACCCTTTGTTGAACCAAGATCAACATTATTTTCATAGCACCAAGGATGCCCCAATAGAGCTGGGAAGCTATCTGACTCTGTCCAATGCTAAAACCTCAAAGTCTCTAGTGAACTTGGCTCCTTGTATGGTAATGGATGCATCTTTCAAAACTCTGATGGGAGTGGCCTTAGTCCGATTAGCCATGAACAATACATTAGAGGATGGCTGCAATGGGGTCTTCCCATTTGTACCCATGCATCTAAGGTAAGAACATTGACTTCCACACCTATATCAATCAATATATTACTCAATAGCCACCCATCCACAACAACATTCAGAGTGATTTCCTTGTCATAATCTAGGCTATGAGGGGGAAGATTTACATGCAGATCTTCGTCCATCTCCTCAATACTTGCACGTGAGTGTTTCCTTTTAACCAATTCCCTAACAATGGAATGATATTTTCCTAGTGCAAACATTTTACACACTTCTCTCAAGTCATCTATATCAGTTTGGACCGTCTCTGATTCTTTCTTTTTCTCCATCTTCCATGATTTCTCTTTTAAGTATTGTATCTCACCCTAAAGATTCCTGAGAACTTCCATGGTTTCCTGATAAACCTCCTTCTGATGGGTAGGATCTGGGTACCATGCATGTAGAACCTCCTCCTTAGTGATGGTAGGCTTCTACTGTAATGCTTCTCTAGTGCATGCCACCTCACTCGGGTCATGATCTTCACTTGCAACACCTCAAACTCTACTTCCAACTTAGGCATCCACTGATTTTCAACAACGCGTTGTATCCTAACCATCCCTCGCACCTTTGTTTTCTTTGTTTATGTTTCTTACTAAGATGCTCATACAAGTTTGGGCACTCCTCATAGCTATGGTTCTTTCCACAAAAAGAACATGTAATATTCTAAGGACATTCACACCTGTAGTGGTCAAGAGATCCACATGTATAACATGTTCCATGAGGGAACTCACTTCTTCCACCACCACGGCCTCATCCTCCAAATCCACCATGGTATCCTCGACCTCTACCACATGACCACCTTCAAAACCCTTCATTCCGATCATAGCACCTGATTGTGATCCCGGTCCTGATGCTCATTCTTTCCCTTTAGAGTTATCTGAAACTCCTATCTATCATACACCAATATCTATAACATCATGGATCTAACCAATCAACCGATAGTCTTCCATGTCATGAGTCATGGACCTACAGATTTTACAGTAGCTTGAAACATTCTTCCTTATCACACATTGTAATAATGGGCAATAACATCATGGTTTAAATGGCATATCTCACAATCCAACAACAATGAGTGACACTGATCTATGAGGACAACTATCCTTTGTGTGACCTTCTACTTCACAATCTGTGCACCAAATCCTTATGCATGTCTCATGTGTTGAATTTGCTTGATAGTTTCTCCAACTATTTTTCCATAGCTGTGATCTGTGCTTCTAAAAATGGGCTCACCCCAATGTCTATGCTTCCAACTACCTCAACGTGTAAGGCTACTTCAAGTGCTTCACATGGATCAATGTATGTCTTATGTGATAATGCCCTCCTAAAAGGGGTAATCAGCCCCCAACGAACCATTGTGCATGTTGGCTTGCATGTATATCATAAGAAAGCTTAGATAACAATGTTTTAAAATGGGCATCATACTCTCTAACACTTTCAATAGTGCCTTTGCTTAATATCCTTGAGTGCACTTATACTCTTCTGCTCAAACTCAGGATGTGAAACTCTTTAAGGAATGCATCTTTTAAAGTTGTATAGTCTACACAAGTCTGATCAGGGTCAAAAATTTATATACCAACTATGTGTGTGCCCTTATAACATAGTAGAAAATTTTCCCTACGCTCAGAAGTCATGATTCCTTTTGTGTGCCACATTATTTCACACATATGCACATGTTCAACAACATCTTCTATGCCCCTATACTCTAAGATGAAGAGACATCTCCATGTAAATATTTTGGGGTTGGTGCGGACCTTGCCCACCTAATCCAAACCTCCTGTGTTTCCTCTCCTCCAAACCACCAGATCCACTCGAAACTAGAGCTACCTATGCCTCCTGATCCCAAACCTATAGCTGGGGTCGACCAAAAGATGTACTTCCTATGTCCCAATAATAGAACTGAACTATACCCTGATAGTCTGTGAAGCATTACTACTCCCAAAAGATAGTCCAAAAATCAGCACTTGTATTTTATGTTATGATGATACACCCAAAAGGTACTCCCATATAACAATGAATCCATTTGCACTACCATCATTGTGCCTCTTATAAGACTCACTCCTACTCTCCCACTACTTGAATTAGCTTGCTTGACTATTTTTTGTACTAGATGCTGGAAAACCAAGCATAAGGGCAAGGTTTCTAGGTGGATTCAGATGCACACCCATGGCCCAGTCATCTCTTAAGGTGCACTTCTTCTACGTGAGGCCGAGGAGGGTTCCCTATCATGCTTTTCCCAAATGGGGGAGTTCCTAATGCTCTGGCTCCACGTCTTCTTCATGTGAACTTCAAATCCTTCCCAAACTATCTTTCTCCAACAATGCATTTTCTCTCAACCTCCACTTCTTCTCTACCTCCCTCTCACGCACCTCATTATACTTAAGCCACCTTTCCTCTCTTTTCCTTTCTACCACTAGGTCTTCCATCCTTCACCAAACCTACTCCTACCCCCACGCATGGTGGGGTTTAGTTAGCCATCGGTTTACTCTCCAAATTCAAAGTTACCATCAAGATCTTGATCACCAATGGAATGCCTTGTAGGTAAGTTCCCCTTGGATATCATAAAAACTAGAATTCAGCTACCTCTGGGCACGAATAAGTGGAAATTGAGTACTCCAAGATATAACTATTCAAAACACCATGGAACCACGTATCCACAACACAAGTCCAAATCAGATCAACATCATAAAGGGCCTGAAATTCTTCCTACGCATCTAGAAAAGTGTGTGATACCTCCAATTCCACTTAGATGCATAAGCAATCAGCCACTCATAATTCTACTAGAAAGATATAAAAAAGCTCTCATATAAACTATCATATAATTTTGTTCCACCCACACGCGTGTGTTAAACTCAGATCCAGTGTTAAACCACCATGTGTATTCTTCTTCCAGATCATGTATCCACTCCTCAACACTTGCTAAGGTCAACTAATATGTCTTCATCATGAACCATCCTGAAAACAACTGAAAAAGAGGTCCCGCAATGGAACCAATGATGCAACCTAGAATTCACCAATACAAGCCTAGTGCACGCTGACACATCACTCAACCTAGATTAAGCACTCACCCAAGTGTGCAAAGGTACCAAGCCCCTCTTTAGGGTTGTTGTTGTAGGATGTTAACATGATGAAGACTTAAATCATTCAGATCTATGACTAATATATCATTCTACAATGCATATTCAGATCTAGATCTAGAAATAACAAACTTAAAAGATAACCATGATGAAATCAAGCATGCAATACTAAAC
This sequence comes from Taxus wallichiana var. yunnanensis, assembly GCA_018340775.1. Taxonomy (NCBI): domain Eukaryota; kingdom Viridiplantae; phylum Streptophyta; class Pinopsida; order Cupressales; family Taxaceae; genus Taxus; species Taxus wallichiana. The sequence continues at coordinate 11,737,330 of JADAXU010000057.1, read as the reverse complement.
TATAACCATGATAACACCTTGATTCAGTCCATAATCTCCATTATATTAAATTCAGTAATACATAAAAGCTTCCTTACAATAATAATAGTAGTATACGCTCATGCACACATCATATCTAACAACATAATCTCACTATAACCTAGTTCTCACACCTATATGCTCTCTCTCTCTCTACATAGTTTTCACTACATATTTATAAGGGTGGGGACTTTCCCTTCACTACTTATCTAATCCCAAAATAGGTCACATGCATGCTATTATTACATTCACTACACACATTCACATTATCCTCCAAAATATCCATGATGCACTCTAGTTCCACGGTCCATGTTGATTGATAAGGGTATACATCTCAAATGAATCTCATCACACTCATGCATTTAATCAACTCACACTCACGCTATCACTCTCCACTTTATGCTTTATTGATCACATCTTTCTTGATCACATCTTTCTTGTACATACATTTCAAACCATTTCACAATGACACACTCTCATTTATGGTTCATTATTGACTACTAAGGGGTTATAATTAAATGAACCTCATTACATGCATACACATCCACTTGGGGGTATGGTGCCCCTATCATTCACATTGTATACCATTCCTCCTCATCCAAAGCATATTGCATATCTTGGTTGCACAAGAGTCTTGATTACATTTACTTGTTACATACTAACTTTATTACACATGCTAGATAGATATCTTATATGTCATTATATTTTATCATACACACATGCGCATTCAATTTCATTTCTAGTTGTGATTGCAAATTATACATATCTATTACATGTAGCATGGATGTTTAGTGCGATTACCTAGTACTAGTAAAAATGACTCTCTGGGGCATCCACTTTCATACACTACAGGTTTATTATTTCATTTTGTTTCAAATCACATTACTTTATCGGATTATACATACTTTGACATACTTTTTATCTTTATAACATACTAACGGGTGCTTCATGTGTAACATTTTTATGCAAGACTATTTGTTTCTATAGTTATATGTTACATTGTTTGTATTGCTTTCTCTTTGTATGCTCTTATTTGTGGGATTTTCCCTCTGTCTTGTGTGCACACTTGTCTTCTTGCAGCCACTACGGCCTTGAATTTCTTGTGACATCATGAGTGATTTCCCATGTTTACAACCCACTTTTCATAGTCTACATTGTCTTCTTGTGTGTTTACTTGCATCTTATATTACACATTATCTAGCTTAGCTTACATTTCATCTTATACATGTGTTTTTATCTTTGCTTGTACTAACACTTGTCTCCTACCCACTTTTTTATGTGTACCTTGGTTTTTACCAAGCACATTCCCTCCCCCTTCCAGGGAATAGTTTCAACATAGGCATCGGGTCTTTTTTTTGGTCCGCGGTGAATTAGGTACCCCATACAACGTTATAAACATCACAACACGTTACCAAGACAACACAATTTTCAGTTTAAGACGGGGGCTCAAAATCAGACTTGGGTCCTTAGCATAGCAATGTCCTTCCTAGATGCTAGAAACTAGGGGTAATTACACGATGATTGCTAGTTCAAGCATACTCTATAGAACTCCACACCACAAATTTTATAGGGTGTACATTCCTTATCACTTTCACCAATTTTGCACACCATATGTAGTGGTTTCCTATGTTGCGGGAAGCAGTTAAAGGTTGGATGATAACTCCAAACTTTTCTCCCTAAAATTTTTCCATGTCATTGGCATGAGATCACCCCAAAAACTCGCTTTCTACAACTTCATAAGGATCCTTTCTGCACCCATTTTCTCATCATGGATCAGTGCACGTGTTACTTTTTCAAATCTTTAGCATTTTTACATACTTTGTACACATAAAAATGTGTATTTGACTACTTGTTTGATCTTCTCTTTTGCAGGTCTATCCATATGGGAAGCGGTAGTCAACATCATTAGAACAACAATAATAAAATCTTCATAAACAACAAGTACATCGTGACTTACGTACATGTATTTTTTCCCTAGGTTCATTTTCATCATCATTTTTTTTGTAGTTTCTCCTCCTTAGCATCTTCACATTTTTATCACTCCACACTTTTTCTAGTCCCTTGGCACACTTTCATCATTGATCTACATGTTTATTAGGTATGCATATCTATCTAATTTATGTTACCGAGATTTCCGCTCACCAACATAAAGTGGGGAAAAATGTAGACACAAAATCACACATGTTGGGTAATTATCTAGTCTTGATTACATAATACTATTCATATGATTACTCAGTAAGAAAAGTAATAATTAACCTATGTCTTTAGACACCTTTTTTTACTTTCTGTTACCACTTTTGGTATTATGCCCTTACTCAATGTACCTTTTTATACTCTATATTTTATCATCCTGACACCAATGCCTAGCCAAGATGCTAGCATCGTGCACCCTCGTCCCCTCTCGGGTGCCCCCGACCTCTTTATACTTTACTCTCAATTTTTGGGTCCTTTCTAGCTGTTTAAGAATCTTATCTTTTATGTATTCATCCTTTTTGGGGTTAATTACAAAATTCGTAAGGGAATCATATAAATATAAAGTTATGTGACCATATAAAGGACTAAGCACTAAGCATTAGCTATCACTACCTAATGTTGCATCCATCAAACATCTAAGAGCTTCATTACATCCATCTAGCACCATCACAAGGGACACAAAGGCTAGTTATTTTGCATATACACTTCATAGGAGGGACGTTCATTCTATTACATGCACACATCTATTACATTTCTTTACATCTATCTTATTTTCTCGTTATCAAGTGTTACTCGTACAAGAGCCACCTAGGGCACGATTCCACACACACACATAAACCTACATTAGGTTTGAGATGTATTGCAACACTCAGTTGTAAGTTCACCATTGTGACATCGAGGATAGTCTAATCCCTCATTTTGCATCATTCTTTTTTAGAATTTGATGTTTATTAGAGGGTTTTGTAGTTTCATATTTCATTGTAAGTTTCCAGCAACCTCAACGATCTTGGTGCGACATCGAGTGACCAAAGGTGACTAAATGTGAACATCTTAGGACCACCCAGAGGAGGTTTTTTGAGATTTTTACGAGACCCGAATGCTCATAAAAAGCCTAGGATGCTCGTGGGTGCCCCTGTCTTTCTCAAGGCACCCCAATCCAAATTCTACCTCTTCGATCTATATTTTTAGGTCTCTATACGAAACTCCTACTACTCTATTCACTTTTTCATAACTTTCGTATAATTCATAATTAATTATGAATCAGCTAAGTTCCTCTTTCTCCTCCTTAAAATTAGGGTTTCATATATTTTGGCTTAGTTTTCTTGGGTTAATTTCTATACTTAATTGCATATTTATTTACTACTACAATAGAATCGATTAGGCATAAAATCCACATTTCAACTTAATCATTATGTCACTATATGGTCAATACAAAATTCATGTTATTATAAAATTTGATCGTATTGGTCCTCAAATTCAAACCCCCGATAGATTGACAACAATTCTCTTTAAGGGGAAAGGGGGAATTGTTTGGAATGGTAGTATACCAGGTGGTATGTTGTTTTATAGCCGGGGAGGGGTATAGCACTTTCCTTGGTATCAATCCTTGGGGTGATTTAGGGGCACGTACAAATGATATGGCCTTTTCCTGCTACTTTTGGTCCTTCCTTGAACCAGGGTGAGAAGACTGAGATGTAACATGAATTTAGAGGGGGTATAGAGTCTTATTTCCCTCAATTCCTTTTAAGTGAGGAATCAATATGGTATAAACATGGCCATGGAAACAACACTTTCTCTCACGATATGTCTCAAAATATGTTGTGTATGCTTACTTTACTAGACACGGGTTATTACAAACAATAGAATTCAATTATTACATCCTCTAAATGGTAGAATTGCCGCTAAGAGGTAGTCTCAATGATATTTAAAGACAAATCAGCAATATAAATGAATGGAGGTTAGTATGTGATAATATCACTTATGTAGTTTTGGATGATGGGGATTATAGGATGATAGACTCTTTCAGAACACATCATTTAACACTTAGAGTGGCCTTTGATTCGGAAAATACATAAAACTAGATTAACAAGTGACAATTTCTACAAAGGAAGATTTACATTCATTGATGGCCAATAAATACAAAATTACAATTCAATCTCTAAAATACTTAACACAAAATCTCGTGTGAGTATTATAATAAAGTATTTACTGGATCTCTTCTAGTATGCCAAAGATACACTCAAGGGCTAACAAAGATCACTACAACAAAATGCCTATAGTAACGATTTTACAATCAAGTTCAATATTGTAAATTAAATGCTCATAGCAAAATATCCAACTAATAACCAAAGAAAAACCATTAAGGACTGGTCCGGTGTACTACTAAAAAGAGAAGCAAATGACACAAGAGTGTAGCAAGAAATATAACTCATTAACCAATATTCAACATATACAGAAACCTTAAACAAAATTTAAACTCAAACGCAGATATATATTATTTCATATCTTAGAATTTATTAAAAGGGAACATCAAATAAATTTTGTCTAATTTTTCAATGGATGTACATTGCAACCATCTTAACACAAAATTTTAGGAAATCAAATCGTATGCACTTCACAAAGGAAATATGCAGTATTTACAATTGAATCTATCAATATTTTTTCAAAATATAAAAACTAAAATCCCTTTTTATAAGGAAAATCCTCATATTTATAAAAAAATTCTACGAACCTTCCTTGATTCCCCCAAAAAAATTTATGAACCTTCCCAAAATGCACAACAAATGAACTCCATTTTTGGAAAATATCTTATAACTACAAAGATTCCTTTTTCATTACTTAATTTGATCATGTTTATGGTTGCTAATGTAAATTTTTGTAATATTTTTAATTTTTTGTTTAATCCTCTTTTTGTCATATATGTTTTGTCACCATCACTTATTCACCACCTAGTCACAAACCATTTGTTCCTTGTGCCATTATCTTAACTAATTTGACACCTACCTTTCAGAGGATATATTTTGGGAAGTGGATAATCATTAACACCCTCTTGAAATTTATGCTTCCCCTATGTAAATTTCCAAATTAATCCAAAACCATATTTTGAAAGATATCAATTTGTTTCCCCTTTTTCCAAACCCGCAAAATATCCGTAATTAATTTATCTTTTGATCTTGACATGATAATTCACACAATATTTTGAAAAATCCATCCTCTTATAAATTATTATTGATTTTTCATAATATTACATCTTCCTTTGAGCATTCTGAGTGAATAAATATCTCACGTTAATCCTTTTTGAACGATGGTGGATGTGGAATTAGGAACCATTCTAAAGGAGTTATCTTCAAAAACATTACACATAATTTTCAACCTTTCTAGCCCAGATGAAGCTTTTGTGAGGATGTTATTTGCGATTGAAGATCAAGTGGAAACTGAAGGACCATTAACACCCCATGTAATTTGAGTAGCATTGATACAAAGGCTTATCAAGATGACTCCCTTCTTCTTTGTTTTTCAAATTTTTTATCATCATCTGTTCCATGTGGAAGATCACAAAGATCCTGAATTATTGAAGAAGTTTTGGCTCCGCTGTAGGCTTGCCATTAGCAAGAACATCATCAACATATCTCTATTATTTTTTAATAAGAAATTAGAAGAGAAATAAATTCCAGTTGATGTCTATGTAGTGCCTGATGATGATCCTATAGAAGACATATCTTCAATCTCTCGCAGAATACGCAATAGAGAAAATACTCACACGCCTCGAGATAACATTAGTGAAATATTCTTTTGAGAGGGCACCTAAAATGTTTTTTCCTTTATTGAAGAGACGCAGATGGGATGTACTCAATCCATCATGTGCAAGCTATCCAATTTCGCAAATGAAACCAAGTTGTACTGAATCTACCCTCTGCAGCACTAGTTGATGTTCTCGGGTCATCTTTAACATCAAAACTACTACCCAGTGGTACTAATGCTTACCTTAAAGGTCAGTCTAATATTTTTGAATGGGTCTCCTCTTATAGGAGAAAATTAGATTTGATCAAGATCTTGGAAGGCCCCAAAGAAGACATTAAAGAACTCATGAAAATGGGTATGTTTATGGGGCTCAGGACCATAAAGAGTTTGATTTTAGGAAGAAGAAGTTGTTAAATCATATTCCTACCTTTGCAAAGGAATTTGTAACCATAAATTGATAATGTATCTCTTTTACAAAAACCTCTCTTTTATGTGTATGCATACTATGATTTATGTATATCTCAAGGGTTGGGGCCCCTATAGAATCCCCATTTTGTTCCTAGTATATGCATATGCTTATTTTTATATCTTTCTTGTCAATTTAATTACTATTCTTCACAAATGAATTTACCTTTGGATAGCGTATCCATTGTTTCTCAATCCACCTTGTATGACTTGGATACCCACAATGAAAGGTACCGATTAAAAATGTTCCTTTTATACGTGTTATGAAAATTTTACTCGCATTCCACTTTTAATCATGGGATTTCTTAGTTATCCTTTATATTTTGTGGATTTTGATGGATCTATGAATGTCTTGTGGCTTTATGAAATCCACAAAGTGCCATCATCCAAACATTCCTATTAAACACTAGATGAGTGCACCGTGGACCTTTTCTAAAACCCATGGGGTACTAACCCTTCGAAAAACCCACAAAACACTAGACTAAGTTTTTGTATTTCGTTATGCAATCAAACTCTCTTATTTCCTGCAACTAGTCATCCCGTTAAAAGGAATGATAACCATATCGTACTAAGCCAAGAACTCTAATGTTAATCAAACACCATGATCAATAAGATGAAATCAATTCACCAGAATAACTTTACATAAAACTTTGCAAACAAATGAGCAGAAATATCATATATTATTATGGTAGTACTTAATGAAATACAATGAGAATGGGCCTTACTTATATATGAAAGGAATAACAATCTAAGAACCACCAAGGTCGTAGATCAATCCATAAATCAAGGAAATAATTAGTCATTAAAAACTAGTCAAGTCCATAGATTTAGGAGATAACTAAACATCAAGGATCTATTCAATACCATAGATCAAGGAAAGAACTATACCTAAAAACTAGATAATATCCCCCTAATATCTAAATAAATAAAAATAAATATCCACACACATAAGTGGGTGAGGATAAATACAATAAATGTAAATAAAGTACCTAAGTGAGCATGAGCTAAGGTAAATACCTACTCTAACACCCCCTTAAGTGAAGCTAGGGGCCAAAATAAAAGTAGCATGTCCATAGTATGAGTCCCGGTAACTAGGCTTGATGAGGTACTCATGTATAATAACTGGGAAAAAGGGACAACGTAAGGTACCCAAAACCATTAACAACAAAGTAAAGAGAGTAAGAAACCGTTGTGAGGAATCCCAAGAAGCTCGGATAAAAAAACTCATACAATGTTGAAGAAGTTTGGTGTGCACTATGGTCTGAATCCACTACTCGATCATAGAACTCAAAAAAACTAACACTAGGCTTCACTAGAATAGCTCCATATAAGGAGACTATCAATGGAGTGATGTCAAAAGTGCAAAAAAACACCAAACATAATTGATCAACTACTACAAATAGGTGTGCCATGATCCAAGAACAACCAAGACAACAAGGCAAGGACATAAGATCCAAATAAATTGGAGTGCCACGATCCAAGAAAAGTAAAGGTAACAAGGTAAGGCCATAAACCCGAAGAAGCAATATCAACACCACACCCTCCCATATTGCTGAATGGGTAGAGTGACACCACAAATCTGTATGAGTTTCCCAAAATCAACTACTCGAACACTGAAAAAATAACACTGGGATTCACTATAATAGCTCCCCCATAAGAGAGACTGTCAACATGCCAAAATGTTGAAAATACAAATATAAAATCTCTCAACCAACAAGAGAGATACACTACACTTGTTAAAGAAAAATGCTCAAAACAAATAGCATTACAATGCCATGCTTGTAGAGTCCTCTCAACGAATGCCTATGTCACCACCATGATTGATTAGATATCCACCCCAAATCAATACAGATGGATGAAGAAGATTCATTTATATGACTTGGTGCAAAATGCACAATGGGTTCATGTAAAGGAACATCAGAATGTATGTCGTCAATCATGTCGGCGATAAATTCCGAGATCTCAAGTTTCTCAACCCTGAGTGAAGGTGTAGAACTCATGTGGAGCTCATGATCCTCAATAAGAGTCAAGTGAACAAAAGTAGGAGCTTTGACAATGTGTGATCCCAATGAAGTAACTACTCGAAGACCAATGCCATGGTGAGAATTCCACTTAACATGTGGAATAGGAGAAAAAAAACCAATGAATGTCTATCAATACCTCCACTAGTGAAACCCATAAAATGGAGCATGTGAGAATCAAATGCAGTGGTATGCTTCTCAAAAGATCCATGCATATGAGAATAAGTAGGATATACATCATGTGCTACTACAGTAGGCACATATGTGGAATAACATGCAATAATAAGCCTCATAGGATTAGGAGCATCAGGAGCAAGAATAGGATCAAAAATTAACAAATCAAGGTCGGTGGGTGCTGGATAAATATTTGTAAGTGGACTAAGAGTATGGATATGATAGTCCATAATATTATGGTGATGCTGCAGACTAGCAAGTTTTTGCCGGGAGTGTACTATTGTATCCTTATCATGAACGAGTGCTTGTAGAAGATAAAATCCCTTCTTGAGTGATCTATTTTATTCCACAAACTTTACAATATCCTCTTAAAGTCTACACACTTTAGATAAAATCATATCATACTTAGAATCCATGATAGATACAAGAATGAAACACCCAAAAGTGCAACACCAAAAATTGTGTTCACAAGTGATTACAACACCCCCCAAATTTTGGAACTTTATAATTGAGTGTGTGTTAAAATATGGCACTTTATAATTATAGTGTGATTCTTAAAATAAATATTTCCAATGGAAAGAGAACAAAAAAACAAGCACTTTTGCAAAAAATAGCACTCAAATCTAAGTTACCGATCAAAAGATACAAGCTTTACAAGTTTATGCTCTGTTATTTATTTTAATTTCCACTAAAACAAAATAAAATGTTGTTGTTGTTGGGCCCCTAAAATATCAACTAAGTCCAAAAAGGGCACATGGGTACACAAGGTTGAACAAATCATGCAAGATAAGGCACACAGGGAAGGGTTCAAGTAGGGTTTTGTAGAACTGGGATGCGCACCCGTAGAGTAGAATCTAGGACTTAGCCATTTTTGACCTATCGGGCAGGATATAAGAAAAACATGACCCGAGTGGAAAAGGTGACATCCTCGCGACGGGGTGGCCTGGAAGGAATATGCCCTGCGATAGAAACTTCTAGAAGGACATCATGGAAAGGAGTGGCGAGCTCAAGTCGGAGGAGCATGCACCCATGGAGGAAAAATTTCATACACTTGGTGATAGATCTGAGGTGTAGAAGAATGAGTTGGCAGTTCAAGAAGGCTATATTTACAAGTACCTACGGAAGTAAATGGGAATGAAATGAATAGAGGGCGGAGCTCTGCAGAAATACTACAAGGAATTTATTAGCTTGGGTAAATAAGCATAGGAAAGGATGTATCAAGGGTTTGGGGGTTATAAATTTTTTGTTGAGAGCCTAGCTATATAAATTTAGTTATAATGCATTACTATGGTCTACCCTTCTATGACATTCTATAATGGGCCTAATGAATGTAATGAGGTTACTAGTTTATGTGAATATAAACATTAATGGTTTTGATGCATACATCCCGCTTCATAGCTCTTTTTCATTTATGTTTATGAACTAAGTATGAATGCTTGTACAACTTCCTTTCTATTTTGGTGTAAGTTCTATATTATGTTAAGCTCTTTTCTATTTGCAATGACTACAAGGATCTAGAAGTTGTTCTGAGCTCTATGGTGTATGTATGTCTTATTTCCTCTCAAATATCTTAAACTCGGATCATAGATGATGATTCCCACTAAACTCACATAAAAAGAGACTCATCACCCGCAAGTGCCTCGAGTGTAAAAATGAATACATCTTGGTTCCATTGTTTGGACCTCTTTTTGAAAATGTAGTGGGAAATGGCATACACCATGATCTGTAATGATTAATGAAAGAGTGTTTAACTTTGGAAAGTGTTGAATCATGGTTCAAGAGCACGGAGGATGAATTTTCTTAGATATTCAGTACTGGATCTGAGTTTAATGCACGCAGATGGGTAGAAGATAACCTCTACCATGATTTGTATGAAAAAAATTGTTGCTTCCTAGTAGAACCGTATGAATGGCTCTCGATATACGTCTAGATCAAGTGGTATTATAGATCATGTGTGTGGACCCAAGAAGAATACTAGAGGCTACAAAATGCATATTTGATGTGGACTCGTGTTGTGGATCATTAGTGGAAGGGTATGTTGGCTAGCTACACTTTAGAGTACGCTATTTCTACGTTTTGTAGATTACATAGGTATTAAATATGCTGCGTAACATGTTCATAAGTGTGAACTACTATGGCGCGCAAAGGGGATCACAACCCCGAGTGGAAGGCTAGTCACTTTACAACGATGTTGCGAGGGAACGTGCATAGCTGGTATAGGAAATATGACCCTCTTTAAATGGTGTTAGATTATAATGCTTTAAATAATTCCTTCTTGGTAGAATTTCACATCCATGAGTTTGAACAAAAGAGCATCGGCGCAGAAGGAGATTCAACAGGAATGGGGTAGAGTATGTGGGGGTATGATGCACGCTTTAAAAATATCTTGTCTAAGTTATCATATGATATTCACCCTTCACATCATGCTTAGTGGTTTGTTGGAGGGTTGATCACACCTTTTAGAAGAGATTTATCTCATAAAACTTTCACAAACCCATGTGAGGCGTCAGAAGTTGCTCTACATGCCGAGGTTGTTGGAAGTGTTAATATTGGTGTTAGCCCATTTTTGGAGGCTCAAATTTCTTCTATGGCTAAGCAGCTAGAGAATTTGTTTGTGAACTCAGCCCATGAGACTTGCAGTGGTATATGGTGTATAGATTGTGAAGTAGAGGGGCATGTTAAGGATATTTTCCTTGGAGGATAGTATGCGCCATGATAGTAAATCAGAAATTTTCATGGGGACCATGATGCAAGCAGATGCCCCTTATTACACCATGCAATTCAGAATAATTTGTCTTGCTACTGTAATATTTACACCACTACAACCCATGATACTAAGGATTGTAGGCTTATTAACCAGATCCATGAATCCATTGATCATCGGGTGCCTGAACCAGCATTGTTAGCAGAGTTCTAAAGGTGATGATCACCATTATGAGGAGTGCAAAATGGAGGTGCACATGAAAGGATTTCACGAGAGGATTTCATGGTCGTGGTAACCATGAAGGACAAAGAAGTGAGTTCCCATGTGGAACTGTTTTAATTTTTGATCTATAGAGCATTACAAACAAGAGTACCTGACTCTATATTGCGGTGCTCATGGTGCGGGAAGAAACATAAGTATGATGAGTGCCTTGATTTGTTTGAGCACATGAATCAAAGCGATAGAACGGAAAGATAATGGCACCGTAATGGTAAGCATTAAAAATATGAACACATAATGGATGCCATAGGTAACATGTGATGTAGGATTAGAATCTCTTTTGGTAACAACAAGAGTAGAGGCCACACACACAAAGGAAATTCTAAGGCAGAGGACTCTGTTTTCAAGAGAAGAAGTGGTGCATAGAAAGTACCCAGATCCTGCTCATTAGAAGGAGGTATATCAAGATACCATAGACATCATTTCAAGTTTATAGGGAGAAATATATTGTTTAAAGGAATAGTCTAAGAGGGAGGAGCAAAGAGGGAAGGTTGAGGTGCCAAGAGATGACCTAGATGAGGTCAGGAAGTACGTAAAATGCTAAGGCAAGAGAATATTATTCCCTTACTAGGGTCATGGTTGAGAGAGAAGGTACCACACGCCGGATAAGAGCGTGAGAGGCAGGTCCTACATGCAAACCTTCCCCCTCACAGCCTTGAATATGATAGGGAGATCATGTTAAATGCAAAGTGGATGGATGGTCACGATTAATATCCTCATTGACCGACACAGCGCAGAGGTAAGTGTTCTCACATTGGATGCATGGCATAAAATGGGAAGGCCTACATTACATCCATCTTTGAATGTGTTGTATATGGAAAACAAAATGAAGGTAATGCCCATCGGTGTATTAAAGGATGCATCTATCACCATTCAGGGAGCTAAGTTTACTAGGGACTTCGAAGTCTTGGTGCTCACTAAGGAAGACAATTTCCCAGCTCTACTTGGGCACCCATTGTGTTATAAGAACAATGTAGATCTTCAGTTTAACAAAGGGTACATCAAATTTGAAAATGAGGAGGAATGGTTCATCATACCCTTGGCTGATGGGAAGTCAACACCCTACCGAACCTTTGGGGGAATAGGTCCTTGATAGAATATATATGTGCTCAATCAAGGATCCAGAGATAATCCATCCTACCAATGGAGTTATCCAGTTTGAGGATGCTCAGTCGGTAAGTGACACCACTAGTCTAGCATGTGATAATTGGGTGCATGGGACCTACAAGTTAATCATACGACATTTAAGAGGATCGGTGACAAAGGTGACAAAGGCACGTATAGTCCGGCACCTAGGAGGAAAAGAGCTACCTAAGTACTTAGGAGGAGCCTCCCCTAAGGTCTTTTTGTAGAAAATGGAAGCTCAATGGAAGGAGGAAAATGAAATAAGGGGGATGTTAAGTTACGTCCTACTAGGAATTGTTGTGCGCTAGTGGGAAACACATTGGGATAATCTCTTGGAATGGCATGAAGTGATAATTTCCTTCTTTGTTTGTTTCTCTAGAATTAATTTGCCCACCACCATCAAAGACTACCATGGTAAGGAGCCCACCTCTTTCCACTTTCAAGCCTATGAGAGAACCTTAAGGAAGTTATGAAATCTTTTCCATCATCCCTTTGGGTGTAGAAATTGTATTCTACATTGTAGGGTTACGCGTACGCATGGTACATACATTCTAAGACATGCCACCAGACAGGGAATTGGAAAGAGCTAGCGGCTGACCTCATTCAAACATTTGAGTATCGAAGTACCAAGCCATCAGTTGATAAGGCATTATAGGTTGTCAAGCACCTTACCATGGGGGATAGTGCCATAGTAGAAGATATGCTACTAGAATTTCTTGGTGAACTAGGTTTAGAGGCACACTTTGAAGAAGAGGAAACAGAAGAGGTTCATCTTGAGCACACATGTGTGAAAAGGAGAAAGGAAAGCTTGTATATGTAATTAATGGGGAGGAAGTAGAAATTTTGGATGTTAACCATTCTATAAGGATGTGCGAGGTAGTGGAAAGTGCTGATACTCGCACACACACCTACCATGAACCTTTAAAAATTAAAAAGGTAAACATCAGCTTAGGATAAGAACCTAAGGAAGATATCATTGGAGATTACTAGTTAGAGAAGGATGTCTCTAAACTCATTGATCTAATACATGAATTTGAGAATTTCTTCCCACGTTGGTGCCATGAGCTCAAAGGCATCCACCATTCCTTGGGGAAATGAGGATAAAGCTGAAGGACAAAGTGCATGCCTAGTCGTGAAGAGACCCTACCCAATGAATCTCAATTTACGAGTGAAGGTAAAGGAGGAGTTAGAAAAAATGATAGCATTTGGGATCATTGAAGCTGTTGAAGAATCAGAATGGATAAGTCCAATGGTAATCAACATCAAGAAGGATGGGCGGATTAGGATCTACATGGATTATAGGGAGCTAAACGTAGTTTGTGTCATCGATCCTTTTCCAACCCCCTTCGATGAAGAAATTTTGGAGGGAGTCACTAGGTGCTAAATCTATTCCTTTACGGATGTATTTTTAGGGTACCACCAAGTCTTGATTGCAAAGGAAGACCAGAGAAGACAAATTTCACCACTGAATGGGGAATTTTTTCATACATGGTCATGCCCTTTGGGTTAAAGAATGCACCTGTTGTTTTCTTGCACATATTGGTATAGCGTTTAAGGACTTCATCCATAAATTTCTTCAAGTCTATCTAGATGATTGGATGGTGTATGGGCTAGTAAAAGACCATTGTGATAATTTGAGGTTGATGTTTGAGAGGTGTCGGTAGTTGAGGATATCCCTCAACATTAATAAGTGTGTCTTTTCTACCCCCTTTGGAACGTTATTGGGGCATATCATATGTAAGGAGGGCTTGCTAGTAGATCCTGCCAAGGTTGTAGTTATTGTGGGATTGGGGGAGCCTACTAATCAAAGTGCAATGTGTGGATTTCTTGGACACGTTGGCTACTATCGGAAATTCATCAAGGGGTATGCCAAGATTTCCACACCTTTAGAAGAATTACTCAGACATAAAAGTGCCTTCCATTGGGGAAAGGTGCAGCAGAAGGCATCGACACATTGAAGGATAGGCTTGTCACCACGCCTATACTATGTTTCCCCTCTTGGGACAAGCCCTTCCATGTTCATGTAGATGCCTCTGGAATGGCCATTGGGGTAGTGCTTGTACATCTTGGTGAGGGAATTGTTGATCACCCCCTATGCTTTGGAAGAAGGAAGTTGACACCAGCAGAGTGGAATTATACTACGACCGAGTGTGAAGCATTTTTAATGATCTACACACTTCACAAGTTTAGGCAGTATTTGTTGGCAACTCCATTTATCTTCTACATTGACCAAATGGTGTTAAATTACTTAGTGAACAAGCTCATTCTACAAGGTTACATATGTCGATGGGTGCTATTATTTCAAGAGTTTGAGTTCACGGTAGTTGTGAAGCCTGGAAAGATTAATTGTGGACCTAATCATTTATCAAGAATTGATTCAAGGGAGGACACGCAGAGCATTAAAGAGACTACACCGTATGCGCAATCGTTTAGGTTACAACATGCACCCTCGGATTTGGAGGAAATTGTAGTCTTTCTAAAGGAATGTGTGGTGCCGGAAGGAATGAATACATTAGAGAAAAAGAAACTAGCCATACACATTGCACCCTACATGTTGATCAGTGGGGACTTATACAAATTAGGGCATGATGAAGTTTTGCGTAGGTGTGTACTAGAGCATGAGCACCTTCTCATCATAGAGGAAGCACACAGAGGAAGTGAATGTGAACATTATGTAGGTGACGCCACCGCACGTAAAATATTAATGGAAGGATTGTGGTGGGAAACTTTGTATAAGGATTACAATGACTATCAGTAAAGTGTCTTACCAAGATCAGTGCATTGGAAAGCCAGAAGGAGAGATGAAATTCCTTTGTGCCCTATCCCTAGCAATGAACCTTTTGAGAAATGGGAAATAGAATTTGTAGGCCCTATTACACCAACAACATGTAGGACTGGATCATGCTACATAATCACTTGCACGACTATTTGACAAGGTGGGCAAGAGGCAGCCCCAACTAAAGACTGCACAACAACTACAACAATAAGGTTTTTGTGGGAGAACATTATCACAAGGTATGGATTCCCTTTAAGTTTAACTAGTGATAGGGGTACACATTTCTTGAATGAGACCATGAGGATCCTGTTAGCAGAGTTCATGGTGGCTCATCACAAGACTACACCTTATCACCCACAAGAAAATGGAACCGCAAAAGCATTTAACAAGATATTGATTCATACCCTGACAAATATTTGTGATGTCGGAAGAAAAGATTGGGATGACAAGGTATCAGTTGTATTATGGGCTTATAGGACAACTTATAAAAGGATGAACAAAGCCACACCATTTCAATTGGTGTTTGGCACAGAAGTTGTTCTATCGGTTGAGTTCATGTTACCTTCTCTCGTGAATAGCACGTGCGGGAGGGTTGGTGGATAAGCAAACACTTTGGAGAGAGAATTGATGAATTGATGAAGCTAGATGAAAGATTATCACTCATCAGGTGGAGCCAAATAGCAGAAAAAGTAAAGCAAAAAGCATGGCATGATCGCCACATTAGGAACAAGAAGTTTGAGGTTGGGCAGATGGTCTTACTGTATGATTCTAAGTTTTGCGCCACCCTAGGAAGTTAAAGTTCCATTAGTTAGGTCCCTATATAATCTCATACATCCTTGATTTGGGCATGTGCCAGTTACAAGTGTTGGATGGAATGAAATTTCTTGGACACTTCAATGGGAGTAGGTTAAAGCCCTACTATAAATAAGGCTTCTTGGTGTTTGTAAATAAGGTAGTTTTTCCAGATAGTTTAGAATTTCCTTTATGCATTTCCTTTCTTGTGTTTCCCTTTCTCGTTGTTGTTTTTTCCATGCTTTAGGCACCAGTAGCCTTGTTAATTTTTTAGGGTTTTGAATGCACAAAGGACTGCACATCATTTTAGTGTGGAGTGGAGTGATGTGAAGGAAATCTTGGGTAAAGTGCCAAGGAGGATTGTGTTAGAAATCCCAGTTGAATGTCCCTATTGAAAGAGGTGCGTGAAAGAAAATGTGGAAAAGGATGGTTGGTGTCAAGATAAGGCTACTTTCAGATCCCACGTATAGAGGAGGAAGCATAAAAAACATGAGGTAGGTGAGAGAAAAAATCATGACAGAAGAAGTGCCTTCGGCACTAGTTACGTGCACACAAGAGTCTCTTGTCAAGATGGATTGGTTGCATGCTAGAAGGTTGGAAGATTGTCCATGCAATGTTGTGCGTGTGAGTTAGGGAAAAAAATTGGGATTTGTTTGAAAAATCTACATTAAATGTTAAAAGTACAGTGGTAGGTGAAGTAGCATTTAATGCTTAAAAATGGGAAAAACTATAAATAGAGGTTCGACATTTCATTATTCACTTTGCGTATATGAAGAGAAGAGATTTTGTGAACTAGGGTTTCTAGAGTTGATCCATGTGAAGAAAAATTACAATAATTTGAGCGTGAGTGACCAGTTTGGATTTACAAACCAAAAAGGAAGTGATTCATGGGCATGGGAAGAGTTGTGGAGAAGCATCGTCTGGTGAAAAGAGATTCCAGTTAGGGTTTGGTATCTAGGGCATGGGTTGGAAAAGAGTTTCTTCACCAGTTTGAGATCTAAACTTGGAAAGGGGTAGTAAAACAAAGCAAGTGAAAGAATTTGAAGTGTTAACATAAACAATGGCACCCAAGAAACTAGTTGGAATGCCTAAGAAGGGAAAGGGAAAGGGCAAGAGCAAGCAACAAGAAACTGTCGTGGGTACAAATGAAGAGTGGTATGCAGAAATGTAGTACCCAGATGGAGTATTGCTTGGGTATGAGTGGGAGTCCCATTTAAGAAATATGTCAGTAAATGATTACAATCATCTCTCAAGCATGATTGAGAAGGAAATGGTGCTGGAGTTAGTGCACTCGATGAATAAAAGAACACCAGAGGGTCTTCCCCATCTATAACGATGATGTAAAAGTGAAGTTGAAGAAGTCAAGATTATTGCAACTCTTTGAGTTGCCCTACTTCGAGGAAGCCTAGTGCCTATATTAATGGTTGATGTCACACATGCACAAATATTACTTTCACTTCGCAGGGTGTAAGATGCGCATTACCCCTCTACTTGTTTCACATTTCACATGCCTCATTTGTGAAGGAGAAAGTTTGGAGGATGACCTATGTGACAAGGAGGCAATTAAGGAAACCGTCACTGCTTATGCATACAAAAAGGGGTCGAGGTACTTTGATATCATAGACATCAAGGACCCAGTGATGAAGATGACTTCACACCTTGTGACAAAGTTAAATGGCTAGGAGAGATGGACCTAGGTAAACAAGTCCTTGCTAAATGTTTACAGGAGGATTTCAGAGGGCACCATCTACAAATTTTCGAATTCATCATGGATAAGATTTTCAGCATCGTGTAGGAAGGTGATAAAATCCTCTTTGGTAATTTCCTATTAACCATTGTGTTCTCGAGAGATTGGGGTGCCGATGCGGTGGACAAATTTGTGTGAGAGTACCTGTCAAGACCCTTCACTGCGAAGAGGTTTGAGAAGTAAATTTGTGATAGTATGATGGTTGTGCATAAGGCATGCCTAGAGAAGTGGTACACGCGCTTTAGGAACACGTTTGGGAAAAATGGAGGATCCCTAAACAATCGCCAAAGGTGACCACCAAGGAGAAGCTGAGTTTGTTGTGTACCAACATTTCTGCCTTGGTAGATTTAAACTGATAGATGAGACATGGAGCCCATGGTGCAAGCTCCCTTTTGCCTTCATAGCTCAACACTTCCAAGCGGGAGTGAACAGGTTCAAAGAATCCAAGAATTTGAAGTTGGACCTTGGTAATCTAGACCGAGACCACAGAGAAATGCATAAATGGTTGTTCTACCCCAACAAGCGCACGCACATGGAGAAGTACATGTCGCATGAGGTACAAATGGTGAGACCCATGACTTTTCCCATCGCAGGAGGGTCTGCAGTGCGAGTATACCTCCACATAATACCAAAATTTGAGAAGGGTGCATATCTGGAGAACAAGGTGTCCATACTAAGTACCCAATTGGTGGGAAGAGACTCATGCCCAAACGGGAGGAAAATAAATAAAGGAGAAAGTACCAAGTGTAATGGATACACAGGAAATAGGAACTCCTAGGACAAGTTCCAAAACAAGTATGTATTCACGTAAGAAAAATTCCATAGTCAAAGAGAAGACTCCGAGCTAGAGGAGTCGTTAGACAAGGAGTCATCGGAAGAAGAAGAGACAGAGTCACCTACACCGGAATCCCCAGTTAGGAAGAAGTAGAAGATGATGGAGGAGTCGATTCTGAGTACACTGAGAGTTTGGGGGCCTACCAGGGTGAAAGGGATGATGATGAGGAAGATGAGCCTAAGGTAAACCAAGAACAACCTGTGTTCAGTGTACATGACTCAGAGGAGGGAGAAGGAGAGAAGAATGAGTACATATTTACATAGAGAAAGGGAAGCCAGGAGGAGGAAGGCACCCGGGACAAGGAAGGGAGCGAAGAGGTAAACAAGGTGGCAGAAAGAGAGGCTGAGAAGATCATTGAGACCTTGGTGGAAGAAGAGTTATAACGTATCATTGAGCTGGTGATGAATGAGGATAAGCGGGAGAGTGCGAAAAGGACCACAACAAAGCATTGGAGGCCCCAATTTAATCAGTAAATATTCCTAAGGGTACCCACATGGTAGGAAAGTGCACAGAGGAGGAGAGGCCATGGCTGGGTTATATTGATGACCCCAACAAAGTGTTGCACACACTGTTCCAAAGCACGGTTCCAGCAGAGGAGATCCTGAAAATGTCATCTTTTGATAAGGAGGCTACATACCCATGGATAAGGAAGATGCTCTCATGGGCATTTGAGTCCCATCTTGATGAGCCAGAGTTTGAAGTAAGCCACGGGGAAATAATAACATTGTTGGAATCAAAAGGAGACAACCCATTGGTGAATGCTCAGTGGCTCTTGGATGAACAACTGTGCAACACGCTCAACAAGGTCTCCATTGAGGTCGAAGCTAGACTCTTTGGGTGGAATGATAGAGTCAAATTTCTGGAAGATGAACTGGAGGAGAAAGAGGAAGAGCTAGCTAAGAGGACAAAGGAGTTGAGTCAAGAAAAGTTGATCGAGTGCCCGATTCATAGTGTGAGTTAAAGGATGAGAAGGCTAGAGTGCACAAAGTATACAAAAAGGTGGAGTCCATTATAGATGTAATAGTGTTGAAGCATCTAGACCTAGTGCCTCCCACGCAAAAGTATGCATCTACCCTAGAATTCTTGTAGGACTTAACAATGATCCTCACCATGGAGAGGCAGCCACTAGCCTTGGAATTTGTAGAAGTGGCCACATGTTTAGAAAAGGAGGATAAATTGAAAGTCATGGCACTCATAGCTGAATACAACAAGGTCCTTGCTGATGTAAAGATTGCTTCCTAGACTGCTGAGGCCGCGTATGACAACTGCGCAGACAGAGACAAAGTGGCAAGCATGTTGGTCACCAATGATGAAGCAGAACTTAAAGAGTTCCAGGAGAAGAATAAGGGGAATAGAGCGGAGTGAGAAAATATCCTAGATGAGGTAGAAAATAAATCAGAAGCTATTGAGGCCTTACGGGGCTCAGTTCAAAACCATCTAAAGGAACTATAACCGTAGATTACATGAAGGATGGATGCGTTGGAGGATATAGGCAAGGAGTTAGAGAAAATTGTTGACACCATGAGTGCACAAGGGGATGGGCTGGGTTTTGATCAAGTGAGTGCCTTAGTAGGTGATCTTTTCCAGAGAGCACAGAATGAGGTTGATGCCTGGAACAATCTAGAGGCTGACTTGTAGAAGAAATTTCCTCTCTTATTGGTTTAGTTTCTGAGGGTGGAGAACAAGTAAATTATGGGGTGATGATGGGCCCCTGAAATATAAACTAAGTCCAAAAAGGGCACATGGGCATGCAAGGTTGAACAAAGCGCGCAAGATAAGGCTTACAAGGAAGGGTTCAAGTAGGGTTTTGGTAGAACCCGAGATGCGCGCCTACGGAACAAAATATGGAACTTATCCATTTTTGACCTATTGGGTAGGATGCAAGAAAAATGTGACCCAAGTGGAAAAGGTGCCATCGTGGTGATGGGGTGGCTGGAAGGAATATGCTCTACGATAGAATATTCTAGAAGGAAATCATGGTAGGGAGTGGTGAGCTCGGGCACGGAGGAGCATACACCCATGGAGGACCACTTTCAGATACTTGGTGATAGATCTGAGGCCGTAGAAGAATGAGTTGACAGTTCAGGAAGGATATATATACAAGTACATGTAGAAGCAAAGGGAATGAAATGAATAGAGGTAGGAGCTCTACGCTGTAAATCTGCAAGGACTCTATTAGCTTAGATAAATAAGCATAGGAAAGGATGTATCAAGGGTTTTGGGTTATAAATTTTATTTTTAGAGCCTAGTTATATGAATCTTGTAATAATGCATGACTACGGTCTTCCCTTCTATGACATTTTGTAATGGGCCTAATGAATGTAATGAGGTTACCAATTTATGTGAATATGAACATTAATGGTTCTGATGCATACATCCTTCTTCATAGCTCTTTTTCATTTATGTTTATGAACTAAGTATGAATTCTTGAACAACTTCCTTTCTATTTTGGTGTAAGTTCTATATTCTGTTAATCTCTTTTTTGTCTAGAATGACTGCAAGGATCTAGAAGCCGTTCTGAGCTCTATGGGGCTTGTATGTGTTATTTCCTCTCAAATCTCTTAAATTCGGATCATAGATGATGTTTCCCACTAAACTCACATAAAAGAGAGACGTGACACCCACGCGTGCCTTGGGTGAGTGCCCAGTGCCCACTGGGTGATAGGTTGGCACACATGGGATTTCTTTCCTTTGTGATGGGTGTAAAAATGAATGCACTTGCCTTCACCACACAAATAAAATTAAATGGGGATGGAGTTAAGCACCTATTGGTAGGAATCACAAGCTTTAAGCCCTCATATGACCATACCATATGACTAAGGGCTAAGGATTTTAATGGGATAAAAATCACACATAAACAAAATACAAACAAATCCCAAATTTATGAATATACAAAAAACCTTATTTGTAAAATAAAACTTACAGACGGATGTCAAAAGCAATCTGCTACTTTGATACCATAAAAGGAACGATAACAATATCGTACCAAGAAAAGAACTTAGATGCTAATCAAACACCACAATCACTAAGATGAAAGAAGAATAACTTTACATAAGCCTTTGCAAATAAATGAGCGTAAATATCTTATATTATTATGGAACTCAATGAAATACAATGAGAATGGGCCTTGCTTATATAGGCAAGGAATAATAATCTAAGAACTAGTTAAGGTCA
The DNA here is from genome assembly GCA_018340775.1 of Taxus wallichiana var. yunnanensis. Classification (NCBI taxonomy): domain Eukaryota; kingdom Viridiplantae; phylum Streptophyta; class Pinopsida; order Cupressales; family Taxaceae; genus Taxus; species Taxus wallichiana. The sequence goes on along the minus strand of JADAXU010000057.1, from coordinate 11,715,505 downwards.
TAGATCAAGCCATAAATCAAGGAAAGAACTAGTCATCAAAAACTAGTCAAGTCCATAGATTTTGGAGAGAATTAGACATCAAGGATCTAGTAAATACCATAGATCAAGGAAATAACTATACCTAACAACTAGATAATATCCCCTAATATATAAATAAATAAAAAGAAATATCCACACACATAATTGGGTGAGGATACATACACTAGAGGTAAATAAAATACCTAGGTGAACATGAGGTAAGGTAAATACCTACTCTAACACCCATGATATCCTTCCTTGTTTAAACTTATGGGACTAAGTCAATTTGGATAGTCATCAACCATTCTAGAAATCTACCTTGGTCATGATTTGATTTTTATCCTTTCATAGTTTGGAATAATTTGCAGAACATTAAGTTCCTCATTCTGTGGATCTCCAAATTAGTGCATTTTGTCCCCTTAGAACTCGAATGGTCATGCCCATCTTTATTTTTTTTTAAAATTCGTTGGAAAAGGTGATCATGAATACTCATAAAAATCTAGTGGTTAACTAATATATGTAAATCTAAGTTCTTAACTAGTACGGGAAATTTCTTGGAAAACTCAACTTGGTTAAGAACAATGATAAAAATTAGTACCAACTTCAACTTTTTCTTGGGGATGGGCACCTCCTGTGGGTGCCACAAGAACAAATACTAGATGCCTAATCTATTGGGTAAAGAGTCATGAGGGGAAAATGCACATGGTTTCTTGAGAAAATACATAACATAATAGTGACATACCTTGAAACTTGGTCACTGTAGACCAGGGCACAAAAAGGGAAACAACAACATAGCAAAAAAATATCAAAACTTTAAATTGTACAACGTTCATACTTGACCCTCTAGCTTAATCCAAGAAATGTCCGAGATGTCTACCATTGATAGGTAACTCCAAAAATCATCCTTCCAGTCTTGCAAAAATATTATGCTCTCAAATTCTAATATTAATAGAATATGGTCCCATCCATAGGACATCAAATTTTCCATGTTTTCCCTTTTCCTCATGTGTACTACTCCATAATAGAATGAATTATTCAACACCGAACACTCTTGGAGTGACCTTATTGTAAAATATTTTCTTCATTTCTCTTTGAACTTAACATGCTTTTAATGGGACTCCCTTCATTCCTCATATAATTCCATAATTTTATTGATCCTTATTTCATATGAACTCACCTCCTTTCCATCTTCAAATTTTTGCATGAAATGATACATGGAAATTTGTAAGTGTAAGGGGAAAAGGTATTGAATTCCATAAACTAACTCAAAAGGAATCTTTCCATTACACCTCTTGGTGGTAACTCTATCTTCACATAATGAAAACTTGAGTTTCTCACCCCATTCCTTTTTTTTGGTCTTTAGTTTCCTTCTTAGGATCTTAAATAGGTTTTTAATGCTTGATTTTTCTTGGCCATTTCTTTGAGGGTTATAATTTGATGCATAAGCCAAAGTTATACCATACTCTTGGCACATTGTTTCTAATGGTTTAGCTTTGAATCTCATGATATTGTCAACAACTATCTTAGCAGGAACTCCAAATCTACATATTATGTTATTGAGAATAAAATCCATGACTACTTGATGGGTTGCTTTCTTGGTGGGAATTGATTCAACCCATTTAGTAAAGTAATCAAGTGGCTACCAATATCCACTTGGGACCAGTTCTTGAAGAGTCTGATATTTCACCAATAAAATTCATTCCCCATTGTTTGAGTGAGGATTCTATAGACACCATCTATAGGGGTAGGGCCCCAGAGGCTTTCAGTCTTCCAAAATTTTTTTGACAACTCTCACATTTTTGAACCAACAAGGAAACATCTTTGAACAATAAAGGCCACTAATAACCTACACTTAAAATTTTATGAACAATAACTCTACCAAAAAAATTCCCTCCACATACTCCCCCATGAAATTCTATAATTACTTTAGGTGCCTCTTCTTTAGTGATACATCTTAGCAAAACTCCTTGTGGGTTATTCCAATCTAGTCCATGATCAGCCAAGATATATTTTTGGGAAACCAGACTTATGTCCCACCTTTGGTTTTTGTCTAAGTGCATGGGGAAATTCAAACTTATCAAGTAATACACTATATCCCTATACCAAAATGAAATGTTCACATTTTCATGAGGGTGTGGCCCATCTTCTTCAAAAATGTGTATTTCGACCACCTACGATTGTTCTCTAAAGCATCAACCTTGCTAATCCCAATCCCTGAACCAACTTGGTGGTTTAAATTTCCATGTCTTACTCCTACAACTTGTTGAACCAGTGACATATTTTACTTGACATATCCATTTCTGATAAAATGTCTTTCACCATTATATGGGGTATGTGGTTATAACCTTGGAGCTTAGAATGTAGGGTCTAAAAATTTTAGTGGCTTTCACCAAGGAAAAAGCTTGTTTCTCCATAATGGAATATTTCAACTCAACTCCCTACAAGGCTTTTCTAAAGAAAGCAATGGGATTTTCATTCCCTCTTCATCTTTTTGTAATAACACGAAGTAATTGTATTTTCAGAGGAAAAAGAGAACATTTGAAATACTTTCTTGTAATCAGGGCTATTCAATATAGGGGTAGTTTTGAGTTCCTCCTTTATTCCTTAAAATGCTTGGACAACCCCTTCTCCCCACTTAATGACTTGATCCTTTTTCAGCATACTCATGATGGGGATAGTGATCTCAGCAAAATTGGAGATGAACATTCTCACAAATTTTATATGTCTAAAGAAATATTGAATGCCTTTTTTGGACATATGGATGGGAACCTTACTAATTACTTCTACCCTTTCAGGGTCTATCATGACTCCTTCTTATGACACTATGTGTCTAAGTAGATTTTCCTTTTGCACCCCAAGTGGCATTTCTTAGGATTTAATGAAATACCATACTCTCTACATCTAAGTAACATATTTTCAAGGTGCCCCAAGTGGTCACCCCTTTCTTAGAGAAAATAGTTATATCATCTTGATATACTACGATAAAATCATTAATAAGACCAGAGAAAGCCACATCCATGGCTCTTTGAAAATTTTCTCCAGTGTTCATTAATCCAAAAGGCATCCTAGCATAGACATATATTCCCCATGGGGTAGTGAAATCAATTTTGAATTGCTCTGATTGTTTCACTACCACTTGGTTATATCCAGAGAAACCATCCAATGTAGATAGCAACTTTGATCATGTTACCTTTTGTAACATATTGTCCATATTAGGAAATGGGTAATTATCTTTAAGAGATGATTTGTTTATATTTCTAAAATCCACATAAAGCCTTATGTCCCCATTTTCTTTCTGAATGGCACTAAGTTGGCCACCCATGAAGAATACCTAGTGGGTTGAATTATCCCACCATATCTTAGCTTTATCAACTCCTCCTACATTTTAGTTGCAAGGAGGGGATTGATAGGCCTTTGCTTCTATCTGAAGGGCTTGGAGTTAGGACCAATGGTATTTCATGTTGAAACATGTCCTCCTATAAGCTTTCAATTTTGAATAGTACCGTGCTTTAGGAAATCCTGGTATTTCTTCAACAACTTGGTATAAGCTGTTTTTCTTATTTATTCATACTAGATCCCAACCAAACCTTTCTTTGGTCTTGATGAGTTCCCAAGTTACATCCTTTAACATCCCTAGGTGCAAAAATAGGTTTATTCACAAGTCGTTCGCACTATCAAAATTTGATTCCAGGGTTGATGATTCCCCTAGGAATAACATTTGTTTTTAACTATATTACATCATTCCTAAAGAGGTTTTATTTTCCATTGCACAATACAACCATTGGATCAAGATCAATGAAATGATTGGTGAAATCACCTTTGCAACCTAAAAACCTTTGAATCTAGGCATCCTCCTCAAAACCTTCCAATGTTGAATGTTATCAAAACCGAAGGTATGACCAACACTTCTAATTTGTAGTTATAATAAGGAGATGCCACTTCATTGTCACACTTTGGATGCCATAAAAGCTAGTTGATAAAATATTGAATTCTTATTTCTCTCATGGTAAAGGATATTAAAAGAATTAAACAACTTTATGAAATCCCAAACTGCATGCTTGTATTGTTTCAACCTTTGATTTTTAGTTACATATAATTTTTTAACTTGTTTTACAACTAATCCGAATATCCTTTGATAATGAGATATTTAATCCCATGTATCCATGAAACCCTCAAAAAAGTATCAAGGCCTCATATTCGGAAACATTATTAGTACATTCAAATTTCAAGTTGAAAGAAAAGTTAAAAGAAACCTGATTTGGGGAAATTAGAACCACTACAGCTCTATTTCCAACATTGGAGTGTACTCCATCAAAATTCATGGTCCAAGGGACATTGACATCTTCAAGGTGTGCATTAGCATCCATGCAATGATCTTTAAAATCTACACTACCTATGAAGTTACCAAAATCTATATCAACAATAATGCCTAATAAGAGGTATATATGGGATCCTCAATAAGATGGAGCAACTCCTCTTCTCTATGCAATTTGACTATCTTACCTTATAATGGTATAGAGGCATAGGAAATATCCATCTGAACAATTCCTTCCATACCATCAGCCCATTTTCTTGAAAGCAACATAAGGTAAATTAGTCAAATTTCATATAATTACATTCATAATTAAATACTTGCTAGGGTAGGGAGAAAAGTGTACCACTAGACCTCGACATACCCCATAATAGGTACTTATCTTAAATCTATGGCATAACATCTCCCAAAAGCTATTATTATCTTGATGTCTAATTCATTCATGGCCTCTAAAGGCATGATATTAAATGAAGCTCCTAAATCAAACATACAATTGTGAAGAAGTCACCCATTGAAAATTAAAGTAGTAAAGAAAGGATACACATCCCATTGGGATTATACCTAGGTTATGCCTAAATATACTTCTGAGGATTTTTCCTTGTTCTCTGGTTCTTACTTTATCTAAACTTTAGAAACACTAGGGAGAGTTGCTACATTATTTTTACCTCTTTATATGACAACCATATCATCCTTTAGCCCCAAATACTCAATTTTTCTCTTTCTATGCTCGGAATTATTAATAATTCCACAATTGGGACTGTAATTATTTTTTTGTCTCATAACTTGAGCCATATCACATGCAACATAATTTGGTAGGGTGGTATTAGTTTCAAGGGTGATTGTATTTTATGATGGGATGTTATCCCTTATTGCTTGGAAGGATGCGTATACTTAGTTTTGAAGTATTGACATGACCCTTATTAGGCTTTCTTATTTTGGGGGCATCTTTGGGGATGTTTTCAAGAGAGTAATGTTTGGTTTAGAATCAAGGGAAGGTCATTTGAATTATTTGTTCCTAAGGTAATACTCCTTTTCTTGAGTAACCACAACATTGATTGATAGTTTCCTATCCTCTTCAGAAGGGATTCCACCATCATAATTTTTGATCATTAAAGCTCATAAATACTCAAAGTTGTGATTTGGAAGCTCAAATGATTGATCCATATCTATATCAACATCAACAATAGAGGGAGGGATAATTCCTTATTTGTGAAATCCTAAAAGTTATCCTCGCTTTAACAGAGAATAAATCAGTTGAAGTGGCTCATGGTATTGAATCCTTTGGACACTCCAACATGCATATGTCACCAAAACTAGCTTCATTTGTCACATTATCATCTCCAACAAGTTTCTCATGAGGGGAGTGTGACAATAAACACTTATCACACCATTCAATGATGTGGTCTTCTTCTATTAATGACACCCTTATTTTTAATAGATCTAGGACTACTTTATTTCTCTTTGAAAGCTTACTTTGCTTGTTTCCTGAACCCATAGGTCCCTTTCCTTTATCATCATCCCGGTGATCTCATTTAGGATGATTCCTAAATCTATATTTTCCTTGGTTTGGTTGTTGAGCTTGAGGATTTGAAACTCATCCTTTCTCTTTACTTTAGCAATCTTATATGACATTTCTTTGAATTCTCTTTCCAAAGTTTTAACCACTTCTTTCAAGTCCACCGCCTTACCTTCTTGTCACTTCTCTAGATTAATCAGCTTGAAACCTTCCCTCTTTAGAGTCTTCTCGCATTCTTTAATATTGTTCTCAATTCTCGATGCCCATAGAGAAATCTTGCCTCAGAGTTCTAGGATTTTTTTCCCTCAAATAATAAGTTGTTTTCTTATCAAAGGCATCTGAGTATTTAATTAGGAAATAATCATCACTAGGCCTTATATTAATAGGAAATCTAGTCAAAGTTTTATTGAACCTAGTATTAAATTATTGCACACACTCATTTGGATTTTTCTTGATATTTTCAAATTCTAATAAGAGAAACCTAGGGTTAGTCTTATCACCATACTAGAGTTTGAAGGCATTATTCATTTCTAACAAATAATTGAATTGTTAGGCAACAAATTGTACCATTCCCTAGAATCTTATTCTAATGTATGAATAACTTGACATAAACATCCTCATGCTTTACTTCATAGTCATCCATTATATTTTGAAAAAAACTAAGATGTTGATCTCCACTTATGGCATTATTTCCTTGAAACTTGGGCAACCTCATCCTAATTTCATGTGGTACTTCATTTGGATAACCTTCCATGTCATTAAAATTAATATGTTTATATGTGTTAACTCTGAAAGGTTCTCTAGGAGGGTATAGCCATGTTATTTAGTAGAGGATTTTCAAAAGGAGGGTTGAATCAGTGGGGAACTGGAGGTCTCTGTGGTAAAGGATTATGATCCAAAAAATGGAAATCTCATGGGGATTCAGTATCACAAAACAATTTTTTCTTATGAGTCAAAAAATAAGGAAGATGAATTATACCTTTTTTATTCATAGATGTTGAGCCTTCTTGGAAAAAAGTATGTAAATATGCCTAAGGGCAACCTTTGAATCGAGCCGTAAAATGTGCTAGAGTAATCCTCTACCAAAGGTGGATCAAATTCAGTAGGTTATGTTATGAATAAGTCTTACCTCTTTAACTTAACCTAATAAGCAAGTGAATAAAACTGACCTAACCTCAATATGGTGGGGTTTAGAGATACCCGTGGATATGGATGAATGGTGTTTACTTGCTTTGTGATTCGTATAAAAAATGATGCAAGCTCATTTTCTCGTGAGAATATCTTCAAAACAAAACTAATAAACAAAATAAGACTTCTGAAATCAAAAGACTTCTTGACAAGGGTGTCAATCCACTTTTACAATCAAGTGGGTAAATGGCATATGATAAATGGTAATAATAAATGTTTCATTATTACAAATATAAAGTAGATAAATGATAAGTAATTATGGATAAAAACTATGCATATACATCAAAATCCAAATCAATATCTGAATTCTCAAAGGATGGAGAAATCTCTTCTCCAAAGGATTTTGAATCCTTTTATCTAGAGGAATATGAACTCTCGTATCCAATATAGTATTCCTTAAAGAAATCTAAAATGTATCCTATCTCTTCTTCTTTTTGTATCATAATCGAATCGAATTAGAATTTGTAGATTTAGTTTGATTTTTATATTTAGTCTCAAAGCTCAATTCTTCTAATTCATCTTCATATTGATACTCAAACTAGGCCAAATCTGCTTAGATACGTAGAACCTCAAAGTAGGCTTCCCATAATTCATCTATGGATTTTTCAATTCGTTGAGTAGATTCAAAAATGTTTTGTAAACTATCCAAAGGGGTCAAGTGGAGGACACATAGTATGAGTTCATGTAGAATTTCATATTGCTCCCAGTGTAATGGATGACAGATGATAGGAAATGAGTTGATGCTAGTTATTTCATGACCTTGACCACCTAGTGCCATCTAATAGAATCCATATTGGACAACATGTTAGCAATAAAAGAGATACAATATAATTGATAAATGAAATCTGAGTAATGTTGCAGGAAAACAAAGTATAAAGGAATTGCAGGTGATTCTAGCAATCGCTGGTGATTTTGGAGGATAATGTCAGTATTAAAAATGTAATATCTAACCAATTATCATTGACAATATGATGTTCCAAGGATTTTAGATTATAATATGAGATGAAGAAATTAGAAAATATATATACCTAAATATATAAATGAAGGTGTAAAATGATAACTGACCTTGATTGGAAATGATGAATGAAATTGATAAAACTTGTAGTTGGATGGTGATTTATTGGTCCCGAAGGCTCCAAAATGGTTCCCAAAATTGCTCAGTGATTAAGAATGACAATATTGGATAATAATGTGTTGATGTTAATGTTTTATAAAAGTGATAAACTCTGATAGATAACTCGGATCCAAAAATGCGAGAAGATGATTCTTCGAAAAGTGAATACAATTTGGGCTTAAATAATCACTAGTGATTTTGGTCCAAAAATGCGAGAAGATGATTCTAAAAGTGAATACAATTTGGGCTTAAATAATCACTGGTGATTTTGGTCAGTTTGAGTTTGTTTAGAAAATGGTTGGAACAGTTTGCTAATTTGATTTTTTTATATTTTTCATGGGATGGATTTGTTAGGTTTGTTTGAAAGTGTCGAGTTGGCTAGTGATGTGTCGAATTTATTTAGGGAAATGATAAGATAGGTTAGATATTATCCAATTTGGCTAAGTTTGTTTTAAGATGAGTATTAGGTGGTTATTTAGTGATTAATTAGGTGTACGATCATAATATTATATAGGATAATGTACGATAATGTAAAATAAAATGAGATAAATAGGATGGAAAATAATGATGGTCCTAAATTAATTAATATATTTAATTAATTTAGAATTCGGAGTGTTAATTAACTAATGAGGGTGTGGGGTGTAAGGTAGGTTTAACTAATTAAATGTGGAATGTCGATGTATTTAATTGATCGAGGAGGTGGGTGCATTGTAATGGTTTGGACAAGGATGAGGGGTGTAGATTTTTGGTGTCTACATTTACCCCTTTTTCTAGTGGTTTTAATGACAAAGTGTTAGACAAAAACAATGAAGAGTTGTTTTGTATGGGTGATCCAACTACAACGCAATATAGGGAACATCGTGTTTTTATATGTGTTTCATAAAATCTGCCCTATCAAGGGATACTAAAACAAGATGTGCTACCAAAGAAAAAAATGATAGGGGAACCAAGGAGTTTGACACCTATAGACGTATGATTCGCTAAGATAGGCTGAATTGATGGGGAAAGTCAATTTATGGGGTCTAAAGGGCACACGTCCCATAAATGAATGAAAATTCTTAATGTTGATTTCATTTATTTGATTTAATGTTTCTAGGGCTAGGTTCCATTGAAAGTAAGACACACTTTGTTAAAAAGTGATGATTGATATGTTTGTTAGGTAAAAGTAGGGAATAATAGCTAATATAGGGGTCAATCGCTAGCGATTGAAGTGAATCATCGAAATTAAGGAAATTGTCCTGTGATTTCCCCAAGGTAAAAACATTGGGCTATAAATATCCAATTACAATTTCATTTTCCTCACCATTACCATGGGTAAAAATGATTTTGGGAGAGCAAGAGTGAGTGAAAAATGTGTTTTGGGAAAATGAGTGAGGATTTGGACAAAATGGCATCTTCTAGAAGGTAGTGGAAGCCCGTAATGGTTGAGGTAAGTCATTTCATTCTGCTTTGTTGAATTTTTTTTGTTTAATATTTGTATTTATTAGGGTTTTTTTCCATTTTGGGGGCTGAAAGAGGGTTTAAAACCCGCAAGCAAGGATCACAAGGGATGATGTGCACATCAATGGGCATGCGAACAGCAGCGTGAAGAGATCTCGGGAGGAGCGAGCATCAACCGAATGTGCATGCAAAGATTCGACAAATGGGTAGAACCTCGATAAGCCAAAAAAATCTCCTCTATCTCATAGATCAAATGGGGTGTACATATAGGAGGTGTTGAGTAACCCCCAGTGCTGCAATCATGACAAATTGAGTAGAGAGGGGGAGTTACATTCCCATAATAGAAGTGTAACTCCCAATGACGCATATGACGCATTGACACACTGACATGTAAGAGAATATCATAATGACCCCTAAATGACACATGGACCTATGATCTCACCTAAGTGAGATGACTCACCTAATGATGTGGAAAATAACACACACCAACACCCCCCCTTCATCGTAACTTAGGATGAGGTGGCAAGTCAAAAATGAGAAATGGGTCCCGACAAAGCCTGATGAGGTACCCACGTACAAGAAGAAGTCCCAAGTAGTGAAGGAAAACCCAGTGGGAAAAACATCCACCACAAGAGAACAAAACACTCTCTAATCTAAGAAATATTCCAAAAATGGGTCCCAGCTATAGACGAGCCTGAAAAGGTACCCATGTACAAAGAGGCAATCTCTCGGAAAGAAGAAGAAGAGAGAAGAAGAGAGAGATGAGAGGAATGTAGAAGATGCCAAGGATGGATCTAAGCTCTACATCTCTAGGTGGTCTCCCAAAAGAATGTCGATGACGAGATCCTTTTCCTCTAGACTAAAGAAGAGCCCTCGCACCAAAATGTGTGCCTACCCTTAGGAAGGACATAAATGACTTATTGAAAGTCTGCCCACTCCGCAAAGGAAATCGAAGGTAGTAGCACGAAGAAATATGAGTCTGGTGCATGAAAGTGTGACATAGGTCTAGAAAGTGAGTGCAAAGGAACCGAAGGTAATGTCACGAGTGCGAATCATCAGAGTGAAAAAGAGAAACACCCACAGAAAGGATGTCCAAGTGATGTGAAGGGAAAAAAACATCCTCCACAACAAAAAAGGGATCCACAGCTGAGGGTGGATCAATGAAGGTCTCTAGAAATGTGGAAGTGACATGATTCCCAAAAGGGGCACTCCCAACAACAGAGATGATGAAATTCTGAAACATCTCAGTAGATGGATGAGGGACCCAGAGTGCATCAAAAGTGTACTCTGCGAAAAGATAGACTAAGGCTGTAGATACCCATCACAATGAGGGGGCTTAATAAATAGAAGAGTGATGTCAGATAGGTATGAGTCATCCAATGAAGGTAAAGGAGTGTAAGGGGCCTCACACACTAAATGTGAAAAAGAGGTAGGTGTGATGAATGTATGAGGCCGAGTAGGAGACTGCTCGATAACGATGAGATGTGGGATGTGTCAACACTATCTCGGAATACTGAGAGAAAGAGGAGAAGATTTCCTCTATAGTACTCTCTACATCAAAATCCGGGTGCACAATCCTTGTCATCAAGAAGTAGAACCAAGTGAGTCTATGTCAGTGGAACTGTCATCACATGAAGAAATAGAGGAGACAACTAAATCAGCAAAGAGCAATAATGACTGCAGATGTGAAGGGTCTCTATAGAGGGACCGAAGAATGCTCTAGACATGGTGAGGTGGATCTGAGTTTGCCACATGAAACCAGAGAGATTGAGAGACATGCATCATCATGTGACCAAAGAAATGGTCACAATTGTCAAGGCATTCCTTTAGATGACGATGAGCAACAGTGCGAACTGCGGCCCAAGCAAGAAGGGTAAAAGACCCTCATGGGCAAAGTAACGTTCCATGGAAGTACACCAAGCTAAATAGTTCCCTCTCCCGGTGAGAAGTGGTGGAGACTGTAAGGTGATCCAATGACACTCAAGTCTTGAAATAGCACTCTCCATGATGTGGAATCAAAATTACAAGGTGCACAAAAGCAAGATGTCGGACTCAACCGATAATGCATCTACGTGTGAAAACCCAAGAGTGCTAGTCAACCCCCCCAGATTGTGGCACTTTATAAAGTTTTGTGTTTACAAAAATGACAATGTCATCATGTAATGTGTGAAAAATCATGCAACTTTAACTAAAGAAGTGCTAAAAAATGAGCAGCGAGTCAAAAGTTATAGCATTAAAATGATTCCCGTAACTGATGGAAAAAGTCAATAAATGTTACAAATGCATTAAAAAAGTTCCCAAAATGGGTGCAAAGGGTGTTGTGTGGGTACCCATTGGAAACGACATCAAATTTTAGGCATATTTTTTTTTTTCGCGAGGGGATTAGCCTGCTGCCAACCCCGGACCTCGCCCTCCGTCTTCGACATGTGTAGGAAGGGAATAATTTACAAGCAAAATGAAGCCTAAATTATTACAATGTCATGGAATGTTTTTTAATCTTAAAAAATTAATAATACATTGTTTTAACTCACAAACAAGACTAAAAGAAATAGGGGCCCATGCTTTCAAGTCATGTGGCACGAGTTTCTTTATTGTAGACCAAGGCCGAGTTGAAGTTCACCCAAAACGGTCAAAACATTCAGACCTCCACGTGGCGGGGAGCCATAAAAACTAACAAAAGCCGAGGAGTTGGGTTGAGTGCAAAGTGTCACCGACTAGAGATGGTGTAACAATTAGGCAAAGTGAAATTGTCCAACTCGGGGCTCCAAGAAACCGTCCAAAATAGATTCCAAACTCTCAAACCAATGGAATAGAGCGTAGGGAGGAGTGCAACATGATGGGATTTGTACGAGTTACTCACAACCAAGGTGTAATAGAGGGAAGATGTGAGTCATAGGTGAGCCAATGAGAGTTTGAGAAAATTAGGAATGAGCATACAAGCCAATGCACCAATAACCTTGGCAGATTAAAACCCAAACTTATGATTGGACAAAGTAGTGGAGCCCAATATCAGTGCAAGCACGTAAAAATGCAAGTGGTAGGGTGCAAAATCCAATGCACAACAAAAAATGAACTAATGCCACAGATTAGTGTAGAGTTTCTAGCATATAAGTAAGAGTGAGTGCTAATGAGCCACATAATTAGGGAGTAACCCTTGGAAAGCCGAGAAATGTAGGTTGGAGCAGTTTGAATGATGGTCTCAGTGTCGGGAGTGTCTGTTGGAATTGCATGGTCAACAAGGAGAAAACGACCAAGTTGACATTTCCAAGTCTAGAAGGAGTGAGACCATAGGCGAGGCCAAAACACCGTAGTAAAAATCCATGAGAAAATGGCAATCCAGAGGACTATAGCATAAGAAAATGGTGATGCTAGGGGAAAACCGAGGTCTCCAGGGCTAGTGAGAAATGCCGAGCGAGGCGAAAGAGATAATATGGAGCATGATGAAACCCAAGCACATGAGCCGATAGTGCGGGTCAAGCGAGCCGACCAAGGATCGAGCCAGAGAAGGAAGAAACCCATGTGGTTGAAAATACAAAAAAAACTAGTGCACAAACGTAGGTCCACAAACAACACCCAAAATCAGAAATCACCTCAAGACCATATGTAAAATGGAAAACTACGAACACCCCAAAAACACCCATGATCACATGAACAATGTAAAATAGGTATGAAACCTAAATCAGTGCAAAAAGTGCACAACTGGAATATCCATTATGACACACGCACGAGAATCAATATCATGTCGGAAGCGAGAAAAACACACGAGCGTGGATCCACAAGATCTACTCGATACCATGAAAGAGGGTTTAAAACCTACAAGCGAGGATCACGAGGGACAATGTGCAAATCAATGGGCATGCGAACGATAGTATGAAGAGATCTTGGGAGGAGTGAGCATCAATCGAATGTGCATGCAAAGATTCGAAAAATGGGTAGAACCTCGATAAGCCACAAAACTCTCCTCTATCTCATAGATTAAATGGGGTTTACATATAGAAGGTGTTGAGTAACCCCCGAGTGCTACAATCATGACAAATCAAGTAGAGAGGGGGATTTACATTCCTAGAATAGAAAAGTAACTCCCAATGACCCATATGATGCACTAACGCACTGACACATAAGAGAATCTCATAATGACCCCTAAATGACACATGGACCTACGATCTCACCTAATGATGTGGAAAATAACACACACCAACAATACAAATGCCCTACGTTAAAATCATAGGAATCATTGGTGATTCATGTAATCACTGCGATTGGAGTGAATCACTAGTGACTCACCTATAATGTGGATAGTTTGTATTTTAGATGGTAGGCATGATTTATAAGAAATTTTTTCTAGATTTACATGGTGTTTTTGGTTCCAATATAGTTGAATGTATTAATGTTAATGTATTTGATGTTGATTTTTGTGATGTCAATGTTAATGCTGAAGTAATTTTATGTAGCTAATCTTTGTTTACAAACAAATAATTATATCTTTTGACAATGATGTGTCATCACAACTTTTTGATGTTTTAGATGTTTTTGGTATTTTTAGGTGATGATGTTGATGTTGATGTAAAGAAATTTTTGATATGTTGTGAAATCGATACTCGATATTTCTTTGTGTGTTTGTGTTTATAGGTGGACGCTAAGTTGACTATCCATGATCACATACCATTGATCTTAGATGAGGTGAGGATTGATATGTCAAATGATGATTGGGAGCATGTAGAGGTTGTTGGTTTTGGTGCCATGAGACATTATAGATAGTTACACAGATGTCGGAGTTTGATGTTGGCTTTGTTGGAGTAGTGGAATCCTTCCACCAATACTTTTGGTTTCCTACTAGGGAGATCATGATTACTTTAGAGGATGTACACCGCATCTTGAGACTGCTTTTATCCAGGAGAGGGTGTATACATTATTACTGAGGCAAAGAGAGATGATGTGATGAATAGGTTGTATGGAGAGGACACAGGGATATCAGATTTGAGTCAAGGGTGTTTGCTTATGGAAAACTATATTCAGTTGATATAGAGGGTCGTACTCAAATGACCATGATGATGATGGCCATCATTTGTTATGCTTTTCTAGATTCTAGGAGGTGGTCAATTTCCATGGATGATGATAGGGGTTGTGGCCGAGATGATGGAGCATCATACTATTTTTGAGTGTGGTCGACCCTACTTGCACATACATTTAAATTTTTTTGGGCCTAGAATGCCCACAAGAGGTATGGTATTGATATTGGGTTCTTATTATAGGATTGGACCTTTGAGCATATTGTTGTTGCTTGACTAGTGGGGTTACCATGGGGGATTTCTTGGTGATGGGCATCCTATATTTTTGAGATGGAGGGAGGATGCATGTTGTGGGTTGAAGAGGAGGAGGACATGATATTATCGAGAGCTACTATCTAGATTGCAGTGGGAGATGTGGTATGGAGGCCATACCTAGATTTTCCTATTTGGCCTGAGTTTCCTGATGAGTTGGTCAGTTTACAGTAGGCTATATGGGTTTAGGCTTTCCGACTGGTGAGCATGAGTTGCTTCACTTTGATCATGTCAGGAGATAGTTTGGGTTGGTGCAAAGAGTTCCTGAGGATCCAATTCTATAAAGGAAAGAGGAAGGATATATGGAGATCCCGAGGGCAGTGGTGACAAAGCCAAATATTATTATTGATCACAGGAGTCCCGAGCCCTAATTATGAGGGTGTGATTGTGCTTATTGATGATGTAGAAGTTACCCCTGAGTATACAACATGGTGGACCCGAGAATTGATGATTTTTAACAGTGTCTTGGGTTTCATGAGATAGCATCTGAAGAGTTATAAGGGTATGTGCTCAAGCGGTATGAGGAACACCAACATAGTAGGTAGTAGAGGGTGTTGAGGATGATATTTAGGAAGAGGGTGATGATGATTTCACTACAACTATTGCATTAGTGAATACCAAGAAGGCCATAGTGGAAGGGTTATGATATTCGGTTAGGAGAGAGAGGGATGATCTCCTAGGAGTTTAGGACACACTTGATTATTGAGTGGGATAGTTTGATTACTAAGCGATATGGACTTAGTGTACATCTTACCCGGGGACATTGTATATAGACATTGGTATAAGGGACAAAGAGATTATATGAGGAAGGCCTTATGGATTACCGGGCCTTCTATTTCTGGTACAAAGTTAACAGAGATGGCCCAAGATACCAGCAGAGAGCAGAGGCTAAAGAGATAGGCTAGTGGATGAGGCCAGGGAAAGTAAATTTAGGCCACCCGGGGTATGAGATGGTTTCTAGGGCTCATTATGAGGCACTACGGAAAGAGTATGACTATTATTTTTATATGATTATGAATTATTATCCTAATGCCACTTTTATTCTTATCACTTAGTTAAGGCGCAAGGCCCTAGTACTAGTGCAGTGAGTGTGGGTCATCCATCTCGGAGACCAGAGTGAGTAGGTGATAGTGAGAGAGGAGTTGGAGAAGATGTTGGTGTTGTTAGCAGTGTAGGAGTAGTTAGAGATAGATATTCTCAAGGAGGAGAGGTTGGTACATCCCCTCTTAGTCGGGTTTTTAGTTTACTAGTTGATATCATGTTTGATGTATTTGGTATACGATGCATAGAAGCCCATTTTTTTATGACATTAATATGATATATATTTTGATATACGGCTCTTAGAATCTCATTTTTGTATGTTGATTATTATATATATGGACTTTATTTGTATGATGATCATGAGGTTTTATTACCTATGTTGTTTTACTTTCATGTATTAATGTATGTTTTTAATTTGAATGTATTAGTGTTAGATGGAATTTGATGAATGTATTTTTTGTGATAATATGTTCGATAAAATGTTGAATTGTTTAATTAATTAAATAATTTTAAAATGTGATTTGAAATGAACTATATCAAAAATATGACTAAGTAAAGTGAAATTATTGCCTCATGATGGATTTGATACATACCAATGTGTTTGAATGTTTGAAAAAAATTGTACTTGCAACTTTAATAACTGTTAAGTAAGATCATCAATGGATAGTTACAAAAACTTAATAAAATGTGGAATTAAATGAATGTTTCTTTCTAGAACATGATAGGGGTTTGAAAATGCGTAGGTCAAGATAGGAATAAGATTCTCCTTTTCCATGGGCTCATAGATAAATACCCCAGCTTTTCATTTTTTATTTTAAAGAAAACTCTGTAATGCGAGAAGTTTTATATGAGGGGAAATTTGATCAATTAGGGAATATTTCCTAGATGATTTTGATATTGATGTATTTGTTTTGAGATCTTATCAATACGATAAGCCTTTTTATGGGTAGTCATCCTTCGAGGGTATGGTCTACACTTGTGACTGGTAGTTGTCCTTTGAGGAATCAGTGTACTTTTTTATTTTTTATTTTTATAGATAAATGTCATTCAAGGAAATGTCTATGATTTTGATGGATAGTTATTGTTCAAGGAATCATTCTATCATTTATTTATGTCTTTTGAGAAATGCATCCAAATGATTTCAATATGTATATTTTAGCTGAGGGAAAATCCCTAATAGACCATTTTAAGGAGGGGAGAAGATATATATGATCTACACATTCATGCCCCTTTTACATGATAGGTGAATGTAATGATCAAAGGGGCTGCCACAAGAGAGGAACTTTTTCAAATTGAAATATGCAATGAATAGATTCATGGTGTTCAAATTTAAGTTATATTTAAGGTAATAACGAATAACCACATACTTTCAAATCATTACTATGACAAGATGGATGATATGACGGAGTGAAAAGATTTTAAATGTAACTACTATCATGATGATCAATCATTTAATAGTAAAATGGCCAAAAGTGCAAGGTATTCAGCATTTCCTTTTTAGGTTCACCATCAAGGGAAGCAAGATGATACACTCCCCGCCCATATTTTTGAGTGATAACGTATGGACCAATCTAATTAGGGGCAAACTTTCCATGTTTACTCCATTCTAATTGAGTAACATTTTGATTTTATTTAAGCACAAGATCACTAATTTTAAATTCACATTCTTTAATAGGTTTTTATATGCTCATTTAATGTGTTCTTGATAAAATTGATGATATTTAAGGGCCATTAGACGTTTTTCATCTAACAGTTTTAAGTTGTGCTAAACGGTCTAGTCAATATTGTTTATTGGGACTGAATTCCTTAAGTGATACACGAAGTGATGGAATTTGAATTGCAAGAGGTAGGATAGATTCAGAGCCATATATGAGTGAATAATATGTGGATCTCGTAGGAGTATAGATGCTAGTTCAATAAGCCCATAGAGAAAATGGGATTAGGAGATGCCAATTCCTTCTGCATCATTTACTATTTTCATGAGGATTTTATTAGTTTTTTTTTATTTAAGGCCTCAACTTGTCCATTTTCTTATAGATAATATGGTGATGAAAAACTAAGTTTGATGTTGAAGGTATCAAAGAGATTTTTAACTTATTTATTTTTAAAAGATTTTCTATTATTTGTGATAAGTTTATATGGGATGTTGAAATGACATATAATGTATTGGTATATGAAATTGAGTATATTTCTTGACTTAGTATATGTTAAAGGGATAACTTCAACCCATTTAGGAATTACTCAGTAGTTTGGATAATGGATTGATTTTATTGAGATGATTTAGGATTAATAGCACTAATGAGGTCTAACCCCCATTGAGAGAAAGGCCATAGGTCCTAAGCAGGTTGTAATGCTTGACTGGGACATGGATGAGATCTAAGTGAAGTTGACATTTAACACATTTCTTGACATATTCACAACAATCCTTGGTGATAGTAGGCCAGTAGTACCCTAACCATATAACACATTTGGTGATGGAATTTCCACTAAAATGTCCTCCACAAACTCCATCATGGACTTCTTCAATTGTTTTAGTTGACTCATGTGATTTAAGGCACCTTAATAGGATACCATCAAAACTACATTTGTAAAGGATACCACCAATAATGACAAAGTGATTGGAACATAGAATAAATCATCGTTTAGCGTTATGTGATAAGTCAAATAGAATTTTGATTCAAGAAGATAATGATAAATGAGTGTACCAAAATCAGTTGGGTTATCGTCAATGATGTTGATAGGAGGAAGTTAATTTTTATGTGAAGGGTAATCCAATCATTAAATGATGACAGATACTTTAGTGTTGTCTTTTGACTCTTCTATTTCTGATGGTATAAGGGCTCCTAAATTTTTCATTGTATCTGCAAAACTTATTAGAGGAATGTGGAATGGTTTGGATAGTCTAGTGATCAAAAATGTCAAGGATAAAGTCAACGTTGGCTTTATATTTTTGTAAGATTTAATTTTTACACTGATATTATCCTTTGACTTGATTAGTAAAAATTGTGAATCTCCATAGCTGTCTAAGATGTGAACGCTTAGGAGAATAGTGGTCATGATACCCATGATTAAAGCCTCGTATTATTAGTGCATTAAAAGTTAATTTCGAATGATAATGGAATAGGAATTCCCCAAGGAGGTATGATAACAACACCAGCTCCTCCCCTTCCTGACATTTAGAACCATCAAAGAAAAGATTCATTTTGATAGGGATGAATTCATATTCATCGACATTGTTGATGGATTCATCTAGAAAGTATTCATGAGGAAGTTGATTTTCGGGCAAGGGAGCATCAACAAGCTGGTCTGCAATGGCATGTCCCTTAATATATTTTTGTGATATGAACTCCAAGTCAAATTCAGTCATAAGCATGAGCCATTGAGTGATACGATCACTATGATATGGTTTAGAGTGTATATTTTTAGGGGATTGAAGCTAGTGACAACATACATTTTGTGATTAAGAAGATAATGATGCAATTTGGAAGTGGCGAAGTATAAAGCACAACATAGATTTTCAACTTTAGTGTAATGGGTTTCATATTCATGGAGTGTGTGGCTGATATAATATACAACTTGTTCTCGACCTTGATTATCGTAGTGAGCGAGCATGGATCCAAGAGCATGTGTTGAAGCATATATGTATAGGTAAAATGGCTCCCCTTCACGAGGTAGTGTAAGCACTGGTGGAGATAGAAGATATTTTTAATTTCATCCAAATCCTTCTAACAATTAGAATCCCAATGAAAATCTATGTCTTTATGGAGAAGATGATGAAATGGTTGACAACGATTGGAAAGTTGTGATATAAAACGTTGAATGGACTGTAATTTACCCTAAAGACTACACAATTGTGTAAGATTAGATGGTGGAGGCATTTCAATGATGGACTTAACTTTTTTGGGTCAACTTCAATACCTCGGATAGATATGATGAATCCTAAAAAATTTCCAGTGAGGACACTAAAAACACATTTTGCGGGATTGAGATGAAGAAAATATTGAATGAGATGAGT
This sequence comes from Taxus wallichiana var. yunnanensis, assembly GCA_018340775.1. Taxonomy (NCBI): domain Eukaryota; kingdom Viridiplantae; phylum Streptophyta; class Pinopsida; order Cupressales; family Taxaceae; genus Taxus; species Taxus wallichiana. Next base: position 11,695,540 of record JADAXU010000057.1, on the reverse strand, counting down.
GAATATGGATTGAATGACATCAAGATGATCTTTGCATTTTTAGATTTTCCTAAAAGGTCATCAACATAATCTTCGATAGTTTTTGGATGAGATCGTGAAAATGTAAGTCATGGCATGTTGATAAGTATCTCTTACATTTTTAAGGCCAAATGGCATGACATGGTAGTAGAAGATTCCCAAGGGGTGATGAAAGAGGTTTTATGTTGATTGTCGGTGGCGATAATAATTTTATTATAACTAGAAAAACCATCCATAAGGGAAAGCATTTCATGGCAATCTGTTACGTCAATGAGCTAATATATGTTTGGAAGAGGGAAATGATCTTTATGACAAGCAAGATTGAGATCCCTAAAGTTTGTGTAGATACGTAAATTTCTCGAGGCTTTGGTTACTATAAATGTTGGAGATCCATTGTGAATAATAAATTGGTATGATAAAATTAGCGGATAAAAGGATTTGTAACTCTTATTTAACAAGGAGAGCTATACATGGATGCATCTTAAGGAGTTTTTGTTTAACTGGCTTAGTGTTTGGATATGTGACAATGTTAGGATCAATTTTGGGAATATCACTATATGACCAAGTGAAGGCTTGATAATATTTTGATAAAAATGTGGTGAAGTCATCCAACTCTTGTGAATGTAATTATTGACCAACTTTAACTATACGAGGATCCTGAGGGTTCCTAAGTTTATGTTGGTAATAGATTCATTAAGAATATTTTGTGTATCAGATGGTAGGGATTTTTGGAAGAAGTGATCCTCAGCTCCCATATGGGAAATGATGTCTTGGTCATCATTGCATTGAAGGATATCTATGATAAGTATATCTTCTTTTATCATTTCTCGCTAAATAAGAGGAAGTTATTTAATGACATGATTGGACCAATAAGTGAGCGGTCCTAAAGATATAGCATTAAATAAAAAAATTTAAGAGGGATGGGTAAAACATCATCTACATCCATAGGATCTTCAGGGACCATGAATGTCGCTGATTCTAATTCATTAATGAGCATGGATGTGGAAAGTTTTGATGTAGTGGCCTCGAATGTTTTAGAGCTAGGTTTCTTATAACCTAAACCATATTTCTCATAAGTTTTAAGGGAACGTTGGATAACCACATCATGTATTCCCTGTTCATAACGGCCAAGGAAAAACCTCTCTATGCACAACGGTGAATATACATGCGAGTGAAATTTGGATTATTGAAAGATTTGAAATCTGATGTAAAAGGCATGACATGGTGTTAATCAATTATATGAGATAAAGGATAATCAATTCCCCTATATACAAGATTTGTTTTGAGATAAATGGGACCATATGAGATAACATCTCCTACATTAGGGTCATATGTGGGTTTTTTGTCAAGGTGACCATAAGTCTTAGGTGAAGGAATGTGATTAAGCATGAGAAGATGGTATTCCCCTAATGTCATGCGTTGTACAAAATCACTAAGGGAGGAATCATCTGGTAGTTTAGAGGAAGGTATGGATGTGCTAGTATATGTTTCATCAGATGATTCGATGTGGATTTAGGAGCAATTACATTATTTAGATGATACATCATGTAACAATTAGTGAAAGGATTTGGATTTGTAAGAATAGTGAATGTCTGGCACTCGTGTTCATATTTAAGGCAGTGATGGAGAGTCAACAGAACGCGATGCATTGTGTATATCCATGGGTGTCCTAGTAAAATATTATATTGAAATTATCCTTCTATGATGTAGAAGAGTTCTGGTAAGGTCTTAACACCGACTTTAAGTGGTAAGATAATGGTTCCTAATGTAGGTGTGATAGTATCATTTAAGGATCATAACTTAAGACTAGATTTTGAGCGATAATAGTGTTAGGTAACTTAAGATAATCAAAAGAGAGGGAGGATATAATGTTAATAGTGGCACCGCTATCAATCATGACCCTTTTGATATGAATGTCATTAATTTGAGCAATGATGAAAAGTGGTAAGGCATGATCTTTTGGTTTAAGAGAGGGTATTTCGATAGTTTAAATGATATGAAAGTAGATGCTTTGAGGGATCCTACAAATTTTTAGGATGAAGAATCATCTCAAGATATTTTTATTGACTAAAGGACCTCAATCATGGCTTGTTTATGAATAGGTGATATTTGTATCAGTTCATACAATGAAATTTTAATGGGAGATTGTTGTAACTATTTAATGACAACCTTTTGCATCACATTGGATGGTGAAAGTGGTGTGGTAAGGATAGAAACCCTTGTTTTGGGTGACATTGTTTGACCAAGTGTTTTGAGAGTTACAGGATAGAATCTTTGGGTTTATGTAATGAAGGATTTGTTTCTAGGTATGGAGGTATGGCTACAAAAATTTAGCTTTCTTAGGCTTAGATGGGTCTATGTCGTAATTTTGTGAACTCCGTAGTGATATGTACGGCATCAACCCGATGAAAAGGAGATTTAGACATAGGTTCCTTTGATTTAGGAAAAGGTGACCACGATGCTGATGTTGATGTTGAATGTGATTTGGAAGGAAGGGAATCCATATCTCATGGCACTTTTTTACAATCAAGTGAAAGGCTTTACAATTCTCAATAGAATTCCCTCATGTCTATGATAATCACACAAGACACTATAATCATACCAAGTGGGTTTCCATCATCGTGGATCTAATAATTCTGGTGGTGGAAATGTTATAAGTGATTTTGATGGAGGTCATCTAAAATGGTTGCGAATTACCCCTTGGGTGCTGATGTGGATGAGGATGAAGTTTTAGGTGTTTTATCTTTCAATAGCAATAAGACATTGATTTCAGGTTGTTGAGTTGTTTGTTGTTGATGAGTCCTAGATAGCATAGTAAATGGGGACAAGAAACTAGTGGGGAAGATTGATAAGGAGGTGTTAGATGTGGAATGGTATGATGATTACTATGAGTTAAAATTAACCTTCTATGAGGATTTGGGAGAAAAATCGAAGGACCGTGGAATCGATATGGTTCGGGAAAAGTATAAGAAGGGATTTTGAAAACTTGGATAATACCTAGTTTGTGAGGTCCTTTTGTGGTTTTTGATGATCTAGGTATGGATGTAGAGGAAATTGTTGATGAATGAAGGGGGTTTGAATAATGTGATTGATGAGATCTAAATGAATTGTGGATTTTTAGTTTTGGGATTGGTTGATGTAGAGATAATTGATTTTGCAGATGCAGGATAAATGTGGCTTTTGATTTCGGTAGGTGGAGGTGTTTGTGTCATAAACATTTTGAGAGGTATAATAGTTATATTTTTAAATGAAGGTGTAGTTGTAACTGTAACTATACTAGAATATATGATTGGTGGGGAGATGGATTCGGTAATAACTAGTGATGAGGCTGGAAGGATAGTTTCGTTGATGTTGATAGTAGACGGAGATTCAGTAGATACAAATTTAGGTTCAATGGTTATTATTTTAGTTGTGTGGATGCACATGTTTGTTTAGTAGGTATGGTTGTTGGTTCATTAGATGTGGATATTGATTTAGTAAATTTTGGATCAAGTAGATGTGGATATTGATTCAATAGATGTTGATATTGATTTGGGAATGGGTAACGTTTTAGTAATGGTGTTAATTGTGTGGTGAGAATGAACAACATTTGTTTGTGGTTGATCAGTGGATGGGGATGATTTGGAAAGGGTTACTTGAATATGTCAAGGTTTTGATTTGGGGTGCATTTGGATTATCCAAGTGAAGTTCACCCTTGTCAATCAAGTCTTGAAGAACATTGCAAAACATACAACACCTTTCAATGTCATTTCCTTTAACCCTATGGTATTTACAATAGTCATTATCTCGATACCAAGAGGGCTTAGATACATATGTATCAATGAGTCAGATCGGTGGGAGATTTATCATATATTCAAGAACTTATCAAAGACTACCTTATAAGTCTCTCCTATTGGTGTGTAATTATGTTGTGGACAAGAACATTTGGTAGTGGGATTTTCCTTAGGAGAAGATTTGACTACTATGGCATTAGTAGTTGATTTGGATTTATCGGGACTAGAGGATGAATTAGATGGAAACTTAGTTTGTGGTTTCTTAGGATGAAGTTTAACATGAACATCTTCTAGAGCTCATAGTTCCAATTTACAGGCTATGGTAAAAGCTTCATCGAAAGTCTAGAATGATTAAATTTGTAATGTTGATGAAATATGTTTAGCGCATGATCGATAGAAAACTTCAATCAACTTGGCTTGTGGTAATGAAAAGGATAATTGATTGATTGTACCTCCAATGGGAAACAAAATTAGTAATGGATTCATCCTCAAATTATTTGATAGCATAAAGATCATTGATAGTGACTTTGCAGGCTATGTTTATAGAGAAGTGTTTCAGGAACAATTGTGCGAGTTGTGCAAAGGATAAAATGGAGTATTATGGAATTTCATTATACCTATCAATGCAAGACTAGTGAGGGACATGGGAAAATCCATCAACATGAGTTCTTAATCATGAGCTATTAGATAACAAGTGTGGAGAAAAGCATGAATATGTTGTTGAGGATTTTCCGTGCTAAATAATTGAGTTTATTCGGTATAAAGGACAGAGAGATGGGATGAGGAAGGCCTTAGGGATTACTGGGCCTTTTGTTTCGATGCGAGTTAGCAGAGATGATGACCTAGGCTAGCAAGAAAAGAGCAGAGGCTAGTGGATAGGCTAGTGGGCGAGGCTAGAGGCTAGTGGATTGAGGCCACCTATAGGTCAGGATGGTTTCTATGGCTCATTATGTAGCATTATAGGTAGAGAATAACTATTACATTGATATGATTATGAATTATTATCTTAATCTCACTTTATATTTTGATCACTTAACCGCTAAGGTGGTAGGCCCTAGTACTAGTGTATCGAGTGTGGGTCATCCATCTCGAGACTAGTAGGTGACAAATGCGAGATAGGATTTGGAGAGGATGTTGGTGTTGTTGGTGGTGTAGGAGAAGTTGGAGGTGGATATTCTTAGGGAGGAGATCTCAAGACAACCCCTCCTAGTCATTTCCTAGGAGGTTTTGAGTTTATTAGTTGATATCATGTTTGATGTATTTGGTATACATCTCATAGAAGCCCATTTTTGTATGACATTGATATGATATATATTTTTATATACGGATCTTAGAAGCCCATTTTTGTATGATAATTATGATATATATGGAATTTTTTTATATGATGATGGTGATGAGGCTAGGGGCTAGTAGATTGAGGCCACCTGTGGGGTCTAGGATGGTTTCTATGGCTCATAATGTGGCATTACAAGTAGAGAATAACTATTATGTTGATATAATTATGAATTATTATCTTAATGCCACTTTGCGTTTTGATCACTTAGCCACTAAGGTGGTAGGCCCTAGTACTAGTGCAGCGAGTGTGGATCATCCATCTCAGAGACCAGAGTGAGTAGGTGACAGAGAGATAGGATTTGGAGAGGATGTTGGTGTTGTTGGTGGTGTAGGAGAAGTTGGAGGTGGAGATTATTAGGGAGGATATTTTGTACATCCCCTCCTAGTCATTCCCTAGGAGGTTTTTAGTTTATTAGTTGATATCATGTTTGATGTATTTGGTATACACTCATAGAAGCCCATTTTTGTATGACATTGATATGATATATATTTTTATACACAGATCTTAGAAGCCCATTTTTGTATGAAAATTATGATATATATGGAATTTTTTTATATGATGATGATGATAATTTTTATTACCTATGTTATTTTACTTTCATGTATTAATGTATGTAATTACTTTGAATGTATTAGTTTTAGATGGATTTTGATGAATGTATTAGTTGTGATAATATGTTTGATAAAATGTTGAATAGTTTAATTAATTCAAAAAAATTAAAATGTGATTTGAAATGAACTATATAAAAAATATGACTAAGTAAAGTGAAATTATTGCCCCATGATGGATTTGATACATGTGCAATGGGTTTTGAAAGTTTGAACATTTTTGCACTTGTAGATTTAATAACTGTTAAATAAGATCATCAATGGATAGTTACACAAAAATTTATAAAATGTGGAATTAAATGAATTTTTCTTTCTAGAGCATGATAGGGGTTTGAAAATGCATAGGTTGAGATAACAATAAGGTTCTCCTTTTCCACAGGCTCATAGAGAAATACCCCAACTTTTCACATTTTATTTTAAAGAAAACTGATCAATGCAAGAAGTTTTCTATGAGGGGAAAGTTGATCAATGTGGGAAGATTTCCTAGATGCTTTTGATATTGATGTATTTGTTTTGAAGGCTGATCAATACGAGAATCCTTTTTTATGGGTATTCATCCTTCAAGGGTATGGTCTACACTTTTGATTGGTAGTTTTCCTTTGAGGGATCAGTCTACTTTTTATTTTTATTTTTACATATAGTCATCCTTCAAGGGATCAGTCTATGATTTTGATGGATAGTTGTCCTTCAAGGGATCAGTCTATCATTTTTTTATTTTGAGAAATGCATCCAAATGATTTCAATATGTATATTTTAGCTGAGGGAAAATCCCTACTAGACCATTTCAAGGAGTGCAAAAGATATATATGATCTACACATTCATGCCCCTTTTACATGATAGGTGAATGTAATGATCAAATTGGTTCCCACAAGAGAGAAATTTTTCCAAAGTGAAATATGCGAGGAACAGATTTGTGGTGTTCATCTTTAAGGTATATTTAAGGTAATAACATATAACCACATACTTTCAAATCATTACTATGATAGGATGGATGATATTACAGAGTGACAAGATTTTAAATGTAACAATTGTCATGATGATCAATAATTTAACAATAAAATGGCCGTAAGTGCAAGGAATTCAGTGGTTCATTTTTAAGTTCACCATCAAGGGAAGTGAGACGATATGCTCTCGACCCATATTTGTGAGTGATGACGTATGGACTAATCCAATTAGGGGAAAACTTTCCACGTTTACTCCATTCTAATTGAGTGACATTTTGATTTTATTTAAGCACAAGATCACCAATTTTAAAGTCACATTATTTGATATGTTTTTTATATACTCATTTAATGCATTCTTGATAAAATTGATGATGTTCAAGGGCCATTAGACGTTTTTCATCTAACAATTCAAGTTATGTTAAATGGTCTTATTGATATTGTTCGTCGAATGAATTCATTAAGTGATACATGAAGTGATGGAATTTTAATTTCAAGAGGTAAGACAACTTTAGAGTTGTAGACAAGTGAATAAGGTGTGGCTCCCATAGGAGTACAAATGTTAGTTTGATAAGCCCAGAGAGCAAATGGGATTTGGAGATGCCAATTCCTTCCTACATCATTTACTATTTTCATGAGGATTTTATTAAGTGTTTTATTTGAGGCCTCATCATGTCCATTTTCTTGGGATAATATGGCAATGAAAATATGAGTTTGATGTTGAAGGTATCACAGAACTTTTTAAATTCTTTATTTTTAAAAGATTTTCCATTATCTGTGATAAGTTTATATGGGATATTAAAATGACATATAATGTATTGGTATATGAAATTGATAATATGTCCTAACTTAGTGGATGTTAAAGGGATGGCTTTAACCCATTTAGTTAAGTACTCAATAGTTGTGAGAATGGAGTGATGTTGTTGAGATTATTTAGGATTAATAAGACATGAGGTTTAACCCCACTAAGAGAAAGGACATAGGTCCTAAGCAAGTTGTAATGCTTTAACTAGGGACATGGATGAGATCTAAGTGAAGTTAACATTTAACACATTTCTTAACATGTTCAAAAAAATCCTTGGTGATAGTATGCCAATATTACCCTAACCATATAACACATTTGGTGATGGAATTTCCACTAAAATGTCCTCCAAAAACTCCATCATGGACTTCTTAAATTATTTTATCCAATCATCTTATTTAAGTCTCCTCAAAATACCATTAAAACTATGTTTGTAAAGGATACCACCGATAATGAAAAAGTGAGTGGTGTGTTGAATAAATGATCATTTAGTGTTACGTGATAAGTCGGAAGGATTTTTATTTGGAAATATAGTCGTAAATCTGAGTGTACCACAAATAAGTTGGGTTATCATCAATGATGTTTCATTTTGATGTGAATGGTGACACAATCATTTAACAACAACGAATACTTTAGTGTTGTCTTTTGACTCTTCCATTTCTAATGGGATGAGGGCTCCTAAAGATTTCATTGTATCTACAAACTTATTAGAGGATCGTGGGATGGTTTGGATAGTGTAGTGATCAAAAGCGTCGAGGAGAAAGTCAACGTTGGCTTTATATTTTTGTAAGATTTCATTTTACATTAATATTCTCCTTTAATTGACTGATAACAAGTTATGAATCTCCATAGATGTCTAAGATGTGAACACCTAGGAGAATAACAGTTGTGAGACCCATGATTAAAGCCTCATATTATACCATATTATTAGTGCATTCAAAGTTAATTTTGAATGATAATGGAATAGGAATTCCCCAAGGAGGTATGATAACAACACCAGCTCCTCCCCCTTCCTAAAATTTAGAACCATCAAAGAAGAGAGTCATTTTGATAGGGATGAATTCATATTCATCGACATTACTATGGACTCATCTGGGAAAGTATTTTGAGGAAGTTGATTATCGAGATAATGGAGCGCATTGGTGAGCTGGTCTCGCAATGGCATGTCCCTTAATAGATTTTTGTGATATGAACTCTAGGTCAAATTCAGTCATAATCATGAGCCATCAAGTGATACGATAACTATCATATGGTTTGGAGTGTATAGTTTAAATGGGAAGCTAGTGGTAACATATTTTTGTGATTAAGAAGATAATGACGTAATTTGGAAGTGGCGAAGTATAAAGCACAACATATCTTTTCAAATTTAGTGTAATGGGTTTCATATTCATGGAGTGTGTGGTTGATATTATATAAACATGTTCTCGACTCCCGATTAGTGTAGTGAGCGAGCATGGCTCCAAGAGAATGTTCTAAAGTAGATATGTATAGGTAAAATGGCTCCCCTTCATAAGGATGTGTAAGCACAAGTGGTGATAGAATATATTTTTTAATTTCATCAAAAGCTTTATGACAATCAAAATCACAGTGAAAATATATGTCTTTACGAAGAATATGATGAAATGATTGACAATGATAAAAAAGCCAGATATAAGACATTGGATGGACTATAATTTACCACCTTGAAGACTAAACGTAGTTTGTGAGATTAGATGGTGGAGGCATTTCAATGATGGCCTTAACTTTTGCTAGGTCAACTTCAATACCTTGAATAGATATGATGAATCCTAAAAATTTCTAGTGAGGACACCAAAACACATTTTTGGGATTGAGATGAAGACAATATTGAATGAGACGAGTGAAGATGGATTCAAGGACATCAAGATGATCTTTACATTGTTTATATTTTCCTAAAAGGTCATCAACATAATCTTTGATAGTTTTGTGAATAAGATCATGAAAATTATAATTCATGGCACGTTTATAAGTATCTCCTACATTTTTAAGGCCAAATGGCATGACACGGTAGTAGAAGGTTCCCCAAGGGGTGATGAAAGAGGTTTTATGTTTATCTTTGATGGTGATAAGAATTTTATTATAACCATAAAAACCATCCATAAGGGAAAGCATTTCATGGCCAATTGTTAGGTCAATGAGCTGATCTATGTTTGGAAGAGGGAAATCATCTTTAGGACAAGCAAGATTGAGATCCCTAAATTTTGTGCAGATACGTAACTTACTTGAGGATTTGGTTAAAGTAATGATGTTGAGATCCATTGTGGATAATCAATGGGTATGATAAAATTAGTGGATAAAATGTGTTTTAACTCTTCTTTAACAAGGAGAGCTATACGTGGATGCATCTTAAGTTTTTTTTAACTAGCTTAGCATTTGGATATGTGACAATATTATGTATGACAATGTTAGGATCAATTCCAGGCATATTACTATATGACCAAGCAAAGGCTTGATAATATTTTGATAAAAATGTGGTGAAGTCATCCAACTCCTGTGGATTTAATGATTGACCAACTTTAACTATGTGAGGATCCTGAGGGGTTCCTAAGTTTATGTCAATAGTAGATTCATTAAGAAAATTTGGTGTATCAGATGGTAGGGATTTTTGAAGAAATGATCCTTGGCTCCCATATGGGAAAGGATGTCTTGGTCATCATTGCATTGAAGGATATCTATGATAGGTAAATCTTCTTCGATCATTTCTGGCCAAATAAGAGGAAGTTGTTTAATGACATGATTGGACTGATAAGTGAGTGGTCTTAAGGATATAGTATTGACTAAAAAAATTTAGGCGGGATGGGTACAACATCATCTACATCCATGGGATCTTTAGGGTGTGAATGTCGATGATTCTAATTCAGTAATGAGCATGGATGTGGCAAGTTTGGATGTAGTGGTCCTCATATGTTTTGAGTCGGGTTTCTTATAACCTAAACCATATTTCTCATAAGTTTTAAGGGAATGTTGGATAACCACATCATGTATTCCCTGTTCATAATGGCCAAGGTCAAAACCTCTCCACACAATGATGAAGATACATGCGAGTGAAATTTGGATTATCTAAAGATTTGAAATCTGATGTAAAAGGCATGACATGGTGTTGATAAATTGTATGAGATGAAGGATAATCAAGTCCCCCATAGACAAGATTTGTTTTGAGATAAGCAGGACCATAGGAGATAACATATCCTACATTAGGGTCATATGTGGGTTGTTTTTCAAGGTGACCATAAGTATTAGGTGAAGGAATGTGATTAAGCATGAGAGACAATATTCCCTAACGTCAGGCATTGTACAACATCATTGAGGGAGGAATCATATGGTAGTTTAGAGGAAGGTATGGACGTGCTAGTAGATGCTTCATTAGATGATTCGGATGTGGACTTAGGAACAAGTACATCATTTAGATGATACATCATGTAACAATCAACAAAAGGATTTGGATCTCAAGAATGGTGAATGTCTGGCCCTCATGTTCATATTTAAGGAAACGATGGAGAGTCAATGGAACGCAACACATGGTGTGTATCCATGGGTATCCTAGTAACATATTATATTGAAATTATCCTTCTATGATGTATAAGAGTTATGATAAGGTTTTGACATTGACTTTAAGTGGTAAGATAATGGTGCCTAATGTAGGTGTGATAGTGTCATTAAATGATCATAGTAAGACTAAAGTTTAATCGATAACAGTGTTGGGTAGCTTAAGCTAATCAAAAGCGAGGGAGGATATAATGTTAATAGTGGTACCACTATCAATCATGACCCTTTTGATACAAACGTCATTAATTTGATCAATGATGAAAAGTGGTAAGTCATGATCTTCTAGTTTAAGAGAGGGTATTTCAGATAGCTTGAATGATATGGAAGTAGAGGCTTTGAGGGCTCCTACAAATTTTAAGGATGAAGGATCATCTAAAGGTACTATTATTGATCAGAGGGCCTCAATCATGGATTTTTTATGAAGAATTCATATTTGTATCAATTTATATAATGACATTTTAATGGGAGCTTAGTGTAATTGTTTAATGACAACCTTTTACATCGCAGTGGATGGTGAAGGTGTTGCGGCGAGGATGGAAACCATATATTTTGGTGACATTGTTTGACTAGATGTTTTAGGAGTTACAAGGATGGACTCTTTGGGTTTATCTAATGAAGGACCTGTTTCTAGGAGTGGAGGTATGGATACGAAATTTTTACCTTTCTTAGGCTCAGATGGGTCTTTGTCATAATTATATGAAGGTGTAGTGATATGTATGGCATCGACCTGGTGAGAAGGATATTTAGACATAGGTTCCTTTGATTTAGGAAAAGGTGAAGATGATGCTATGTTGATGTTGAATGTGATTTGGAAGGAAGGGAAGTTGGATCTTCCAGCTTTGTACAATCAATTGAAAGGCTTTACAATTATCAATGGAATGTCCTTGTGTTCTATGATAATCACACGAGATGTTGTAATCATACCAAGTGGGTTTCCATCCTCGTGGATTTGATAATTTTGGTGGTGGAAATGTTATAGTTATTTTTGGAGGAGGTCATCTAAAATGGTTACATAACACCCTTAGGTGTTGATGTGGATGGGGATGAATTTTAGGTATTTTATCTTCTAGTGGCAATAAGACATTGATTACAGGTTGTTGATTTGTTTGTTGTTGATGAGTCCTAGATAGTATAGTAAATGGGGACAAGGACCTAATGGGAAGATTGATAAGGAGGTATTGGATTAGAATGGTAGGATGATTACTAGGATTTGAAATGACCCTTCTAGAAGGAGGTGGGAGAAAATGCCAAGGACCACAGAATCGATATGGTTCGGGAAAAGTATAAGGACTTTTGAAAACTTGGACAATACCTTGTTTGTGAGGTCCTTTCGTGGTTTTGGATGAGCTAGGTATGGATGTAGAGGCATTTTTGATGAAGGAAGGGGGTTTTAATAATGTGATTGATGAGATCCAAATGACTTGTGATTTTTAGTTTCTGGATTGGTTGATGTAGAGATAATTGATTTTGCAGATGGAGGATGAATGTGGCTTGTGATTTCCTTAGGTGGAGGTGTTTGTGTCATAAACATTTCGAGAGGTATCATAGTTATATTTGTAAATGAAGGTGTAGTTTTAGGTGTAACTATACTAGAAGATATGATTGGTGGGGAGATAGATTCGGTAATAACCGGTGATGAGGATGGAAGGATAGTTTCAGTAATGTTGATAGCAGACAAAGATTCGGTAGATACAAATTTAGGTTCAATGGGTATTTTGTTGGTTGTGTGAATGTGGATTTTTTTAGTATAGATGTTGGTTTAGTAGATATGGATATTGACTCAGTAGATATGTTGGTTTAGTAGATGTGGATATTGATTCAGTAGATGTTGATATTGATTCGGGAATGGGTAAATTTTAGTAATGGTGTTAATCGTGTGGTGAGAATGAACAACATTTTTTTGGTTGATCAGTGGATGGGGATGATTTGGAAAGGGATGCTTAAATATGTCAAGGTTTTGATTTGGGGGTGCATTTGGATTATCCAAGTGAATTTCACCCTTGTCAATCAAGTCTTGAAGAACATTGTAAACGTACAACACCTTTCAATGTCATGTCCTTTGACCCTATGGTATTTACAATATTCATTATCTCAATACCAAGAGGGTTTAGATATAGATGTATCAATGGGTTGATAGGTGGGAGAGTTATCATATTTGCAATGAGTAACTTATCAAAGACCGCACTATAAGTTTCTCCTATTGGTGTGTAATTATGTTGTGGACGAGAATGTTTGGTAGTGGGATTTTCCTTAGGAGTGATTTGACTACTATGGCATTAGCAACTGATTTGGATTTTTGGGACTAGAGGATGACTTAGATGGAAACTCAATTCATGGTTTCTTAGGATGAAGTTTAACACAACCATCTTCTAAGCTCATGCTTCCAATTTATAACATGGTAAAAGCTTCATCAAAAGTCTGGAATGATTGAATTTGTAATGTTGATGAAATATTTTGGCCCATGATTTAAAAAAACTTAATCAACTTCGGATTATGGTAATGAAAAGGATAATTGATTGATTATACACCTCCAACGGGAAAAAAAATCAGCAATGGATTCATCCTCAATGTTTTTGATAGCATAAAGATCATTGATAGTGAATTTTTGGGCTATGTTTATAGAGAAGTGTTCTAAGAACAATTGTGTGAGTTGTTAAGGAGAAAAGGGAAATTGGATGTATTTCATAACACAGACCGGCGAGGCATATGGGAAAAGTCCTCAACATGAGGTCTTGATCATGGGCTATTAGATAACAAGCATGGTGAAAAAAAGCATGAATATGTTGTTGAGGATATTCCTTGCTAAATAATTTAATAAATTTTGGAAGTTCCCAATGAGGTGGATATTATTTTGTATGGACTGAGGGTCAATATGCTTATTACAGAGTTTATCTTAGTAGAGAACATTTTTAGGTGTAGATGAGGCAACTTCTAGACTGATATATGATTCATGAGAGCTTGAAGGAGGTCAGTTTTTGCTGGTTTCTGTGAAGATGAGCCAAGTAAAAATGAAAACTGCTAGGTTGTGAGTACATATGGTATTGTTGAGGGATGTTTTTTAAGGAATGTTCTATTGAGGAAAATTTTGTTGGTAAGGAACATTTTGTTGCGGTATATTTTGTTGTGGGATATTATAAGTGAGTGGAATGTTTTGTTGAAGTGGAATATTTTGTTGAGGAATGTTTTGTTGAGGAACATACTATTGAGAAGGAATTATTTGTTGTGAAGGGATATTTTTGTGGAACGATTTGTTGAGGAATGTTATAAGTAAGTGGAATGTTTTGTTGAGGGATATTTTGTTGAAGGAATGTTTGTTGTGGAAGGAATTTTTTTGTGGATATTTTAAGAGGAGTTTTGGAAAATTTTATTTTTTTGTTGTGGAATATATTGTTGAGATGTTAAAGGTTGTGAAGATTGTATATAATTTTGTGAAGGAGGTGGTTGTTAAAAGGGCATAGCAGAGGTAACATAAGATGGTTCTTGTTGTGGAATGTTTTGAGCAAGAACAAATTATGGTATGTAAATTAATGGTTGTGATGGTTGTGGTATGTATTATGAAACAGGGTGAGTGGTGGTGATAACACTAGTATTGATTAAAGGACTAGATGTTGAATGGACATGGTGATATTTTGAATACTAATAATATTGAGATAAAAGTATCATTGAGGTGTTTGGGTAACTAAGGATACTAGAGGGGTAGATGATGAATCACTAGTATTGTTTTGTGGAGGTGTTGAACCAATAGAAGGCTCAGGTGAGGATGTATGTTTTGGGTGGTTATGTCTTGAGAGGAAACCATATGAAGGCTAAGAATAGGAATGGAAGACACAACTTCTGACATTTCAGGTTGACTTAAAGGTGGATATGAATGTATTTTTTGAATGATAGGTTGGTAGTTTGGATCAATAAGATGTGAAACCCTAGATGAAGGATCAGGGACATAAGGTGGTGGTTCAGGTATATATTGTTGGTTTGAATCGATAGGATGTGAAGAATCAAGAATACTTGAAAATGGTTCAAATTCAAATTGTTATGAAGAGCCAGATAAGGGATCCATAAATTTTGAAGATGGTTTGAGTTCAAATTGTTGTAAAGAACCAAATAAGGGATCTAGAATGTTTGAGGATGGTTCAGGTTCAAATTGTTATAAAGGACTAGAAAAAGGATCCAAAATGTTTGAGGATGGTTCAAGTGTGAACGGCTAGAGTTGGACACCCCTAGCTAGATAGGGGTTGATAGAAATGGAGTTTGAATCTAACATTTCTTCGAAAATAGGTCTCCTCTTTCAAAGAAAGTGGGCTCAGAAGATTCTGATTGTGAGTTGCAGGGGAGTATGGTTGTTCAATTTCTTCTTGTTCAAATGTATGGAAAATTTGACTGTGAAATTGACATAAAGAATCTAAGAGTTGTTGTCTCATTTCCTCATTAACTTGTTCTTCTATTTCATTCCAAGTTCGTTGAGCATCAGATAGAGGAGTAGACATAATTGGTTGATAAAATGGTATTTGGTGTTGTAATAATATAGAGAAAGATGAGGATAAGGGAGTGTAATGTTTCAGCTGTAAATAGAGGAGTAGATAATGGGGTAGTCAATGGAGTAGATAGCAGAATTTTTTGCTGCAAGGGTGTGGATAATGGTTGAGACATGTTTTCAAAAGTTTGGTTACGGGCTTGTTGTCTTGTTTGTACCATTGTAAACAAACACACAAAAGAAAACACAATCACCTAAAATGAAAATTACTAAATGGGTGAATTACAAATAAAAAGAAAAAGAAATCAAAATGGTTTTTTAGATTTTCTTGATTTGATTACAAAAAAGTGAAATGTGTAAGATGGCTAACAAGGGTCCTAGGAAATGGAAAGCTATGGTTGGTTTCAGGTGTGTTTAAAGATAGATTCCTCGATATACCCGAAGGTATGTGAGTCTCAACTCTATACTACTACCGATATAGGCATGGTATTGGGGCCTACCCCTCACTTCAAGGTCCCACAATGATAAGGGTGTCAGGTGCTTATCCGATATATACCGATAGACAAATGATTATACTCAGTCGGAAAACTAAGTTGGCTTATCCTCTTGATGATCAAATCCAAGTAGATATCCACATGGGTAGGAATTGTTTTAAATTTGTTTTATGTTTAAGTGGTTTAGTTGTGTGTGTGGGAAAGGAAATTGAATGTAATAGATTACCTTCCTAATTAAAACTATGTGAAGCAAGAAGGATGAACATTTTTTTTAAACCCAAATCAAAATATTGTTTTGATGAATACAATCAAGAAAAATGCAATAATGGAAAAAATAAGAAAGTTTTAGGACTCATCACTAAACGCTCCTATTTTTATTTATTATTATTTTTGTAAATACAAGCTATCTAACAATCCAACAAATAAGATCTCTAGGAATAACAATCTACAAATAGATTAGGAGAAGTAGAAAGTAGAAAGCAACAAACAAGGAGTAAAAGCAAACTATAAGGTGATAAAAAACAAACAAACAAATCATTGGTGATTTTCCCAATCATAGGTGATTATCACACAGAGAATCATAAAAAAAAAAAAAATGTTATTTTATTGATGAAATGAAACAAAGAGACAAGGGAGAGATGTCCCACCGAGCGTGCCAAGACATTATGAATAAATCTTACCTCTTACACTTAACCTAATAAGAAAGAGAATAAAACTTACCTAACCTTAGTGTGGCAAGGTTTAGAGATACCTAAAGATGTGGATGAATGGTGTTTGATTATTGTGTTCCATATACAAAATAATGCAAGCCCCTTTCCTGTGAGAATACCTTCAAATCACAGCCACTAAAAAAATAGGATTAATATAATATTAGGTGGATTTCTTGGCAAAGGCCAGTCCCCGGAAATCAAAATACTTCCCGACAAGGAGTTAATCCAATTTTACAATCAAGTGGGTAAATTACATGTGATAAATGGTAATAATAAATGTTTTCATAAATTTTTCATTATTACAAATATAAAGAAGATAAATGATAAGTAATAATGGATAAAAACTATGCCTAGAAATAAAAATCCAAATTAGTATCCAAATTTTTAAAGGATGGAGAACTCTCTTCTCCAGTGGATTTTGAATCCTCTTCTCCAAAGGAATCTAAAGTCTCATCTCCAATATATCCTTCCTTAAATAAATCTAAAATGTATTCCGGCTTTTCTTCTTCTATATCAAAATCAGAATTAGAATGTTCAGAATCAGTTTTATCTTCATATTCAGTCTCAGAGCTCAATTCTTCCAATTCAACTTCATTTTGATACTCAAACAAGTCCAAATCTGCTTGGATACATATTACCTCAAAGTAGGCTTCCTAGAATTCTTCTGTGACTTCGTGTATTCATTGAGTGGATTCAAAGATGTTTTGTAAACTATCCAAAGGGGTGGAGTGGATGGCACACAGCTTGAGGTCATGTAGAATGTCATATTTCTCCCAATGTAACAAATGACGAATGATAGGAAATGAGTTTATGTTAGTTATTTCATGACCTTGACCACCTAGTGGCATCTAATATAAGCCATATTGGACATCATGTTAGCAATAAAAGAGATACAATATAATTGATAAATGAAATCTAAGTAATGTTGCAGGAAAATAGAGTATAAAGGAATCACATGCGATTCTAGCAATCGCATGCAATTCTAGGGTGATTGTGGAGGATAATGTTAGTATTTAAAATGTAATATCTAACCAATTATTGTTAACAATTTGATGTTGTTCCAAGGATTTTAGATTATAATATGAGATGAATAAATTAGTAAATATAGATACCTTAATATATAAATGAAGGTGTAAAATAATAACTGACCTTGATTGGAAATGATGAACAAAATTGATAAAACTTTGTAGCTAGATGGTGATTTGTTGGTCCTAAAGGCTCCAAAATGGTTCCTAAATTGTTGAGTGATTAAGAATGACAATATTGATAATAATGCATTGATGTTAATGTTGTATAATAGTCATAAAATCTAATAGAGAACTCAGTTCCAAAAATGTGAGAAAATGATCCTAAAAAGTGACTACAAATGGGGTTTAAATAATTGTTGGCAATCTACCAAATCGTTGGATATTTCGATCAGTTTGAGTTTTTTAGAAAATGGTTGGAACATTTTGCTAATTTGGATTTTTGTTCATATTTTTCGTGGGATAGATTTGTTAGTTTTGTTTGAAACTTTCGAGTTGGCTTGTGATGTGTCAAATTTATTTAGAGAAATGATAAGATAGGCTAGGTATTATCCAATTTGGCTAAGTTTCTTTTAAATGAGTATTATGTGGTTATTTAGTGATTAATTAGGTGTAGGATTATAAGATTATATACTACAATATATGATAATGCAAGATAAAATGAGATAAATAGGATGGAAAAATAATGATGGTCCTAAATTAATTAATTTAGAATTAAAGATAGTAATTAACCAATAAGTGTGTGGGGCGTAAGGTAGGTTTGACTAATTGAATGTGGAATTTTTATGTATTTAAGTGATCAAGGAGGTGGCTGCATTGTGATGGTTTGGACAAGGATGAAGGGTGTAGATTTTTGGTGTCTACAGGATGAACAGTCTTTTCTTTTGTCTTGTTACCACCCAATGGTTTATAGATATGTTTTCTTCTTGACAATGTATTTTCCAACTCTATGAATAATCTTCTAGTCAGATCATATTTGAAGAAATATCTTCATCCTTCCAACTTTACAAAGGGGAGAGTTAATCAACAAGGTATTAAGGATTTATACTGTACAACCCACATTTTCTTTGAAAGACAGAGTCACCTATAAGGCCTTGCACCTTAGATGTATTGATTAACTCAAAAAGTGCTTGAAAGGATTGCTTCACAAACCGATGATAAATATTTGCATATTTTTATGAATTTTCCAACTATGTTGGTTATCAATCTCTCAGTATACTCACAAAAGTTCAAGATTTATAGAAATCTTGTTTGTATTTTGGAAATTTTGAACAATATTTAGCAATATGGTCTATATTTTCCTACTTTTGGAAAATACCTACAAAGTTACGTATTCTAAACCTTTCCCGAAGTATATCGATCCCTAGTAATGGCACCAGAAGCATGTTGGTCCTCAAATTTGCACCCCCTAGTGGATTGACAACAATTCTCTTTAAGGTATAAAAGGGGGGAATTTCCTAGAATGGTGGTAGACTGGTGGTATGTCATTTTGTAGCTGCAGAGGGGTATAACACTTTCCTTGGGATCAATCCTTAGGGTGATTTAGGATCACGTATAAAGGAGACAGACTTTTCCTACTACTTTTGGTCTTGCCTTAAACCAGGGTGAGAGGACCCGAGATGTAACCTAAATGCGAGGGGGATATAGATTTTCTTCCCTCAATTCCTTTTAAGTGAGGAATCAATCTAGTATAAACATGGCCATGGAAAAACACTCACTCTCATGATTAATCAAAAATATGGTGTGTATGCTTACCTTTCCAGACATATGTTACTATAGGAAATAGAATTCAGTTGTTGCATCCTCTAAAAGGTAGAATTATAGCTAAGGGGGAGTCTCAATGATATTTAAAGATAGAGCAATAATAGAATGAATGGAGGTTAGTATAGGGTAGGATCACTTATGTAGTTTTAGATGGGGGATTATAAGAAGACGAACTCTTTGTAACACAACATTTAACACTTAGAGTAACTTTGTAATTCTCGGAAAATACAAAAATTGGATTAACAAGTGATAATTTCTACAAAGGAAGATTTGCATTAATTTATGAATAATAAATACAAATTTCCAATTCAATCTCTAAAATATTGAACACAAAATCTCATGTGAGTATTATATTGAAGTGTTTATTGCATATCTTCCAATATGCCTAATGTTGGGCCCTTAAAATATTGACTAAGTACAAGAAGGCACATGGAGATGCAAGGCCTATTTGAAGAATGGTGTGCAAGGCGAAAGCACACAGATAGGATTTTAGGAGGGTTTATAAGAACCAATGGCGCATGTGCGTAAGGAAGAGCAAAGGTTTTGGGACTTAGCCATATTTGGCATATTGGGTAGAACACAAGGAAATCATGACCCGACTACGCATGTGGAGTGGATAAGGTGCCAACTTGGAAACTTGGTGCCCACAAAAGGAATATACCTTGCGATGGAAGATTCCAAAAGGTCATCATGGAAAAGGATGGAGATCTCATGTCTAAAGGAGCATGCTTCCATGGAGGACCACTTGGACACATGGAAATCAATCTACAACTTCAAAAAGGAATGGTAGTGCATGATAAGGCTATATATACAAGTGCCCGGTAGAAGAAAAAAAAGAGCGAATGCGAGATAGATAATGCAAAGAGGCAAAGCTATACAAGAATATCTGCGAGAGCTCTATGGGTAGGATTTAGAGGATCTGTAGGAGTATGTTGAATCAAGGGGATGGGTCTGAATATTTTTCTTTGTATTATTAAGGGCTTAAGACCATTTCCAATGCATGACATTGGTATGCACTATTATATGGATTTGTGATTTCCTCAGTTAATGTAATGTGGTTATCAACATATTTAATATGAATATATGTGTGATTCCAGTTTTAATTACATTTGTATGGATTGGTTTTATATATATTTCATATGAGTGGGTGTAAACCCTTGTGTATTTCCCTTATGTTATGATTTAGATCTATATTCTATAATGCTTTTCTTATTTGAATGAATACATTGGTCTAGAATTCCATTCGAGCTCTAAGATGAAAGTATGGTTCATTTCCAGTCTCTTCACTTAATTTTCTATCATAACTAATGCATTCTCACAAAACTCTCATAAATTAGGGGCTCGGCACCAAGTGCGTGCCTCGTGAGTGCCCAAAGGCCCATTGGGTGATAGATCGCGCGCATGGGATTTCCTTGTTATTTAAGAGTGCATAAAAATGACTACATCTTGGATCCATTATCGGACTATTTTTGAAGTTTTTGTGACAAATGGAATGCTTATTTGTCTTTCTTATGTGTAATGATAGAGCTCCCGACTTTAGAAAGTGTTGAAACATGGTTCAAGAGCATGGAGGAAAAGTTTACTCAAAGATTCAAAGACTGGACATGAGTTCAATATGTGTAGGTGGGTAGAAGATAACCTATACCATGAGCTATATGATACATTCTTTTACTTCTTCCCAAGAGAGTTATATGAATCAATTTTAGCATATGCATCAATATCAAGCTAGTTTTATAGATCATGTGTGTGAACCCAAGATGACTATCGAGGTTGTAGGATGCGAGATCTAACTTGGATGCATGTTATTGATCACCGGTGGAGGGAGTGTTTTCTTGTTACACTTTAGAATACACCATTTCGATGTATTCTTTGTTATAAGTTGTTGAGTTTGAGTTTCGAGAGGGATCCTAGAGGGTCATTTTTTTAGTGTTAATCCTCTAGATATGAATATCTTGGTGGTTACTTTGAGTTTAGAAGCATTCCCCATTTCCTCGGCTAAGCTACTCGAGTGCTAGATGAGGAGCTAGGGTGGAGGAAGATGGAGTACATTGTGTATGAAAATAAAAGGGAGGAGAGACGGCTCAAGTATAGTGAAGATCATGAAAGGGAGATGACTAGATAAAGTGAGATTACAATTGTGATGGATCTATGGAGGTAGACGTTGCGAGATGGTTTTGAATTTCACGTGGAGGAAATGGATCCTAAGAAATCTATGCTATCCCATATTGGAAAGCATAGGAGAGAGGCCCCTTCATCTTCTAATGAGAGTTTGTCATATGGAGAAAGAAGAGTCGTCGGCGGGCATCTGAACCCACCTGGAAACCAACCCCTGGTGCTTGGTTTTCCAAATCAAAGGAGGAGTATTAATAACCCAGTTGGTATCGGTGGGAGTGACTAATTGGCAACTAGGAGATATAATTTTTCATTTGGAACATCCTTGGCTGCACATACCAATCCAGTGTTTACAGGAATTTTTGGGTAAATTGCAAGGATGCAAGGTTTAGGCATCACATCCGGGAGTGGCGCGGGTACACTTCTAAGAATGGATCAATCTCACGCACCATTGGTGTGTTTGTTCAGTGGGATGTTGGGAACACTAGGCGTGACCACTTTAGGCCCATTTCTGGTTATAGGAGGATTTGGAGGTGGAACTGGTGGATCTAGAGGCACATGACCTGGTGGATCCAGTGGATTTGGTGGAGGGAACACTAGAGGGAACCAAGGATCTAGATCAGGAGGACAGGGGCCTCAGCCACCTCCTCAGGTGTTCTTTGAAATGTCTTTACACTTTCTAGATTACCAAGGTATAGAGGATGTTGCAAAACACATGCATAAGTGTGAATTGCTATGGCGCGTGAAGGGATCACTACCCCAGAGTGGAAGGCAAGTCAATTTACAACAATGTTGTAAGGATGCATGCATATATGGTATAGGAAGTATGACCCCTATCATATGGTGGTATACTAAACCACATTAAAGAATGCCTTCCTAGCAAAGTTCCATATACCAGAGTTCAAGCAAAAGAGCATCAGCACTTTGAAAGAGATCCAGCAGGGAATGTCGAGAGTGTGCGGGAGTATGATGCATGGTTTAAAACTATCTTGTCAAAACTGTCATATGACATTCACCCCTCACAACATGCTCAATGGTTTATTGGAGGGTTGATCACTCCATTTAGGATGGCATTGTCCAATAAAACATTTACCGACTCAAAGGTGAGGCTCTAGAGATTTCCTTACACGCTGAAGCAATGGGGATCATTGATACTTTGGTGTGAGCCCTTTTCTAGAGGCTCAAATCATTGTCATGGCTAAATAGTTAGAAAATTTGTCTGCAAAATCTACACATGAGACTCATAGTGGTCTTTGGTGCATGGATTGTGAAGTAGAGGGGCATGCCAAGGATAAATTCCCCGAAGTCAGTACACGTCATAGTAGTAGATTGTGAAATTTTTCATGGGGACCATGATGTAAGTAGATGTCCCTTGTTTCAGCACACAATTTGGAAGAATGTGTCTTGTTACTACAAGATTTTTACCTCTATGACCCATGATACTAATAATTGTAGGCTTATTGACCAGATCCATGAGGCCATTAATCATGGTGTGCACTAGACCAACCTTGCCAATAGTTCCAAGGAAGATGACCACCATTATTAAGGATGCACGGATGGAGGGGTGCGTGGGAGAGGTTCTCGTGGAGGATTATGTGGTCATATTAACCATGAAGGAGGAAGAAGTGAGTTCAAACAAGGAACCTACTATAATTGTGGATCTAGATAACCTTACACACATGAGTGTCCATATTTATTACAGTGCTCATGGTACGGGAAGAAGTATAAGAATGAGGAGTTCCCTGAGTTGTTTGAGAACATGAGCCAATAGCACCAAAAGGACAAGGGCATTGGGATGGTGAGTATAAATAAGGCCAATACATATTTAATTCCTAGAGTGGCGTATGAGTCAGGGTTAGAACCTATTTTGGTGACAACACGAGTAGAAGTTGTGTGTGCCAAAGAAGTACCAAGGCAAAGGAATCTAGTCTCAAGAGAAGAAGTGGTGCATGGGAAGTATCCGGACCCTACCCACTAGAAGGAAGTGTATCAAGAGACAATGGATGTCATTTAAAGTTTACAGGAAAAATCCATTATCTAAAGGAGCAGTCTAGGTAGCAAGAGCAAAGGAGGAATGTTGAGGCTCCGCAGAAGGACTGGATGAGGTTAAGGAAGTGTGAAAAATGTTAAGGCAATAGAATACTATTCCCTTGCTAGGAGAATGGCTACAAGAGAAGATACCACATGCTAGAGCAGTAGTGAAAAAAGCTAGGTGTTGCATGCAAACCTCCCTACCTATAGCCTTGACTATGACAAAGAGATCACACCGAATGCAGTTGTGGATGGATGGCTACTAAGAAACATATTGATTGACATGGGAGAAGAATTCAATGTTCTTACATTGGATGCCTGACATCAAATGGGAAGGCCCACATTACAACCATCTTCAAATGTGTTGTATATGGAAAACAAAACTAAGGAAATGCCCATTGGAGTATTGAAGGATGCAGTGATCACCATTTAGGGGGCCAAGTTTACTAGAGACTTCGAAGTCTTGGCGCTCACCGAGGTAGAAAATTTTCTAGCATTTTTTGGGCACCCATGGTGCTATAAGTTCAACAAAGGATATATTAGTTTCAAGAACAAGGAAGAACGGGTCATCGTCTATTTGACAGATAGGAATTCTATGCCTTACACTAAACCTTTAGGAGAAGAGGTCCTTGATAGAATTTATGTGCACTCCATTAGAGACCCGAAGATAATTCACCCTATAGAAGGAGTTATCTAATTTGAGGATGCCCAGTCATGAGTGATACCACAAGCATGGCGTGTGAAAATTGGGCACACGAGACCTATGAGTTAATTGGGTGATAGTTGAGGGGGTATGTAACAAAAGTGACCAAGGCGCACTCACTCAAGTGCCTAGGAGGGAAGAATTTACCAAGTTACTCTGGAGGGGCATACCCTGAAATTTTCTTACAAGACATGGAAGCTCAGTGGAAAAATGAGGATGAAAGAAGAGGGATGCTTAGTTATAACCTACTCAGAACTGCAGCGCTTACCGGTGGGCTATACATTAGGAGAACCTCCTGGAGTGGCGTGAGGTAATAATCGCGTTCTCTATAAGGTTTTCCAGGAGCAACACACCCACATTCATTCAAGACTACCATGGTAAAGAGACCACTTCATTTCATATCCAAGCATGTGAGAAGGCCTAGATAGGAGGCGCATAATCCTTACCACCATCATTATGGGTACATAAGTTGTATTCCACACTACAAGGTTGTGCACATACGTGGTATATCCACTCAGAAACATACCGCTAGATAGGAAATTGGTAGGAGCTGACAACTAATCTCATCCAAGATTTTGAATATCGGAGCACAAATCCATCAGTGGATAAGGCATTACAAGTGATCAAGCACCTTACGATGGGGGATAGTGCCATGGTGGAAGACAAGCTACTAGATTTTCTAGGTGATCCCATTTTAGAAGCACATTTGATAAGGATGAGTCAAAGGAGATGTAATTTGAGTGTGCATGTATAAAAAGGAAAAAGGAAACATGGTTTATGTCATATATGGAGAGGAAATGGAAATTCAAGATGTTAACCACTTAATAGGTACACACGATGTTATAGATAGCACTGATGAGAGGATGCACACCTACCATGATCCCCTGAAGATGAAGAAGGTTAACATTGGGTCAGAAGTAGAACCCAAGGAAGCAATCATTGGAGACTATTGGTCAGAAAAGGAGGTCTAAAAATCATTGATCATTACGCAAATTCCAGGATTTATTCCCTCGCATGGGTATCATGAACTCAAAGGCATCCACCATTCCTTAGGGGAGATGAAGATAAAACTAAAGGAAGGTGTGCGCCCAATCCAAAAGAGGCCATACTAGATGAATCCAAATTTGTGCATACGGGTCAAGGAGGAGATAGAAAAAATGATAGCGTCATGTATCATTGAGGTTGTGGAAGAGTCAGAATGGATAAGCCCAATGGTCATCAACATCAAAAAGGATGGAAGGATCAGGATCTATGTTGACTATAGAGATCTAAATGTAGTATGTGTCATTGATCCCTTCCCTACCCTATTTACTGAACAAATCTTAGAGGGAGTGGCCAGCACAAAGTCTACTCCTTCACGGATGAGTTCTCAAGGTACCACTAAGTGAGGATTACAAGGAAGACCAGAGAAAGAAAACTTTCACCATTGAATGGGGAAAATTTTCCTATACGGTCATGCCTTTTGAATTGAAGAATGTGCTTGCTGTGTTATTTCACATTGTAGTGCAAGCCTTTCAAGACTTCATCCATAAATTTATTCAGGTCTATTTGGATGATTGGACTGTGTATGGCCTAGTCAAAGACCATTGTGATAACTTAAGACTAATGTTTGACAGTGTCAACATTTGTGGATATCCATCAACATCAAGAATTGTGTATTTTCTACCCCATTTGGAACCTTATTGGGACATATCATATGTAAGGAAGGCTTACTAGTAGATCCCACCAAGGTTGCAGTCATTGTGGGTTTAGGGGAACCTACTAGCCAAAGTGTCGTGTGTGGATTCCTTGGGCATATAGGTTATTATAGGAAGTTCATCAAGGGATACGCCAAGATCACCACGCCCTTAGAGGAATTACTTAGACACAAGAGTGCCTTTCATTGGGGAGAGGCACAACAAAGGGAATTCGACACTTTGAAGGATAGGCTTGTCACATAGCACCCATACTCTATTTCCCCATTTGGGATAAGCCTTTCTATGTTCATGTGGATGCCTCGGGATAGTCATTAGAGCAATACTGCACAACCTAGTGAAGGGATTGTTGACCATCCCTTATGTTTTGTAAGTAGAAATTTAACATCAATAGAACAAAATTACACAAATACTAAGTGTGAAGCACTATCCATGATCTACGCACTACAAAATTTTAGGAAATGTCTACTGGTGACACCATTTGTATTCTACATGAACCACATGGCAATAAAATACTTGGTAAACAAGCATGTTATGCAAGGGCACATATGTCGATGGGTTCTGTTATTCCAATAATTTGAGTTCACAATGGTTGTTAAGCCAGGAAAGAGTAATTTTGGGCCCGATCACTTGTCTAGAATTGACTCAAGGGAGGACACGTAAAGCATTGAGGATACCATGTTAGATGCATAGTTATTTACATTATAAAGCACGCGCCCTTAGACTTAGAGGATATTGCGGTGTTTTTAAAAATAGATATGGTGCCAATAGGGATGAAATCATTAGAAAGGAAGTAGGTAGTCATATGCGTTGCACCCTACATCCTAGTTAGTGGTGATTTGTACAAATTAGGATGTGATGAAGTGTTGTGCGGTGCGTACTAGAACATGAGCACCTGGCTATTATGGAGGAGGTGCATGGAGGAAGTGCAGTGGACACTATGTAGGGGATGCCACTACATGCAAGATATTACAAGTTAGGTTATGGTGGGAAACCCTATATCAAGATTGCAAAGAGTATTGCAAAGCATGTGATCATTGTCAGTGCCTTAGAAAACTAGGGTGGAGGGATGAAATGACTTTGCGCCCTATTCCAAGTACAGAGCCATTTGAAAAGTGGGCCATGGATTTTATAGGCCCCATTTCGCCAATCACACGTAGGACGGAATCACACTATGTAATAACTTGCATACATTATTTGACAAGATGGGTAGAAGTAGCGCCCACCAAGGATTGTGACAAAGAACTATAAGCAGCCTAGGTTTCTATGGGAAAATATTATTATAAGGTATGGATGCCTATTGATCTTAACTATTGATAGGGGTACACATTTCCTAAATGAAACCATCTATATTTTGTTATCGAGTTCATGGTCACCCATCATAAGACTACCCCTTATCATACGCAAAGCAAATGGAACTACTGAAGCATTTAATAAAATATTGAGTCATACCCTAACCAAAATTTGTGACGTTGGTAGACGAGATTGGGATGAAAAATTATCAATAGTTCTATGGGCATATAGGACAACCTACAAGAGGTTGAATAAAGCCACACCATTCCAATTGGTGTTTGGCACAAAGGTTGTCCTACCCATTGAATTCATGTTACCTTCTCTATGTATAGTGCATGCAGGAGGATTGGCTAACGAACAAGCACTTTGGAGGAAAGGATTGACAAATTGATGAAATTAGATGAGAGACGATCATTGGTTAGGTGGTTTCAAAAGGATAAAATGGCTAAACAAAAGGCATGGCATGATCGTCACATAAAAAAACAATTTAAGGTTGGGAAAATGGTATTGTTATATGATTTCAAGTTTTGCGCCATCCTGAAAAGTTGAAAGTCCATTGGTTGGGGCCCTATATCATCTCAAAAATCCTTAATTTAGGCACATGATAATTAAGAATGATGGATGGGACGAGATTGCCAAGACATTTTAATGGGAGTAGGTTAAAGCCCTATTATAAATAAGTCTTCTTGGTGTTTGTAATAAGGAAGTTTGCCATTTAGTATCAGTTTCCCTTTATGAAATTTCCTTTTTGTGTTTCCCTTTCTCTTCATTTGTTTTGTTGTTTGTTTTGTTCCTTTGGTTTTGGTAACCAAATTACTTTTTGAAGGTTGTGCATGCACAAAGGACCGCGCATCTGTTTTAGTGTGGGGTGGAGTGATGTGAAGTATAGGCCCATAATACAAGTTGAAATGGTAGTAGAAGTTGTGAATTTACCAATTGATGGATAAAAATCATGTAAGAATGAAGGAAATGCATGGAAGAAGAGGTGGATGAAAAATTTTGGTGTCAGGATAAGACTTCAGAGAAACCACATACAAAGAAGGAAGAAGCGCATGAACAACATGAGGTAGGCAAGAGAAAAAATCAAGTGGACAGAAGAAGTGCCTTTGGCACTATTGACATGTGTGTAATATTCTTCTATTAGGATGGATTTTTTTGTGCCAAAAGGTTATAGAATGTCTAGCGTATGATTGGGTGCATAAGGTTGGCTTCGTGGAAAAATCCATATTTAGTGCTAAGTACGGTGGTAGGTAAAATAGCATTTAATGTTGGAAAGAAGGAAAAGCTATAAATAAGAAGTCGGGCACTTCATTATTTACCTTGCATTTATGAAGTGAAAAGAGTTCTCGCAAACTAGGGCATCTAAAGGTGATTTGTGTGAAGAAAAATTTAAGAAATCTGAGAGGATGTGACTAGAGTAGATCTGCAAACCTATATGAAAGGATTACATGGGCATGGAGGAAGTTGTTGAGAAGGAAGTTGTTAAGAAGTGTCGTCTTGTGGAATAATTGTTCTAGTTAGGGTTTGGCAGCTAGGGCACGATGTAGCAGGGTTTCTTCACAAGGTTGTGCATTAGGGTTGGATAAAAGGGTAGAGAAAAGCAAGGAAAATACGTTTGAAGTGTTAACCTAACTAGAAGAATGGCACCAAATAAAGTAACCACCTCACCTAAAAATTAGAAGGAAAGGGCAAGGGGAAGAAAACGATTGTCGTCCGCAAGCACAAATGAAGAGTGGTACGCGGAGATGCAATACCCAGATGGGGTATTTCTAGGAAAAGAATGGGAATCTCATTTGTGGAAAATGATTGTGAGTGACTATAATCACCACACCAACATGACAGAAAAGAAATGGATTTGGAGTTGGTTTTCCCAACAAACAAGAGGACACCAAAGGGCATGCCCATATACAAGTGATGAAGTAAAGGTTAAATTAGAGAAGGTAGGGTTACTGCAACTTTACGAATTACCCTACTTTGGAAAACCTAAGCACCTCTATTAGTGGCTAATGGTGCATGTTCACGAAGACCATTTTTATTTCATGGGGCACAAGATGCGCATAACTCCCTAGTTGATTTCCAAGTTCATAGGCCTTATCTGTGAGGGGGATAGCATTGATGATGACCTAAGCGATAAGGAGGCCATCAAGGAAATAGTAGCCACATATGACTATAAGAAAGGATCACGATACTTTGACATCACAGAGATCCCAGACCCCATGATGAGGATGGTCGTGCACTTGGTAACCAAGCTTAGATATTTTAACTTGGAAAAGATAGAAGAGCAGAGCTAGAAAGAGAAGTTGAAGAGAAAACCTACACAATGGAACTCAAGAAACCAGCAAGTAACACCTAAGAAGGGCAAGGGCAAGGGAAAACAACAAGAAACTACCGCAAGTACCAACAAGGAATGGTATGCATAAATGCAATACCCAGATGGGGTTTCACTCAAGATGGAATGGGAATCCCACTTGAGAAAAATGACAATAAGTGACTACAATCATCACACGAATGTGATTGAAAAGGAAATGGAGTTGGAGTTAGTGCACCCAACTAACCAGAGAACACCTGAGGGGTTACCAATTTATAGCGACGAAGTCAAGGTGAAGTTAGAGAAGGTGGGGTTATTGCAACTCTATGAGTTACCCTACTTTAGAAATCCAGAGTGCCTCTATCAGTGGATAATGTCGCACATACATGAAGACCACTTTCACTTTGTGGGGCACAAGATGCGCATAACCCCTCAGCTAATTTCAAGATTCACAGGCCTTATCTGTGAGGGAGAAAATTTAGAGGATGACCTATGTGACAAGGAAGCAATTAAGGAAACAGTGGCCACATATGCATATAAGAAGGGGTCAAGGTATTTTGATATCGGGGATATCCAAGACCCAGTGATGAGAATGGCCACGCGCCTAGTAACAAAACTGAATCTGCAAGAAATATGGATGCAAGATAACAATTACTGGTTAAATGTTTGTAGAAGAATATCGAGAGGGCACCATATACAATCTATCTCGAATAAATTGTAGATGGAATTATCGCTAGTGCACAAGAAGGAGACAATATTCTCTTTGGTAATGTCCTCTTACCCATTGAGTTCTCATAAATCGTAGTACCGATGTAGCAAATAAGTTCTTGTGGGAGTACCCAGAGGAAGACCCCTCACCCGTAAAAACATTTGAGAAATACACTTGTGATAAAATGACACCTATTCACAAGGTGCGTCTTGAAAAATGGTATGCACGCTTAAGGAATGCCTTTGGGGAAGAATGGAGAATACCGAGAACAATTTGCCGCCAGTGCTTATAGAAAGAGAAGCTAAGCTCATTTTATACCAGCAATTTTGTATTGGTAGGTTCAAGTTGGTGATGAGAACATGATCCCATGGTGCAAGCTCCAATTCACCTTCATAGCTCAATACTTCTAGGCAGAGTTAACAGATTCAAGGAGTCTAAAAAAATTAAAGCTTGACCCCGGAAGTTTAGGCCGAGACCACAAGGATATGCGCAGGACGTTGGTATACCCCAACAAGCACGCGTATGTGGAAAACAATGTGTTGCAAAAGTAAAATGGTAAAACCTCTAACTCGACTATATCAAGAAGGTCCATGGTGCATATATACCTTCGTAAAGCCCATGTTTGAGAAGGGTGCTTATCTTGAAAATGAGATAGCTATACTTCAGACCTAACAGTAGGAAGAAGACCGTACTCAAGAAGGAGACGGAGGAAATAAAGAAGAAGGAACCAAGTGCCCAAGATACACAGGCATTAGGCACCCCGAGAACAAGTGCTAGAATGAGTACTTACATGCGCAGGAAGAGGTCCCCAATCAAAGAAGAGGTGCCAACACAAGAAAAGCTTATCGTAGAGGAGAAATCACCGGAGGAGGAAGAGAAAGTAGAATCTCCTATACTGGAATCCCCAGTTAGGAAGAAACAGAAGGTGATGGAGGAAGTTGACTTAGAGGAGATGGAGAGCTTAGAGAAATACATAGGTGAGAGGGATGATGATGAAGAAGATGATCCTGAAGGGGACCAAGAGCCACTTATTTTTAGCGTGCATGATTTAGAAGAAGAGGGTGGAGAAGAAGAACATGATTTCCTTTTCATGTAGCGTAAGGGTAGTCAGGAGGAGGAAGGTGCCCAGGACATAGGAAGGAGTGATGAAGTTGGTGCGCGGGTCAAAAACTCCAAGCCTCACAAATGAGCAAGTAAATGAGGTGGCATAAAATAAACAATGAAAATCATCGTGGCCTTGGTATAAAAATAATTGGAGCGCAGCGATGATATAGTGATGGAAGAAGATAAGGAAGAAAGCACAGGAAAGATCATGGTGTGTGGGAGGCCCCGATCTATTGGTAATCTGTTCCTAAGGGCACCCGCATAGGGAAAAATCATATGGAGAACCGTGAGGCAAGAAATGAGCTACATTAATGATCCCGAGAAAGGTGTTACACATGCGCTTCCAAAGCACCATCCCAACAAATCAACTCATGGAAATGAAGTCATTTGATGAAGAAGGTGCATACCCTTGGATGAGGAAGATGATTTCTTGGGAAAGTAAGTCTCACATTGATGAGCCGAGTGCAAGGTAAGCCAAGGGACACTAATTAAAATGCCGAGTCAATAGGAGAACACCCCTTGGTAAATGTTGAGTAGCTTTCGGATGAGCATTTATGCAATGCGCTCAACAAGGTCTCAGTTGAGGTTGAAGATAGGATCTTTGGATGAAATGACAAGATAAGATTTTTAGAAGCGGAACTAGAAAAGAAGGACAGAGAGATAGAAAAGAAGAAGGAAGAGCTAGAAGAGAAGACCAAGGATTTAAAATAGGAGTTAATTAGCACCTCTTTAAAGCGTGAGCTCGGGGAAGAAAAGGAAAGGGTACATGAAATACATAAAAGGTAGAATCCATCACAAATGTCATTGTTTTGAAGCATCCAGACTTAACGCCACCTACGCAAAAGTATGGATCTTCCCTTGAGTGCCTTGAAGACCTAACGCGCATCCACACCATGGAGAGGCAACCTCTAGCCTTAGAATCCATGGAAGAAGTAGTAGCATGCCAGAGAAGGAGGATAAATTAAAGGTAGTAGAAATCATGGTTGAATACAACAAAGTCCTTGCTGATGTAAATATTGTTTCCCATACCGTGAGGCCGCATATGACAATTGCGCAGACAGAGATAAAGTGGCGAGTATTCTGTCACCAAATATGAAGCAGAGCTTAAAGATTTCCAAGAAAATAATAAAGGGAACATATCGAGTGGGGGATAGAATCCTGGTCAAGGTGGAAAAGAAGTTAGAAGCTATTGAGGCCCTAAGGGGTACAATCAAGAGCCCGATAAAGGAGCTATACCCACATATTACAAGAAGGATGGATGTACTAGAGGATGTCAGCAAGGAGTTGGAAAAAATTGTTGACACTATGAACACTCAAGGAGATGGATTGAGTTTTGGGGAGGTAAGTGCCCTAGTCAAGAACTTCTTCTGAGAGTGCAAATGAGGTTGATGCCCAAAAACATTGGAGGCTAACTTGTAAAAATATTTTCCTAGCTTGTTTCAATAATGCCATCACTTCCCCATTCTTTCTTCTTTCCCAAATTCTTCATCCCCTTATTCTTTTCCCAAGACGTAAGTCTACTGTGATTATTTATTCATTGGAGAAGTGTTCCCATAGACAAAGAACAAGCATAGTGTGGGGTGATGTTGGGCCCCTAAAATATTGGCTAAGTACACAAAGGTGCATGGGCGTGCAAGGCATGGGTTGAAGGATGGATGCACAAGGAGAAATCACATAAGGCAAGGTTATAGGATGGTTTTAGAAGGGTTGTGTTGTGTTCCGAAAGACAAGGTCTCGGGACTTAGCCATATTTGGCGTATCGGGTAGGACATGATAGCGTGACCCGACTGTGCATGTGGAGAGGATAAGGTGCCATCCTTGTGACAGGTTGGCCTAGGAAGGACTATGCCCTGTGATAGAAATTTCTAGAAGACATCATGGCAAAAGTGGAGAGCTCGAGTTTAAAGGAGCATGCTCCCATGGAGGACCACATTCAAACACTTGGTGCCATATCTGAGGCTGCAGAAGGATGAGTTGAAACTTGGGATGTCTATATATATAAGTGCCCTCGAAGAAAAGGGTGGTGGGATCACGGATAGAGAGATATCAATAGAGAGCGAGCTCTGCGAAATGCCGCAAGGAATCATATTGGGTTAGGTAGATGAAATATAGGAGAAGGATGTATCAAGTGCTTGGAATTTAAATTTTTTTAGAGCTAAATGATATGGATCTAGTTATGATGCATGACTTCAAGTGTGCCATAATGTGGTGATTTGTAGTAATTCTAATGAATGTAATGAGGTTACCAAGTTAATTGAATATGCTCCCATGGAGGACCACATTCAAACACTTGGTGCCATATCTCGAGGCTGCGAAGGATGAGTTGAAACTTGGGATGTCTATATATAAGTGCCCTCGGAAGAAAAGGGTGGTGGGATCATGGATAGAGAGATATCAATAGAGAGCGAGCTCTGCGAGAAATGCCGCAAGGAATCATATTGGGTTAGGTAGATGAAATATAGGAGAAGGATGTATCAAGGGCTTGGAATTTAAATTTTTTTAGAGCTAAATGATATGGATCTAGTTATGATGCATGACTTCAGTGTGCCATAATGTGGTGATTTGTAGTAATTCTAATGAATGTAATGAGGTTACCAAGTTAATTGAATATGATCCTTCTTGGTTTGGATTCATACATGATTCTTCATAGTTCCTTTTCATATATGTTTATAAGATGAATATGAATTCATATGCATCTTCCTTTCTATTTTGATACAATTCTTTAAAGTCTTTAAAGTATCTATGTCTATAATGACTGCAATGATCTAGAGCCATTTTTAGATTTTTGACGTTTGTATGTTTTATTCCCACTCACTTCCTTTAAGTTTTGGATCATAGATGATGTTTTCCCACTCAACTCACATAAAAGAGAGACTCGGTGCACGTGTGTGCCTCGGGTGAACACCCAAAGACCTGTTGGGTGATAGACTGGTGTGCATGGGATTCCCTTGTTCTTTAGTGGGTGTAAAAATGGCTACATCTTGGTTCCGTTTCTAGGACCTCTTTTTGAATTTGTAGTGGGAAATGACATACATCATGATCTGTGCAATGAGTGATGATATAGCATTTAACTTTGGAAAGTGTTGAATCATGGTTCAAGAGCACAGAGGATGAATTTTCTCAGAGATTCAGCATTAGACCTGAGTTTGATGCATGTATATGGGTAGAAGATAACCTCTACCATGATTTGTATGAATTTTTTTTTGTTTCTTCTTAGTAGAATTGTATGAATGGCTCTCGGCATATACGTCTAGATCAAGCTGGTATTATAGATCACATGTGTGGACCTAAGAAGAGTACCAGAGGCTGCAAGATGCAGATCTAACATGGACTTGTGTTGTGGATCATTAGTGGAAAGGAGTACTGGCTAGCTACACTCTGGAATACGCTATTTCTACATATTCTTGTCCGGAAGTTGTTGAGTTCAAGTTTCTTTAGAATCCCAGAGGATCATTTCTACATGTTATCCCTCTAGAAATGAAGATCTTGATTATTACCTTGAGTTTAGAGTCATCTCTGATGGTCGGCTAAACCGTGTTGAGCATTGGGCGAGGAAGCTAGGGTGGAGGAAGATGGCAGATATTGCAACAGAGAAAGAGAGGGAGGAGAGACAACTCAAGTATAGTGAAGTGCATGAAAGGGATATTTCTAGACAACGTGAGGTTGTAGGTGTGATGGATCTATGGAGGTAGACATTGTGGGAAGGATTTGAGGTTCACCTAGAGGAAATGAAACTTGAGCGATCTGTGCTACCACATCTTAGAAAGCGTGTAAGAGAGACCTCTTTAGCTTCTAATGAGATTCATCACGTGAAGAGAGAAGAGTCATTGGCATGCATCTAAACCTATTTGGTGACCAAACCATGGTTCTTGGTTTTCTAGATCAAGGAAGGATTATCGCTGACCCAATTGGTATTAGTGGAAGTGACAGATCTGCACCTAGGAGATACAATTTCTCATTTTCCACTTCTATGGCTACGCATACTATTCTAGTATTTAGAGGAATTTTCGGACAAGGAGAAAGTACACAAGCCTTCATTTTTACACCAGGAGTGACTCGAGGTACACTATTAGTAGTGGGGAATTATCACAAATCATCGGTGCACAGCCTTCGGTGGAACTTTGTGGACCCTTGGCATGATCACTATAGGACATGGTGGATCTAGTGGATCTAGTGGGTCAGAGGAACAGGACTTGGTGGACCTAGTGGATTGGGTGGGTCAGGAGGAATAGGACCTGGTGGATCTGGTTATTCGGTGGGTCGGGAGGCACAAGTCTTGGTGGATCTGGTGGATCCAGCGGTGGGGGAAACACCAGAGGAAACCAAGGCTTTGGTTCATGAGAATAAGGGCCCCAGCCACCTCCTCAAGTTTTCTTTGATATCTCTTTACATTTTCCATATTATAGAGGTATTGAAGATGTTGGAGAACATTTTCACAAGTGTGATCTACTATGGTGCATGAAATGGATCACTAGCCCAGTGGAAAGCAAGCCAATTTGCAACGAAGTTGTAATTGCACGCGCATAGGTGGTATAGAAAATATGACCCTCATCAAACAATGGTGGATTATACTACTTTAAAGAATGTCTTTTTGGTAGAATTCCACATCCCTAAGTCTGAATAGAAGAGCATCAATACCTGAAGGAGATTTAATAGGGAATGACGGAGAGTGTGCATGACTATGATGCATGGTTCAAAACCCTCCTATCAAAATTATCATATGGCATTCACCCTTCATAGCATGCTTAATGGTTTTTAGGTGGGTTGATAACACCTTTTAGAATATATTTATCTCATAAGACTTTCACAAACCTGCGCAAGGCATTAGAATTTGCTTTACGCGTCAAAGATGTTGGAAGTGTTGATACTAGTGTTAGCCCATTTATGGAGGCTCAAATCACTACTATGGCTAAGCAGCTAGAGAAGTTTTCTACTAACTCAGCCCATAAGACTCACAGTGGTATATGGTGTACAGATTATGAAGTAGAGGAGCATGACAAGGATAGTTTCCCCGAAAGATAGTACGCGCCGTAACACTAGACTATAAGATTTTTCATAAGGACCATGATGCAAGTAGATGTACCTTGTTATAGCATGTAATTCAAAATAATGTGTCTTGCTACTATAAGATCTATACCTCTACAACCCATGACACTAAGGATTGTAGGCTTATTGATTAGATCCATGAGGCCATTGATCTTGGTGTGCGCCAAACTAGCCTTTCTAGTAGTTCTAAGAATGATGACCACCATTATGAGGAGCATGCAGATGGAGGTGCACGTGGAAGGGGATTCATGGAGGATTTTGTGGTTGTGGTAACCATGGAGGAGGAAGAAGTGAATTCTCGCATGGAACTTGTTTTAATTGTGGGTCTACAAACCACTACAAGCATGAGTGCCTAGACTTATTGTAGTGCTCATGGTGTGGGAAGAAGCACAAGTATAAGGAGTGCCCTAAGCTATTTGA
This sequence comes from Taxus wallichiana var. yunnanensis, assembly GCA_018340775.1. Taxonomy (NCBI): domain Eukaryota; kingdom Viridiplantae; phylum Streptophyta; class Pinopsida; order Cupressales; family Taxaceae; genus Taxus; species Taxus wallichiana. Next base: position 11,658,613 of record JADAXU010000057.1, on the reverse strand, counting down.
GCACATGAATCAATAGCACCAGAAATAAAAGGGTGCTGCAATGGTAAACATTAAGAAGGCTGACACACAATGGATGTCATGGGTAACACGCGATCTAGGCTTGGAACTTGTTATGCTAACAACAAGAGCAGAGGTCACATGCGCAAAGGAAATCCCACAAGAGAAGAAACTTGTTTCAAGGGAAGAAGTGGTACATGGGAAGTACCACGATCCTGCGCATCAAAAGGAGGTATATTAAGAAACCATGGGTGTCATTTGGAGTTTACAAGGAGAAATCAATTGTCTAAAGGAGCATTCCGGGAGGGAGGAGCAAATAAGGAAGGTCGAGGCACCAAAAGATGACCTGGTGAGGTCAAGGAAGTATGTAAAATGCTAAGGCAAGAGAATATTATTCCATTACTAGGATAATGGTTGAGAAAGAAGGTACCATGTCTTTGGGAAGGGAAGAGCGTGAGAGGCGGGTCTTGCATGCAAACCTTCCCCTTCACATCCTTGACTATGATAGGAGATCATGTTAAATGCGGTCGTGGATGGATGGCTCCTTAGTAATATCCTCATTGACATAGGTGCGCGAAGTCAATGTTCTCACCTTGGATGCATGGCATTAGATGGGAAGGCCTACATTACAACCATCTTCAAATGTGTTGTATATGGAAAACAAAATGAAGGCAATGCCCATCGATTGTCTTAAAGGATGCAATTATCACCATTCAAGGGGCTAAGTTTATTAGGGAATTTGAAGTCTTGGTGCTCACCAAGGTAGAAAATTTCCCAACACTACTTGGGTGCCCATGGTGCTATAAGAACAATGTGGATCTTTGGTTCAACAAGGGATACATAAGCTTTGAAAATGAGGAGGAATGGGTCATCATACCCCTAGCTGATGGGAAATCAACACCCTATACTAAACCTTTGGGAGAAGAGGTCCTGGATAGAATATATGTGCACTCAATCAGAGATCCAGAGATAATTCATCCCACCAAAGGATTTATCCAGTTTGAGGATGCTCAGTCCTAAGTGACACCACCAATATAGCATGCAATAATTGGTCATATGGAACCTATGAGTTGATCGGATGACATTTGAGAGGATCGGTGACAAAGGCGCATACGATCCGGTGCCTAGGAAGAAAGGACCTACCTAAGTACTCGGGAGGACCCTTCCCGAGGTCTTTTGCAAGAGATTGAACCTCATTGGAAGGAGAAAAATGAATGAAGGGGGATGTTAAGCTACTCCTACTTGAAACCGCTACACTCTAGTGATAAATGCATCGAGATAATCTCTTGGAACAACACAAGGTGAGAATTTCCTACTTTATAATTTTTACAGAGCAACGTGCCCATGGCTATAAAAATTACCATGGTAAAGAGACCGCTTCCTTCCATATCCAAGCATATGAGATAGTTTGGATGGGAAGTGTTATCACCGAATCACAAGACTTACGGATGTTGATCGATTTCTAGTTTGATCACTCTAAGCATCCAAAGTGTGATTGGATAACATGGGTACTATCTCCAAGTTGTGGGACTTGCTACTTGAGATAGACCTCCGAGAGAAAGTCGGTTCTTGCTCCTAAACTACTCGCCACAATTTACTCTAATGCGGGTAAGCTAACTGCTCTAATCTAAATTTCCAAGGGACCAGAGAAAGAGAATTCATAAAATTAAAGCCTACACTAAAGCGGTGATACACCAGAAAAGGAGGGTGTGAGAGTAATCTCCAAATGTGTGAAATACAGAGGTAAAATGCACACTAGAAGAGGTGATGACAGTTCACCATAATCTAGCAAAATGCATTCACAACAATATTCCAAGCATACACAATGATAATGAATCCCTGCAAGAACATAAAGAATAGACACAATATTCTTATAGAAAGATCAAAGGGGCAAGAAGAATGCAAGAAAACCACAGCAGGGGAAGATACATCCACAACTGATATTTTATTGCTTCATGATATGCATAGTTCAATCTGTTACAAGATAAGGGCCTGGATCACCATGCAAGGAGTCCACTACAAGGGTCTGCAACACACAGCTTCACAAAGCAATTTTGACAGAGCTTTGTTACCCAAAAACTCTCCTCTTTACAATGAGCCCAACACTCCAATTTATAGAAAAAATGAGAAGGAGAAGAGAAGGGAAAATGGAAATCCCGAAATCTGTCCTTCAACCACCTGTAAGAGGCATTAAATTGAGTGGAATGGGTATACATTACTTGCAAAAGGCTCCCCATACTATCCCATGTGCTGCAGCAGAGAAGGAATGATGACCATGCCTCTTAATTGCACTCCCAGCTACCAAATAAAACACTGTTCTGAACCTGGCCACGTTTTCTTAAAAAACTCAATCAATTTCTAATCAAATCTGGAATTTCTTGATTGCTGTGCATTGGGCTCGGAACCATGATTCCAACGGTACAAATTTTGTGCGATTTTGTTGAGAAATGCAAAAGTTATGGCCTTCTGAGTGCGGGCAGCTATTTTGGGCCTGGCAGGCGTTTTCTGTCATCTGACGGGAAAGAGCATTCACTGACTGGAGCCGAACACGTTTCCTTAATTTAAATATATCTACCCTCATTAAAATTAAGAAATCCAGGAGGACGTCGTGCTCGTTCCAGAAAGTCCAATTTTATGAAAATCGGAGCTCGGAGTCAAAAGTTATGGCCGTTTGAAGTTTCCGGACCAAACGTTGACTTTTCTTCCTGTGACACGTGTCATGATTTGATTGGTCGACGGGTCTGCCGGCTCTTTCGCGCCCTTCGCATCTTTTTGTCCCGGATGTCCCAAACCGTTTGGGACAAAAACCTCCGATCCGCCCGAAATGGGCTTCCTTGTCCCTCTTTGCGTTGGACACGTGGCAAGATTTGATTGGCTCTCGGCTCCTTCGGGTTTTCGCGTCCCTTTGTCCCATTTGGTACAGTGCTCTTTGTGCTGATTTCGGCCGAACCGGCCGGTTCGGGCCTATTTGTCCCAGATGTCCCATTTGCTTTTGGACTGTTTGTTCCCATTTCGGCCGGTTCGGGTATTTTTGTTCCACTTGGCCCACTTTGTTTTGGACTGCCTTGACTGATTTCGGCCGAACCGGCCGGTTCGGGTCCATTTGACCCAAACGTCCCAGACTGTCCCTCTCAGCAGTTAGTCGATTTTTTTAATTTTTGGCCAGATCGGCTTTTCGCGCCCGCCGCGTACTTTTGTCCCAGATGTCCCAATTGCTTCCGGGCCGCCTGTGCTCGTTTCGGCCGATCCGCGCCTTTTTGTCCCAACTGTCCCGACTGTTGCGAGGACTAGGACTTAGCCATTTTTCGTGATTTTTCCTAGCCAAAGCCTGTTTTTTGCAATTTTTCTTACATTTTCCCGGAACTTGCTCCCTCCTTCTTGGACATGGGAGTTAGAAAATTCTTGAGGGGACCCAAAAAACATGAATTTTTCCCCTGACTCAATCTATTTTCCTGGGACTTGAGAATTTAATGCATGTTATCAAAATTACCTTGAGGGGTGAATTTTGGATAACAGAAGCACGAAGAATTACCACCCTCAATATGGGTTCACAAGTTGTATTCCACCCTCTAAGGTTGTGCGTGTGCATGGTACATTAATTTTGAGACACGCCACCAAACAAGGAATTAGCAATAGTTAGCAATGATCTCTCATTCAAACATTCAAGTATCGGAGTAAAAACCCTTGGTGGATAAGGCATTATAGGTTTTCAAGCACCTTACCATTGGGGATAGTGTCATGGTAGAAGATAGGCTACTAGAGTTGCTAGGTGAACCTGGCCTGGAGGCGCATTTTGAGGAAGAAGAAATAGAAGAGATACAACTTGAGCATGCATGTTTGGAAAAGAAAAGGGGAAGATGGTGTATGTTATTGATGGTGAAGAAGTGGAAAACTTAGATGTTGACCATTTTGTAGGGACATGTGAAATCATAGACAGTGTTGATGAATGGGTGCATGCCTATCATGAGCCTTTAAAGAAAAATAAGGTTAACATTGGCTTAGACAAAGAGCCTAAGGAGGCTATCATTGGAGACTATTGGTCGGAGAAGGAAGTCTCTAAGATCATTGATATTTTGCGTGAGTTTGAGGATTTATTCCCATGTGGGTATCATGAGCTTAAAGGCGTTCACCATTCCTTGGGAGAAATGAGAATTAAGTTGAAGGAGGGTGCACACCCGGTCCAGAAGAGACCATACCAAATGAATCCTAACCTGTGCGTGAAGGTCAAGGAGGAAATAGATAAGATGATAGCATCGGGTATTATTGAAGCTGTTGAAGAGTCAAAATGGATAATTCCAATGGTAATTAGCATCAAGAAGGACGGAAGGATAAGGATCTATGTTGATTATAGGGACCTAAATGCAGTATGTATCATTGATCCTTTCCCAACCCCATTTACTAAAGAAATCTTAGAGGGAGTGGTAGGGCGCGAGGTCTATTATTTCATAGATGGATTCTCGGGCTATCACTAGGTAAGGATTGTGAAGGAGGACCAAAGGAAGACAACTTTCACCACTGAGTGGGGAATTTTTACCTATACAACATGTCATTTGGATTGAATAATGCACTGTTGTGTTCTCATGCATTATGGTCCAAGATTTCCAAGACTTTGTCCATAAATTCCTTCAAGTCTACCTGGATGATTAGATAGTATATGGGATAGTGAAGGACCATTGTGACAACTTAAGGCTGATGTTTGAAAGGTGTCAACAGTTGAGGATATCCCTTAACATTAAGAAATGTCTCTTTACTACCATGTTGGAACATTATTCGAGCACATCATATGTAAGGAGGGCCTACTTATTAGATCCCACAAAAGTTGCATGTAATTGTGGGATTAAGGGAGCCTACTAGTCAAAGTGTAATGCATATATTTCTTGGGCATACAGGGTACTATAGGAAGTTCATCAAGGGATATGCCAAGATTGTTGTGCCTTTAGAATAATTGCTTATACATAAGAGCGCCTTTCATTTGGGAGAAGCACAACAAAATGCATTTGACACTTTGAAGGATAGGCTTATCACCGCGCTCATTCTATGTTTCCCTTCTTGGGATAAGCCTTTCCATGTTCGTGTGGATGCCTCAGGAACCGCCATTGGAGCAATACTTACACAACCTAGTGAAGGGATTTTTGATCATCCCTTGTGCTTTGCAAGTAGGAAATTCACACCAGTAGAGTAGAATTACACTATAGCTAAGTGTGAGGCATTGTTAATGATCTACGCGCTTTATAAATGTAGACAATATTTTTTGGCAACCCCTTTTATATTTTACACTAACCATATGGCATTGAACTACTTGGTGAACAAGCCCTTTCTACAAGGGTGCATATTTTGGTGGGTAATCTTGTTCCAAGAATTCAAGTTCATGGTGGTTTTCAAACCAAGAAAAAGTAATTCTAAACCTGACCATTTGTCTAGGATTGATTCAGGGGAGGACACGCAGAGTATTGAAGAGACTATGCCAAATGCGTAACTATTTAGATTACGGCACACACCCTTAGATTTGGAGGATATTGTAGTATTTCTCAAAACAGGTGTGGTGCCAGATGGAATGAAGGCCTTGGAAAAGAAGAAGTTGGCCATACGTGTCATGCCCTACATGCTAATTAGTGGAGACCTATACAAAATGGGTCATGATGAGGTTCTACACCGATGCGTACTAGAACATGAGCACATTGCAATTATGGAAGAAGCGCATGGTGGGATTGTAGGAGGACACTATGTGGGAAATGTAACCACATGGAAGATTCTACTCATAGGATCTAGTGGGAAACCATTTATCAAGATTGCATCAAGTTTTGCAAGGCCTGTGACCATTTCCAATGCCTTGGAAAACCTAGAAAAGGGGATGAAATTCCCTTACGACCAATAGCCAGCGTGGAACCATTTAAGAAATGGGCTATCAACTCTGTCAGCACCAATATCGCCGAGTGTCGCAAAGGACTAGTTCACGGTATATCCTCACTTGCACTAATTATTTGATAAGGTGGGTAGAGGCAGTGCCTACAAAGGATTGTATAGTGGCTACCACTGCTAGATTTTTATGGGAAAACATAATCAGTAGGTATGGATGCCCATTGAGTTTGACAAGTGATAGAGGTACACACTTCCTCAATGAGATAGTCAAGATTCTGCTATCAGAATTCATGGTGGCCCATCACAAAAATACTCCCTATCACCCTCAGGAAAATGGAACTATTGAGGCATTTAACAAAATATTTAGCCACACATTGACTAAGATCTATGATGTTGGTAGACAGGATTGGGATGAAAAATTATCAACCATTCTTTGGGCATATAGGATAACCTACAAGAGATTTAATAAGGACACACCATTTCAATTATTTTTTGGAATGGATGTTATCCTACTAGTTGAATTCATGTTACCTTCTCTCGCATATAGCACGCGAAAAGGATTGGGATCAATGATGAACAAGCACTGGAAGAAAGAATTGATAATTTAATGCAATTGGACGAAAGATAATCACTCTCTAAGTGGAGCTAGAAGACAGAAAAAAAAAAAAGGCATGGCATGATTGTCACATTAAGAACAAGAAGTTTGAGGTTGGGCAGATGGTCTTACTATATGATTCAAAGTTTCTACGCCATCCTAGGAAGTTAAAAGTGCATTGGTTGGGTCCCTACATCATCTCGTACATCCTTTATTTGGGCGCTATTGGTTTGAAAATATGTCGAATGGACAGATCTATGGATAGACGAGCCAATAGTGTGCAGCGCATAGCCCCTCTTTGAGTCAGCAAAGTGAAACTGGTTTATTGCTTATTCTACCAGTAGGAATCTTGTGCAAGTCTCACAATATTTTGCCTTCAGGGGTTGGGATCTCATCCCAGTAGAGTAGTTCCGACGAAGAACAGAAAGGAATGAAGGAAAGAAAGGAAGGAAGATGGATCTAAAGGGAGAAAAGAAATGAATTCCAAAGTAGAAAGGTCAGAGGGTCTATGTTTTGGGTTGGTAGTAAACAGAGCCGAACCTACTTGCATAGAAAAACAAAGCAATACTGATGAACAAATGACAAAAAAGTAGAGATAGATCCAACAGAATAAACGCATAGATCTGACATAAGAAAGATTAGATGCCCATAACACACATATTCAGCACAAAGTCTCAATATTTGTATTAATATTTTCTTCTGTTACAAAAAGTACAAAGCCTTTTCTTCTCACTTCTATTTTTCATCTAAAAGATATCCACCTCCTTGAATACAACAAGTATTCAAGTATATATAGAAGGAGAGAAGAAAAGAAGACAAAAGCAAACCAACAACTAAATTACAAAAATATCTTACAAGAGATTCTAAAGTCATTTGTTGACTTTTTGACAACTTTGTGGATGACATCATCCCATGGTGCAACATGGATGATGTCATCATTTGTGTCAACACACTTTAGATAATTACAAGGAGAAAGTCGGGAAGAAGAAAACTATTCATCGTCATCCCGTGGCTGAAAGGGAGTATCCTGCTTTTGCTGCTGCTCAGGCGACGAGATGTGGAACTGGGCATGGTACTCCATGAACTTGCTGATCATGGGTTGAAGTTGATCCTGGGAAGGATCCTTGTGTCGATCACTGATAGCTTCGCAAGTCTCCCGCTCGTCCGTGAGCTTTTCTGGGAGTTTGGAATAATCATTTTCTGCCTCTATCAGGTACCCGATGAAGTCACGACAAGCCAGTAGGTTGTTGATGGATTCGGCATCGAAAGTGACCTCTGGTCCCAGCCCTTGTGAAACGATCTCCTTGAAGATCCGAATAGTTTCCTCTACCTTTCTTAAGGTGAAAGAAGGAGTGAGAAAACCTAGAGACATTCTCAAGAAAATTTGCTCCATTTGATGCATTGCATCCAGGGCTTCCTCCTTTATCTTATCAATCTTCTCCAGGACAAACTCCAGCTGATCAACCCAATAATCCAGAGTAGAAAGGATTTTGTTGAGGGCTCTGGGGTGTCCAAAGACACCAAACTTGACCAGATCTTTGACTGAACAGTCAAGCATTTTCTGAAAGGTCTCATGCTACATCTTGGCGTGGTCCAGCTCTTCGGAGATGGGTCCTGCTATCACCTGGAGCTCTCTGTTCACCTGATTGATATGCTGATATAATCCAGTGAACTTAGCAATCACTCCCTCACTTTCTTTGAGGATTTGGCTCCTCCAGCGGAAACTGCCATGCCCTGCTCACCGATTTTGGCATATTCATTAATCTTGTCCTGGCTCAAAGGCTCAGGAGTTTTGGTGGCAGTTGTAGGAGGCGCACTGCCCATTTTCTGCAAGGCATGGAGAAGATGTTTATTTTTCTCCTTTAACAGCCTTTTCTCTTCCTTTGCTTCCTGGAGCTTCTTGCAAAGGGCGTCAACTGCAGATAGGGCCTCTCCTTGAAGGCTTTCCAAAGATGTCCCCATTGTGACTTGGGTCACTGTGTAATCTATCAAAGATAGATCCTTTTTATCCTTTAAAGGATTGGGGTATGCTATCTCCATTACTCTCTCTCCTGACACACTCTGAGAGAAGCGGGTTAAAGGATTTTGCTTCTTGGTCCCCTTTGATGGGATGACGGAGAAGTCCATCGGTGTGATGGGAACTTTCCTCTTTTGTTGGCTCAGGTGCTGAGAGATCCATGCTAGACTTATGGGAGAGGGACCGGAAATAGTAAAGGGAGCAGCTGCAGTAGTAGAAGGAAAATGCGTGGAGACACTTGGAGGCGGCATTGAGAGGGAGGCCGAGGAAGTGCTCACGGGAGGAAGAGGTACTATAGGGGAGGTAGACATGGGAAAGGAAGGGAGCTGAGAGATGAGGGAAGAAATGGTGGGGGACAGCTCCGTGAGAGAAGAGAAGATGGACGATGAGGAAGGGGGAACAACAGAAGACGGGGGAGAGGATACGACCAAAGGAATGGTCACTTGGGTCACCTGAGGAGGGGAAGGAGGAGAGGGAGAAGGGATAGAAGGGACCTCAATGGTTACAGTAGTGGCAACATCCTGAGTGGATGTGCCTATCGGAACATCTTCCGCTACTTCTTTCTCCAGGCTTTCCGGGATTACAACCCATTCTTGTGAAGCGGAAGGAGGACTTTTAGGAGCTTCCTCTTGGGTGGAGCTTGACTCACCCTCTTTGTCTTTCCCTTTGCTCTTTGGCAGCTATTTTGGCCTGGAAGGTGTGTTTCCCAATGGAGAAGTGGTGAAATCAACTCCGAGGTAGATGAGACCATTCATCCTGCACCAGTGCTCTGTTCTTCACAGAGTTTCTTTGACCCTTTCCTCTATTGTCTGAGGCACTTTGGTTCTGTCAATTACAGCGAAAGGCCAGTCATCCCCACCCATGTCAAGATATACTTGATCAACTTCTTGATCAGCAGTTTGATAACCTTTTGGGATGATGTCCACGCTGCAGATCGGATGATTTCAGCCAAGGCCAAGTGGGAATGGTCTTTCCTCCTAAGCTCGACCTCATGATATAGGTCGATATAAATATCCTCGATCTGTGGAACGTGGATCGGATCGAGTTTGGCTTTGGGTAGGTAATTCCTTGGGTCGAAAGTGGGCCTTGCTTCGGGAAGTTGTGCTTTAAATTTAGCAGCTCCAGTTCTACAAACATATCCCATGCTTTGTGGTGAGAGAGACAAGTATACCTACCCACTGTGAGGGGGAAAGGAGTTCCACCCTTCTTTCTCTTTAGGCACTTCTCGTGGTAGGTTATAAGCTGTCTTGATAGCTCCAATAGGATCAACTTGGGGCCGGCGTATCTTGGCAATTTGGTTGGTTCCCCCAAGAAGTTGGCTGCCCTTAGATAGGTAAAGGTGGGGAATTGTGTGAACAAGGCTCCCCATTTCTCTGTAGCTGCAACAATGCTCTTGGTCGTACGACCATGAGTCATGTTTGGCCTCAAAAGGTAGACGATGCCGTAGAAGAAGGCATCATTAATCTTTGTAAACTAGGGGATACTATTTTCCAGCTTTAGTTCTGGATAGTATTCATATATTTTGACTTGGGGCCAAACCCCACACCGCATTAAGGCTGGATAATCTCTTTCTGAGGCCTGCGGATAAACTACGTAGGAGTTCATGTAGAACCTCCCCTGTTGTGGTAAGTTGTTGGAGCTGCTCAGATATGGTGCTGCTTATGATCTCCGCCCACTCGAAGCGTTGATCTGGAAGATTTTTGTTCATTGTCTCCAGGTATCTAAGCATCCATTTGTGAAAGTAGTGGGCATCAGGAAGCCCAAATACTCTGCTCAGGAACGTGATTGTATCACTGAGTTCCTCTGAGAAATCACTGCGATGAATGACTTGTGGCCATCTGGTCACCACCTTCTTGTTTTTCAGGTATACCTCATTCATCAACTGCATACACTGATCCTCATTATCTTCCCAAGCCTTGGTGCAATCTTCCTGGCTTACGGCCACAAAGTGCTGGTGGTGAGGGATGCCGAGCATTATTTCAAAGTGTCGGGCAGTGAGGTTGATCACGACCTCACCCTTCTCATTCTGGACGCATCTTGTGTCTTTGTTGTAGCAGCGGGCTACTACCATCATGAACTCATTGTTCACAACACTAACTGGGATCCCTCCAGCAAAATGCAGTCCACTGCCTACCAGTTTGTCCATCCACGGACTTCCTGTGACCCTTCTGGTTCTGGCCCAGAAATCCTCCATATCAATGTGACCAAGTTTCGAGTCTCTTATGTCCAGGTCACACTCTGCCTGGGATTCGGGCATCCTGACCCTCTGATATTTGTACTTCATTTCTTCCTCTGTGAGCTTGGCTTTTCCCTTAGACTTGGTAGGTCTCTTGCTTGATGTTGACATATGTAGTCCTGAACTCAGTTGCTGATCTGCAAGAAGAAGAAGTGAAACCCAACGCAGGAAAGTCATATTAGTTGTTTGATCTTCCATTAAAGCGTTGACAGAAGGAAGAGTTAGCAATTTTAAGGCCTCAGGGCACAGGGTGCATGAATACTGCAGGTTGCAAGGTTAAATAGTATGGCACACAGAAAAGGGGTGCTGCAAGGGATAAATCAGCACCAAAGGGTGCAGGGCACATGGACACTGCAGATGACATTTTTGTTGTTGCAAGCAGAAGTGCACCTACGCCATATATATGCATTTTATAACGGCGCTGATATTTTTCATGTTACATGGGTACAGGATGCACCAAAGGGTGCAGGTTTAATGCGTGTAACATCATTTTTTCGTGCACCACAGGAAACTTGGTGTGGCACATGGAAGGTATGCATGACATGATGTTTCTGTAATAAGGGATGTGCCTGTGCCATTAACAGTTTTGTACTTGGCACAAATAAGGTTGGTGTTGCATGGATGCAAGGTGCGCCAATGGCGCAAGTTTTTTCAATGTTGCATACGAGTTTGGTGTGCCAAGAGGGCGCAGGGTTAGCAGGTGTAACAAGCAAGGAAAGTGCGCTTTGAGGGCGCAACTATTTTTTATGCAACAGGCATGGTGGATGCACCGTTGGACGACTGTACTTCATGTTGCAAAGGTGGTGACTGCGCCAAAGAGGAAAAAAAGTAGTCTATCAATTTTTAAGTCTTTTTCTTCCTCTGGAGGGGTTACATGTGTTTAAGTTTCTTCTGCAGGGTCCCTTGGATGATGAACGGGCTAAAACAAAGAGATCCAAGTGATTTTTTCAGAGGCAGAGCCCTCTTTACCAGCAGATCTGGAAAGAGGGAGAAGTGCATGGGGGAGGACAACAAAAACAGCAAAGGGAGGTTTCATGGTTTCACAGATCTATTTTATCCAACCCCATAAACAAACAGCCAATAACCAAAACACAAAACACAAGAGCAATAAGGACCACTTACCAGAATATATATAATGTGAGAGGTGAAACTGGGTCCACGACGCGATACGAGAACGACAGGCGTGCTGACAGGTGCAGAGGAAAAAGAATAATCACGTGTTTTCTGACTGGTGAAAGTGACAGGGCGGATGCGCCTATATATAGGCAAAGTTGTAATAAATGTGCCAACCACTTTTTGAAGTGGCGCATCAAAATGCCTGTCGACACGGAAAGCTTGCACCCTTTGGCACATCAAAACACATGTTAACATGAAGTTATGTGCGCCCTTGGCGCACCAAAAGTGCTTGTCAACACGGAAATAAGTGCACCTTTGGCACACCAAAACATGGTGCAACAAAAGTATTGTTGACATGAAGGTGCATGCGCCTTGGCACATGCAAGAAAGGTGCAACATGGTGAGGCGCACCAAAATGTGTGTCGACACTTCAAACCGTGTGCCAAAGGATTTAAAGGGGGTGCATGCTTACTCTATGTTACATAGACATTAGGTGCGCCCACCAAAAAGACCCAAAAAGGCTAAGTTCGGAAAACTAGATTTCCCGAAAAGGGTTTTTGCAATGTTCCGAACGTGGAGGGGTCCCTGACGAGGGACCAGAACAAAATTTTGGTATGGTTACCCATAAAATTACCCTTACCAATTTCACGGGATAACGAGATGCGTGCGATTACAAGTGCTAGATGGGATGATATTAAATAATTCTTCTTGGTATTTGTAAATAAGGCGATTGCCATATAGTTTAGGATTTTCCTTAATGCATCTTCTTGTCTTGTGTTTCCATTCCTTATTGTTGTTTTGTGTTGTGCCTTGGGTGCCGGTAATCTCATTACTTTTTAAGGTTGTAACTACGTAGAGGACCGCACATCATTTTAGTGTGGGGTGGAGTAAGGTGGAAGAAATTGAAGTGTGAAGCACCAGGAAGGATTGCATTGGAAAGCCCAATTGAATGGCCTTGTGAAGGAATTACATGCAAGGAAAGGTGAAAAAGGATGGTTGGTGTCAGGGTAAGGCTACATTGGGGATCCACGTACAAGAGAGGAAGAAGCGTAAACACAACACGAGGTAGGTGAGAGAAAAAATCATGACAGAAAAGAAGTGCCTTCGGTGTTGGTTACGTGTGTGCAAGAGTCTCCTGTCAAGATGGATTGGTTGCATGCCAGAAGGTTGGGGAATTATCCATGCAAGGTTGGGCACATGAGTTAAAGTGCTAAAGTCGAGTTTGTTTGAAAAATATGCATTAAGTGTTGAATTATAGTGGTAGGTAAGATATCATTTAATGTTAAAAATAGGAAAAACTATAAATAGAAGGTTGGGCACTTCATTATTTACTTTACGATTACGAAGAAGGAAGAAATTTTACAAACTAGGGTTTCTAGAGTTGATCCGTGCAAAGAAAAATTGGAAGATTTTAACCATGAGTGACTATTTTGGACTTGCAAACCAAGGGGAAGTAAGTCACGGGTGTGGGGAGAGTTGTGGAGAAGCACCATCTTATCAAAAGATAATCTAGTTAGGGTTTGGCAGCTAGGGCATGGGTTGGAAAAGACTATTATTTGCAAGTTAGAGATTTGAACTTGGAAAAGATAGAAGATTAGAACTAGGAAGATAATTTAAAGAGAAAACCTACACAATGGCACCCAAGAAACTAGCAATAACACCTAAGAAGTGCTAGGAAATGGCAAACAACAAGAAACTACCGCAAGTACCAACGAGGAATGGTATGCAAAAATGTAGTACCCAGATGGGGTTTCACTTGGGATGGAATGGGAATCCCACTTGATAAAAATGACAGTAAGTGACTACAATCATCACATAAACATGATTGAAAAGTAAATGGAGTTGGAGTTAGTGTGCCCGACTAACCAGAGAACACCTGAGGGGTTACCAATTTATAGCAACAAAGTCAAGGTGAAGTTAGAGAAGGCGGGGTTATTGCAACTCTATGAGTTTCCCTACTTTGGAAATCCAGAGTGCATCTATCAATGGCTAATTTCACACGTACATGAAGAACACTTTCACTTCATGGGGTGCAAGATGCGCATAACCCCTCAACTAATTTCAAGATTCACAGGCCTTATCTGTGAGGGAGAAAGTTTAGAGGATGACCTGTGTGAAAAGGAAGAAATCAAGGAAATAGTGGCCATGTATGCGTATAAGAAGGGGTCAAGGTATTTTGATATCGGGGATATCTAAGACCCAGTGATGAGAATGGTCGCGTGCCTAGTAACAAAACTCAATGCGTAAGAAAGATGGACGTAGGTAAACAAGTCCTGGTTAAATGTTTGTAGAAGAATATCAGAGGGCACCATCTACAATCTATCCACATACATTGCAGATGAAATTATCACCAGCGCATAGGAAGGAGACAAGATTCTCTTTGGTAATGTCCTCTTAACCATTGTGTTCTCAGAAATTAGAGTACCAGATGTAGTAGATAAGTTCATGTGGGAGTACCTAGAGGAAGACCTCTTGCCTACAAAAAGATTTCAGAAATACACTTGTGATAGCATGATGCCCATTCACAAGGCGCATCTTAAAAATGGTATACACACTTAAGGAATGCGTTCGGGGTAGAATGGAGAATACCGGAACAACTACTAGTGCTTACAGAAGGAGAAGTTGAGTTCACTATATACCAACACTTTTGTATTGGTAGGTTCAAGTTGACTGATGAGAACATGAGCCCATGGTGCAAGCTCCCATTCACCTTCACAACTCAATACTTCTAGGTGGGAGTTAATAGATTCAAGGAGTCCAAAAAGTTAAAGCTTGACCTTGAAAGTTTGGACCAGACCATAGGGAGATGTGCAAGACGTTGGTCTACCCCAACAAGCGTGCGTATGTGGAAAAATACATGTCGCACGAAGTCTAAATGGTAAAACCCCTAACTTTGACTATTACAAGAAGGTCTGTAGCACGTTATACCTTCGAGTAAGGCCCAAGTTTGAGAAGGGAACTTATCTTGAAAATGAGATAGCTATACCTAAGGACCTAATAGGTAGGAAGAAGACTATACCCAAGAAGAAGGAGATGGAGGAAATAAATAAAAAGGCACCAAGTGCCCAAGATACACAGCATTAGGCACCCTGGGAACAAGTGCTAGAACAAGTACTTACATGCATAGGAAGAGGTCCCTAGTGAAAGAAGAGGTGCCAACACATGAAAAGCTTATTGCAGAGGAGAAATCACCATAGTAGGAAGAGAAAGTGGAATCTCCTATACTAGAATCCCTAGTTAGGAAGACACACAAGGTGATGGAGGAAGCTGACTTGGAGGAGATGGAGATCTTAGAGAAATACATAGGTGAGAGGGATGATGATGAAGAAGATGATAATGAAAAGGACCAAAAGCCACTTGTTTTCAGCGTGCATGATTCAGGAGAAGAGGATGGAGAAGAAGAACATGAGTTCATTTTCATGTAGCGCAAGGGTAGCCAGGAGGAGGAAGGATCCCAAGACATGGCAATAAGTGAGAAGGTTGGTATGTAGGGTCGAAAACTCCAACCTCGCAAAGGAGCAAGTAAACGAGGTGGCGAAAAAAAAACAATGAAAATCATTGAGGCCTTGGTAGAGCAAGAATCGAGTACAACTCGATATAGTGATGGAAGAAGATAAGGAAGAAAGCACAGGGAAATATCACGGTAGCATGGGAGGACCCAATCTATCGGTAATTGTTCCTAAGGGAACTCGCATAGAGGAAAGTGCATGGAGATCCAGAGGCAAAGAATGAGCTACATTAATGATCCCAACAAGGTGTTGCACGTGTGCTTCCAAAGTACCATCCTAATATATCAACTCCTGGAAATGAAGTCATTTGATGAAGAAGGTGCATACCCTTGAATGAGGAAGATGCTCTCTTGGGAAATTAAGTCCCACATTGATGAGCCAGAGGTCGAGGTAAGCTAAGGGGAACTAATTAAAATTCCAGAGTCAAAAGGAGATAACCACTTGGTAAATGCTTGGTAGCTTTCAGATGAGTAGTTATGCAACTTTCTCAACAAGGTCTCAGTTGAGGTTGAAGCTAGGATCTTTGGATGAAATGACAAGATAATATTTCTAGAAGAAAAAATAGAAAAGAAGGAGGGAGAGCTAGAAAAGAAGGAGGAAGAGCTAGAAGAGAAGACCAAGGATTTAAAGCAGGAGGAGTTAATTAGCACCTAGCTAAAGTGTGAGCTCAGGGAAGAAAAGGAAAGGGTGTGCAAAGTACATAAAAAGGTATAATCCATCATAGATTCCATTGTTTTGAAGCATCCGAACTTAACGATGCCTGTGCAAAAGTATGGATCTTCCCTTGAGTGCCTTGAAGACCTAACATGCATCCTCACCATGGAGAGGCAACCTCTAGCCTTAGAATCTGTGAAAGAAGTAGCAGCGCACTGGAGAAGGAGGATAAATTAAAGGTAGTAGCAATCATGGTTGAATATAGCAAAGTCCTTGCTGATGTAAAGATTGTTGCCCATACCGTTGAGGCCGCATATGACAACTGCATAGATAGAGATAAAGTGGCGAGTATTCTAGTCACCAACTATGAAGTAGAGCTTAAAGATTTCCAAGAAAATAACAAAGGGAATAGAGTAGAGTGGGATAGAATCCTTTCCAAGGTGGAAAAGAATTCAAAAGCTATTAAGGCCCTAAGGAGTACAATCAAGAACTGGCTAAAGGAGCTATACCCACAGATTACCAGAAGGATGGATGCACTAGAGGACGTGGGCAAGGAGTTGGAAAAAAATTTTGACACTATGAACACTCAAGGAGATGGATTGAGTTTTGGGGAGGTAAGCACCCTAGTCGGTGACTTCTACCAGAGAGCGCAAAATGAAGTCGATGCCTGGAAAAATTTAGAGGCCGACTTGCAAAAATATTTTCCTATCTTGTTGCAATAATGCCATCACTTCCCCATTCTTTCTTCTTTCCCAAATTCTTCATCCCCTTATTCTTTTCCCAAGACATAAGTCTACTGTGATTATTTATTCATTAGAGAAGTGTTCCTGTGGGTGGAGAACAAGTGTAGTGTGGGGTGATGTTGGGCCCCTAAAATATTGGCTAAGTACACAAAGGCACATGGGCGTGCAAGGCCTAGGTTGAAGGATGGGTGTGCAAGGAGAAGGTGTGCAAGGTAAGGTTCTAGGAGGGTTTTAGAAGGGTCGTGTTGTGCGCTGGAAGACAAGGTCTCAAGACTTAGCCATATTTGGCATATTGGGCAGGACACGAGAAAAGTGTGACCCGACTACGCATGTAGAGTGGATAAGGTGCCAGCTTGGTGATAAGTTGGCCTAGGAAGGAATATACCCTACGATAGAAGTTTCTAGAAGACATCATGGCAAAAAGTGGAGAGCTCAGGCTTGGAGGTGCATGCTCCCATAGAGGACCGCATTCAAACACTTGGCACCATATCTAAGGCTATAGAAGGATGAGTTGAAACTTGGGATGTCAATATATATAAGTGCTTGCGAAGAAAAGGGTGGTGGGATCACGAATAGAGAGATATCAATAGAGAGCGGAGCTATGCAGAAATGCCACAAGGAATCATATTGGGTTGGGTAGATGAAATATAGGAGAAGGATGTATCAAGGGCTTGGGGTTTAAATTTATTTTTGAGAGCTAAATGATATGGATCCAGTTATGATGCATGACTTTGGTCTGCCATAATGTGGTGATTTTTAGTAAGTATAATGAATGTAATGAGGTTACCAAGTTAATTGAATATGATCCTTCTTGGTTCAGATTCATACATGATTCTTCATAGTTCCTTTTCATGTATGTTTATAAGATGAATATGAATTCCTATGCATCTCCCTTTCTATTTTGATTCAGTTCTTTAAAGTCTATTAAAGTATCTCTATCTGTAATGACTGTAATGATCTAGAGTTGTTCTAAGCTCTATGATGTTTGCATGTTTCATTCCCACTCACTTCCTTTAAATTTTGGATCATAGATGATGTTTTCCCACTCAACTCACATAAAAGAGAGACTCGACACCCGCGCGTGCCTCGGGTGAGCACCCGGCGCTTTCTTTGGTGATAGGAAAAAGTGCATGGGATTCCCTTGTTATTTGGTGGGTGTAAAAATGACTACAATGATCAAGAGATATAGACTCAAGTTAACAAGGCATGGCTAAACGTATGTCGAAAAATATCTGAGGGGACCATCTACAACTTGTCTTCTATCATCGCAAATGAAATCATTAGTAGCCCATAAGAAGGCAAAAAGATACTATTTGGGAATGTCATCCTCAAAAAAATTTTCTCAAAGATCAAAGTGCTCGATGGGCCGAAAGGTTTTTTTGAAGTACTCGAAGAGGATCCTCGCCCACGAAGCATTTCACGAAATATACTTGTGAGACCATGACATCCACTCACAAGGCATGCTTAGAGAAGTGGTATAAGCACATGAGGGATGCATTCGGGGAAGAATGGAGGATTCTAGAGCAGTTACCCGTGCTCGTGAAAGGAGAAGAAGAATTCATAGTATATCAACACTTCTGCATTGGTAAATTTAGGTTGACAGATGAAAACATGGGTCCGTGGTGTAAACTACCCTTCTCCTTCACCACACAGTACTTCTAAGTGGGGGTGAATAGGTTCAAAGAGGCCAAGAGACTAAGGTTCAACCTTAGTGAGGTGGATCAAGACCATAGAGAGCTATGCAGAAAGTTAGTTTACCCCAAGAAGTGCGCATACATGGAGAGATATGTCTCCCATGAGATACAAATGATGAAGCCAAAGTAGCATTTCCAAATGCTAGAAGGGTTGTATCAAATATATACATTTGCATAAGGCTAAAATTTGAAAAGGGCACATACTTGGAAAATGATGTATCCATCCTTGAGGACCCCATAGGAAGAAATAAGCCCACGCCAAATAAGAGGGAAAGAAAAGAGGTATAGAAAGCACCAAGTGTTCAGGATACACAAGTGGTAATTGCATCAGAGACAAGCACTAATCTTACTACTTACACACGATGAAAGAATTCCCTAGTGAAAGTAAAGACTCTAGAGGAAGAAGCACCAGAGCACGAATAACCCATTACGTAGGAGAGGTCACTAGAGGAGGAGGAGAAGGAAGTAGAATCTCCTATCAGGAAGAAGCAGAAGGTGACAAAAGAAGATGAATCAAAGGGTACAGAGAGCTTAGAGGCCTATAGAGGCAAAAGAGATGATGATGATGATGATGAACTTGAGGTAGATCAAGGCCCTCCCATATTCAAAGTACATGACTTAGAGGAGGAAGGAGAGGAAGAATAAAATGAGTACATATTTGTCAAGAGGAAGAATGACAAGGAAGAAGAGGATACTCAAGACAAAGGGGTAAGAAAGGAAGTTACAAAAGAATAAAGGACCCCAAGCCTCAAAAAGGAATAGGTAGATGAGGCCATGGAGAGAGAGGTAGAAAAGATCATCAAAGACCTGGTAGAGCAAGAGATGGAATGCAATGCAGACCTGGTGATGAAGGAAGTAGAGGAGGAAAGCATAGAAAAGGAATATGGCAGCATGGGAGGGGATCCCAGTTTGGTTATAAACTTTCCTAAGGCCACATACATGGGGAGAAAGAGTATAGAAGCATCACAGTTTAAAGGATGGGCTATATTGATTATCTCGAACAAGGTGTTGTGTGCCTTCTTTGAAAGCACCATACCAATGGATCAACTCTCGTCTATGGAATCATTTGATGAGGAAGGTGCATACCCTCAGATGAAGAAAATGCTTTCTTTATCATTTGAGTCCCACATCGACGAGCCTGAATTTTGAAGTAAGCCAATGGGAAATAAAGAAGGTATCATATTCAAAATGAGACAACCCCTTGGTAAATGCTTAGCGGCTATCAGACGAGAAAATATGTAATGCACTAAATAAGGTTTCAAATAAGTAGAAGCCAAACTCTTCAAGAGGAATGACAGGTGAAGTTCCTAGAGACAGAACTGGAGAAGAAGGAAAAATATCTTGAGGGAAGAATGAAGGACATAAAGTGGGATGAGCTAATCAACGTGTAGTGAAGGCGTAAGTTGAAAGAAGAGAAGGCAAGGTGTGTGAGGTTTACAAGAAAGTAGAGATGATCACAGATGCCATTTTCTTGAAGCATCTAGATCTAACACCACCAGTGTAAGTATGGATCCACCCTGGAGTGCCTAGAGGACTTGACCCATGTCCTCACAATGGAAAGGCAACCACTAGCCTTGGATTCTACAGAGGAGGCATCAGCATGCAAAGAAAAGGAGGACAAGATGAAGGTTGTGGCAATTGTTTCCCAGTACAAGAAAGTCCTCGTGGATGTGAAAGTTGTCGCCCAAGTCGTTGAGGCCACTTATGAAAACTACATTGATAGAGATAGAGTGGTGAGAATTTTGGTCACCACCCATGAAGCGGAGCTCAAGGAGTTCCAGGAGAAGAACAAGGGGAATAGAGCAAAATGTGATAGAATTCTAGCTGAGGTTGAGAAGAAATCAGAGGCTATTGAGACCTTTTGAGCTCAATCAAGAACTAGTTGAAGGATTTATATCCCTAGATCACTCAAAGGATGGATGCGCTCAAGGATTTGGGAAAAAAATTGGAGGGGATTGTGGAAACAATGAATACCCAAGGAGAGGGGCTAAGCTTTGAAGAGGTGAGTGCCCTATTCGATGACCTTTGTCAATAGGCATAGAGCGAGGTCGATACCTAGAATAAGTTAGAGGAAGACTTGAAGAAATATTTCCCTCTCCTCTTGTAGAAGTAATCATAGTTTCCTTATTATTTTGTTCTTCCATAAATTCTTAATTCCTTTATTATTTCTCCAAACTATTCAAGGATAGTCATTCTTTATTCATTGAGAAGGTGTTCCCGAGGGTGGAGAATAGGTGTAGTGTGGGGTGATGTTGGGCCCCTAAAATATTGACTAAGTACAAGAAGGTGCGTGGACATGTAAGGCCTATTTGAGGAAGGATGCGCAAGGTGAAAGCGGGTAGGACAGGGTTTAGAAGAACCAGTGGTGTGCACGTGCAAGCCGAGTAAAGGTTTTGGGACTTAGCCATATTTGGCATATCAGGTAGAACATGAGGAAAGCATGACCCGACTGCGCATGTGGAGTGGATAAGGTGCTAGCCTGGAAACTTGGTGCCCATGAAAGGAATATACCTTGCGATAGAAGATTCTAGAAGGTCGTCATGGAAAAGGATGGAGAGCTTGCGTCTGAAGGAGAATGCTCCCATGTAAGACCATTTGGACACATGGAAATTGATCTACAACTTCAAAAGGCATGGAGGTGCTTAATAAGGCTATATATACAAGTGCTCGGTAGAAGAAAAAAAAGAAATCGATGCATAGATAGAGAATTCAAAGAGGCGAAGCTATACAAGAATATTGCAAGAGCTCTATGGGTTGGGTTTAGAGGATCTGTAGGAGTATGTTGTATCAAGGGGATGGGTCTGAATATTTTTCTTTGTACTATGAAGGGCTTAAGTCTAGTTTTGATGCATGACATTGGTTTACACTATTATATGGATCTATGATTGCCTCAGTTAATGTAATGTGGTTATCAACATACTTAATATGAATATATGTGTGGTTCTAGTTTTACTTACATTTGTATGGATCAGTTTTATATATATTTCATATGAGTGGGTGTAAACCCCTATGTGTATTTCCCTTATGTTATGATTCAGATCTATATTCTATAATGCTTTTCTTATCTGAATGAATACATTGGTCTAGAAGCCCATTCTGAGCTCTAAGATGAATGTATGGTTCATTTCAATCTCTTCACTTAATTTTTGTCATAACTAATGCATTCTCACACAACTCACATAAAGGAGGGTCTTGGTGCATATGCATGCCTTGGGTGATTGCCCAAATCCCGCTAGGTGATAGGCCGGTGCACATGGGATTTCCTTGTTATTTGAGAGGGCATAAAAATTTCTACACTTAAGATACACTCAAGGACTATCAAAGATCACTACGAAAAAATGACTACAAAGTAAGTGTAACAACCTCTTTATTATGCTTCTCAACTAGGATTTTTTTCATTCACTACATGCTTCACTAATTTAATTACCCAACATTTAAATATAGCATAAATATCAAATTCAATCCATCTAATAACAATCAAAACCGTGTGCAACTGCATGAGTTGGTTAATAATCGATCCCTCATAGATTACTCTTTACGAGTGTGTATACAAGGTATACTATTGGTTTCCTTTTATAGGCATTGATAATCAAGTGATGTTTTCTAAGTGTATACCTAGAACTCAATCATTTGAATCCCATTGGGCATCCTACATCTTAGATCTTGGTGAATCGTGATAGTGTAATCAGCAAGTTTACACTACTTTGGCCAAAGTTTCAAAGACATGTTTGTCATGCTCAGTTCTGTGACAGCACATTCATCATTAGGAACTTGTCTTCACCTAATTCAGTTATATGGATTCTTTTCCATTTCTTAAGTTATTAAGTTCATAGTTAAAAACTTAAGCATTCATTAATGTCCATTCCTATTTACTAGGTTGATTTAGTTTATTTAGTTTATTTATATATATATATATATATATATATATATATATATATATATATATATATACATATGTACCCTATCCCAGTGATCTAAAAGTAACTTTGTACATTCTAGATATCATCGTTCTTTGTAAAAATGATGAATGATACTTAATCCATGTGATTTCATGTCATTTCTCTTAAAAGACAACATCTTGTTCGTATCATATAACTAATTATGGAATCCTAGAGATCTAGGTCTTCGATAGATCTTATGTTATCTATCAACACTAAGTACGTCATTAATAATTATTCCCTTAAGTGTGCTTAATTTATTACATGTCATTATTAATGATCAAGTTACCGCAACAAGATATCATTTTTCATGATGATCCCTTTTATATTGTTGCAATAATAGGTTTCCTTTCTTTAGAAATAATCTTTGTGCATGTGATTAATAAGTGTTCATATAAATTTAAGGTAAAACATGTTGCAATACTCATGTAAGTTGCAAATGTAGATTAATTCATAAGTTTACATTCATTTTACGTCCTATATGTAGATTTTAATTAGCTTAATGTATTAAGTCCGCAGTCCTAATTTGGTTTATTTACACTAGTACTAAGAAAATCCAAGGATGTCACTTAATAGATCTAATGTCAAAATGATTAAACAACAGTCCATATTGTACTTAATCACATGCACCCTTAACTATAACATATTCTTATATTAATACTTAATATGTTATATTTTATCTCTCAGCCTTATGTCATTTAAATCATCATTGATTCCATAATATTACATCAATTAATAGAGTAACCTTTTTCAATAAATTTTATCCATAAAGGTACATCATTAAATAATAAGTGTGACTAATTTATTCCTTCTCAACATAGTTACAAATCAGATTAGGCTAATTTATCCCTTTTTATTAATCAAACAAAACATCAATATTTCACTCGCTGAAAATCATAATAATAAATATGTTTTAGCATTTAATCAAACAAATTGAAACAGAAAATATCCTTTAACAACATCCACCAAGAAGACTTAAATTCTTCCATCTGTAAAATGTTAGATGAGGTCAGTTTGATTGAACTGGCATGAAAGGTCCTCTTTCCCACTTAACAATTTATGCCATTTAATATTTGAATAAATGAAATGTTGCAATAATTAAAATATCAGTAAACAATATAATATCTCACAAGATCAAATTAACACCTATTTAAGATAATTTACTTTCCATCCAAAATATATACTCATTGAGTTCTATTCCAATGCCATGATGGCTAATTCTAAGGAGACAAAATTATTAATATAATAGAATAATAACAACCTTATTATCTAATAAGACATCCTTGTAAAGAATAATTCGGTAATAATTTATGCACATATTCCACACTACATATTTTACACATCCTGTCATATACTTATTAAGATAAGTTGGTACTTTTCCTTAAGTCTCGGTTGATATCTAAATTAAGGGGAATCCATATTTTCCAAAAATTATACTATAACCTTCCAACAAAGTGTATTTCAATTTTCTTCCCCAAATCATTATAATGATGTGGTCAAAGGCTGGACAAAGTATGTTTCAATGTATTCGAGTGCTTTTAGCCTTGTAAATACTTTATCTAACAACATAGATCATTTGATAACCCACTTACCATATCACATAACTATATAAGTAATGAGTATTGTTTATGTTTGACAATTTTAAGGTAATTTTTGTTTACCTTAAACTATTTGAAGACCCCAAAATTCATCCATCAATATATTATATTCAAACGAACACACAACTATCAACACAGTTCATTAGCGTTTAACCACCAGGGAAAGATACACAAAATAATCATGCACAAAAGCCTAGTGAGCTTTCTGTTATGATACAACACAAAATACCATACACTGCTATAGCTATGCAAGTAAGGCTTAATCATTTCTAAGGTCAAATTGACCTTTTTAAAACAATAACTCATGACATTTTAATAGTGTTAAGGTAAATTTCATTTACCTTAACCGAACCGAAATACATGCATCCACCCTAATAAAATAAAACCCATAACTATGAAGGTCGATACCAATTAACACCTCAAGGGAAAGAAAGTATTACATGTCTAAATGTATGCATGGAGATCATTCTTCATAAATGAAAACAAGATGAAACTATTAGAATTTACGTTAATAGTAAATACATATTTAGGTATTTAGATTCCAACTTGAAGCTACTCGAAACTCGACTGCAAGGCACATGTAAGTCGATAAAATCCCAAAAATGGTTGGAGTGAAATCATTAGAGCCCATAAATACTTTATTAGTTTTTAATGTAAAACGATTTCTAGACTCAAAATAATGAATCGACCACATAGGTCATGAAAAATGAAACTAGATACGCTTTAAGCAAAATGAAGAATGGGAAATTACCTTTTCCCTTTTACCAAACCAAATGCATACCATTAAATGGTATGACGAAATCATTGTTTTCCAAATAGTAAAATAAACCCATATTTGAACCAAAAGTCTCAATATTAATAAACATAGAAACCCATATGGCTTTCACAAAACAAAATCCGTGAGGGATACTTATTATTATAACAAGTTACCACTCATACCAATAAATGGTAGTATCGCCGTATGAATAATATATCAAACATCCGTGTGAGACCCGCACTTAAATAAATATTCATCACAATATTAATAACAAAACCTAGGAGAAGGGTTATAGTAAACACACGAATAACATAACACCAATTCTAACAACTATAAAAGTGGCTCTCAAATACTTAGTCGTGCCCGATTTTAATACCAAAACAACAATAATTACCATTATTATTATCACCCGTATATCAAAGATCAAACACAAACAAAACTATTGCAGATGTTTTCTTTACGGAAATAGTAAATGGAATCGGGTATAAAGGAGGAGAGGGAACAACTCATGCCTAAAAAAATGGATGATCAGTAACTTTTTTTTCCCTTTTTCTAACTTCTTATAAGCAAGTGCCAAAAACAAAATAGAAAATCTATGGAACCGAACCCTTAAACTATTTATTCATTATTTCATCTTAAAAGACATCTCAATAACTATAAACCTTACCCAAATTTCCCATTTTATCAACTGAAAATAAATTCTTGAAACTTGCGAAGAAACCCTCACAAAAACTTCCTCTTTAATTACAGATTTCTCATCTAAATGTAGCTTCAAATATAGACCCATAACCATGCATGATTCCTAGAAATGGAGTTGAACTATCGGTTTGCATGGCTTCATTAGCAATACCTAGCTCACTAAGAAAATTTGATAAAAATAACCCTCAAAAGAAAATTTCCATGCATTTGGTAGCTTTCTCGAGAAGATTCGAGCTTCTTGAGGGAATGCTTGATCTATTAATGAAATTTAAGGTAATAGTGCCACGTAGGTTTCCTTCCCTTCTCCACCTCTGCCTATTAACTTTAGCAAAAGTCCCAAGTTAATTTGAAATAATGATAACATCATTTGAATTGCATGGCTAAAATGATAACGAATTTAACCATCATGACCCAAGATCATGTCTATGGTTACATGGTGGGTATAGATCAATTAATTTAAATAATTCCTTTCCCTCCTACATGGGTCAACCGACCCCCTTTTTGAGCCATCAATAATATTTAAAAATCAATCCTTCAAACCTAACCATGTTGAGGTTGATTTGACCAATAAAAACATTACCAAACTTAGCATTTTAAATAATCAAATGACTATGGTTAATACCTTTGCATCTGAATATTATTAACTCATAATTCCACTCAAACAAAAACCAATTTTGGAGAATGGAGTGTTTGTGTGGGGTCAAAAATCCCCATATTATAAAACAATCTAATAATGCCTCCATCATGGTCCTTGAACTTACAATTGATAGAAATATCAATTCATTCCCATGCCAAGATAAATAACCCAAGTCATAAAGTTTACCTTTATCCACCAAATGATAATAACGTAGTCTTTAATCAAAGTTAGGTAATCACCTCTCCATACTTATCATAATAATGAAAAAAGGAATTATAATGATTCAATTAATCCACTGACTCAAGAAAGGTCGATTTGACCAGATAATTACCAATGTTGGATTATAAATAGTGGTTATAAAGTATGGTCAAAGACCATAGTATGGTGTTTCTTTTGTAGCCATAATTATATATACATACCTTAGATGACCAATATGTTGATCGTAATAGGTTAGAACCATGTCATCTCAAATCAACGAGGGTCAATAATAAAGGAATATCCATTACAAGTTTTAGACATCATTATGCCTTAGCCATGGTCTTAGACCATTTTCAATTTCATGTCATTACCTCAACTTGTTGTGCCATATTTCCCTTGACTGACCAAGACTAGCAGATAGATAGTTAGTCATCAAGAAGTTACCATTAATTAATGAAATAATATAAACACATGCAATACATTCCTTAATGTTGTGACATAGCTTATAACCATTGAATATAGCGAATGAGGTAATTTGGAGTAACCATAATAGGTACAATAGCTACTCATAGAACTTCAAGCACTGAAATTATCAGTTAAAGGATTATCCTTTCGTAAACTCAAATTGAATTTGTGGGGTGTGATAGTAAGGATTTTACAATCAAGTTCAATATTGCAAAGTAAATTCTCACAACACAATATCCACCTAATAACCAAAGAACAAACATTTATGATTGATCCGGTGTATTAAAAGAGAGGCAATAGACAGAGAGGGTTATAGTAGAAAATATAACTCATTAACCAATAATTCAACATACATAACCTAGAAGACATAATTTAAACTCAAAAGTGGACATATATAATTTCAGATCTTAGAACTTCTTAACAAGGCAACATCAAATGAATGCTCTCAAAATTTTTCAATGGTTGTACATTGCAACCACCTTAACACATAATTTTAGGAAACTAAAATCATTATGCACTTCAAAAATGAAATATGTAGTATTTACAATTGAATCTATCAATATATTTTCGAATAGAAAAACTAACCCCCTTTTTATGAGGAAAAATACTCATATTTATAAAAATTAGATATAAACCTTCCTTGATTTTTTCCCCCAAAAAATGTTTACAAACCATCTCGAGAATGTGCGGTAAATGAACTCCATTTTTGGAAACTATATTGTAACTACAAACATTACTTTTTCATTCCTTAATTTGATCATGTT
The DNA here is from genome assembly GCA_018340775.1 of Taxus wallichiana var. yunnanensis. Lineage (NCBI taxonomy): Eukaryota > Viridiplantae > Streptophyta > Pinopsida > Cupressales > Taxaceae > Taxus > Taxus wallichiana. The sequence goes on along the minus strand of JADAXU010000057.1, from coordinate 11,631,137 downwards.
TCTGGTTTCCCATATAGATGTGTGTAAGATTTTTACTTTTTTGTTTAATCCTCTTTTTTCATATATGTGTTATCACCATCATTCATGTTCCTAGTCATAAACCATGTGTTCCCTTATGTCATTATCTTAACTAATTTGACACCTGCCTTTCAGAGGATATATTTTACGAAGCAGATAATCATTGACACCATGTTGAAATTGATGCATCCCGTATGTGAATTTCCTAATTAAGAAAAAAAAACCATATTTTGACAGATGTCAATTTGTTTCCCCTTTTCCAAACCCATACGAGTATCCAGAATTGATTTCACTTTTGATATGCCCGTGATAATTCACATAATATTTTGAAAAATCTATCCTCTTATAAATTCTAATTGATTTTCATAATATTTCATCTTCCCTTGAGCATTCTAAATGAGAAAAGAGCTCACGTTAATCCCTTTTAAGAGATGGTAGATGTGGAATTGGAAACAAGTCTCAAGGAGCTTTATTCATAAACCTTGCATGAAATTTTCAACCTTTCTGCCCAGATGAAGCTTTTGTGAGGATTTTATTCATGATTGAATATCAATTGGAAATTGAAGGACCATTAACACCTCGTGCAATTTTGGTAGCATTGATACAAAGGCTTATCAAGATGACTCCCTTCTTCTATGTTTTTCAAATTATATATCATCATTTGTTCCTGTGGAGGATCAAAAATCTCCGAATTATTGGAGAAATTTTGGCTCCACAAAGAGCCTACCATTAGCAAGAACAACATCAACATATCTTTGTTATTATTTAATGAGGAATTGGTAGAGAAAGAAATTTTGGTTGATGTCTATGTAGTGGTGATATAATCCTGTAGAAGACATATGTTCAATCTCTTGCATAATATCCATAATAGAGAAAAGACTCGCATGTCTTGAGAGAGCACCGATGAAATATTCTTTTAAGAGGGCACCTAAAATGTCATTACCTTTATTAAAGAGATGTAGATGGGGTTTACTTAATCCATCATGTGAAAGACATCTAATTTTTGTAAATGAACCCAACGTACTTGAATCTTCCCCGCATGCATTGCCGAGTTGATGACCGCAAATAATTTAATTTCAAGAAGAAGAAGTTGTTAGATTGAATTCACACCTTTGTGGAGGAATTTGTAACCATAAATTGAAAATGTATCTCTTTTACAAGAACCTCCCTTTTGTGTATGCATACTAGAATTTATGTATATCTCAAGGGTTGGGGCCCCTATAGAATCCCCATTTTGTTCCTAGTATATGCATATGCTTATTTTTATATCTTTCTTGTCAATTTAATTACTATTCTTCATAAATGAATTTACCTTTGGATAGTGTATTCATTGTTTCTCAATCCACCTTGTATGACTTGGATACCTCTAATGAAATTTAATGATAAAAAATGTTCCTTTTATACGTGTTCCACGGCTTTTACTCACATTCCTCTTTTACTCGTGGGATTTCTTAGTTATCCTTTATATTCCATAGATTTTAGTGGATCTATAAATGTCCCACAGATTTATGAAATCTACATTGTACCATCATCCCAACATACCATCTAAACACTAGATGAGTGTGTTGTGGCCCTTTTCTGAAACCCATGGAGTATTAACCCTTCTAAAAAACCTATCAAACATTAGACCAAGATGCATGCGACTTTTTTTATGCAACCACACTCTCTTATTTCTTATAACCAGTCATCTCACGGTATCCTTCCTTATTTAAACTTACAAGACTAAGTCAATTTGGATAGTCATCAACTATTCTAGAAATTCTCCTTGGTCATGATTTGATTTTTATCCTTTCACAATTTGGAACAATCCGCAGAACATTAAGTTCTTCATTCCACGGATCTCAAAATTATTACACTTTGGTCTCTTTCAAACTAAATGGTCATGCCCATATTTAATTTGTTCAAAAATCATATGAGAAAGTTATCATGAGTACTCATAAAGTTCTAGTGCTTAACTAATATATGTAAATCTAAGTTCTTAACTGGTATGAGGAAATTTCTTGGAAAACTCGACTTGGTTAAGAACATGGCTTAAAATGAGTACCAACAGATCCTTTGTGCTAATTTATTTCACAGACCCATCTATATGGCCGCCTATCCTATTGGATCATGTTACTTATTGAATTTAATATTAAATTTGTTTCGTAAAAAGTGACCAAAGGTGAAGTCAAGACTAGCCAAGTAGTAGAAGCTTCTATCCATGATACTTTCCGTACTTGTGATGAATTTCATGATGATTTTACATCATATACCATTGATTCTAGTTTTTGACCTTGTATTTCGATGGCTCTCACTTTTCTACAGTGTTTCAAAGTGATGGTATTATTTTATTTACACCACATGGTAAACATATGCCCTTTTTTATCAACTCAACTTCTTGTGCATAATTAATATAAATGAATATTAAGCCCTTATTCTAGACTTATTTGTCCCTCAATATCTCCTTATACACCACCTTCGTATATTTGGAAATTCTTAGCTCATTATTAGTCAAGTTAATGGTACATACCAAGTTAAAGAAGAGTAACTCATCCCGTATCATATCATTTTTATTGGTATTCATTCTACATTCGACTCTCACTCTATCATTATAATCCCTCACAAAGACAATCAACATATTGATGGCATGGCTAGTGTTGTTTCACTTATTCCTCTTGAAATTATAGATAATCATGCTACATTTATTATTTGACACTTGTATAATCCTTCCATTGATTACCATAGTGTACATGTTTTACAAGTTCTAGTTACACGTAGAGCTGAAAATCCAAAATGATGCACTTATATTTACAATTTCCTTTACTTGCAAGCTATTCCCACCAAATTATCCCCACATGAGGCACAATGACTCCATCATGACACCACCCACTATGTGATCGTTAGTGGATATTTATTCAAACCTGATCTTGATGGTAATCTCCTTCATTATTTAGGACTCCAAGATATCCCATTAGATCTCTCTCATATACATAATAGTACATGTGGTGGACACTTTAGTGGCAAAGCTATGGCTCAAAATTTATTACACAAAGGGTATTATTATCAAACTATAGAACATGATTTCCTACAACATGTCAAATACTATGATAAGTTTCAATGCCACATCAGCCTACATCATGCACCAACTCATGATTGGTAACTTATTGTGTCACCATGACCTTTTTCACTTTGGGGTTTTGACCTCACAAAAGATTAACCTTTAGTCATCGAAAATACATAAATTCATCATTATTACTATAAGTTACTTCACTACATAGGTTGAATTTATACCCTTCAAACTACTATTAGTGAAGATATTTGTAAATTCCTTAATACCCATATCATAACCCACTTTGGGGTTCCCTTTACAATCGTGACTGATAATGGCTCATCTTTCAAAAATCACATTTTCAATTTTTTACGTAAAATAAAAGATCGAACACACATTCTCTAATCCTTATTACCCTCAAGGCAACAGTCAAGTTAAATCCAATAATAAGATGATAATAAATATTCTCCACATAATTGTTAATGACTGACGATACAATCAAATGTTATATGCTCTTTGGGCTTATCGCACTATTTTTCATACTCCTACAAATGTGTGTGTATGGTATTGAGGCCATTATACCTTTAGAGCTCAAAATTCCAAATTTATGCATTTCTCTTAAGATAATTCTCCAATATAGTGACTATCAAGAGGGTCATTTACACAAACTTGAAATGCCAAATTCCTAATATGTCTTAACATTGGAACATTTGTGTGCTTACCGAGATCATATCAAACATACTTATTGTAACAAATTGTGATCCCATGAATTTAATGATAGAAACTTAGTACTCAAAGAAAATAAAAAGAATACTAAGGTGGACCCCTATCTAAAGGGAAATTCTAGACCTAATTGGCTTGGCCCATATGTTATTAGTAATTTCCTAGATCAGGGTGTCTATCATCTTCCAACCCTCCTTGGCAAGCCTATCAAAACTCCTATTATTATCATACACCTTAAGTAATATTACACTTATATATTTACACCCTTGGGGGATGACCACCTTCCTCCCCACCACCACATTACCCGATGACACACTCTTGTTCTTGTTTTATACTTTACTATTGAGGGTTTCTTCATATGGACCTCACTTTGCACACACAAACCAGGGAACATTTTTATTCCTCCCTTTCGACTGATTTTATTTTATATATTTGTGATCAAAATTCAAAAAATATCAGTGTAGATCTTGATTGGATGCATTCTTTCTTGTTTATACTACTCTATGTTGCACCTTTGTTTATCATGTTACTACAATTCATAGTATGCTTTATCATTTTTTCATACACACATACACACTCACATGGTATCTTGAGGTGAATACAAGTCACCATTTTTACATTATGTATTATGCTTGGCCTCATCCATTACCCGTCCCACTTGAGGCTCCCGAGGGTATCTACCTTCTCTCACTTACTATCGGGTGTTATCATTGTAATATTTCATGGTTTCATTCCTATGTTAAGATATTACATTGTCACATATTATTCATCTTTCCTAACATTCTAATAGGTGCTTCATGTGTTGCATTTTCCTTACAATACTCCTTCCAATCATGGTTATTTGATTTATTTGTACCTTATTTGTGGGCTATGCACTTTTTTCTTGATTTCCTTGTTTACACAATCCATGATGGCTCTAATTTTCTCGTGACATCCCGAGTGGTGTCCCACATAGGTAAATATCTACTCATTGAGTATGTGTTTGTTGTTTTCCTATATGCCTTTACTAGTTTTTATTTTAGTGTGCATTTCTTATTTATCACTAACACTTGTATACTAGAATTTTCCCCTTGTTTTTCTTACACCATGGTGACTACCATGTGTAATCCCTCTTCCCCTATAGATTCCTATACCAAATGTACACATCGGTTTCAGCCTTCCTTGTTTGGGATCCTTTTACATTTTTTATATCACACTCCCCAAATGAGTAGGGTAAAAAATTAGGTGAAGCTTTTCACCCTTCTAACAGATTATAGGTAGTCATATAAAACCCAAACATCAAGGATAAAATAAAAATCAGTTATAGCACGGGGCCGAGAAACAAACTTGGCCATAAAACTCAACATGGAAAAAGTTCCTAGAAAAATAGAACTCCTGGGTGTTAGTGTCCTACATGGGTGCTCCTATCCTAGGGGAAAAATAATTAAAAATCAATTTTAATAGTTACACAAGTCAATTTTAGATTACAATTAATTTTTAATAGGAACTAACTACTTACTTATGAACCAAAACAAGAACCAAAGAAGGAACTAAATAAGGGAATCATACATAGGGCATATGTAAGAAAATAATAGTGTGCTAGAGCCTTTGTGTCACCCGAGGAAAGTTACAAATCAGGTTTGTGATCATCTACAGTGGAACTTATCCATGGGGAAACATTAATGATTAGAGGGAAAAATAGTTTGCTCTCCTAATAAACTCTCCCTTAAATGTGATAGGATGCCTAAATAAAAAGTTTAGCACTAGGACACTCAAATCCCTAGTTTGGCAACAAGACATCCAAATCCTTAGTATGATCAAATCAAGTCTATAATTGATCACTCTTGACTCTCCCAACTAGCTCCTAGGCATCAAGGCTATAAACAGGAATAAATTTCTATCCCTTTCTCTTTCAACATTTCAGGTGTACTCTAACCCCTTGGTTTATCTTTTTCCATATGCATTTCCATTTTTACATATTTTCCAAGTTAAATTTCAATTGTGTTTACCTAGAGCATTGAATACACTTGTTTTCTTTTACAGGTCCTATCCTATCCCAATGAAGGAAAAACACATAAGAAACCATGAAGAAAATATCAAGCATGCTCTAGAAAAGACAATATTCCAAGGAACTACATGCACACATCATTATCACTCTACGCATGTAAATGTCACCCCACACAGATCAAAATATTGATCCTTGGTTCACCGTGTTGTGATTCTTATGACACACTCCAACTACAACTCCTCCAACTCACTTTAGGTATTCTTCTCTTATATCCTTTATACTACTTGAATTTCATCCAAATAGCATAAAGGGGGGAAATGTAGTCACTAAAATATGTACTTATTACTATTACATTACACCTCTAGTATGTTGTTATATGCATTATTTCTAAGTTTGGAAACTAGGCACTAGTGACACCTCTTTAGTCCTTTTATTGCTTTGTTTAGCTTTGTTTATGTCTTTTATCTAACATTTTAATCTTTTTGTTTGATTCATGGTGATCCATGTTCAATTATTTTATTTTATTTGTTTTCTTATTGCGGGACAAGAGCACCCAAGCGATAATGTCCTTCTAGGTTCTCCTATCCTATTTTCTTGGTTTTCTCTTTTGTTTGTTTACTTTGGCTTTGGGTCTTTTATCATCTTATTTTCACAACCTAGGTCATATTCTTTTGTCACTATGTTTCAAAATTCAAACAAAGAATTCATATATATATATATATATATATATATATATAACGTACTAACTATTCTAAGGGGCAATTGGGTTGTCATTTATACATCTACCACACACACACAAGAACAAAATAAGGACTGAATTTTGGGATACATTATTCAATGCATAGGAGAGGCTATTATGAATTCCATATCACACATTCTTACATTGGGAAAAAATAGTTGTATTTTACTATTTTTTGTGTGACTGACACTAGGGAATCCTAGCTCAAGGGACATAATTTCAATCACACACCACAAGAACTACATGGATTCTGAAATGTAGTGTAGTGCTTGAAAACAAGATCATATCGGTGTGACTAACATGGTCAGCCTGACTCTCTCATATGCATTTTTCATTCATTCTAATGTTTGTTTATTAGGGTTTGTTTTTCAGGGAGGAGTGTGATAGAGTAGAAGTGTAGTGAACTTAATGTAACCTACATCGAGATAAAGGTGACAAGAAGTGACACAAAAAGAATCAAATCCTAAGTTATCCCACATATACTAACATTCATAATAGATATTATTGCCTAGGTTCCCATGTGTTTTCCTAGGTACACATGTTTGTGAGATCATCACATGTCAGTTTCAGAATCAAAGATTACACAACCTACAATATGTGTGTTCGATCATTCACTGAGCCCAAAATCACCCAAACCTATAGTGACAAGTGGAGTTGTTCTACAAACTCTATGTATCACTCTTGTTTGTACTTATATTAGTTAGATATTGTATGTTATTGTTATTTTATATTATTAGTAGTTTCCTTATCTTAGATTTAATTTTATTAAATCAATGTCTCACTATTTTTAGTATATTCATCATCAACTTGAGTACATCGAGTGCTCTTTCACTACTTGGACCTTCATATAATAGGTATGAAGATCATGACTCTCCATTTAATAGTGTTACTTTCTCAAAAAAACTCTCATATGTGGATGATGTTAAGACTGCTATTGATCCTCCTCTTCCTTCTAACAATATTTCCCACCACCAATAAGAAAATATTACTTTTAAATTCACCCCCAACTTCATAAAAAGTTACCATGTGAAGGTTTTTAACTACTTGGGAGATTTGACACTTGCGCCTAGTGGTAGAGGCAAGGTTTTACCGAGACACTCACCAACTACTTGATTAATGGATAATTTCAATATTTTTAACACTAAATATTGCATTTTTAAATAGAAAAACTTAGCACTTGGTAATTAAAACCCCACCTTGTTTGTGAAATCATGGCATTATTTGAGTCCAAGTCTCATAGATGTTATTGAATGCAAAATTATGAGATGTGATGGTGAAATATTAGAACTTGGGCTCAATACAATGCGATTCATGGAGGATTGAAAGTTGTTTGAAGATTTTGATGCTGATATCTAAGATGTAATTGTTAAATAAAGAACATTGAATGAAGGTTGTAGACTTGTAAATCAAATGCATAGTGTCGATGGGTATTGATAACTATAAATATCATACAGATTGTATGACATTAACAATAATTCAAGGATGGATCATGTATAGTACAACACCCAATCCAATAATAATAAACGAGGACACTAAAATTTCGTGTTTTATATAGATTCAACACTCTAATAATCTGGTCTTTGTTAAAAATGCAAAATCCAATTATCATATTAAAAATCCCAATAGTTGCACAGTGATGGATTGATGAAGAACAAGACCTATGTTTCAAAATGGTGAGAATGAAATCCAATGTTATATAATCTTGATGTAGAGTGCAAACACAAAGTTAGATCCAATGAAAGTGTTTGTTAGAATACCTAATACACAAATGAGTTTGTTGAATATTTAATCTTGATACTTTTTAGTTTGAATTTTTAATTTCCCTCTCTTCAACTACTTATCCTGACATTTATTGCCTCTTTTGAGAACCCAATTTTTAAATGCTTTATTTTTGAAAAAAAATTAGAGGGAAAGACATTAAATGTAAAAGACTATTATTTAATTAATGAAGGTAGTTATATGCAAATACCTAGAAGACAACACATACAATATTATTTTTGTAGTAGAAAAAATAATTATGCATAACAATGCATATAAGAAATAGAGACTTGAATAAATACACAATAGAGGAATTCACAACAAAACATTGTAACATCATATAGAATAATATAGAAGTAGATATAACATATCATAACATGGGTAGTTCATGTGTGCATCAATCGAACAAAGCAACAACAGATCATGAAAACAAAGTAGCAAAGTAGAAGAAGAGTATGTGAGTGTGAAATCAAAGCAAAGCAACTCTATATATCTACGTATTAAATTACTTTAAAATTAATAGAAATTCATTTGTCCCTTTTTTATATGTTGTATTATTGTTTTATTTCTTTATTCTTATTTATTGGCAACCACATTTTGCTAACAATTTGGTATCAAAGAAGGGGCTTTTGAGTTTGATTTTCCATGGCTTCTAGTAGTAGTAACTCATGGTAACAACCCCTAGTATTTGATGGCAAGAACTATGCCATTTATTTTATAAATATGAAGACATTTTTCTCTTCATAGGAGTTATAGGAAATGGTGGAAGGAGGATACATAGAGACACCAGATCGACTACATTTAATCCACTTTTACAAGCCCAAAATAATATTTTTAAGGAAAATAGGAAGAAGGATGCCAAAGCATTGAGCTACATTCAAAATGAAGTAATTGTCTTAGTTTTTTCAAGGATAACAACTACAAACTCCAAAAAAACATGTGATGTTTTACAAAATGCCTATCAAGGTAGTGACAAGGTAAATATGGTAAGATTACAGGATGTTAAGGAGAGACTCGAGACCATGTTAATGAAGGAATCATAATCAATCAATGATTTTTTCACAAGGACAATGACCATAGTAAATAAAATGAGGACAAATGGAGATGTTGTTGAAGATCATAGGATCATAGAGAAGGTATTAAGGAGTCTTCCAACCAGATTTGATCCAATTGTTGTAGCAATAGAAGAGTCCAAGGACTTGAGACAAATGACATTTGATGAATTGATGGGTTCTTTGCAAACCCATGAACAAAGGATGAGTAGGACATACATCTCCTCTAATGAACAAGCCTTCAAAATAAACATGAATGTGAGAGGTAGGGGGAGAGGAGCCTACAATATAAGAAGAGGAAGAGTTTGCAACTAGTAAGAAGGTAGAAGGCATAATCATCAAGAGCCACGTCTTTAGAGGAAGAGGAATGAACAAAACTTATAGAGATGGTTCTACACAAAGTTATGATAAATAAAACATCCAATGTTATTATTGCAATAAGTATGGACATTACGCTAGTGAATGTAGGAAGAAAGAGTACGATATGATATTTCATAATGTAAGTTATTTTAATGAAAAAGAGGCTGAAATTGTAAAGCATGAAAAGGGTGGAAATTTCTTTCTAACTCACAATGTAGCTAAGAAAATCAGAAAAAAAAAAAATTGGTATTTGGATAGTGCATATAGTAATCATGTGTGAGGAAAAAAGGAATGTTTAATGATTGTAGCCTAGTTTTTACCACCGACAGGGCCAAGGCGCATTGGCACATCACTCACCTTTAATCGAGCGCTCACCCAAAACATGCAAGGGTATCAGGTTCCTCTTTTATGTCATCTTATTCTAGAAGTTAGCATGATTGTACATATAATCTAGATCCATAACAAATAATTAAGTATATTGCATAACATAAACCAAATCTAGATCTTTAACCATTAAGAATGAATACTCAAACAAGAACCAAGATTAACTTTACCATACATGAACCAAACAATGATTTGTCTACAATTAATATCCAGCGAAAAAGATCCATTATATTAATTGTTGTAAAACATAAAAGTTTTTACATACATTAAAAATTCATCATGGGTCATGTGTGTGTACGAACCAACAACATAACTCTACAAAACATGGAACTACCTAAACCATACAAATCAATACATATTTATAGGGGTGGGGACTTTCCCTTCATCTCCCATGCATCTCTCAAAAATAGGTTACATGCTAATAATATCCATGCGCCACTATAAGCTAAGTATAAAAAGCATGCAAGATTTCTAACAATAGATCTACTTTAGTTATCTCTTAGTTTAGATCCTATTATTAGCTTGGAGCCATGCATGTCGATTGATCTTCTGTTTTCCCAAAATAGCCTTTATGTATTCTTCAAGTTTTCTAGAAGATGTGCTCCACACTCTATGTATATCTTTAGCTCTTCATTCCAAAATGGGATAAGTGTTAATCTGTTTCATGCAACCTTGTTCTTATCTTTGCGCACAAACCTTGTCATCCTCACGCGCTCTTCCTCATGTGTCTTTCTTCTACCACATCTTTTGTGTGCACTCGACCTCTATTCGGGACTTAGTCATTTTTCTATGCTCAACATTACCCCACACTAAATTGGTTTCGTCATCTTGAAAGCGTCTACTCTTCCAAGAAAGAATAAAGAATGAAAGAATAATGACCTCATGCACGGCTTACACCAAAGAATGAAATAATTTTGCTACTTGTACAAGGATTGGGAAATCCTTATTCAATGATGCCTCAATCTCATTCCATGCTTCTACCTCACTCTGTGTTTGTTTGAAAAAATCCCCTATCATTGCATTAACTTCCTCAAATGTAAGCTCTTCACCCTTAGCTTTAAATGTGTCAACAATATTTTCCAGTTGTTTGCTAAGGTCTCACAACAAGGCCCATTCTACATGTCACCTAGGGATACAATTCCTTTATTTTATTATTTATAGAGGCCCTCAAGACTTTAATTGCCTCAATCTTTTTTTTACTTCTAACAGATTTTGTCACGTTCGCATGATTTCCTTTGTTTTTGGTCTGGAACTCTTTTAAATTTGCCTCATGTGTGGCAACCAACACACTTGCCACCCTATCTCTGTCTTCATAGTTGTCATAGACAACTTCAACCATATGAGCCACAGTTTTCATTGCAAGATTCTCGGTGTATTATGTTATGGTCACCTCAAGTGTGCTTTCTCCTCCCCTTTCTTCCATGCCATAACATCTTTTACCCACTCTAGTGCAAGGGGTTTCTTTTGCATTGTGATAATGCACGTCAAATCTTCTAGACAGTGGAAGGTTGATTCATACTTCTGCGAGGGGGAAGCCAGATCTGGGCATGCCAATAAAATAGAGTATACTATCATATCTCCTTTTTTTATTCCTCGCGCAACTTCCCTTCTCTTCTCACAACTTAACTTTTAACTCGCGCAATAGTCTGTTCCTTTTCCCTTTATCTCCTTGTCTCTCTCGATAATTTATTTATTATTTTCCTCCAATTCCTTTTCCAAATCCTTTATTCTATTATTCCTTCCAAATAATCTTACCTTTATTCTATTATTCCTCCCAAATAATCTTGCCTTTATTCTTTGAACTGACCTTCATTGCAATATAGGGTTCTGAACTTTATGGGAACCTTGAGTTCCATTTGATTTTTTTTTTGGCTTCATGTTTTGATATAAGCTTGTGTTGGAGCTTCGTGTTGTTTGGTCTAGTGTTTGGAAAACTTATGCAACGTTGAGTTGTTGCTTGAAGTTTGTATTTGGCACTGTACTCGTATTATATTACTTGTGAAGTTCTAAAATTTTGTGTGAAGCTCGTGTTCAACACTGTACTCTTATTTGACACTTGAGTGTTATGAGCTTTTATTTGGATCGATGTATTCGATTATGTTCTGGTATTTTTGTGTTGGGTTATTCTTGTATTAAAAGTTTAAAGCTTATAATTCTTTTATTGAGCAACTTACTCACCAAAAAATTGGGTGATAGCTTTATTGAGTCGTTTTGTAATCTCTTTGAGATTTGGAACTGGAACATCTTATTTAAAAGAATGTGGTACTTCTGTTTTTATGATTGTATCATCTTCTCTGAGATGGTAATGGCATGATATTTGGGGGTATTCTTTCCCCTCTGTTTTGAGGAAACTCGTGTTCTGGGTTGACTATTTTTTTAAAACTAAGTCTCCTCTATCACAATTTTGTGGTTGTGAAAGTCTTGTTTCAGATTTTTGTTTTAGTTGCATTGGAGATAGAATGGGACATCTTCTGACTTAAACGTTTTTGGGTTCTTTCTCTCTCTTCTAATCCTTTAAAATAATTTTGGGTCTCAGTGGAAGGTTGAGTTATTACCCTTGTACACTGAATTTATATGGGAAGGATACTTTCTCCGTTCAGTTGTTTTGTGCATAGTTATTTTGAATCATGAACTACTTACTCTTCGTATTAAGTGGTGAAGCATTTGTGAGTCTTCAGTCTTGAGTTTGTGGATAATTCTGAACTTGTTAGTTTACTATTTTGGGATTCTATTCTTGTTGGATACAATGAATGAGTCCTTGGACTTCTTTTAAAGAGAGAAAATATATATTCTCTTGGGATCAATATGCTATTTTTGGAACTGTAATATGTTTTTCATTCTGATTTGATTTGAAACTGAAAATTCATTTGTTTAGTTTAATGAAATGATTGATTATTTGGACCTTTCCAAATAGAGATTCATTTTTTCTGTCTCTTTTGATAAGCTCATTGATTGAACTTCTCTACACTCAATTCTCTTATGAGATGGTGATTTCTTTATGGCTTATTGGTCTACTTTGTTCAAATCATTTGTTGTAATGATGTAGAAAGATAGTAGCTAAGTCGGTTCTACTAATAAGTGAATGCATACTTGTTTGATCGACTATTGTTGACTAAGCCTTGCTTTATTTGGATGGATAGGAGTAGGTTTTGTCTCTTGTACTCTATCTTTTTGGGTGAACTCAAGTAGAGATTAACTCCTTTATGGGACTACTTGATTTGTGAACGTTGGTTTCAAATCTTTGATTGATAACTTCTAACATGCAAAAGTAGAATTAGAATTATAGTTAGATTGTTTTGATTTTCTATACCTTCTTGGATTGTTATGAAATTCTATTTAGAGGTATATCTTAAATGTTGAATTTATAAGATTGTTATCCCGAAAGGAAACAGATAATTCATGTTATGAACCTAATCTTCTTTTCGGATGTTATGAGTTTGGGTATGGTACATACTAGTTCTTCTTATTCTTTGCTTAAGATTTAGGTGAATCATCCTAGAATGAACCATGTTGTAAACACTTCTTTTGTCTTATAGAAAAGATAAATGTTGTATTCTATTAGGATAGAATTATGAAATAATGGGATGGAAAGATCTATTGTTTGTTTAAAAGTTATTGATAGGATCAATTGAACTTTAAGTTTTTAGGCAGATGTTGTGGATTATATTCTTCTCTTCTCTTAAAAGTGGATCTAGATTTATTATTGTACTTCTTTTTTGTTTGGTATCACTTATGCTTATTGTATGATATATTAATTATCTCATTAAAGCAAAGTGTTGCTTTAATGAAACAATTAGTGGAATGCACTTTGTTTTAATGCTTAGTGCTTATCATGCTCAGTTCATTAAACTAACCCATGCTAGCAATTTTTGTAGATGGACATCATAAGTGATAAAAGAAGGAAAAAAATTATATGATGCATTGGTTGATATAAGTCTGATTCTTTGTAAAGAATTATGATTCATTCTTTAGTTGTATTGAAAAAGAAAAGTTGTATACTTTTTAGAATGAAGGTTGTTGTTATGTAGTATGCCTAAAGTGCATAGTCTTGTAAATTTATAAGTTTATAATGATGAATTACGAGTTGTGATTTATTTGCATTGGTTGTGTAAATTATCTCATACTTTTATGAAGGAGATGGAAGTTCTATCTTGTTGATATTCTTCATATTATATTATGCTTATCTTTTTATCCTTTGATATGATGTGTATTATGGGAATTAGTTCAATTTCCCTTATAATGATGTAGCTTGTTAAGTTGCATAAGATGATGTGTATTATCTAAACAATTTAACATAGTAATGTGATGTGTAATGAACATGCAGTAAGAACTATGGATATTGTGAATGATAAACCCTAACACTTAATCATGTAGAGGAAGACTCTTCCTCTCTCAAATGAATGTAAACCAAAAAGGATTGGAGATATGATTATTAATCATTAGACTTCATTTTGTATGAAGTCTACTTTAGTTGGACCTATGCGGTTGTTAAACCTTCCTAAATGTTAAAATACATTTTATTGAAAACTTATGATATTGTTGTCCTATTTTGGTTAATTGCTAGTTAAACTAAGTAAATGAACATTAAAAGAAATCATAAGTTAAGGAAGTTCTTCAATGACTAAATGAATCAAATTTAGAAAAGAACTTATGGAGTGTTGGATTAGGGTTTAGTAGGGTTGTTGTAATCAAGACATAATCCAAATTAATAATGTATTAATAACCTCCTAGGGGTATGTACATCTCGATGAGGCAGTTTCTATAGGATGTTGGCACACGCCAATTACAGGGTTGTACTTTCGAGAAGACTTGGGTCTTCTCGAGAATACAACGATTGCAGTTGATATGTGGCAACACCCTTCTGCATTGATCATATAGATCTACACACAAATAAGGACTTGAACTTAGTTTCTCTCTAGGTCAAGTTAGTGGCATGTTAGGATAGGTAGTAGCTTTTAATGGCTCAGGGTACCTTGGCACACCTAGTTGACTTAGGTCAACTGAGTATGCCCATATACCCTAAGTCATTGTGAGTGTCTTCCTATAATAATTTATGTTTATAACTAGGGCTAAGGTTAAACCTTGGGAAAGTGGACTGATGGTAGTTAGTAAATACCATTCTTGATAACAGAGGAGTGAGGTGAAGGACATATTCTAAAATGACGAGTATGTCGTCCAGAATAGTGACATACATAGTATGTTGAAAATATTTGGCCAAAGTATTGCAAGTTGTTGGTTGTGTTGTCCTATGTCACCAAGTTTAAAGCAATGTGATATCAGATGAATATTAGTAACAAATATTTAGATATGTTCTTTAAACAGATCACTCAGTACTGGTTTAGGGTAGGAAAACCAAGTATACGAAGTAAACGATAAGTATTCAATACTTAACATAAATAGATCGGTAGATCACCGAGTTAAGAAATAAATAGATCGGTGATCTACCGAGTTATGAAATAAATAGATCGGTAGATCACCGAGTTATGAAATGAATAGATCGGTGGATCACTGAGTCATTTACAGATTGCATATGGTTATCTATTTGAGATTGATTGGCATGGAATGTTTGTTCTAAATAATTCTTTATTTAGAACAAAGAACAATATGTTAAAAAAATCCCTTGTTTCTAAAGTCTTAAAATGGGAATGTTACATATTGGTATCAGAGCTCAAGGTTGAAACTCTTGGACCTACTGTGTCCATAATCTGATGAAACTTAAATTTTCTTATTAATAGAAAATGGTTAAAACAAGAGGAAATGTTGCAAATAATCCTCTGCCAGAGGAAGGAGCAAAGAACTTCCCGAAATTAGATGAGATCCTTATTTTCCCGTTGGACACAAGAGATACTCTTGGACCTCACCGTGTCCATAATCTGATGAAACTTAAATTTTCTTGTTAACAAAAAATGGTTAGAACAAGAGGAAATGTTGCAAATAACCCTCTGCAAGAGGAAGAAGTAGCAACTGCCCATAAACTAGATGGGATCCTTGATGCCCTATTGGACACAAGAGATCATTTGGCTATACTTGAACAACAAGTAATGGGAAATGAGGAGGAAGAAGATGCTGATAACAATAATCAGCCACCTTCGGGGACAACACCAATGAAGGTGTTAATAATAACAATGTGAACATACATGTTCATCTTGAGAACAAAAAAGCTAGGCTAGCAAGCGAACTCACTAATGATATAAAAATGATAAGCCCACCCAAGTTTGATGGCACCACATTAGGAGATGGGGCTGAGAATTGGCTCGATGAAATGGATAAATACGTTGCAATAAGGAATTTCTCAGAAGAAACAAAGGCGATATGGGGAGCATATCATCTTTCTCACGAAGCATCTTCATGGTGGGATAATCATAAGGCTGAGTTAAATATTGATGAAGCTAATATCACTTGGGATCAATTTAAAGGATACTTCAGAAATGATAGTTGCCGCAAATTTAATATGATCGAAAAAATGACCAATTCTAGAACTTATCTCAAGAAAAGCTAATCAGAATCGAGTAATGGGAACGGTTTACAAAACTCCTTAAATATGTACCTCAATACTAAACTGATGAGAAGTTCAGGATATGGAAATTCATCATGGGATTGAATCCTATTATAGGAGGAGAGGTGGATGTTCACACCCAACCATGATGGAAGGGGTTGTTGAAAAATCCATAAGGCAGGAACAGAAATTAAAGGCAATTTCTGCTCATAAGGAGGAAGTAAGGAAGAAAGTTCCCAACTCCTCTACATCATCTCTTGCACCTAAGAAAGGACCATGGAAGAAATTTGGAATGAAAATTAAGAAAGAAAGCAACAAACAAGTTTGTTGGTAATGCATGGAACAACCTTGCTAAGAACAATAATAATGGACAGAAGTCCTATGGGGGTCAGAACGATAACTCTTGAGGCTAGAAATAAACTCGAGTCTAGGAAGGGACCTATAGGAGGCTATTATAATTGTGAAAAATATCATTGCATGAATCAATGTCCTTTAAAGAAGGATGATCGAAATCGAAGCACTAGATACATGTTGCAGAGGTGACGACAAGCAAGATGAGAAATAGGCCACGCCCATAGAAGTTCCGGGTAAGTTATTTGGTTTACCTATAACTATTATTTTTGATACCGAGCTACTTGAATGTTTTATTTCTAGTAAATTAGCATCAAAACTAAAAAGAAAAGCTAGAAACATGGATAAAACATGGACTGTACAATATGGAAACAATGTTGTTCATACAGTTAGTATGTGTCTTTTTGGAGCAGTCCTTGATTTACCTAACTTTTCCACTGAAGTTGATCTTTATGTTGCACCTTTGGGGTCTTATGATGTAATCATAGGTGTTAATTGGTTAGCAGAACATAAGGCTAAAGTGGACTGAAAAACACTAGTTGTTTAGATGACCTACAAAAAATAGAAAAGATTTAGGGTGTGAAACGTGAGATTTCTGTTAGAAAACTGTCAGCTATGCAACTTAAAAAGGCCAAAAATAAAGGTTGTACCTTATATGTAGTAAAAATTACTGAATCAACAGAAGAGAACAGCAATGTTATGGAATGATATCCGTTGTTATGAGACTTCAGTGACGTATTTCCAAAAGAATTTCCAGGTATTCCGCCCAAAAGGGATTTTTATTTCATGATTGAGATCAAGCCTAGAACTGAACCT
This sequence comes from Taxus wallichiana var. yunnanensis, assembly GCA_018340775.1. NCBI lineage: Eukaryota > Viridiplantae > Streptophyta > Pinopsida > Cupressales > Taxaceae > Taxus > Taxus wallichiana. Next base: position 11,613,425 of record JADAXU010000057.1, on the reverse strand, counting down.
ATTTCTAAAGCACCGTATCAAATGACTACTATAGAATTAGTAGAGCTTAAGGCTCAGTTGTAAGAAATTTTGTCTAAATTTTTGATTAGACCAAGTGTTTCACCTTGGGGAGCACCTATAATTTTTGTGAAAAAGAAGGATGGAACCCTTAGATTGTGCATTGATTACAGAATGTTAAACAAAACAACAATCAAGAATAGATACCCACTTCCTAGGATTGATGATTTATTTGATCAGATGCATGGAGCATCAGTATATTCTAAGATAGATCTTCGATTTGGATATCATGAATTGTGAATTAAGGATGAGGATATTTATAAAACAACTTTTAAAACAAGGTATGGACATTATGAGTTCACGCTTTTACCTTTTTTACTAACTAATGCACCTACAAGTATAGGGATAATTTTAGTGGCGAATATTCATAATATGGCAAAAATTTCATTTTAGGGAAATTTGAAAAGGTGATTTTTTCAAAGCGGGTCGGTGTCCTATTTGCCTAAAATTTACAGTATATTTTTTTGGGGTCGGCTTCACCTACATTTGAAAACATATCCTATAAAAACCTAGGTGATTCTCCAGGTAGTATACTACGGTACTACCACCAGTACCTTACAAATACCGTGAACTCGCATACTCTAAGCACTAGAGATTGATGATATGTGTCAATGTATGACAAAGGGGTCAGTTCTGAAGCGCGACAAGGATATAGTTGAAGCGTGACAAGGAGGTACTACAGATGTGTGATAAGGGGGTAAGTTTTGACATACGACAAGGAGGGTTTGCAGACATGTGACAATGGGGTTATTTGTTAACGTGTGACACTAACGAGATAGTTGACGTGTGACAAAGAGGTACTACGATATTGACGCATATTAGACACATGACAAAGATTTTGTTGACGCACAACATGGAGATTTTTTGATGCGTAAGCATATGGCGGAGAGGCTGCAGATGCATGACAGAGATTTGTTGTCACGCGTCAAAAAATGCAACAAAAATTTCTCGTCGCGCGTCTAGGTCTTATATCACACCACTTGAAAATCAGGAAAAAAAAATTCATACAACCCCAAAAAAATAACCTTCCCATGAAACCAATTCCGGGGATATTCACTAGGTATTTTCCACCTCCGATTTCCAAGAGGTCTCTTAAAATGAACCCTGCTACAACATTTATGAATTTAATGAATAATATCTTTCAAGAATACTTGGAAAAATTTGTGCTCGTATTCTTGGATGACATTCTCATATATTCTAAAAGTATTGAGGAACACCATGAGCATTTGAAGATAGTTTTGGAAATATTAAGAAAGAGACGGTTATTTGGTAAGCTATCTAAATGTTCTTTCTATGACACAAAAGTACACTATTTGGGACATGTAATAAGTAAGAATGGAATTGTTGTAGATCCTTCAAAAATTATAGCTATAACTGAGTGGTCTCCAATAATGTACATGAAGTTAGAAGCTTCATGGGACTTGCTGGCTACTATAGGAAATTTGTAAAATATTTTTCTAAGGTGGTTACACCAATAACTTCTTTACAGAAGAAAGATAAAAAAGTTTGTTTGGAGTGAGAAATGTGAAATTACATTCAAAACCTTGAAGGAATAATTAACTTCAGCACCTATTCTTTCAGTACCATATCCTAATGGATATTTTATGATGGTAACTGATGCTTTTGGTGAAGGTTTAGAAGGCATTTTGTTACAAAATGGTCATTTCATAGCTTACGAAAGTAGCAAACTTAAGTTACATGAGTTGAATTATGTTGGACATGATTTAGAGCTTGCTACCATTATTCATGCACTACAAGTTTGGAGGCACTACCTACTTGGTAAACCTTTTGAATTGAAAACTGATCACCTTGGACTGAAGTATATCTTCACTTAGCCAAATCTTAATGCAAGACAACGAAGGTGGTTAGAGTTTTTGTCTCAATATGATTTTGACATCAATTATATAAAGGGTAAATAAAATAGAGTGGTTGATGCTCTAAGTCATAGGAAGCACATTTCTACTCTTATAACGTTAAGAACTCAGTTTAAGGATGAAGTAAAAAGTGTTATGGAATCTGACTCTTACTTTCAACAAGTAAAAGCAGCGCTTGCTACAGATTCAAATGATTTGAGGTATAAAGGTTTTCACTTTGATAATGAAGGAATCTTACGATTTGAAAACAGAGTATATGTACCTTTGCTAAATGATTTGAGAAAGAAATTGTTAGCAGAATTTCACAATTCACCTTTTTTTGGACACCTGGCATTACAAAAATGCTTGCTGATATAAAATAGCAATATTTCTAGAAAGGAATGAAAAAGGATGTTATAGACTTTGTGACACATTTCCTTGAATGTCAACATGTTAAAGTGGAACATATGCACCCATCCGGTTTGTTGTATCCTCATAGCATACCGCAGTACAAGTGGTAAGTAATAAGCATGGATTTTGTACAAGGGTTACCTATGTCAAGAAATAAACATGATGTTATTTTGGTAGTTGTTGATAAACTAACAAAGGTAGCACATTTTATTGTTAGAAATCTGAAGGATGATTCTCCTATTTTGGCTAAAAGATTTGTACATGATATTTTCATATTACATGGAGTACTTGAACTAATCATATCTAATAAAGATCCTAGAATGCATGTCGTCAAGGTTTTGGAAAATGCTTAATGCAGCTCTAAGAACTAAGTTGAATTTCAATTATGTGTATCATCCGAAAATGGATGGACAAGACTAAAAGAGTAAATCAAGTTTTAGAAGATATGTTACGGATGTATTGTATGGATCAACAGTATAAGTGGGAAGAGTATCTTCCATTAGTTGAATTTGCATACAATAATACATATCATGCTTCTCTTAAGATGGCACCTTTCAAAGCATTATACGAAAGAAAATGCAGAACCCCTATTAGTTGGGATAGCATGGAGGATAGAGAGGTAATTGGACCTGAAATTCTTACTGAAATGGAACAACAAGTTAAATTAATTCGTGAACACTTGAAAGAAGCAGTAGATAGGTAAAAGAGTTATGCTAACTTAAAGAGGGTTGATAGGAAATTTGAACTTGGTGAGAAAGTCTTTCTTTGGGTTAAACCGAAAAAAAAGTTCTATAACTTTTGGAAAGGCTGCCAAGTTATCACCTTGTTATGTGGGACCTTTTGAGATAGTTGAAGTAATCAACCCTGTAGCTTATCATTTAGCATTACCTCCTGCTTTGTCACGAATGCATGATGTTTTCCATATTTCTTTACTTAAGAAATACGTATCAGATTTATCACATGTGTTAAATTGGAATTCATTGCAGGTCTAGGACCCAGGAATAATCGTGGTTAAACCCACATGAGTGTTGGAAAATTGTCAGTTGCATTTAAGAAATCATGAAATAAGACAATGTAAGGTCCAATGGGACCAGTTTAATGAAGAGAGTGCAACTTGGGAAAACCTTGAGGATATGAAAATTGCTTTTCCATATCTATTTGAACAAAATTGATTCTGTTGACTGATAAAAATTTGTGATTTTATCTTTATATTACAATAAGTATGCCAGTTTTGGGTAGATATTTATTTGTTTTGAATAAACAACTATGTAATGCTGATTTCTGGAACTTAAAAATTCTAATATGTTTTTGACATATGGTAAGAAAAGTGAATAAGTTGATTTTCCTTGATGCAAACTCTTAAAAAATGAGATAATCATCAAAACAATGATTCTTTTTAAGAGAGAAGAATGTAACACCCTCGACAATTGTTATATTCCTCTTTTGCAGTTCAAGTGTTGACATGTGATTTTCTGGATAAAGATGTGTTCTTTTGACTGTTGAAGATCATGCTTGATAAGGATAAATAATTTTTGTTCTTAAAAATCATTAGACTAAAATCGTATGGTTATCAAGAATTCATTTTCACTATGGAAAGGTGAGTTGCAATCTGGCTTTAAGAGTTGCAGACTTATCCTTTCTTCTGACTCATCCTTGGATCAATTTCAGTGATCCAAGGAATATTTCAAATCTTCTTCATAGAATGAATGGTAAATTGACATTCAGTAGTTTGAGGGACATAGAGGACTGAACTTTGTATGTTACAAATTCTTTGGTCTTATGTGAACGTGTTTTCATTCAGCTGTATGTTTGTGCTTGGGTCTTTGGTGATTGATCTTAGTAGGACATTAAGGACGTAAGCAAAATTCAATTTATTTCATGATAGAGGAGGATTTTAGAGTCCTAAAACCTAAGGATTATCCTAACAGTATCCTAAGCTAGGTAAGAACACCTATGTTCTAGCTACGTTTACTCATTTGGATTTTATTCTAACCTAAGCCTCTTATTCTATTTTGTTGGGTTGGCGTCCTAACCTAAGCATTGTGCTAAATGAATAAGGGAAGGATTACTAAAGTAATGTTAGGCTATTTTTAACTAATACCTAATACTAAATGGTTATGAATTGAATCTAACCTAAGGTGGGAATTACTATTGGCAAATGTTTTAAGACCTAAGGTGGTAATTGCTAGACTAACCTAAGTTTTATGGGATCCATCCTAAACTATTAAAAGGGAACCTAAGGGTCGCATGTCTCTAAGGTGACGGTTCCAATGGCATTTAAGTGAGTTGATAGGGTTTAATGGATAGTGGTACTACCAGTTTTGGCAGGGGCTAGTTAACTTTAGTGGAGGCATATGTGGAAGCTCCACTAAAGATGGAATTGCATGTTTGGATGGAATTGGCCTTCGCCAGATTTAGGAGGTAGTGGCAAGGAAAGATAAGTGGGAAATTTGGAATTAATGGCATTGATGGGCCTCGGTTTTGTGTGTAAACCATCTTGGAAACTTGGAAGGCAGGTTTGTAGGAGGTTATTTGGTTTTGCATGCATTGTGGATTTTTCTCTACATGGAGCTATCTGGTTCTTCGAACCAGATAGTTTGACCTTCACTTCAAAGCTATTTTTGGTTTCTACGGTCTATTTTTGATCGAAGGAAAGTATATGAGGCATAGGAAGAAAAGATGTTTGATTGTTGATCTTTTGTGGAGGAGAAAAAGAGTTGGAAGCTCGGCTGAAGTCTCCTTTGATTTGGTAGAAGCACTATCAGGCATGATAGGCTCTAACCATTAAGATTCTTTGCTTTCTTCTAAATGATTCATTAGAACAACTCTGCTCTCATGAGATTCATGTTTTCATGTTTGACTGGTTATTTTCTTGTTGGGTTTAATGAATCTTTGTGATGTTTGGATATGAATCCATGGAAAAAATAATGTTGTTTTGGAAACTTTCTCTCTATGCAAGTTCTATGACAACATGCATGTGAAGCTTGTATGCGAAACTTGTTTTGTAGCTTTGTTTTTCATTCTAGAACTTGTATTCGAGGTTGTGTTTTTAACTAACCTTCGTTCTTGATATAGGGTTCTAAACTTTATGGGAACCTTGAGTTCCATTTGATTTTGTTTTTGGGCTTCGTGTTTTGATATAAACTTGTGTTGGAGCTTCGTGTTGTTTGGAACCGGTGTTTGGAAAAATTATGCAATGTTGAACTGTTGCTTGAAGTTTGTATTTGGCATTGTACTCGTATTATATTACTTGTGAAGTTCTAACTTTTGTGTGAAGCTCGTGTTCAACACTTTGTACTCTTATTTGACACTTGAGTGTTATGAGATTTTATTTGGATCGATGTATTTGATTCATTCTGTATTTTTGTGTTGGGTTATTCTTGTATTAAAATTTTAAAGCTTATAATTCTTTTATTGAGCAACTTACTCACCAGAAAACTAGGTGATAGCTTGATTGAGTCATTTTGTAATCTCTTCGAGATTTGGAACTAGAAATGTCTTGTTTAAAAGAATGTGGTACTTCTATTTTTATGACTTGTATCGTCTTCTCTGAGATGGTAATGGCATGAGATTTGGGGGTGTTCTTTCCCCTCTATTTTGAGGAAACCTGCGTTAGGTTGACTATTTTGTTTGAAACTAAGTCTCCTCTGTCACAATTTTGTGGTTGTGAAAGTCTTGTTTCAGATTTTTGTTTTAGTTGCATTGGAGATAGAATGGGACATCTTCTGACTTAAACGTTTTTGGGTTCTTACTCTCTCTTCTGATCCTTTAAAATAATTTTGGGTCTCATTTGAAGGTTGAGTTATTATCCTTATACACTTTGAATTTATACGGGAAGGATACTTTCTCCGTTCAGTTATTTTGTGCTTAGTTCTTTTGAATCATGAACTAATTACTCTTCGTATTAAGTGGTGAAGCATTTGTGAGTCTTCAGTCTTAAGTTTGTGGCTAATTCTGAACTTGTTACTTCACCATTTTGGGATTCTATTCTTGTTGGATACAACGAATGAGTCCTTGGACTTATTTTAAAGAGAAAATATATATATTCTCTTGGGATCAGTATGTTATTTTGGGACTATAATATGTTTTTCATTTTGATTTGATTTGAAATTGGAAATTCATTTGTTCAGTTTAATGAAATGATTGATTATTTGGACCTTTCCTAATAGAGATTCCTTTTCTCTGTCTTTTGGATAAGCTCATTGATTGAACTTCTCTGCACTCGATTCTCTTATGAGATGGTGATTTCTTTATGGCTTGTTGGTCTACTTTGTTCGAATCATTTGTTGTAATGATGTAGAAATATAGTAGCTAAGTCGGTTCTACTTGATAAGTGAATGCATACTTGTTTGATCGACTATTGTTGACTAAGCCTTGCTTTATTTGGATGGATAGGAGTAGGTTTTGTCTCTTGTACTCTATCTTTTGGGTGAACTCGAGTAGAGATTAACTCCTGTATGGGACTACTTGATTTGTGAACATTGGTTTCAGATCTTTGATTGATAACTTCTAACATGTAGAAGTAGAATTAGAATTGTAGTTAGACTATTTTGATTTTCTATACCTTCTTGGATTGTTATGAAATTCTATTTAGAGGTATATCTTAAATGTTGAATTTATAAGATTGTTATCCCTGAGAAAGGAAATAGATAATTCATGTTATGAACCTGATCTACTTTTCGGATGTTATGAGTTTGGGTATGGTACGTAATGGTTCTTCTTATTCTTTGCTTAAGATTTAGATGAATCATCCTAGAATGAACCATGTTGTAAACACTTCTTTTGTCTTATAGAAAAGATAAATGTTGTATTCTATTAGGATAGAATTATGAAATAATGGGATGGCAAGATCTATTGTTTGTTTAAAATTTATTGATAGGATCAATTGAACTTTAAGTTTTTAGGCAGATGTTGTGGATTATATTCTTCTCTTCTCTTAAAAGTGGATCTAGATTTATTATTGTACTTCTTTTCTATTTGGTATCACTTATGCTTATTGTATGATATATTAATTATCTCATTAAAGCAATGTTGCTTTAATGAAACAATTAGTGGAATGCACTTCGTTTTAATGCTTAGTGCTTATCATGCTCAGTTCATTGAATTGACTCGTGCTAGCAATTTTTGTAGATGGACATCATAAGTGATAAAAGAAGGCAAAAACTTATATGATGCATTGGCTGATATAAGTCTAATTCTTTGTAAAGAATTATGAATCATTCTTTAGTTGTATTGAAAAATAAAAGTTGTATACTTTTTAGAATGAAGGTTGTTGTTATGCAGTATGCCTAAAGTGCATAGTCTTGTAAATTTATAAGTTTATAATGATGAATTGCGAGTTGTGATTTATTTGCATTGGTTGTGTAAATTATCTCATAATTTTATGAAGGAGATGGAAGTTCTATCTTGTTGATATTCTTCATATTATATTATGCTTATCTTGTTATCCTTTGATATGATGTGTATTATGGGAATTAGTTCAATTTCCCTTATAATGATGCAGCTTGTTAAGTTGCATAAGATGATGTGTATTATCTAAACAATTTAACATAGTAATGTGATGCGTAATGAACATGCAGTAAGAACTATGGATATTGTGAATGATAAACCTAACACTTAATCATGTAGATGAAGACTCTTCCTCTCTCAAATGAATGTAAACCAAAAGGATTGGAGATATGATTATTAATCATTAGACTTAATTTTGTATGAAGTCTACTTTTGTTAGACCTATGTGGTTGTTAAACCTTCCTGAATGTTAAAATACATTTTATTGAAAACTTATGATATTGTTGTCTGTTTTGGTTAACTACTTGTTAAACTAAGTAAACGAACATTAAAAGCAATCATAAGTTAAGGAAGTTCTTCAATGACTAAATGAATCAAATTTAGAAAAGAACTTATGGAGTGTTGGATTAGGGTTTAACAAGGTTGTTGTAATCAAGACATAATCCAAATTAACAATGTATTAATAACCTCCTAGGGGTATGTACATCTCGATGAGGTAGTTTTTGTAGGATGTTGGCACATGCCAACTGTAGGGTTGTACTTTCGAGAAGACTTGGGTCTTCTCGAGAATACAACATTGCAGTTGACATGTGGCAACACCCTTCTGCATTGATCATCTAGATCTACACACAAATAAGGACTTGAACTTAGTTTCTCTCTAGGTCAAGTTAGTGGCATGTTAGGATAGGTAGTAGCTTTCAATGGCTCAAGGTACCTTGGCACACCCGGTTGACTTAGGTCAACCGAGTATGCCCATATACCCTAAGTCATTGTGAGCATCTTCCTATAATAATTTATGTTTCTAACTAGGGCTAGGGTTAAACCTTGGACAAGTGGACTAACGGTAGTCAGTAAAGACCATTCTTGATAACAAAGGAGTGAGGTGAAGGATGTATTCAAAATGACGTGTATGTCATCCAGGAATAGTGACATACACAATATGTTGAAAATATTTGGCCAAAGTATTGCAAGCTAGTGGTTGCATTGTCTTATGTCACCAAGTTTAAAGCAACGTGATATCAGATGAATATTAGTAACAAATATTTAGATATGTTCTTTAAATAGATCACTTAGTACCCGGTTTAGGGTAGGAAAACCAAGTATACGAAGTAAATGATAAGTATTCAATACTTAAAGTTAACATAAATAGATCGGTAGATCACCAAGTTAAGAAATAAATAGATCGGTGTTCTACTGAGTTATGAAATAAATAGATCAGTATATCACTGAGTTATGAAATGAATAGATCATTGGATCACCTGAGTCATTTACAGATTGCATATGGTTATCTGTTTGAGATTGATTGGCATGGAATGTTTGTTCTAAATAATGCTTTATTTAGAACATAGAACATTATGTTAAAAAAATCCCTTGTTTATAAATTCTTAAAATGGGAATGTTACATACTGAGAATTCTATCTCAAGTATAATTACTCATTCCCACACTGTTTCTTGTTTTCATGTGGTCTATCCCACATGTGCACTTTGTGCCCTACTTGTTATAGGAGTTTCCTCTCTTTCTATCTTCTTTATCTCTAACTTCTTTCTTCCTACAGGGTCCTCGGGACATAAACATCATCTTCTACATATGCACCCTTCTCAAACTTTGGCCATAAATGAATGTAAACCCTTGTTGTAGTTGTCCTTGCAATTGGTATTATAATGGGCTTGATAAATTTTATGTCATGAGAGACATGCTTTTCTACATACGCACACTTATTTGGATAAACAAGTGTTCACCACAATGCACGATGCTCTTGATCTACTTCACTTAAATCAAACCTCAATTTATTGGCCTCCTTGAATCTATTAAGTGTGCTCTGGAAATATTGCACTTTGAAGGCAAAAGGTTATTTGCACCATGGGCTCTTTGTACCATCGAGTCATTGTAAACCTACCATGTAGAACTACTTGATAAACTACAAAATTGGCCTCATCCCATACCAAAGGTGGTAGTTTCTCAGGGATCCTCCATTATGCACCAAAAGCATTATGTATTTGCTTGTATTATTTATCCAAGCATGCCTTATAGCAGATGTCATAATATCACAAGTATATACTCCAAATCTCTTAGCAAGGGGAGCATCTTCCTTAGGATACTCCCAAATGTTGTTTTTGGCCCATCGAGGCACTCCAATCTCGAGAAAAAAATGGTAAGTAAAATATTATTGTACATTATCTTGTCTCCATATCACATGTCATCAATGATATCATCTACAATGAAGGCCAATATGTTGTAGATGGTCTCCTCTGTAATCTTTCTTTATACGTTCAACCACCTTCATTAACTCGGTTCCATCGTTATTTCTGTTCAATTTTATAAATAGGCACGAGGCCATCTTCATGACTGGGTCATTAATCTTTACAATGTCAAAGGCCCACCCTCCTTTCTTATACTCATACTCTTTAGTTGTTTCTTTGAAAACCTCATTGTTGCCCAAATCAACATCAATTTACTCTACATTTCAGATGATTCTAGTGAAGTGTGAAATTAACTGTGGAGTTATATGCATCCTCCTTCCCACGCAGTAAAAATAGTCTTTATTTACATGCGACATAAGCCACTGGTACAATCTCTCAATCTTTCCGACAAATGGTAGTTCATAAATTTGTAAAATTCCAACCTTCTTCAATGTCTTCTGCACTGAGTCATCATATACCGAGTTTTCATCTTTTGTTCTTTCACCTTTGGGGTGAACCAGCTCTAATTCCATTTCCTTCTCAATCGTATAAGTTTGATGGTTATAATCACTTATAACCATTTTGCACACATGGGACACCCACTCCATTCCCATCAATACCCCATATGGGTATTGCATCTCTGAATACCATTCCTCATTGAAACTTATCATCGCAACTAGTTTTCCCTTGCCCTTCTTCTTGGGTGAAACAGTTCTTCCTCTCCTTGTTCTATTCTCATTTGGTCAAGTACTTGATTACTTCTACCTTTTGTTTTCTTCTTACAATCCCTCAAACTTAGAACCATACTCTTGCACAACTCTCAGTAATCCATTCCCTAGTTCTTCAAACCCTAACCAGATAACTTGTGTTTCCTCATGCCACACCATCCAAACTCACAGACTCCTTTCAAAAACTTTCTCTACTGATGGTCATGTCTATCTCATGCAATTTGGTTCAAAAATTCCATTCTTCGTAATCATTTGTTCGCACCAATTCTTAATGTAACACCCTAAACTATTGTTACTTTCTCCTTTGCGTTCAAGTGTTAATATGTGATTTTTCCATATGAGGATATGTTCTTTTGGTTTCGGGAAGTCATGCTTAATTTGGTTGTGTCTTTTCTACTCTTAAGATTTTTGATTGAACCGAGAATATGCTTGGATTCATTTTCTTTCATTTCTCGCATATGAGTGCAATCTGATTTCTGGGAAATAGTAGACTTATCTATCTCTATGACTCATCCTTGGATCAATTGCATTGATCCGAGGAATGTTTTAGTTATAAGCGGGATGAACAATTATGTATTGACATTTCGTGAATTATTAAGCCTGACTGAACTTAGAATATATATATGTTCTTTAATCCTCCTTCATTTGAGAATAATTCCGTGCGGTGGAAAGTTTTATTGGATTCTAGAATTGACCCTAGCAGGTCATTACAGTCTCAATTTGGTTTTCAGCCATTTATGGCATTGGAAAGAGATAACCTGGACCTTAAGCCAGGTAAGATGTGTGAATCTTCCTATCTAAGCTTTTATACTTAAATGTGAATTCTGAATCCAACCTGGAACGTCTTAGTATCACTGATTTTTTGAAATGTGATGTTAATCTAACCTAATTTCAAAACTATGTATTGTTGGGATGTTACCTAAGGGTTGTCTAACCTATTGTTAAGGTAAATGACTAGGGTTATATCCTAAGGTGTTAGATTTATATTACCTAAGATCTACCCTTAGACATTAACCTATCCTAAAACTAATGGCACGAAGGGGAACCTAAAGGGTCGCATACACGTTGGCGATGGGTTCCAAGGAATTTATGAAGAGGATAAGATTGATTTAATTCTATGGACTTGCCAACTTTGATAGTGGCTAGTTTGATTGGCGGAGGCCTAGGTGGCAACATCGCTAAAGATGGAAACACATGTTATTTTAGTTTTGGAACTCGCCAGACTTGGCAGGCGGTGGCAAGTAAGATTGGGCGGGAGATTTGGCATTAATGCAATTAATGTGCATGGGTTCGTGAGCCCGGATCGCTTAGGGAGGCATGCAAAAATATTTTTGTGTGGTTGTTTAATTTTTCATTCACTCAGTTTTCTCTCTGCATGCACACTGGTCTTTCAAACCAACAGTTTATACTTCATTGCATGGCTATTTTGAGGTTTTCAGATTTATTTCTATTTCGTGGAGAATATATGAGGCATGGTGGAGGTGGAATTTTGTTGTTGAACCTTTCGTGGAGAAGAAGAGAAAGAACGGGCTCAGCCAGAGGTCTTATTCGATTTTGCAGCGACACTATCAGGCATGATAGGCCCTAACTGTTAAAATCTTTGCTTTTCTCTAAGTGATTCATTAAAACAACTCTGTTCTGATGAACTCTGAGTATTTATGCTTGTCTGATAAGAAGAATATTTCATGGGTTGTGTGTACATTTAAATTTTGGGTTAAATCGGAGGTTGCTTGATTCTTTTGGAAATTTGTTTGCATCTCTTTCCTCTCTCTGTGGTATGTGAGTATTGAGTACCTCTGGTAATTGTAAAAGGCTTGCAGTGGATAAAAGTTGTAAGTGATTTAGACTTCTTTAGAGGTCTTTATGGTTGAAATCAACCCATCTGTTCTCGTATGTTGGAAGTTTAAAACTTGTTTTAGTTGGATGGAAACAGTGTTGTTTTTGTGTATACCAGCCTATGTTATTCATGTTTAACTAGTAGTTGTTTGGCCTGTGAATAATTCCTGAAAGGTTTGTTGGTAACATCCTATGAAGCCTTGACTGCTATAAAGTTTTCGCATTCTGAATACGTTATATTTGCATGCTAGTCTGTACTTCTCTGAGTAAAGCAATTGACTATTTCTTTTTAAAGATCACGGGCATTGTGGATAAGATAGTATATAGTTAGTCATTTAGTTTTGCGTAAAACCTTGAATGATGACTACACCGGCATACATAGGAGGAACAATATGAGAATGAACTTGTATTCTACCTATGAAGTTTTTGTTGTTTGGAATAAGCATTAAAAAGGAATTTGTGTTTATTATACGAGCAAACAAGTCTGTAACTTGTAGTCTTTTCTTGCATGTTTTGTGAAATCTTGTTTTCATGACCATATTAACGATGGTAGAAACTCTTTCAAATCCACTTTAAAAGTTGACAGGTTTTAATGACAACCAGTTCTTACATTTTGTTTGAAGTTGGAAATTTGGTTGAACTGTTTATGATACAATTGGGAAACGTGAAATTACCCTATCTTGATTTTAAACTGGAATGGTTCAAGTATATGAGAAATGTAGTCTAATTCATTCTGATCGGAATTATATTCTGAGTCTTGATCGGTTTACAATGTTTATGTTAAATATAGATCTTGTTTTTTTGAGTGAAATTAAGTATTAGAACTGTTCAGCTTCTCATTCCTAGTTGGTCAAATAAATGTTATTTATATCTTAGGAACTTGATTTCATTCTAAACTTGTTTCCAGTAGGGTTTAGATCGTTACAGTTACCTTTGAAATAAAATGAGAAGAAGCAAAAGGGGTTAAAAGAAAAAAAAAAGGGAAGTCGGTTATTTTAATACTCTTTTCCTTAATGGGTTATTGTGCTTCTTCCTTAGAACTGGTATACTCAAACTGAGTAGTTATGAGAAGACAGAACTGTTTAGCAGTTGATAGAGATAATTGGGATGGGGGTAAATCCTAAATCTTATAAGACTCCTTCACCATGTCTAGCTGGGGTAAAATCTTGTTGTAAACCTCATGTTTGTTATTCTAATTGTAACAAGGAAATTAGTGTTTATTGTCTTGTATTCTTTTCATTGATGAACATTAGGAAGACTAAGGTAGAAGATGGGATGACAAAAGAAATTGAAGGTGGTAGATAATCCATCAATTCTGTTTGAATTTCTTGTATGACCCTATTTCGATGAATACCTTAAAATGGTTAATTTTTTTTAAATAGAAGACACTTTAAGAACCTGTTTAAATCATGGTATAAGTGGTATTAACCTTTCGGATGGATATGTACTGGTAAAATGAATAGTCCTTCCTTTCTTGCATAAGGTGAGGAGAATCATCCTAAAAAGATTGTGGTGGGACTACCCTTGTAATATTTAGGTTATGATTAGAGTGAAGTTACAATTGATAGATGAAAATCAGTGAATTTTATATCATTAGATTTATCATGAATGTAACTGCTGGAAACAATCATACTTAATATCTAGGGCTAGTATCATAGAATTTATCCTATCTGCTTTGTTGAAACAGTGTGCTATGACTCTTCTTATATTGATATTGCATAAAGTTTATAGAGTATGAAGTTATTATTGTCATTACAACAGGGTTATTTTTATGAAACAGTTATTGGAATGCTCTTGGTTTTAATAATTAGAGCTTATCATGCTCAGTTCAAAGAACTGACCCGTGCTAGTAATTTTTGCAGATGGACTTCATAAGTGGTAAAGGAAGGAAAAATCTTATATGATGTATTGATTGCTCTAAATTGATTCCTATGAAGAATTCTGATCTGATTTCTAAATTGTATTATGTAAAGAAAATCTTCCTCTTTTGTTTGAAGGCTATTGTCTTAAAGTATGCCGAAGTGCATAAGTTGTAATTATATAGGTTTGGAAATGAATGAAATAGTGAAAGAATTACCTAAGTGGATTGTGTAACTTATCTTGTTGGGATGATTTTCTTATTATCTACATGATTGAGTGTGCATTCTTATTGTTATTATACAATGGAATATAGATGAATTTCTTAGGTAAGCCATAGCTAATTATGTGGCTGAAGACTACATTCGTGATTAGTGATTCTTTATAACTCATGATTGTGTTTTAACCAAAACTATAATTAAGAACACTACATTTATAAGGAACATTGAGAATGGGCTATGCCCTAAAATGTAACTATAAGAAGAAGAGGACATTCCTCTTTTGTAATGCACAAATAAAAAAAAGAATATTTGGTTATCAATCACTAAGACTTAACAGTATTAAGTCTGATACGTTTCATCCTATTAGGTTGATATATTTCCTTCATTGGATAAGTTAATTAAAGACCCTTTTGTAAAGCTGGACCCTAATTACAAAGGTAACTTAAAGAGTGTTGGACTCGGGGTTAGGGAGGGCTGCAAATATATGAAGTCCTGTAACCCAAATATAACCTAACGTAAGTAAATTTCTCTGAGGTATGTACATATTTTCGAGGTTGTTCCGTAGGATGCTTGACACACGTCAACTGCCAGGTTGTACCATCGAGAAGATTAGGATCTTCTCAAGGATACAATAAGGTAGATGACATGTGGCAACACCCTTCTGCATTGATTGTTAAGATTTACACACTGGAACTTGATCAAGATTTCTCTTCGGGACCGATTAGGACCATAATCAGGTTATGTGGAAGCCCTTTGAGACTCAGGGTACCTTGGCACATGGGGTTAACTATGGTTGACCCAGTATGCCAAATTATCCTTAGTCTTTAAGAGCCCCTTCATATCATGGACTATGATGTTAATCCGAACTAGAGTGAAACCTTGGGGCAAGGGGACTGACAGAAGTCAGTATAAGACGTTCTATATAACAATAGAGTGGGGTGAAGGATGCATTCCGGATTGACGAGTATGTCGTCAAGGAATAAGTAATACTGAAGATGTTATAAATCTTTGGCCAAAGTATCGCAAGCTACTGATTACATTGTCCTATGTCACCTAGTCTAAGGATCGCGATGCCGATGAATAGTGGTAACAATTATTCAGATAGGTTCCTTGGGCAGAGCACTCAGAACCCATAATAGGGTAAGAGAACCATGAACATGAAGTGTTCAGTAGAAAACTTCAAGCTCAAAGTTACACATGAATTGATCGGAAGTTCACCGAGTCATGGAATGAATAGATTGGTGGTACACTGAGTCATTACAGTTGCATATGGTTATCTGTTATAAGAATGATTGTTATGATATTTGTGTTCTAAATTATGTATTTAGAACAGAGAACATAGATCGTACAAAAAAAAATTCCTTGTTTCTAAAGTATTAAAATGGGAATGTTACACTTAAGGATGCCCTAGTTTGTAATATCTCTTTCACAAGTTATCACAAGGTAAAAATAACTCACCCTAACTCCATATTTATAGTTTTTCACGTTTTACTACATTAATTACCATGTCACCTACCACTATACTTTGCCACAATAAATTCAATTGTTCCAAGCGCATTTCCTCCACACGCCTAATCACGTATAACCTCCATGACCTTCTGCAGTGCGTAAAACTACATTGGTCATAGACCTCCTTACGTGTGCTTTCAACATAGAAGTACATCAACCATTGCATCCTATATAAAGTAGTTCTCCCTTCCATTTCCTCTCTCACATTGCTCTATGCATTCATCACTATACATGGATTTTTCTTTTGGCATCACCCTATTATCACCATCTTCCTTGACACCTTGTCATTTTCTCGACAACCATTACCACCCCTACTTCGCACGTCACTCGATAGTAATTACATCATTTGATTTAGTTTTTCCTAGGTAGTTATCAAACTTTACACATTTTCCTATACTTGTACTCTCTCTACCCCACACTAAGGTTATGTGTGGTCCTTTGTGCATGAAAAATTTTAGATATTAATTAATTTCTAGTGTACTTATTTCACAAAACATAACTAAATTAACAAAGCATAACAACGATGAAAGGAAACACATATAAGGGAAATGCATTAAGGAAACCTAATCTAGTGCCAATACTAACTTATTACAAACACTCGAGAAGAATTATTTATAGGAGGGCTTCACTTACTCTCGTTGAAGTACTCAAGTGATGTGTTCCATCCAAAGGCCTCTAACCGTAAAGTGCTTAAAGAAAGTATATAAGTTATTGCATATGGTCTCAACCAATGCACTTTAAGTTTTCTAGGGTGGTGCAAAAATTTTGAGTCATAAAGAAGAACCTAATTTCCAACTTCAAGATTCTTATCCTTAATATGCCTATCATGTCATGCCTTCTTCCAAGCCTTTTACGTGTTAACTCCATCATGTTATAGTGTGCCTTTCATCCAACTGCATCAGTTTATCAATGCGCTCTTCAAGTGCTTTCTCATTAGCCAAATATCCTATGCATGCAATAAGCAAAGAAGGTAACATGAATTCCACTAATAGAACAACCTTTGTGCCAAACACCAATTGAAAGGGTGTGGCCTTATTCAACCTCTTGTATATTTTCATGTATTCCCATAGTACAGATAGACTTTATCATCCCAGTCCTTCCTTCCAAAGATCACAAATTTTAGTCAATTTATGGATCAATATCTTTTAAAATCCTCAACAGTTCCATTTTACTAAGGTTGATAGGGTGTTGCTTTATGATGTGCAACCATAAATTATGCCAATAGTATTCTCGATAGTCTCATTAAGAAAATGAGTACCCCTATCACTTGTTAAATCGAAAGGGCACCCATATCGGGTGATAATTGTTTTTCCACATAAAAATTTTAGATGCGCTTTTTTGCAATCCTTTGTAGGCATTTCTTCTCCCCACCTTGTCAGATAATATGTACAAGTTATGATGTAGAATGATCTAGTCCTACGCGCGGATGGGGAAATAGGACCCAAAAATTCAATTTCCCACTTTTCAAAAGGTTCTACACAAGTAATAGGCTTTAAATGCATCTCATATGTATGCCCAATATTTCCAAGGTACTGACAATGGTCATATGCCTTACAGTATTCTTTGTAATCCTTATACAATCTTTCCCACCACAAACTAGCCAATAAAATATTACGCACGGTGGCATCTCCTACATAATGTCCACCTGTAATACCATCATGACCCTCCTCCATAATAGCTTTAAGCTCATGGTCAAGTACACACCGACACAAAACTTCATCCCAAACTAGTTTTTATAAGTCTCCAGTGATTAACATATAAGGCATGGCATGTATAGCAAGTTGTTTCTTTTCCAAGGCCTTCATTCCTTTAGGTGCTACACATGTTCACAAAAAGACAACAATAACTTTTAAGTGTAGACAACAAAATTGGGTCATACTTCCATTAAAACCTCGTTAATTAAATTACCCATATCCTACCCATTCATATCCCCTAGTGCACATGTTAATTGAATTAATCATCTTAATTAAATTAATTAATATCCTCACTTAACCACCTCACCTAGCCACTTCACCTAGACACCTCATCATAGACCTATTCTTAGCATGTTTCTTTTAACTAAGATTCAATCTCTACTTACCCTAACTAATTGAGACTTAGTCTAACCCTAACATTAGATGCCTATTCTTTCTCTAATAGCATGTCCACTTATCTAAGTGCAAAATACCATTTTAGACCCAAACCAATGGAAAAACTTGCCAAAGATAGCCAAGATCTAGCTATTTTGGAAAACCTAGGATTTCCCACCTTAAATAACATCGATTAACCCTAAACCAACGTCGGTCACCCTAACCATCGTTGGTTACCATATATTGATTTTGGAAACCTTGTTCAATGGGTTTTGGTCAATTTTCAAGTTTGGAGAAAGAGATATCTCTACGCAAGCATGAACCAAAGTCTTCTCGAGCATCCAGATGCCTCCTAGAAAGAAACAGGACTGATCTAAAGGCATTTTGCATTCACGGTAACATTCTGGGAAGCATTGGTGTGGCATTGATCACCAGTTTCATAGATCAACCATTGTTATCCTCCACCAACTAGGCCTACAAATACAAGTGGTTTTGATCTACATCATTCTATACTTACTTAGATTGTAATTTCTTTATCTTCATTTGTCAGATCTTATTCTCCTTTACATTCCATCATTCCCACCTTCCTATCAATCCACCCATCCGACCACCCACTACATTTTATCTCCCTACACCCGACTCTTAGGTATTCCTGAGCCTTTTTAGCATTTTTACGAACCTATCCATCCCTCTTCCATTCTATGTGTAATCACAGAGAAGCTCCAAAACCAAGTTTGATTGATTTCCACCATTTTCCTCTACCAACGCGTTGGTCACCTTGACCGTCATCGCTTTTTCCCTTTACCGGTATTGGCCACCAAAATGATGTCGATTACTTGTCTCTTGACATAATTTCACTAAGTTGACCTTATCAATCCAAAAGCTCATAAACCTTACCCAAACTTGGTACCCCACCTAAAATCCTACCACAGACCTTCCCAACTCTCTGTGTAGACACAGAGAGAGCCTGGGCATCTATTTTGACATTCTACCATTATCCACCCTAAACCATCATCGGTCATATCTAAACCATTGTTGGTCTCACTCGACGGCATTGGTCTCTGTGTCTGACAACCTAGCTTAGGACAACAAGCTAATATCCATCCCCAAACTACCTAATCATTTGTAGCCTTTACCAAACCTTTGTCAGACCGGTAAAACTCAAAACCACCTACCCAACCTCCAAATCTGATCATAACCCTACCTATTAGATTAGATTTTCTTATTGTATTTGAATGAGATGCCTAAATCATATCAACTACAATAGGATGTTATTTGTTTACATTATTTCTTGCATTAAATTGTATTAAACAATGGATTGATAACCATCTAGAAGTATCACACTTCCCGGATCTAGCACATGCTAGGTAGTCCACTAACATATATTGTTTAATATTCTTCTTATGGTCTTGTTTTGCATTTCAGGTAGTTCCTCCTAGCCAAAAGGAAGCTCAAGAAATCAGCATTGGATCGGAAGTCGAACATGCACACAATCTTCTAACCGACATCACAAC
The DNA here is from genome assembly GCA_018340775.1 of Taxus wallichiana var. yunnanensis. Classification (NCBI taxonomy): domain Eukaryota; kingdom Viridiplantae; phylum Streptophyta; class Pinopsida; order Cupressales; family Taxaceae; genus Taxus; species Taxus wallichiana. The sequence continues at coordinate 11,593,681 of JADAXU010000057.1, read as the reverse complement.
TAGTATTCCTCCTTAGCCCATCACCTCTATTTGTTTCATTAAATTTTTAAGAATCCGGTGAAACATTTTAGCATTCCTGGTGGGACCCTCTCTTGGGTTCATTACATTTTCTTCATATAGGTAAATCTTTGTGTCTCTTTCTTTTTGAAAAATACACATTTAATCTTCTCCCTGGTAACATTCTTTTCTTCTAATTGTCTAAATGACATTTGTGATTTGGTGTTTAAAATGAATCATTTCTTTCTTCCTACATTTTTATAGTAGTGAAATAGCACATTATTGACCTATTCATCATTTTCTACATCGAAGATAATTGTTGATTTGGGTTCTAAAATTTGTTGCATTTCATCCTTGTATGTTGCATTTTAGCTCACATTAAAAATTGAGGGCAACCTATACGCTTGAAAGTCATGCCCAGCTGATGGTTGACATAATTGAATCATAGAAGCACTTTCTCTTCTCTCTCTTTTCCAAAATGCATAAATAAAATTCACACATCTTCTTAAACAACACCTTACCTAGAAGAAGTTTTCAACGATCACACGATCAGAGGATTGACAATGGGCACCCAGCTGGTTTCTCTGTCTAGTCATTATCTCAAAGAAAGGACCGCCCCCACCAAAACATAACCTAAAACCACCCTTTAGAATTTTCCTCTTCATAGACACCTTCCCAACCAAAAAAATTTGTTCTAAATTCACAAGTCAGTCTTAAATAACATAAGCTAAAAACATAAAATTCACTTATAGGATTGTGTTTTTTCTTATCTTTTTCTAAGTTGTGTTTTTAGTTGTGAGGTTACGTTCTCCACTTTCCTCTTCCTTTCACACTCCACCATCATAGTTGGAGTATTATGACTTGTTTTTGAGTGTGTTAGGGTTCTAATACTATCATCCTCAAACTTCTAGGTTAATACTCCATCTGACTTAATTCACAAAAACCAATTTTTCTTCACTTCTTTAAATTTCACAGTAACCAGCGTCGGTCTAGTGACCATCACCGATTTCCATCTGATTTTCATCGGTTTACCTAACCGGTTTCATTTTCCATCTCTTTTGGTAATTTTACCCAAAAAAGCATTCATCACCTCTTTTGTTCTATTTGAATTCTCAGACATCATCATATCCCCAAAATTATAATATCACAGTCAAGTACATTTCCTTATTTCATTTTCATAATTTTTGCCTCATTTGCTAAAACTATTGATTTCTCCATAGTAACCAGAGATGGTTACTGTAACCATCATCATTCATCCTTTAATCGTCATCGGTTAGTCTAACCAGCATCGATCACTCTGTTTTGATTTTTAATTAAAACACCGACCAAGTTCACCTCCCATAATCTATCCTTTCTCATTTCTATTGTTTTCATGTTATTTATAGAGTATGGTTTACTAGGTATATGCTAATTCACATGGTGTTGACTCACAGCTAAACCAACGCCCTTGTGTTTCATGCTAGCCTTCACCACTTCCACCTAGCCCATCACCCCTTCTATCTTGTCATATGGATCCAACTCATCCCATCACCATTAATACCAACAATGAGGAGTTTGTAAGACTCCTTGACTAGAATCCCACTGCCCTACAATATTATCTCACCCACTCATCTACCTAAGACTCCTCGGGATATTTGGTATATGGAATGCCCGTGTCTATCCCTCCTGCCCTTTTCCCCACTTCCGCATTAACTACCACTAGCTCAGCATTGCCTTCATCCACCTTACCACCTGTGGTGTCTCAATTGGACCCCACATCCTCTATAACTATTGCACTAACGACATCTATCGCACCTGTGGTATCGACCATCCCTTCACCAACCACCTTAAGCATGGCCCCATTTACACCCTTTACCTTGTATATACCAGTTACATCACAACCACCCCTAGTGTTAGAAACCCACACCCCATTTCAAAACCTTGTCCTTTCCATCCCATAGTCTTTACCCCAATTACCACAAGAGTCATTACGACTACCCCACCCACTTACATGCATCACCAACAACCCCCAATCTTGTCTATTACTTATTTGGGATATCTTTCACCCGCATCTATTCCCCCTTCACAGTTCTCATACTTAGTACCCCCATATACTTGGGATGTCGTCCACATCATACATCCATCATCAACCTCCCTTTAATGTAGGAGGCACCCATTCCTCACAACCCACCAATGACCTCATTAGGATGATGATGGAAAAGATGCAAACATTAGAAGCATCAATTTTCAGCTCTCACAACTCCTTAACTTATGAAAAAATATGCAATGAGCCTATTCATCCATCTATCCCCATTCACCATACCATGTACATTGGGAAATGCCCAAGTTCAACCATTTCAATAGTAAATAAGACCCACAACAACACTTGTGGTCATTCAAACATGGGTGCTATCTAATTACTCATGATGATGTTTTACTCCTACGGACATTCCCCATGTCCTTGATAGGACCCACCTTAGATTGGTATAGTGGTTTACCAAGACATTCCATCTACTCCTTTAACCAAGTGGCTCAAGCATTCTTGGACCACTTCTCAATCAATGTCATCAAAAATGTCACCATGACTAACCTATACTCGACACGATAGTATGAAAATGAATCTATCACATATTTCATTTCTCACTGGTGAATCCTTATCAACCAATTAACATTCCAATTACCTCAAGTTGAGCTTATAGATTTGTTCACTAGAGCTTTTTCCAGACACATCTCACCAACTATATAGGTAAAACCTTCCATACCTTCAATGAAGCATTTACCATGGCACGAAAACTAGAAATTCATGTCATCAAAGAGAAGAAAATTCAATTGTGTAAAAAAAATGCCACGTTCAAATCAAATGATGCTTCTTCATCTTCAAAGCCCCAAAGTAATTATTCAAAAGCCAAGGGATCTTCCAATGCGGTAGTTCTCAAAGCTGGTCCATCTCATCCATCTAATCAAGCCAAACCTTCCTCCAATCTTTCTCCCATTCAAACTTTTCAGTTCCGATGGGAACAACAAAAGTACACTCCAATTGGAGAGCCCTATTCTTTAGTCTTGGAAAATCTTCTTAAGGCCGAGCCATTACACTTCCCCCATAAAACCTCATACTGGTTTTGATCCCACTTCCTTGCGCCTACATGGTATAAGGAACATGACTATTGTAATTATCATCATGTCAAAGGCCATAGTGCATGGTAATTGCATAACTTTTAAGAACATTGTCTAGGAAATGTTAGATAATGGAGATCTCTTCTTGGACAACCCAAACGCACCGGAAAATCAAAACTTGCATATCTTTAAGAATTTGTTTCCTAATCATACACCATCCTCTAATCAACATGGGGAATCTTCAACCAATGACAAAAATGTCCGTGAAGTCCATGTTGTTTTCAATATCATACCAACCATTCCCCAATTTCCTCATGTCCCCTCCATCGAGGAAATTCTAGCATGAGCTCATCTACCTATACAGAGGATCCTACCTCATCTACTCCTCACCCATAGAGGAGTCCTCTTCATCTCCTCCCTCACCTATGGAGGATTCCACCATTTCTACCAATGCCATTTCACCACTCACCTCTTGAACCCAACGAACAATCAATGGTATTAACTCTCCTACCCATGGAGAGTCATGCTCTCCTTCCCCTCCACCGAAAGAGGATCCTACCTTATCTCACCCATCATCTCCCCTACCCATGGGGGATCCTTTAGAATGCCACTACCTGTTGGTGACCATTCCCATCAACCTTTTAGGATCTTGTTGATCTTCTCTCACTCTCTTACCCACAGAGTCTGAAGCCAACAAATTCCATGTCTCATAGACATACTTTACAGGGATTGCTACTAAATCAACAATGGCTCCTCTTACAACAATATCATTTTTCACGCTTAGTCACCACTTGTATTATGTTGATAATTCCATGCTTTGGGGATGCCTTCAGCTCCCCTTTTAACCCAAATGCAAATGTCCCTTACTAATACCTCCACGATCTATCTAAAAGTGTTTCAAGCAACCAAATCAACCATGACTATGCTTATTGAAATGGCTTTTTTTTGTCACCCTTTCCTACATCCGAACCTTTACCCATGAATAAAACCATTCCTATGCCTAAGAACCTACCCACACCTACATCTTCTCCCATATCTAGACCCATCACTACCTTGGGTGTCATGCCGACATCAAGCCTTGCCCATCCACCCATTAAATTAGATTTAACCACGTCTTCCCAATATTGCACCAAAATTATTCCTCCACCTAAAAGGAAGACCCAACCTTCTAGGCCACATACACCAGTCTCACCCACCACGCCTTTGTCACCTTCACCCCTTCCATCCATCCTAGGACCTCACCCATCAACCTTGGCCAAAAATCCCCCTACCCGAAAAAATTAAAAGTGAAGAAACATACTTCTTCATCACGATCTTTATTATACCCAATTTTCATGACAACAAACACCCCCACATCACCCACCCGTGTCTTCCTTACCACCTATACCCCCACCAGCTACCATAACTTCATCACTACCTATGAAACTTTCTTCTCTTCAGCCCATACCTTCCACCTGGCCTCTACTAACCACTTTCACCACACCTCCATTATCCCCATGGATAACCCATCCTCTTCCACCATCTTCTTTCCCTTCTACATCACGTACTCCCACCTCACCTTTACCCAAGAAGGTGAAATCCAAGGACAAGAACCCACTACCCTCCAACAGGTAGTTAAACCAACAACACCTTCCATTGTTAGTTCATCTACCATACCTTTACCCAAATAGGTACCATCAAAACCTAAGACAATACCACCTACCAAACCAGTGGTCAAACCTATTCCACCTCCTATAACACCTCTTCCACCACAATCATCCACACCTTTACCCAAACCCACACTCACTTCCCACTATGATCCATTGGCAGGGTCCTATGCCAACATTTTAGCCAACCTCTTAGAGACCTCTGTCATCACATTACTACCACCACTTAGACCCTAAACCCACTCAAACCAAACCAAAAGGGTTTGATGAAACCAAAATTTGTGCCTACCATCATGTGTCAGGACATGATGTAGAGAATTGTAAGGCTCTTAAAACCATTCTTCTCCAACTATGTCCTCCTGAAGAAAATTTTGACGATGATGATCTTCTAGATGAGGACTCTATTCCACCTTCACCAATCACCACACGTCTTCATCCACTACCTATTAAGCCACCCACATCTCCACCTCTACAATCTTTTATCCACTTCCAACATTCGAGATCAACATGGTCCATATTCAAGAGTTGGCCAAACCACCACCTAAATGCCAGTGTGCCCTACTTATTTTGTAAGGTTCTTACCCCACATTAGGATTTTTCCATCATGTCATTATACTACTCATGACATACCTTCTCCATCCACCTCTTTCCCTTAGATTAACATGATCCAAGTTTCCACTCACACCCAAAAAGACAAAGGGAAAGAAAAAGCAACCAGCCCATCCACTAATCATGTGCCTAACATACCAACTACACCCACACCCAAAATCACCATTCGAGGTCCCACATACCCTATTTCTAATGGGTTTTCCCATCATATAATGATAAAACAATTACACCAATCCCCTTTTAAAATGTCTCTTTATATGATTTCGTCCAAACCTCTTAATCTCATCGACAAGCCCTCATGGAGGTTTTTCAATCCATCAAGGTTTTACCTAATGACCCCACACCAGTAGCCTCCATTATCACCCCTCACCATGTTGGCCTCTCTTACCAAATCATCTCCTTCTTCTACCCCCACTCTCACTCATCAAGTGGCCACCCTCGCTTTTCTGATGAGGAGATCGTACCTCTCCAATCAGATGACCCTGATCCCACCCTTTTCATCTCCATCTATATCAATAACATATGTGTATAACATGTATGATCGATGGTGGTGTTAGCATCAACATCATCTCCTCCCATGCATACAACCAAATGCACATACCTACCAATTACATGCATAATAACCCAATTATGTTGCACTCCTTCAATGATGCCATCACTTCCACCCTTGGTACCATCATTCTCCATGTTCGCGTGGGCCCCTGTACTATCCCAAAATTATTCTACATCTTAGAGGGGGAATTCCAGTATAACATGTTACTTAGCCGACCTTGGATCTGTGTCATGGGTTGTGTTCCTTAGACTTTACATCGTTGTGTCAAATTTGAACACGAAGGACATAACTACACCATCCTCGCTAACCCTTCACCATTCAAAACTTGCAACATGTTGTACCAACCTAATGATGTCCTTATACCAATTAAGGCATCTACCACTTTTTCCACTTCTCCTTTACCTACAACCCCATCCACCGATGTTTTCGCTACCTCACCCACACCTACTTCTTCTATTCCCACTATTTTCATGCCTCTGCAGCTAACCCATCTACTAACCCATCTAGTTCCCAACCAACTAATCCTTCTTCTTCCCAATCACCTATTAATTCATCTATTCTAGCTACACACATATCCACTACCGATCCCTTAGAAGGTTTTTTTCAACGCCTCACTATGGGGGAATACCACTTGTATAACATAAACACATTCCTTACTCCACAAGAGTATGGTAACCTATGAAAACATCCTCGTTATGACCATCACATAGGTGAGGTCTTCCCTTACGGTCCTCCCCACCTTTGCACCAACTTAACGTATGGGGACTTGACACTTCCACCTATTCACCCAAGCCCCTTCCCAAACATGACCATTTTCATCTGACCTCCAATATCTCACCAACCATCGCTTTCCCACACTTTCCTTCACTAATGTGCATGGAAAGGCTTTGGCTTTGGTTTTTATGAACAAGTTCATCATACCATCATCCCGTGTACCACCCATAAACACAAAGACCACAGTGGTATTGGCTTTTCCAAACCATCTTCCAAGAAGGCCTGCATCGACCTCATCGAGGATGCAAAAACCTTCTCCACCTCATTCACCAATGTCACCACCTTCACCCACGGAGTTTATAGATCCCGAATCTATTCCTCCTAACTTTTTTCATGAACACCATTTCCCTGGGACCTATGACTTATCAACATGATGGCGAGGCTCCCTCTTATCTTCCCTTCATGTATCCTAACATGATCAATGATGATACACCATCCATTAACATCATTCAATGTTAGGACGATGAGTCTATTCTCACCTACCTTGGTGTAGAATATTCTTATATTCATCAGTCATTACCTTCTGAGATGTAAACCATGTTAAATGAGTCGACCATCAAATCAATATTAACACTCAGGATGACCCACACATTCTAAAGATTGGTCAATCTTTAGATGTTGTTTAACATGAAGCTTTCAAGTTTATTTCTTCCAGATTATAAAAACATGTTTGCTTGGTCCTATGCTAATATGCCCGGTATTGTCCCAAACATTGTGGTCTACAATATCGTAACTATCCCTAAATCTGAACCCATGAAACAAAAGCTATGGAAAATGCATCCTCACATTGGCCTTCTTGTCACATAAGAGCTCCAGTGCCTTCTCTTTATTTCCTTCATCCTACCCATTAACTATCCCCAATGGATTTATAACATCATTCCTGTCACAAAAGTGATAGGGGACTCCACATTTACATGGATTTTGTGACCTCAACCTAGCTTGCCCCAAAGATGACTTTCCTCTACCTAGTATTGACCAACTAGTTGATCTTACCACTGGTCATGAGATGTTATCACTCATGGATGGTTTCTCGGGTTATAACCAAATATTACTCACCCTAGAAGATCAACACAAAACTTCCTTCATCACTCCTTGGGGACCTTCTACTATTGAGTCATGCCTTTTGGCCTTAAGAATGCTGGTGCTACATATCAGCGGGCTATGACTTATATCTTTCATGACATCATGCATCATATATTGGAATATTACGTAGATGACCTCCTTTCAAATCTAAACATCGGGCCAAGTATCTTATAGTATTGAAAGTTAGCTTTGACCGTCTTATCATTTATTGTGTTCACCTTCAACCAAAGAAGTGTGCCTTTTTGTTCTCTCAAACAAGCTCCTTGGTTTCATCATTTCTTTGTATGGCATAGAATTCAATCTTGCTAAAATCAAGGCTATTCTTGAAATGCCTCCACCTACTAACCTTCACCAACTTCATAGTTTGCAAGGTAAGTTGCAATCTATTCATCATTTTATTTTGCATCTTTCCAACCGCTGCCAACCATTTCACCACCTCCTCAAAAAGGACATCTCTTTGAAATGGGATAATGAATTCCACAAAGCCTTTGAGGCCTTAAAATAGTACCTTCTCCAACCACCTGTACTCATTCCTCCTAAGGATAACCAGCCATTTTACCTTTACATTTCTGCTACAGATCATTCCTTGGGGGCCATGCTCGCCCATCGTGACAATCAACACTGGGAGCAAGTGGTTTATTACATAAGCCATAATCTTGACTATGAAACCAAATACACCCACATCGAAAAAATCTCTTAGCCTTAGTTTTTGTCACCACTAAACTTTTCATTACCTAATCAATCAAAAAAACTTTGTTGTTACCAATACTAAATGCTTACATTACATGTATGCCAAACCCTACCAACATCAGTGTGTTGCATGTTGGCTCATGCTTCTCGCTGACCTTGAAATCGAATTCATCCATAAAAAATCTATCAAAGGCCAAACCATCATTGACCAACTTGTAGAAGCACCCCTCTCTGGAAATCAATCCTCTAACTTTGATTTGTCGATGAATCCATTGTTACCCTCTCTTTGACGATACCATTTACCACATGACCTTTTTCTTCATGGTTCCAAATGTCAATGTGGGGTGGTGTAGGCATTATCCTCATTCCTCTTGATGCCGTGAACATATGCCTTTATCTTTAAAATTAGATTCTGATTGTACTAACAATATCATTGAGTATGAAGCACTCATACTAGGCCTTCAAACCGCCATCACCTTAAATGTCAAATCAATTAATATCTTTAGCGACTCTCAACTCAAGTTGTAAATCAAATCAAATGTATATACCAATGTCATAACGAAGGAATTAAAAAGTACAAACATCATGTAGACATACTTTTGACAACCTTTTACCATTATGAACTTCAAACCACCCCATGTTCTACTAATAAATTTACGGATACCATGGCCTACCTTGCTTCTCAAATTCCTACCTCGCCTTTTGACTCAAAAATATTTGTCACAGTACAAAGGCTACAATCACCTTCATATCTATCTTGAGACATAAACCTCTTTGGAACCATTACACCTAACCCACAAGACCTTTGGTATAAGAAGTTTTCAAACTACCTTTCCCTATCGATTCTACCTCCCAACCTTACTCGTAATGGGAAACGTGCTTTTCTCAAAAAAATCTCTCTATGTCATTATGGGAGGCCTTCTTTATAAACATGGCTTTGATGGTATCCTCTTGCGATGCCTTACAAGTTCTGAAATTCCCTACACCATTAAGGAGGTTCACGACAGATTTTGGAGGTCACTTTAATGGCCTAGTTGTTGCTAAATACATCCTTCACCTGGGATATTATTGGTCCACCCTCAACTATGATTGTTGTGACTATATCAAACATTGTGTGAAATTCCAGTAGCATGCTAATCTTCATCACACACCTAGTCATGCCTTACAGTCACACGAGACCTTTGGCCTTTCTCTCAATGGGGTTTGGATCTTTTCGTGAGAGATAAATCCTCATTCTTCACAATGCCATCAATGGATTATTACCACTACTGAATACTACACTAAATGGGTAGAAGCCATCCCCCTCATCTCTACAAAAGCTAAGAAAATTTGTGACTTCATTAATCATCACATCATTTTTCACTTCGGTGTTCCTCACCATCTCATCACTGATAATGGAAAACATTTTAAAAAGAAAACCCTACGAAAACTCTGTAATGCTTTTGTCATTCAACTCAATTTCTCTTCACCTTACTACCCACAAACAAATGGCCAAGCGGAATCAACCAATAAAACCCCGAACAAAATTCTTATAAAAGTAGTTGATTTATACTACAAAATATTGGCATATGAACATTCCTTTCTCCTTGTGGGCTTATCATACTAGTATTCACATCTCAATTGTTTCCATACCTTTCTCTCGGTCTACGGTACCAAGGTTGTCTTGCCTCTTGACTTCCAAATTCCATCTCTTTGTATCTCACTCCAAGACATGCTCAACGATGATGACTTTCACCAGGACCGTTTGGCACAACTTGAGTTATTATATGAACGTCGTCTTAATGCTCTTGATCATATCCAAATATTAAAAAAATGTATTAAATTTTCCTATGAAAAACATGTCTATGAGTGAACCTTCCAAGTTGGTGACCTCATCCTGAAGGAAAATCAACATTTAACCAAAGAAGAGAAAAGTAAATGGGGAAAATTTTCTCTTAATTGGCTTAGACCCTATATCGTTGCTCATACCTATGGATCAAGTGCTTATCATTTATCTTCACTCGAAGGTAAACCCATACCTAAACCCCTCAATTCCTTGCATCTTTGACCATTATATTATTAAATCAATTCCTATATCACCTTCTATCTATTCCAAGCTCATCCCTTGAACACCCTTCACCTTTCATATTACCTATTCTTGGGGTCAACTACATCGTAGTCATTTTTGCACGCACTGCAACAAGGGAACCTCATGCGTGTTGGCCTATCACCCAAGAGGGCGCCGGTGCTCACCCGAGGTTCACGAGAGGGAGCCGAGTCTCTCTTTATGTGATTTTAGTGGAAGGCATAATCCATGATCTTGATTTAGTGATTTAAAGGACATGAAAAGCTATAGAGCTCGAATGACTTCTATACCCTTTCAGTCATATCAAAAGTAAAAGTGCTTAATAGAATTAACAGAACTAGGAATTTGTAAATCCACAAATAGACTTAACATTAAAAGAAGGTTCATGATTATATAAGAGCAAAAGCATAATAGAAATATGCAGATATATACAGAGATAAGATCTTAATATAATTATTGTGGTAACCTTATCATATTCATTCATAGCATTACTATAGAATATCACATAAGAGGGGACCGTAGTCACGCACTATATCTGGGATCCATACATGAAGACTTTTGAAACAAAATTTACATTCTCTCCATTCCATTATTACATCCTTCCTATAATCATCTACCCATTTTATCTCATAGTTCTCGCAATAATTTTGTAGAGCTCCGCTTTTTGTTAAGGGCGTGCATATATATATAAGCATCTGATCTCCAACAAACTCCTCTGCAACCTTAGATCTAGCCCCAAGTGTCAAGGTGTGGATCACCTCAGGAGCATGCCTCTCCATGTCATGATTAGCTTTTTAGATCTTCTTATCGCAAGGTATATTCCTTCTAAGACACCCTGTTGCTAGGCTAGAACCTTATCCAAATGGAACACACTCTTCATGTGTTCTGTCCAAAAGGCCGAAAATGGCTAAGTCTCGAACTGTGCTTTATGGGCATGCGCCATTGGTTCTCCAAGAACCCTTTTTGAATCCTACCTTGCGCGCTTTAACTCTCGCGCTTCCTCCATCGTGTGCACCTATGCACCTTTAAGATTTTGTAGCTACATAGCGTCCCAAAATTACCCCACACTTCACCTGTTCTCCACCCTTGGGAACCTTCTCAAAGAATGTAGTAAAAAAAGGCAATGCCTTGCCTTGGAAAAGAATGGAGGGAAAGAATAACGAAATGGGGAAGAGAGAGAATAGAAGGATAACCTGTCTAAAGAAGAAGAAGGGGGAAAATTCAGCCGCAGTCACCTCCAGTGTATTCCAAGTGTTGTACCCTCTTGCAAAGGTCACCAACCAATGCACTCACCTCATCAAAGGTTAATCCTTCCCCCTTTGTGTTTATGGTATCTACCGCCATTTCCAATTCCTTAGCTTGATCTTCCAAGGCATCCATCTTCCTCGTAATGACCGTGTAGAGCTCTTTAAGCCGGGTTTTGATTGAGACCCAAAGGATCTCAATAGCTTCAGATTTTCTTTCTACTTTGGATAGAACCTTTTCTCACTCTGCTCTATTGCCTTTATTATTTTCCCTGAAGTCCTTCAGCTCGGCCTTGTCGTTGGCAAGCAAGCATGCTTGTCACCTTGTCCTAATCCGCGTAATGGTCGTATGTAACCCCAGTAGTTTGTGTAGCTACTTTTACATCAGCAAACACCTTGTTGTATTCAGCTATAAGCACGATGACTTTCAACTTGTCCTCCTACTCCAAGCGCATAGCTACATCCTCTACCGACTCTAAGGCCAAAGGCTGCCTTTCCATGGTGAGGATCCAAGTCAAGTCCTCAAGACACTCTAGGGAGGAACCATATTTTTACGCGGGAGGGTTAAGGTCTAGGTGCTTCATGATAATAGCCTTGGGAGATGAGCTCCACCTTCTTGGAAACTTCACACACTTTAGCCTTCTCCTCTTATAATTCTCACTTGTAGTTGAGCATTGATCAGCTTTTTAAGGCTGAGTTCCTTTGTTAGCTCAACTATTTCTTCCTTCCTCTTCTCCATCAAGTCCTCCAAGACTTTAACCCTGTCATTTCTATAGAAGAGCCTTGCCTCTACCTCCACGGAGACTTTTTTGAGTGCATTACATACTTTCTCATCCAATAGTTGATGTGTGTTTATGATGGGGTTAACCCCCTTTGTCTTGGATAGCTCTAGTATCACCCCTTGGTTAACCTCAAACTCGGGATCATCAAGGTGGGAGTCAAATGCCCATGATAGCATCTTTCTTATGTGTGGGTATCCACCCTCAGGATCAAAGGACTCCATGGCGGTGAGCTCCTTGGTGGGCATGGTACTCTGGAAGCATGTGCGCAAAACTTTGCTAGGGTCATTAACATAACCCATCATTGATTTTCCTTCCTCCACATGTTTACTTCCCATGCACACACCCTTTGGAACAATCACTATAATAATTGGGCCTTTTGTGCTACCCACACTCTTCTCCCTTTTCTCTTCCTTGAATTCACCAAGCACAAGCTCCGTGTTGCACTCCTATTCCTTGTCGACCAAGGTATTAATCATCTTCTCTGCCTCCCTTGTCACTTTTTCATCCACATCCTCCTGAGTGAGCTTGGGCATATCTGGCTCCTTATTACTTTCCCCCTCACTCCTTTCTTCATTCTACACACCTTCCTCCCCTTAGGTTCCCTTCCTCCTTACAAAGATGAAAGCATCGTTTGCATCTTCTGTTTCCTCTTCCTTCGAATCGTGGACATCAATTAGCTCCTGATTTACCTCCAGCTCTTCCTCTTCATCATCATCCTTTTTTCCTATATAGGAATTCATGTCATCTGTATCCTCAAACTCTGGTTCCATCCACTTTTCTTCTTCCTCTATTGAAAACTCTGGAGTCAGGGATGTGGTCTTCTCTTCATCTGAGCGTTCCTCAGGGGATGGTGGCTTCGCAGGTTCTGGGGTCTTCTCCTTGACCACCATCTTCTTCTTCTTCTCGTACATAGGTACTTGTCCCTATGGTACCTACATCCTACTTCTCCACCGCCCTCTATTCCTCTTTCTCTTCCCTCTCCTTACGCTTTGGTGTGGGCTTCTTCCTTCTAGTAGGTTCGTCTGGGATGGATATCTCATCCTCCATGTACATGCCCTTTTTGAATTTTGGCCTTATGCATAGGTAAATCCTTGGCGTTGCTCCCAATATTAGGTAAGGTCAAGGGTCTTACAATATGCACATCATGTGACATGAACCTTTTAATTTACGCATTCTTCTCTGGGTAGACCAGCTTCTTCCTCATTTCCCTATGTTCTCTGTCAAGGGTGGACAAGTCAAGGTCTAATTTCTTCGACTCCTTGTATCTATTTACTCCCACTTGGAAAAATTGGGTAGTAAACGAGAATGGGAGTTTGCACCATGGACTCTAGCTTCCATTGACCAAAATGAACATGCCAATACAGAAGTGTTGGTAGACTGTGAACTCTACTTCTCCTTTGGTCACCTGCGGGGAGTTGTTCAGGGATCCACCATTCAGCCCCAAATGTGTTCCTAAGGTGCTTATACCATTTTCTAAGCATGCCTTGTGTACCCCTGTCATTGATTCACATGTGTATTTCTGAAACCTCTCCATAGGTGAGGGATCTTCAGTAAGATACTCCCACATGAACTTTTCGGATGCATCCGACACCCGACTTCTGAGAACATAATTGTCAATAGAATGTTTCCAAATAAGATCTTTCCTCCCTTCTTCGCGCTACTTATGATTCCATCTATAATATATTGGGAGAGGTTGTATATGGTGCCCTCTATGACTTTCCTATAGACATTCAGCTAGGGCTTGCTCACTTGGGTCCACCTTTCTTGTCCATTCAGCTTGGAGACTAGGTGTGCGGCCACCTTCATCACTAGATCATTGATATCCGAAACGTCGTAGTACCTTGATCCCTTCTTAAATTCTTGGGATGTTATGGTTTCTTTAATTTCCTCCTCATCCAAGAGGTCATCTTCGAGTGCATCCCTTTACAGTTTAGGCCTATGAAGCATGAAATTAGTTGGGGAGTTATGTGCATTTTGTACCCTGCGAAGCAGAAGAAGTCTTTGTGTACGCGCGTCATCAACCATTGGTACAAGCACTTGGGCTTCCCAAAATATGGTAACTTGAAAATTTTGAGAAGCCCTACCTTCTCCATTTTCACCTTGACCATGTCATCAGTAGATCAATGAACCCGTCAGGGTGTTATTTTGATTGTGGGGCGCTTTACAGCTCGGACCATTTCCTTCGTGATTTTACTTGACTAGGTGATTTTAGTTGATCACGGTCATATTTGTTATGTGGGACTCCCACTCTTGCCCTAGAAAAACCCCATCTAGGTATTACATCTCTGAGTACCATTCCTCATTTGTATCTAAGGGCATTTCTTCTTGTTTCTTCTTTCCTTTTCCTTTACCCTTTCCCTTCTTGGATTGTTTGAAAGTTTTCCTCATGCACCCCGTGCCCTAAAACACAAACCCTAATTTCAGATTTTTCTCCTTTGATCATGGTGCTTCTTCACAACGTTCCTCACACCCATGAATCACTTCTACTCTGGTTTGTAGATCCAATGGACCGATTGCACTTAAGTTCTTAGGATTTTCCTTCGCATGAGTCAGTTCTCAAACCCTGACTTTTGAAAGAAAATTTCTCTTCTTGTGTTCACAAAGTTAAATAATGAAATTCCCACTCTTGTATTTATATCTTTTCCCACTTTTATGCATTTAAGGCTAGGCTACCTACCACTGTACGACAATATTTAATGCGGTGTTTTCAAAAAAACCCGACTTCAGCGCTTCTCCTTACGTGCCCAATCCTTACGTGAAAACTTTTCCAACCTTCTAGCATGCAAACAATCCATCTTGACAGAAGACTCTTGTGCGCATGTTACTAGTGCCAAAGGCACTTCTTCCATCCTCATGATTCTTGCTTTCGCCTACCTCATGTTTTTGTGCTTTTTCTCCTTTGTATGTGGATTTCCAATGTAACCTTATTTTTCCACCAACCCAAATCCTCCTAGTAGAATAACTCCAAGTTTCTCTTCATCATCTCACCCCACACTAAAATGATGTGCGGTCCTCTACGCATTCATAAGTCAAAAAGTAATAAGGTTACTGGTGCCCAAAGTGCAAAACAAAACAACCACGTGAAATGGAAATACAAGAAAGGAAAAGCATAAAAGGAAATTCTAAACTAATTGGCAAAAATACCTTATTTACAAACACGAAGCATTATTTATAGTAGGGCTTTACCTACTCCCATTAAATTGTCTAGGTAATTTTTTTCCATCCAAAGGCTTGTAGAATAGCATGTGCTCGAATCAAGGATGTATGAAATTATATAAGGACCCAACCAATGCACCTTCAACTTTCCATGATGGCATAGAAATTTTGAATCATATAGCAATAACATCTAGCCAACCTAAAACTATTTTTTTCTTAATATGGCAAATCATGCCATGCCTTTTACTTTGCCTTCTCAGTTGTTTGGCTCCATCTTGCTAGTGAGCACCTTTCATCCAACTTTATCAATTCATCTATTCTTTCTTCCAGTGCTTGCTCATTATCCAACCCTCCTGCACGCGCTATACGTAGAGATGGTAGCATGAATTCGACCGAAAAAAACTACTTCCACGCTGAACACCAATTGAAATGGTGTGGCCTTATTCAATATTTTATACGTTGTTCTATATGCCCAAAGAACTGTTGACACCTTTTCATCCCAATCATGCCTACCCCAATCACATATCTTAGTCAATGTGTGACTAAGGATTTTGTTGAATGCCTCTACAGTCCCATTTTCCTGAGGGTGATAAGGGGTAGTCTTGTGATGGGCTACCATGAATTCTACCAATAGAATCCTGATGGTTTCATTTAAAAAGTGAGTGCCCCTATCACTTGTTAAACTTAATGGGCACCCATACTTGTGATAATGTTCTCCCATAAAAATCTAGCAGCCATGGCTACTGGTGTAATCCTTAGTGGGCATGGCCTCTACCCACCTTGTCAGATAATCAGTATAGGTAATGATATACCACGAGTTATTCCTTCACGCAACTGGTGAGATTGGTCTGAAAAAATCTATTTCCCATTTCTCAAAAGGTTACTCGCAGACTTTGTGATGAGGTGCAAGGGCATCTCATCCCTTCTTCCAGTTTTTCAATGCACTTTGGCAATGGTCACAAGCCTTTCAAAACTCAACACAATCCTCGGTGAATCATCTCCCACCATAGTCTGGTGACTAGGATCTTACGTGTGGTTGCATTCCCCGCATAGTGTCCTCCAGCAATCCCACCACGAGCTTCTTCTATTATGGCCACGCATTCATGTTCTAATACACACCAGTGACAAAACCTCATCATGGCCCATTTTATAAAAATCCCCATTGATCAACATGAAGGGTGTGGCACGTATGGCTAACCTTTTCCTTTCTAGTGCATTCATCCCTTCGGTGCCACACCTTCCTTGAGAAAAATAGCAATGTCTTTTAACTCGAGGGTGCGCACTACAACCTAAATAGTTGCATGTCTGGCATGGTTTCCTCAATACTTTACATGTCCTCTCCTAAATCAATCCTTGATAAATGATCGACCCACAATTATTCTTTCCAAGTTTTACCACCACTCTGAATTCAAATTCCTGAAATAAAAGTACCCAATGACATATGCGCCCTTGCAACACTGCTTTGTTTACTAGATACTTCAAGGCCATATGGTCAGTGTAGAATATGAAGGGAGTCACCAAAAATATTTTTAAATTTGTGGATCATGTAGATCATTGATAATGCCTCGCGCTTGGTTGTTGTATAATTTTATTCTACTGGTGTCAACTTTCTACTTGCAAAACACAAGGGATGATCAACAATCCCCTCTCCTGGTTGAGCAAGAATGGCTCCCATTGTTGTACCAGAGGCATCCACATGGACATGGAAAGGTTTATCCCATGATGGGAATCATAGAATAGGTGCGGTGATAAGCCTTTCTTTTAGAGTGTCAAATGCCCTCTGTTGTGCCTCTCCCCACTGAAAGGCACTCTTATGTCTGAGTAATATTTCCAAAGGCATGGCGATCTTGGCGTATCCCTTAATGAACTTTCTGTAGTACCCAATGTGTCCAAGAAATCCACGCATGGCACTTTGGTTGGTGGGCTCCCCTAATCCCACAATAACTGCAACTTTCGTGGGATCCACCAGTAAGCCCTCTTTGCATATGATATGCCCCAACAACATTCCAAAAGGAGTTGTAAAGACACATTTCTTGATGTTGAGGGAAATCCTCAACTACCGACATCTTTCAAACATCAATCTCAAGTTATCACAATGGTCCCTGACCAATCCATACACTATCCAATCATCCAAATATACTTGAAGGAACTTGTGGATGAAGTCTTGAAATGCTTGTACCACTATGCACAAAAATACAGCGGGTGCATTCCTCAATCCAAAGGGCATGACCATGTATGTAAAGCTTCCCCACTTGGTGGCAAAAGTTGTCTTTTCTTGGTCTTCCTTGGAAATCCTTACTTGGTGATATCCCGAGAATCCATCCGTGAAGGAATAGACCTCGCGCCCAACAACTCCTTCCAAAATCTCTTCGGTGAAGGGGTGGGAAAAGGATCTATGATACAAAGAGCATTCAACTCCCCTGTAATCCACACATATCCTAATCCACCCATCATTCTTTATGCTAATCACCATTGGACTTATCCATTCTCGATTCCTCCATGGCCTCAATGATACCGGATGCTATCATTTTTTCTAGCTCTTCTTTAACCCTTACGTACATGTTTTGGGATTCATCCCGTAAGGCCTCTTCCGAACCTAAAGATGCACCATCTTTCAAATTTATCCTCAATCTGTTGAAATCTTTCAAACATCAATCTCAAGTTATCATAATGGTCCCTTACCAATCCATACACTTTCCAATCATCCAAATACACTTGAAGGAACTTGTGGATGAAGTCCTTAAATGCTTGTACCACTATGTGCAAAAATACAAATGGTGTATTCCTCTATCCAAAGGGCATGACCATGTATGCAAAGCTTCCCCACTTGGTGGTGAAAGTTGTGTTTTCTTGGTCTTCCTTGGCAATCCTTACTTGGTGATATCCTAAGAATCCATTCATAAATGAATAGACCTTGCGCCTGTAAACTCCCTCCAAAATATCTTCAATGAAGGGGGTGGGAAAAGGATCTATGATAAAAATAGTGTTTAATTCCACCGTAATTCATGCATATCCTAATCCGCCCATCCTTCTTTATGCTAATCACCATTGACTTATCCATTCTCGATTCCTCCATAGCCTCAATGATACTGGATGCTATCATTTTGTCTAGCTCTTCTTTAACCCTTACGTGCATGTTGGGATTCATCATGTAAGGCCTCTTCCTGACCATGTGTGCACCATCCATCAACTTTATCCTCATTTCCCCCAATGAATGGTGGACGCCTTTCAACTCATGGTATCTACCCTAGGAATAAATCCTCAAATTCTCACAATAGATCGATGATTTTGATACTTCCTTGTCTGACCAGTAGTCCCCAATGATAGCTTCCTTGGGCTCCTTCTCTGAGCCGATGTTAACTTTCTTGGTTTTGAGTGGTTTATGATACATGCCCACACATGCATCTACACTATCAACTACCTCATGCGTCCCAACCAAATGGTCGACATTCAGACTCTCCATATCCTCTTCATCAATAACATATACCATCTTTCATTTCTCCTTTTCAAAGACACGCGCACTCGAATTGTATGTCTTCTTATTCCTCCTCATTAAACCATTCTTCCAAGCTAGTTCCACCAAGTAAGTCTACTAATATATCTTCCACCATGGCATAATCCCCAGTGAGGTGCTTGTGACCTCTGACACCTCATCAATCGGTTGCTTGGAACTTCGGTACTCGAATGTGTGAACCAGGTCACCAAGTTAATTCCTGCCAATTTCCTGTCTAGCGGTGAGTTTTAGAATGGATGTACCAATCATGCGCATAACATTGTAGTGTCGAATACAGCTTGTGCACCCAAAGGGAGGGTGGTAAAGCTTCTACGCCTTCTTCCTAGACCCTCTCACATGCTTGGATGTGGGAAGAGGTAGGTTCATTGCCATTGTAATCCTTGATATCGGTGGGTATATTGCTCTTTGATAATCAGACAGTGAGCACAATTCTAACTTCACACCATTCCAACAAGTTTTCGCTATGCACAACCCACCACCTCGTTGTTATACCTATCAAAACATAACCCAACATACCTCATCACTCGTCCTCCCTCCATTGAGCTTCCATTTCTCTCAAAAATACCTCAGGGTATGCATCCCCAAAATACTTGGTTATTGCCTTTCCTCCTAGGTGTCAATTTGTACACATCGTGGTTACCCTGGTCACCAATCCTTTCAGATGTCACCCAATCAATTCATAAGTCCCATGCACCCAATTATCACATGCTATATTGGTAGTATCACTGACAGATTGAGCATCATCAAATTGGATGACTCCTTCTATAGGGTGGATGGTCTTTGGATCTCTTATGGAGTGCACATATATTCTATCCAGAATTCCTCTCCAAGGGGTTCAATATAGGGTGTGTACTTTCCATCAAGTGCGGTATAATCACCCTCTCTTCCTTGTTTTCAAATCTTATGTACCCCTTGTTAAACCAAAGATCTGCATTATTCTTATAGCACCATGGGCACCCAAGTAACGCTAGGAAATTATCTACCTCGGCAAGTGCCAAGACTTCAAAATCCCCAGTGAACTTAGTCCCCTGAATGGTAATGGTCGTATCCTTCAAGACACCTATGGGCATTGCCTTTGTCTTTTTTCCATATAAAACACATTTGAGGATGGTTGTAATGCGAGATGTTCCCATTTGATGCCGGGAATCCAAAGTGAGAACATTAACCTTCATGTCTGTCAATGAGAATGTTGCTAAGCAACCATCCATCCACTTGCATTCAAGTTGATCTCTTTGTCATAATCAAGGTTGTGAGGTGGGAGGTTTACATGCGGGATCTACCTTTAGTACTCTACCCGGTGCATGGTACCTTTCTCTCAACAATGCTCCTAGCAGGGGAATAACATTCTCTGGCCTCGTAGTTTACACACCTCCTTAGCCTCTTCCAAGTCATCCTTTGGTGCTTCTACTATTCTTCTTTTCTCAACTTTTCTAGTTTGCTCTTTTAAGCATTGGATCTCCCCTTGTAAGATTCAAATTACATCCATGGTTTCCTGGTAGACTTCTTTCTAGTGAGTGGGTTTGGCTACTTCCCATGTACTACTTCTTCCCTTAAAACTAGAGGTCTCTACTTAGGTACTTCCCTTGCAGCGCGTAGACTCCACCCTTGTTGTTACCATAACAGGCTCTAGTTTTGATTCATGTATTACTCGTGGGAGCCATTGCATGTCAACCTTCTTAATACTCACCATGGCAACACCCTTATCCTTCTCGGTATTGCTAACTCATATGTTCGTATAACTCTGGGCACTCTTCGTACTTATGTTTTTTCCACACCAGGAGCATTGTAGAAGATCTGGACATTTGCACTTATAATCGTTTGTGGCTCCACAATTAAAGCATGTTCCATGTGAGAACTTACTTCTTCCCCAGCGGTTACCATGGCCATGAAATCCTCCACAAAATCCCCTTCCATGTGCACCTCTATCTCCGTGTTCTTCATACCGATGCTCATCTCCTTTGGAACTGCTGGCAATGCCAGTCTAGCGCACACCAAGATCAATTGCCTCATGAATTTGGTCAATCAATCTACAATCCTTGGTGTGATGTGTGGTTGAGGTACATATCTTGTAATAACAAGATACATTTTTATGGATCACATGCTGTAAAAGGGGGCTTCTACTTGCATCATGATCCCCATGATATATCTCGCAATTTACCGCTTCTGACGCGTGCACGCCTTTCGAGTACATATCCCGTAATTAACCTTTGTGTGCCCTTCTATGTCACAATCTTTACACCACATCCCAATGCGAGTCTCTATAACTATGTTGGTAGATAATTTCTCCAACTGCTTAGCCATGGCAATGATCTGAGCCTCCATAAATGGGCTAACACCAGTGTTAACACTACCAACCACCTCAATATGCAAAGCATCTTCCAACACTTCGCGTGGGTCTGTGAATGTTTTATAAGACAAAGCCCTCCTAAAGGTTGTGATCAACCCTCCAACAAACCACTAAGCATGTTGTGAAGGGTGGATATCATAAGATAGTTTAGATAATAGAGTTTTAAAGCACTCATCATATTGTTGCACGCTCTCTGTCATTCCCTATTGGATTTCCTTGAGAGATCGATGCTCTTCATTCAAACTCAGGTATGTGGAATTCTGCCAAGAACACATTTTTCAGTGTGGTATAATCCACAACAATCTGATGAGGGTCATACTTTCTATACCAACTATGTGCACATCCTTGCAAGGTTGTTGCAAATTGACTAGCCTTTTAATCCTGGGTCATGATCCCCTTCGCACACCATAGTAGCTCACACTTATGCACATGCTCTGTGGCATCTTCTATCCCACTGTAATATGGTAAGTGCAGAGACATCTTGAAAAAGACTTGAGGAGGTGGCTGAGGCCCTTGTCCTCCTGACCTAGTCCCTCAATTTCCTTTGATGTTTCCTCCTCCACTAGACCCACTAGATCCTGAGCCACCAGTTCCACCACTTCCACCTCCAGATCCTCATGTGTTAGGTACTGTGGCTGTGTTTATCATGCCAAGCATTCCCTTCGTCCCCACCGAATAACACGTCGACGGTTTGTGAACTAGTGCCACTCCCAGTCGTATTTCCTCCACCACTTCCTAATGCGCTCCCAAAACCACATGTATATATGCCTTGTCCAAACATTCCACCAAATACTGGAATAGTGTGTGAAGCCATAGAAATCCCAAATGTGAAGTTGTATCTTCTGTGCACTGATCGGTTGCTTCCACTGATATCAAATGGATCAACTATACTTTTCCCTCGTTTGAACAAACCAAGTGCCAAGGTTCGGTCACTAGGTGGGGTCAAATATGCACCAATGACTCTTCTTTCTCCACACAATGGGCTCTCATCAAAAGCTAAGGGGTTCTCTCTTCCATGCTTGCCAAGATGGGGTAGCACAGACTATTTAGGATCCACATCCTCCATGTGAACCTCTTCTCCCAAAAACATATGCCTCCATGAATCCATCATAAATGTAACCTCGCATTGTCTCACAATCTCCCTCTCACGCGCTTCACCATACTTGAGCCATCTCTCCTCCCTTTCCTTTTCAGTCGTTATATTAGCCATCTTTCCCAACTGGCTTCCTCGCCAAGCACTCAGAGTGGTTTAGCCAGCCATTGGGAATGCCTCTAAACTCATGGTCACCATCAATATTTTGATTGCCAAGGGGATAGCCCACAAAAATGATCCTCTGGGCTCCCACAAAAATTCAAACTCAGCAACTTCTGGACAAGAATACGTGAAAATTATGTATTCCAAAGTGTAGCTAGCCATTACTCCCACCAATGATCTATAGCCCGGGTCCACATTATATCAACATCTTGTAAGTTTTGGTATGTTTCTTGGGTCCAAGGGTCCACGTTAGATCAGCATCTTGTAGTTCTCGTATGTTCTCTCCTCTTTTTTTGCTAAGGGCACACATATATATAGGCATCTGATCTCCAACAAACTCCTCTACAACCTCGGATCGGCCCCAAGTGTCGAGGTGTGGACCACCTCGGTCGCATGCCTCTCCATGTCATGATTAGCTTTTTGGATCTTCTTATCGCAAGGTATATTCCTTCCAGGACACCCTGTTACTAGGCTAGAACCTTATCCAAATGGAACACGTTCTTCATGTGTTCTGTCCAAAAGGCCAAAATGGCTAAGTCCCAAATTGTGCTTTATGGGTGCGCATCCTTGGTTCTCCAAGAACCCTTTTTAAATCTGCCTCACGCGCCTACGCGCCTTTAAGATTTGGTAGTTACATTAGCATCCCAACAACTACTAAACAAGAATCATGTGATTACCCATCACCTTTTAACCATATCTTCAATATGATTACCACGGCTCTACTCATGGCATGATTTTCATGGATACTTTTCATCTTTTTCAAGATGGAATCCCATGGTCATTCATCACTTGAAACCATATCTTTCATAGTTAACCTCTATGTGTTATGGTTTTTCTTCTACACAAGAGCCTAATCTTCCTCTATAGTCTTGTCCATGACTTAAACATCCAAAAGAAAAATGGGATTCAATCCTTGAGTCAAACTTCTAGCAATGAGATGACTCCCTCAAAAGGGACATATCTTCTCTCAAAGGAAAATTATACAAAGCTAGTCATATTGCACATAGTCTATCATAAAAAGGACTATACTCACAAAAAAATAAAAATAAAATAAATTATTCAGAAGCTTCTTGCATCGATCAGCTTCACGAAGACCTCAAGGAGATAATCTAATCATCCCATATAGACTTCCCACATCGATCACTCTATCAAAAATAAAAGAAAAAAGAGAAAATGATAAATTTTTCATCATGGACTAGCCTATTGTGATCTTGGGTCTCTTGATAAATAGGCATCTTGTCTTATACCAAGTTATGCTATAAACCAACCATTTTGCACGTCATTGCATTTTCACCCTAATTTCCTCCTTCTCAAGGGACTTACTATAAACACAAAGATTTTGTGATCACGTGAATTTCTTCACCCTTAGCATAGTCAATCATGCAACACATTTAGGGTGTTTTATTCATAAGCCAATCCAAGGTATGGTGAACTCATTATGGTCTTATCAATTAGGCGGATCTTTTTCTCCTCCTACCATTCACCTTCTTCATCACTTATTGATTATCATATACATGACTAGACCATCGATACCTACATTTTAAGGATTCTCCTTTCACTAAGATCAATCGTGCCTAAATGACCTAAACCAAACTAGGCCTCAATGACCTAGACTCAATCATACCTAAAACCTACCCACCCATTCCGCTACATCATCTTATTTTTCCCTAGCTTATGGGAGAACTACATTAGCCTGAGGCCCCTTTTTGCTAGGGCTATGTAGGCGGCACTCTCCGAGGCATGGGGCCCTTGGATTTTAGCTCAGCTACTCTTTACCATAACCAATTTTCCTCCTTTTTTCTCTATTCACATTCTACCTTAGTTAGTTTCCATTTTACAAAAAAACTTGGAAATTAAACAATCATAAAAAAACATACATACCCACCATTTTATAATAGCACCATATCATACATCATCATTTATTTTCCATAAAAATAACTTGGAAAATAAATCAAACACAACACCATGAACAAACCATGCTTAAATGACATAGACTCCACCATGCCTATACCTAACTTAACCATGCCTAAATGACCTAAACTCAACCATGCCTAAGTGACCTAAAATCCACCATGCCTAACTGACCTAGACTCAACCATGCCTAACTCACCTAGACCTCACCATGCCTAACCCACCTAGACTCCACCAATCCTATACTTGACTTAACCATGCATAAATAAACTAAACTCAACCATTCCTAAGTGACCTAAACTCAATCATGCCTAATTCACCTACTTTCCATCAATATAAAAGAACAATGGAAATTAAAAACATAGGTACATCATCCATCTAATAAACATCATCAACTATATAAATGGGAGAGTCTGTGTATCAATACATATATACACAGATACAAATAAATACCAGTATCTCAAAACTCTCAGATACATCCTCACCATCTTACGACACGTAGGTCGGTATAAGATCAAAATCTTCAAACTCAAAAATGACCAACCTTTACCATGGGTTTTACGTTTTAACCCATCAACAAAGTTAACCAATATCGATCCGGCCCTAATCGACATCGGTTCCATGCCCTAGTGTATCGATATCGGTTCACATAAATTATTATTAGTTTCACATGACCGATATTGGTCATGTTGCCTACACCCCATTTGGACTCTCCTCTTCATTTTGCCTACTCTAAATGCCCTCATTACCTCCCACCCGACCTTATTATCGGTTGGGGCATACTTTGGCCCTTGCACTACCCCATTTACACCACCCGCCCTAATAACCCATACCCCACTTTACCCTGTATACCCCTTGAATTACCTATACCTTGGCCTTACCCGTGTCATGACCCATATACCTTGACCTGAACCACTTTTTGGGACCTTTTGAACTTATGTACTCACTATACCTTGTGATGTTGTTACCTATGTTGTTTTAGCCTAACAACCATACCTTGTTTATTGTTGTGTCATTTATCCCAACCAAACCTTTGGTGTATAGAAACATACCTAAATGTTCATGCACTGACCTAAGTCATGCTTGTTGACCATATCATATATCTTGGATACCTTAATCACTTTAACCTTGTTTGGATAAACCTATCGACCTAGACAATATAGATTTTGCAAGCTCTTTAACCCGGTATCATGTCGCAGATCTATATGTTTGTGTGTTCAATTTCCCTTACCTACTACCTTATTTGACCACGACCTATTACCCATTACCCAATTTAACCCTTGCCCAAACTTATTACCTAATTTTACATTTACCCTTAACCCACAAAAAACAATACCCACCTACCTTCTTTTTCATCACTTCCACATTTATCAAACCACTCACCAATTTTGTCTTATACCTCATCAGTTCCTAGTTTGAGGGGGATCACCTTTAGCACTACTTGGGAAACCCCACTTTCACCTATATTTGGGGTAACGACTTCCTATTTTTGTTAGTGTATCTTACAAATACAATCCATGCAATAAAAGGGGCAAAATATAAACACCAAAATTAGGTCAAAATTCCATTAAAACCCCATTAATTAAATTAACCATATCCTACCCATTCATATCCCTAGTGCACATGTTAATTGAATTAATCATATTAATTAAATTAATTAATATCCTCACTTAACCACCTCACCTAGCTACTTCACCTAGACACCTCATCATATACGTATTCTTAGCATGTGTCTTTTAACTAAAGGTTCAATCTCTATTTACCCTAACTTGAGACTTAGTCTAACCCTAACATTAGATTCTTATTCTTTCTCTAATAGTATGTCCACTTATTTAAGTGAAACATACCATTTTAGACCTAGACCAATGGGAAAAACTCACCAAAAGATAGCCAATATCTATTATTTTAGCAAACCTATGATTTCCCACCTTAACCGACACTGGTAACCCCAAACCAACGCCATCACCCTAACCATCGTCGTTTACCATATATTGATTTTGGAAACCTTGTTCGAGGGTTGGTTATTTTTTTGAGTTTGGAGAGAGAGAGATCCACATGCAAGCACAAACCAGAGTCTTCCCGAGCATCCGGATGCCTCCTAACCAAGACCACGACCGATTTGAAGGCATTGGAATTCATGGTAACATTCCAGGAAGCGTTGTCATAGAACTGATCACCAGTTTCATAGATCAACCATCACTATCCTCCACCAACTAGGCCTACAAATATAAGTAAGTGGTTTTGATCTACATCATTCTATACTTACTTAGATTGCAATTTTTTTATCTCTATTTTTCATATCTTATTCTCCTTTACATTCCATCATTCCCACCTTTTTGTCAATCCACCCATCCAACCACCCACTACATTTTATCTCCCTACACCTGACTCTTAGGCATTCTGAGCCTTTTTAGCATTTTTACAAACCTAGTCATCCCTCTTCCATTCTTTGTGTAATCACAGAGAAGCTCCAAAACCAAGTTTGATTGATTTCCACCATTTTGCCTCTCTGACGCGTCGGTCACCTTGACCATCGTTAGTTTCCCTTTACTAGTATCACTCACTAGAATGAAGTTGGTTATTGTGTCTCTTGACATACTTTCACTAAGTTTCCCTTATCACACCAAAACCTCACGAGAACCTTATCCAAACCTCGATATCCCACCTACAATCCTACCACAAACCTTCCCAACTCTCTATGCAGACATAGAGAGAGCCTAGGCATCTATTTTGACATTCTACCATTATCCACCCTAAACCATCATCGGTCATATCTAAACCATTGTTGGTATCACTCGATTGGTATTGGTCTTTATGTCCCGACAACCTAGCTCAAGACAACAAGCTAATACCCATCCCCAAACTACCCAGAATCATTTGTAGCCTTTACCAGACCTCTGCAGACCGGCAGAAACTCAAAACCACCTACCCAACCTCCAGATCTGATCATAACCCTACCTATTAGATTAGATTTGCTTATTGTATTTGAATGAGATGCCTAAATCATATCAACTACAATAGGATGTTATTTGTTTACATTATTTCTTGCATTAAATTATATTAAACAATGGATTGAAAACCATCTAGGAAGTATCACACTTCCCGGATCTAGCACACGCTAGGTATTCCACTGACATATATTGTTTAATATTCTTCTTGTGGTCTTTTTAGCATTTCAGGTAGTTCCTCCTAGCCAAAAGAAATCTCTAGAAATAAGCATTGAATCGGAAGTCAAGATGTGCACACAACCTCTTACTAACATCACAATGTATTCCTCCTTTGCCCATCACCTATATCTATTTCATTAAATTTGTTAATAATTTGGTGAAACACTAAATTAGAGGGCAAGTGGTTCAATCTAAATAGTTGTGCATCATGCATTATGTCCTCAATGCTCTACACATCCTCACCTTAATTAATCATTGTTAAATGATCAAGTCCAAAATTACTCTTTCTGAATTAACCACCAAAGTATAATCAAATTCTGGAAAAAAATAGAATCCAACGGCATATGTGCCCCATCAAAATGGGCTTTTTCACCAAGTACTTCAATACCATGTGATCTGTATAGAAAATAAAAGGTGTTGCCAGCAAGTACTATCAAAACTTATTGTAACACCTTGGACAAACTGTTATATTTCTCTTTGCATTACAAGCATTGGCATGTGATTTTCTTGAATGAGGTGTGTTTCCTTGATTTTTGAAAATCATGCTTGTTATGGATAAATTATTTCTGCTCTTGGATTCTTTAGAATGGAATGATATGGCCTGCAAGAATCCATTTTCACTTCTTATAGGTAAGTTGCAATCTAATTTTGAGAGTTGCAAACTTATCTCCTTTACTGACTCATCCTTGGATCAATTTCAGTGATCCAAAGAATATTTTAAAACTATTTACCAGACTGAAGGATAAATTAACATTCATTAGTTGAGAGACATAGAGGATTGAACTTTGTATGTTACAAATTCTATGGTCTTATGTGAAAGTGTCTTTAGTAGGTTGTATGTTGTGTTTGGGTCTTTGGGATTGATCTCTGTAGGACATTATTAGTGTAAACAAAAATAGTTTGCTTCATGAATATGAAGGGGATCAGGATCCTAAAACTAAAGGACTATCCTAATGGTATCCTAAAATAGGTAAGAGCACCTACTTCCTAGCTACGTCTACTTAATTGGGGTTATAATCTAACCTAAGCTTCTTATTCTATTTTTTTGGGGTGGTGTCCTAACCTAAGCTCTTCTTCTAAATGAATAAGGTGGAGAGATTACTATAGTAATACTATACTATATTAACCTAATGCTTAATACTAATGGTTGTGAATTTAATCTAACCTAAGGTGGAAATTACCTATGGCAATGTTTTAGGACCTAAGGTGATTTATTGTTAGACTAACCTAAGTTTTGGGAAATCTAGCCTAAACTATTTAAAAGGAACCTAAGGGTTCATGGCACTAATGTGACAGTTCCAATGGCATTCACGTGATTTGATTTGGGTTTAATGCATGAGGTACTAGCTAGTTTTGGCAAAGGCTAGTTAACTCTAGTGGAGGCATATGTGGAGGCTTCACTAAATATAGAAATTCATGTTAACTTGGAAATGGCATTTGCCAGTTTTGGGAGGTGGTGGCAAGGAGAGATAAGCGGGAAATTTGGGAGTTATGGCATTAATAGATCTCGGTTTTTATGTGTAAACCATCTTGGAAACAAGGGAGATAGATTTGTGAGAGGTTGTTTGGTTTTGCATGTCTCGCAATTTTCTCTCGCATGGAGCTATCTGGTTCTTTGAACCAGTAGTTCAACTTCTTCTTCTTCTTGGCTATTTTTGGTTTCTCTAGTCTATTTTCGATCAAGGGAATGTATATGAGGCATTGGAAGAAAATTTGTTTGGTTGTTGATCTATCATGGAGAAGAAAAAAGAGTTAGAAGCTCGGCTGGAAGTCTCCTTCGAATTGGCAGAGGCACTATTAGGCATGATAGGCTCTACCCATTAAGATTTCTTGCTTTCTTCTAAATGAATCATTAAAACAACTCTGCTCTCATGAGATAATTATTTGTTTGATTTGTCTGGTTAATAACTTTCATGTTTTTATGAATCTCTGTGGTTTTTGGAATGCAAATCCATTGCTGGTAATAATGATAGTTTTTGGAAAACTTTCTCTGTGCTATTTTAATGGTGGCATGCATGCAAAACTTGTATTGGGAGCTTTGTATTTCATTTTGAAACTTGTTTGCAAGGCTGGTGTTGTTTTGAACTGGCATTAGTTGCTTTGTGTGGTCCTGAACCTTTATGGGAGTCTTAGGTTTCATTCTGAACTATTATTTGGAGCCTGTGTTTCATTGGAACTTATATGGGAGCTTCATGTTATGTTATGAGCTTGTATTTGAGCTTCTTGTTTGATCTGAGCCTGTATTAGAGCCTTATGAAGTTCTGAAATTTTGTTCGAAGCTCATGTTTGACACTATGTACTAGTATTCCATTCTTACATGTTTTGAACTTGTGTTGGAATCGATGTGTTTGATTCTATACTTGTATTCTGAGTTGGATTTTTGTTGGTATTAAGGATTTGAAAAGCTTTAAACTCATTTATGGACTATATGCTCGAAAGGGTCTTGAGATATTTGTTTTGTTTTAAAGTAGACCTGGGAATCTCTTTTGAAATCTTCTCCTTGGAGCTTCTTGTTGGATTGATTGTGGTACTTCTATTTTTGGAAGCTGTAATGCCTTCTTTGAACTTGATAGGACGTGTGAATACGAAGTATATCCTTTCCTTCTCTACCCTGAGTGAACCCGCGTCTTGTTGAAGGCTTGACTGTTTTGTTGAGAGATTACTAGACTATAATTTTACCTTGTTGTGGGTTTGGTTTGATTTAGAGTTCTTTAGAATGGTCATTAACAGTTTAAGAGGTTTATGGAAATATAGTATGCATTTTCCTTCTTGTGAACAATGTTGAAATGAATACCTTCCTGTCGCAAGATTTTAGATGGAACTCGAGAGTCTTGTGGTGATTCTATTTTAGTCGAGTTGGAAGTAAGATTGGAACATCTCTTGACTTAAATATCGTTGGGGTTTCTTACTCTCTTCAGATCTTCTTAATTGATTTCTTGGGTTTTATTTGAAATTTAAATTTAAAACCTAGTATACTAAATTTTGTATGGAAGGATACATTATCTCTATTTAAAATGCTTTGTATTATTGTTCTTATTTGGGATCACGAACTATTTACTCTATTGCATTAAGTTGTTGAAGCCTTGTAATGGGATTTCAGTCTTTGAGTTCATGAGTTGTATTGAACCTTGTATATCTTTCACTATTTTTGGATTTCTATTCCTTGTTGAATTCATTGAATGAATCTCCGGTTTTAAAAAGAGAAATGAATATGTTCTCTTGGGGACAGTATACTATTTTAGGGATCAGATCTTATGTACTTCATTCTAAGAATTGAATTTGAACTTGTGCTTGATGAATGGAAATAGGTAAACCAGTTTGTTAGATTTGTAATGGAAAATTAGAAGTGTGCTTTCTTTAACTGTGCGTTCGGTTTTGTGTTCTCTTTTGGGAACTAGTTAAATAATTTCTAAGTTGAAATAGAAATGGGAATTCATTTCATAGTATAAATGAAATGAATTAGGGATTGGACCTTTTCCAATGGAGATCCCTTCTTACTGTTATTTGGACGAGTTCATTTGATTGAACTTCTTTGTATTCAATTCTCCTCTAAGATGGAAATTTCTTGTGGAATGTTTAGTCTACTTTGCTTAAGTCATTTGTTGTAATGTTTTGTAAAGAGATTATCGATTCGGTATGTTGGAAAGAAAATAATATCATGCTTAGACCGATTGTTTTGCTTGATTGATTCATACTCCATTTGGATTGATATTGGAAGGTTGTCTCTTTTTGCACTCTATTTTATTATGAACCCTTCTTGGATGGACTGGATAAGAGATTAACTCTGTGTGAGTCTAGCTTGGGTTGTGGAACGTTTGGTTTCAGATCTTTGAATTATATCTTCTAACATGTGGAGGTTAGTTTAGACTTGTAAGAGGACTGTTTGACTCTCTACCCCTACTTGGATTGATTTGGGATTCTTGTTAGATGTTTTTCCTTTAATGTTGAATCCTTATATTGTTATCTTTGGACTAAGGCAGATTCATGTGTTCTAAACATGTATTTGTCTTTCAGATGATTAGAGTATGGGGAATAAGTAGGTATTGATTCTTCTTCTTTTGCTATATGGAAAGATGAAGCATCCTAATATGAGCTATGTTGTAATTAACTTCTTTTGTTGCTTAGTAAAGATAAATGTGTATTTCTATTCTTATAGAACTATGAAACAATTGGATGACAAGACCTGTTGATTGTTTTAAAGTAATTGATAGGATCAATTAAACCTTGTGATATAATTCTGATGTAGTGGATTATATTAAGTTCTTTTCTTAAAAGTAAATTTAGACTCTTTTATTGTACTTATTTTTTAGATGTTATTACTTATGATTATTTGTATGATATATTAATTGTTTCATTAAAGCAGATTTTTTTAATGGAATAATTAGTGGAATGCACTTTACTTTAATGCTTAGTGCTTATCATGCTCATTTCATTGAACTGACCCGTGCTAGCAATTTTTGCAGATGGACATCGTAAGTGATAAAAGAAGACAAAAACTTTTATGATGCATTGGCTTATTTAATTTTGGATCTTATGTAAAGAGTTTTGAATCATTCTTGAGTTGTATTGGAAAATAAAAGTGATGTTATTTTAATATCTTAATTATGATTGACATGCAGAATGTCTGAATTGCATAGTCTTGTAAATGTATATTTAACATCATGAATTAAAAGGTCTTGTGTTGGACTCCAATTTGTGATGTGAATTCTTTTGTACTTGTATGACGGAAATAATAGTGATATCTTTGCGGTATTCTTTATATTTGTTGTATACTATTATTGTTATAAGATAATGAGTTGGATTAAGGAGATAGTATAATCTCCCTTATATTAATGAACTTGTTAAATTGCAAAAGATGTCATTCTCTAACTACACAATTATAGTTTAATAATGAAATATGCTTTGGACATACAATTAAACTATATAAGTAACAAATGATAAAAAGGTTATGTTAAACCTAACATCTAACCATGTAGAGGAAGACTCTTCCTCTCTCATGGAATGAAAATAAAAGGAATAGTGGTTATGATCTTTAATCTTTATACTAAGTTTATAAAGTAAACACTAGTTGAATCTAGGTGGATGACACACTTGATTTGGACAGCTAGGTTACATTAAGAATTAAATGTTTGATGTTTGCTGTCCTATTTTTGGGATAACTACTTGTTATGCCACGTTAACGAATAATAATGCAAACATGAATTAATGAAGTTATCCATATCTAATCAGGCTAGTGTTGGATAAAGAACTTAAGGAATGTTGGAATTAGGGTTAGGCATGGTTGTTGTAATCTAAATCTTAATCCAATTTAATTATGATTAATGACCACTAAGGGGGTATGTACATCTTGATGAATTAGTTCTAACGATGTTAGCACACACCAATTGCAGGATTGTACCCTCGAGAAGTCCTTGGACTTCTCAAGGATACAGTGTTGTAGTTGACATGTGGCAACACCCTTCCGTATTTGTTCATCTAGATCTACGCACATCTAGACTTGAACTTCATTTCCCTCTAGGTCAAGTTAGTAGCATGTTTTGGATAGGTAGTAGCTCTCTATGACTCAGGGTACCTTGGCACATTCGGATGACTTAGGTCAGCCGAGTATGCCCATATACCCTAAGTCATCGTGAGCATCTTCCTATAACAAACTATGATGCTAACCGGGGCTAGGGTCAAACCTTGGGCAAGTGGACTGACGGTAGTCAGTAAGACCATTCTAGATAATAGAGGAGTGAGGTGAAGGATGTATTCCAGAATGATGAGTATGTCATCTAGGAATAGTAACATAAATAGTATGTTGAAAATATTTGGCCAAAGTATCACAAGTTGTTGGTTGCGTTGTCATATGTCACCTAGTTTAAAGCAACGTGATGTCAGATGAATATTGGTAACAAATATTCAGATAGGTTCTTTAAATAGATCACTCAGTACCCGAATAGGGTAGGAGAACCAAGTATATGTAGTATACATAAAGTATTATATACTTTAAGGTAACATGAGATATCGGTTGGTAACCGAGTCATGGAATGAGAGATCGGTAGTATACCGAGTCATTACAGCTATATATGGTTATCTGTTATGAGATGGATTGGCATGGAATGTGTGTTCTAAATGATGTTTTATTTAGAATAGAGAACATTATGTTTCAAAAAAAAATCCCTTGTTTATAAAGTTTTAAAATGGGAATGTTACACTTATGCAACACGTAGATCATGGACAAAGCTTTGCGTTATGTATTTGTATAGTTTTGTTGAGTTGATGTCAATTTCCTACTTGTAAAGAAAATAGGATGATCAACAATACCTTCTCTAAGTTAGGCTAATAATGTGCCAATGGCCATGTCAGAGGTGTCTACATGCACATGAAAAGGTTTGGTTCATGAAGGAAAGCACAAAATAGGCGTTGTAGTAAGCCTTTCCTTTAGTGTCTCAAAATCGTGTTGTTGCACCTCACCCCAATGGAACTTGCCTTTACTCTTTAATAATTATTCTAGAGGCATGAAAATCTTAGCATATCCTTTGATGAACTTCCTATAATATCCTATGTGCCCCAAGAATCCGTGCACCTTACTCTGGTTAGTAGGCTCCTCTAAACCCAAGATAACATTAACCTTAGTAGGATCTACTAACAGGCCTTCCTTACAGATGATATGTCCTAGAAAAGTCCCAAAGGGTGTAGAAAATATGTACTTCTTAATGTTTAAAGAGATGCTCAACTATCGAATCTCTCAAACATAAGCCTCAAATTATCACAGTGATCTTTCATAAGCCCATACACTGTCCAATCATCCAGATAAACCTACAAGAACTTATGAATAAAGTCTTGGAATGCCTACACAATAATGCATGAAAATATTGCAGGTGCATTCTTTAATCCAAAAGGCATAACCGTGTATGCAAAACTTCCCCATTCAATGGTGAAAGTTGTCTTCTCTTGATCCTCTTTAGCTATCCTCACTTGATGATATCCAGAAAATCCATTAGTGAAGGAGTAGATCTCATGCCCCACAACACCTTCCAAGATTTCTTCAGTAAATGGTGTAGGGAAGGAATCAAATGCACATGCACCATTTAACTCCCTATAATCCACATAGATCATGATCCTTTCATTTTTCTTTATACTGATGACCATGGGGCTAGCCCATTCTGACTCCTTGATGGGATCAATGATTCTAGAATTCAGCATCTTGTCATTTTCTTCTTTCACCTTGATGCATAGTTTAGGATTCATCCTGTAAGGCCTCTTCCTAACTAGGCACACACCTTCCTTTAGCTTGATTTTCATTTCACCCAAATATTCATGTACTCCTTTTAATTCATGATAGCCCCTAGGGAATAGGTCATGGAAGTCACATAGCAGCTCAATTATTTTAGTGACCACATAATTAGACCAATAATCACCAATGATGACCTCATTAGGTTTAGCATATGTCCCAATATTGGCCTTCTTAGTTTTTAATGGCTCATGGTAGGTGTGTGCCCTCTCATATGCACTATTTAAGACCTCATGCATACCCTATGTATGCTCAACATCCAAATTCTCCACTTCTTCATCATCAATGACATAGACCATCTTACCCTTTTCTTTTTCTAGGCAAGTGCACCCAAGTTATTCTGCATCTATTTCTTCCTCTTCAAAGTGCGCCTCCAATTCTGACTCACCTAGTAATTCTGAATAATTTCCTTAGCCTTTGCACTATCTCCCATAGTCAAGTGCTTCATAACCTGTAACACCTCATTCACCGGAGGTTTAGTGGAAAAATAGTCAAAGGTTTGAATCATACCTGCAATCAGTTCTTACCAATTTCCAGTCTCTCTATTCAAATTTGCATAGACATACCATGCATGCACATAGCCTCGCAAGGTGTAGTAGAGCTTGTGCACCCATAATGAAGGTGGTAAAGCTTCCGACCCTCTGTCCAGAGTCTCTCACACTATTGAAGTGGTGCTTGAATAGGATCCTTACCATGAAATTCACATATCTAAGTAGGTGCATTTCTCTAAGAAATCTAGTAGAGAATGTGATTCTCACTTCTCATCATTCCAAAATATTATCCCTATGAACCACCCACCAAAGGTGCATTGTTATCCCACACAAAGTATAGACTACCATATTCCTTCTTTCTACTTGATCTATCTATTGAACTTCCATAGCATGCGGGGATACTTGAGATTTCCTTTTCCAGTGTACCTTGGTACCTAGTTGTTGCCCAATTGCCTAACATAGTGCATCCTACTTGTGCATATAACTGCACTCCCCACTTTATGCCCAACCATTTCATAAGTATCATGTGGCTAGTAGTATCACTCATGGGCTGAGCATCATCCCACCAGAGAACTCTTTCCTTTGATGGCTCAAGCACTTCCGGATTGCTAATGGTGCACACATAAAAAATTTAAAATCCTCTTCACTTAAGGGCTCTACATAAGGTGCATCTTTCCCATCTACCAAAGGAATGATGACGCACTCTTCCTTGTTCTCAAAACTGATGTAACCCTTATTGAAGCACAAATTAGTGTTGCTTTCATAACACCAAGGGCACCCAAATAGTGTTGGAGAGTTGTCTCCTTATGTAAGCACAAAGATCTAAAAGTCCCAATAAACTTGGCCCCTTTTATAGTAATCGTAGCATATTTTAAAACCCTGATAGAGTGGCTTTAGTCCTATTTTCCATAAACAACACATTTGAAGATGGCTACAATGGTGGTCTACCCATCTGAATCCATGCATCCAAAGTGATTACATTCACTTCTACACATGTGTCAATCAGAATGTTACTTAAAATCCATCCATCAACAATAGCATTCAAAGTGATCTCTTTGTCATAATCCAAACTATGAGGAGGAAGGTTAGCATGCAAAAATTTCTTTAACGTTCTATTCCAATGACGTGAGGTATTTCCCTTTAACCATTCCCCCAACAAAGGAATGATGTTCTCATGTTGCAGCATCTTACAAAATTCCTTTAAATCTTTAACATCTGTATAATGGAGCTCAGCAGATTTCTTTTTCTCTAAATTCCATGATTGTTCCTTCAAACATTGTATCTCACCCTGCAGATTCCTAATCACATCCATGGTTTCTTGAAAGCCTCTTTCTGATGCATAGGGTCTAGATACTTTACATTTAGTACATCCTCCTTTGTGATAACAGATTACACTTTGGAACTTCTTTGGCACGTGCAATCTAAGTGTGTGTAGTGATCTTCACAAGTACCAACTCAGGATCCAATGCTAACTTCGTCATCCATTGATCTACCACAATGTGTTGTACTCTAACCATCCCCATGCTCTTATCCTGTTTGTGATTTTTACTCAAGTTTTCATACAATTCTAGTTATTATTTATAGTTTTGGTTCTTCCCGCATAAAGAATAAATAATGTTCTTAGGGCATTCACATCTGTAATGATCAGGGAATCCGCATGTATAACATGTTCTATGAGAAAACTCACTCCTTCCACCGCCATGACCTTGGCCTCTAAATCCTCCATAGTATCCTCAACCTCTACCATGGCCTCCATCAGAGCACCCTTCATTTTGATCATGATCATGATGCTCACCTTTCTCCTTTGAATTATTTGTAACATTGGTCTATTGTACACTAGTATCAATGGCATCATGAATCTAATCAATCAACCTATAATTTTCAGTATCATGAGTGGTAGACCTACAAATCTTACAATAACAAGACACATTATTTCTTATCACACATTGCAGCAATGGGAACCTACTTGAATCATGATCCAAGTGACAAATCTCATAGTCTAGCAATATGATGCGCACTATTTATGAGGGAAACTATCCTTAGTATGCCCTTCTACTTCACAATTTGTGCACCAAATTCAGCTACACGTATCATGCACTTGAATTAGATGACAATTTCTCTAACTGTTTCACCATCGCTCCAATCTGGCCTTCCAAAAATGGGCTAACACCAGTGTCTACACTCTCAACTACCTCAGTACGTAGAGTTGCTTCAAGTACCTTGTGTGGATCTGTATAAGTATTATGTGAGAGTGACCTTCTGAAAGGCGTGATGATTCCTCCAATAAACCATTGAGCATGTTGGATTGGGTGAATGTCATAAGATAACTTTGACAAAAGGGTTTTGAAATGTGCATCATACTCTCGAACACTCTCGGTCGTACATAATTTTTATGTCCTTGACATGCTAATGCTCTTACTCGCTTAAACTCGGGAATATAAAACTCTTTCAAGAAAGCATCCCATAACATAGTATAATCTACACAAGTCTGATCTAGAATCAAATTTCCTATACCAACTATGCGCATGCCCTTACAAAGTGTAGTTACAAATTGTCTTACCTTGGGCTCAGAGATGTAATCCCCTTCACGTGACATAGTATCTCACACATATGCACATTCTCAGCTACATATTTTATCCCTCTGTATTCTAGAAGATGAAGAGACATCTCCATATAAATATTATGGGGTTAGTGCGGATCATGCCCACCAGATCCAGAACTTATATTTACTCTTGTGTTTTCTCCACCCCCAGAACCACCAAATCCACTAGATCCTGAGTAACCTAATCCTCCCGTAGCAGGTATCAAACCAAAGGATGCATTGCCCTATGTCTTGACATTGTGCTAAATTAAATGGTTATAGTCTATAAAGTTGTGATACTTCCAGACATGATGCCAATGTTTTGCACACCTAAGTTTTGTGTTGATGACGCACTTGAAAACATACCTCCAACTAGACCTCCGAATAACATAGATGACTATTACACCACCATAGATGAATAATTTACTTGATTAACTCCTTAACTTGATGTAAATCAAATCTATTTGTCGTTACTCTACTAGTTACTCTACTACCCACATTAGCTTGCTTATTGATAATTTTCGTAGAAATTGGAAAACCAAGAGTAAGGGCTAGGTCACTAGGGGTGATCATGCATGCATGCATCCCATGTAGCTTCCACTGACATGCTCTCATCTAAGGTCAAAGAGGTTTCTTTGCCATGCTTTCTCAAATGGGTTAGTTTTAGATGTTCTAGCTCTATGTCTTCTACATGAGCTCCAAATCCTTCATGAGCCATCTCTCTCTACAATTTCATTCCTTCGAAACTTCAGGTTGCTTATCTAAATCCTTATCACATGCCTCATTAAACTTAATCCACCTTTCTTATCGTTGTCTTTCTTCCGCTAGATCGCCTCTATTTCACCACACCTTCTCCCGGCCCCGCACGTGGTGGAGTTTAGCTAGCCATAGGTTTCTCAAATCTAGGGTCACAATCAAGACCTTAATCGCCAAAGGATACTATGCAAATATGATCATCTAGGCTTGCGCATGAACTGGAACTCAGAAACCTCTAGACAATAATAAGTATAAATTACGTACTCCAAGATATATCTATTTAGAAAACCACATAACCAATGATTTACAAACGGTGCGTGTTCAAGTCATATTTGCATCATAAAAATCCCGGAATTCTTTCTATGTCCAAACAAGTGTAAAAAACCTCCAGTTTCTCTTTGAATCATAAGCAACCAACCACTTGTACAACTCTATAGGAAATATGGAGAAAAATGTCTCATATAGCTCATGATACATATTCTGTTCAACCCACACATGTGCATTAAAATCAGGTCCAATTGCTAAATCTATGAGCATATTCTTCCTCCAAATCATTTAACCACTCTTCAACACTAGCCAAGGTCAATCGGTATATCTTTATCATGCAACATCCTGGAAAACAACTGAAAATATGTCCCGGCAATAGAACCAAAATATAGCCTAGATTTACCACCAACATCCCAAGGTGTGTTGGCACATCACTTCACTTGAACTAAGCACTCACCCAAAATGCACAAGGGTACCAAGTTCCTCTTTTATGTCAGCATGTTCTATAAGTTAGCATGATTGTACATATAATCCAAATCCATAACAAATAATTAAGTATATTGCATAACATAAACCAGATCTAGATCTAGATCTTTAACCATTAAGCATGAATACTCAAACAAGAACCAAGATTAACTTTACCATACATGAACCAGTAATAGATGTGTCTACAATCAATATCCAGCCACAAAGATCCATTATATTAATTGATGTAAAACACAGAAGTTGTTACATACATTATAAAGTCATCATGGGTCATGGTCACATACTAACTATTAGCATAACTCTACAAAACATGGAACTCCCTAAACTGTAAATCAATACATATATATATGGGTGGAGACTTGCCCTTCATTTCCCATCCATCTCTCAAAAATAGGTTGCATGATAATAATAGTCATGCGCCACTATAAGCTAAGTACAAAAATCATGCAATATTTTTAACAATAGATCTACTTTATTTATCTCTCGGTTTAGATCCTATTATTAGCTTAGAGCCATGCATGTAGATTGATCTTCTGTTTGCCCAAAATATCCTTTGTGTGCTCTTCAAGTCTTCTAGATGATGTGCTTTGCGCTCGATGTCTATATTTAGCTCTTCATTCCAAAGCTAGCTAAGTG
Source organism: Taxus wallichiana var. yunnanensis (assembly GCA_018340775.1). Lineage (NCBI taxonomy): Eukaryota > Viridiplantae > Streptophyta > Pinopsida > Cupressales > Taxaceae > Taxus > Taxus wallichiana. The sequence goes on along the minus strand of JADAXU010000057.1, from coordinate 11,553,302 downwards.
TTAATCTATTGCGTGTAATCTTATCATATCTCTGCACGTAAACCCTGTCATTCTCGTGTGCACTTCCTCATGCACCTTTCTTCTACGATTTCTTCTATGCATGTTGACCTCTATTATAGGACTTAGTCATTTTTCTATGCTCAACAATGACATATATGAAGTAGTAAAATCTAATGTAAATATAGGAACAAATGACAAGGTTACAATAATGGGTAAAGGTATCATATGTATTCTTACAAAGAAAGGAGACAAGAGGTAGATCCAAAATATTTTTTTATATGTCGGAATGAAGTATAATCTTCTAAGTATTTAGAATCTAGTCTAAAAATGGTACAAGGTGAGATTTTAAAATAGAGAGTGTATAATCTATGATAGAAGTGGGAACATAGGCAACTTTCTATGGTCAATATGACTTAAAATAAGATATATCCTTTGATGATGGAAAGTGAAGGAGCAACAAGTTTTAAAATACTAGCAATGATCAATCTACTCTTTGTCACCTCATGTATGGTCATTTGAGTTTTATGGATTTCATGTTCTTTATAATAAGAAAATGATAAGAAGGTTTCCCCCAATTAAATAACTAGAAAAAGTATGTGAGGGTTGCATATTGGGGAAGCAAAATAGAAATTATTTTCCCTTAGGCACATATTGGAGAGCAAGCTCACTTCTTGAGCTGATACATTTAGACCTATGTGGTCCCATGAAGACTCCCTCCTTGTCTAAGAGTTATTATTATGTTACATTCATAGATGACTTCGCCATAAGGACACGGTTTTTTTAAAATAAATCACAATCATTTGAAGTATCTATGTAATTTAATGCCATGATTGAGAAGCATATTGTCACTACATAAAAACCTTGAGAATGGATAGAGGGGAGAGTAAATATCAAATAAGTTTTTAAACTTTTGCAAGGAGCATAAAATCAAGAAAAATTTAGAATGAGGTATATACTGCAAAAAATTATGTAGCTGAGAGGAAGAATCAAATTTTTTTATGAAATGGCAAGAAGCATGATTAAAGCAAGAGGATTGCCAAACAATTATTAGGTTGAAGTTGTTAGAAAAACAATTTTTTTAATAGATTCTCTACAAAGAGTGTATTAAACAAGATACCCCAAGAGGTATGGAGTGGAAGGAATCCAAGTGTTGAGCACTTAATATTTTTTGGGTGTGTAGCATATGCACATGTGCCCAAGAAAATAATATCAAAATGCATCTTCGTCGGTAATAACAAACATTTCAAATCTTTTATATTGTATAATATAATCATGAAGGAACTCATAATTAGTTTATATTTCCAATTCATTGAGGAAATATCTTAGGGAATGTAGAAGAAGTGTAAAAGTCACAAAAAAGTCAAATGCACCATTTATCAATGTTGAAACAACATATGGTAGAATTAACAACAAAATTAGGTTGAACCTTATCTCACAAAGGGATGAATCTTCTAGTGGCAACAACTACCAAGTATATAAGAAAGCAACATATGCGTAATCTTCATCATCTTCCAAATAAAATAAACACCAAGTCGAATGAGGAGTCTACAAGAAATTCATAAACATTCAAGGTATGATGAAAATGAAGACGAAATAATTAATTTTCTCTATTTTCATAAGTTGATCCTATTTATTGTGAGGAAGAAATTAAGGAAAACAAATCATGTGAAGTAATGGATGAAGAAATGCATACAATAGAGAAGAATGGAACATGGGAGTTATTATATCTTCTAGTAAGAAAGGAAGTTATTGGAGTCAACTGGGTTTACAAAACAAAAACTACTCCCGAAGGCAATATTGAAAGACATAAGGCAAGGTTAGTTGTCAAAGGCCACAAAAAAATATGTGGACATGTCTATAATGAAACATTTACTCCCATGACAAGGCTATAAATAGTAAGAGAAAACATTGCTATAACTTCTCATCACAAGTGGAAGGTTCATCAAATAGACATCAAATCAACTTTCTTGAATTCCACTTTAGAAGAAGAGGTCTATCTGGGACAACCACTTAGCTATGAGATTCTAGGGAATTGAAAACAAGGTGTATGAGCTAAATAAATATTTTTATGAACTTAAAAAAGCATCAAGGGCATGATACAATTGTATAGACTCCTATTTGACAAGAAATGGATTTAGCAAAAACGGTATTGAAACTACACTCTACATCAAAGAAAACAAGGAAGGTGAGATTTTTATTGTTGTTTTATATGTAGATGATCTAATATTTACTGGAAATGCAAAAAAATCCATAGAAGAGTTCAAATCATCCATGAAGGAGTTTGAGATGACTGATTTAGGATTGTTGAGATACTTTCTTGGTATTGAAGTCAAACAAATGGAGCATGGAATATTTGTGTCACAAGAAAAGTATGTAAATGATATTTTGGAGAGATTCACAATGTTGGACATCAAACCAACATCTACACCAGTTGAATTAAGTTTGAAACTATGCAAAGAAGATTTCAACACAACGTGTATCCCACACGGTACAAAAGCTTAGTTTGAAGCTTGTGATTTAATAAAATTTAAATCTAAGATAAAGACACTACTAATCAACTAGATAGAACAATATTCAAGAAATATCATATAAAGTAAATGCAAGAAAGAGTGATAGATAGGGCTTGGAGAATGACTTAGCTTGCCACCACAGTCTGGACTAATTCTTGACTAATGAACAGGATAGAAAGGAAAATTATGGATTTTATTAACTCTGTGTTTGATTTTCTAAAGTGACGATATTAGGGACGAGGAGCACTTGGAAAGGTACAAGGCCACTCAAGCAAAAACATCTATTTTGGGTGCTAGTGTCTATGGAATTGCTTGGGGTTTGGCTCCTTCTTCCTTTCTTAGTGTTGCTCCTTATTCATTGTGGGTCACATCAGATTCATTGCGTCACACTTTAACGTGCAAAATAAACCCTATATACCTACATAATACTCAAGCACACATTAGATGAATAAAAATATGCATATTCTTGAGTCGGAATGACCTCAATGGTCACCCCAATGTGATTTTCATCAGGCACTACACTACATTTCAGACTCTATCTAGTTCTTATGTATATGTGATTGAAATTGTGTCCCTTAAGATAGGATACCCTAGTTTCAGTCACACAAAGAGATATATAGTTGTAACTACTTTGTCTCAAATGTAAATGTGTGGTATGGAATTCAAAACAAAATATCCTATACAATGAAGTATGAAATCTAAAATGCATTCCTTGATGTAGTAGATAGAAAATATTAGCTCCGTGTATATGTTTGTGTCTGCTGTTTAATGATTTCCCATGTAATGAGGTCAAATAAGACATGTATATATATTATTTCATTTCTTATGTTTCATTATTAACAAGTGAAAGGTAGACCAAGAGTGATAAAAGAAGATAAGAAAGAAATAACATTTGAAAGATCAAAAAGAGGTAAAGAGGACACATACACCTAGAGGGGACAATAGTGCACAGGTGCTCCTGTCCCCTAATGGATGGCCCTATACATGGTTCTCAAAATTTCAAACAATGAAATTAGAGAAAACAAAGATATTGGTAGGTACACAAAACTGCAAGTTGTCAATAAGAAATAAGTAATAAAGATGAAAAGAATACAAGTAATGTCAAAGCAAAGTAAATGGGTGTTAATGAATAATTCTCGTAGTTATGATTTATGCACATAAATGAAATATTTAGAGGCTAGACATGCATACTAAGAGTTTGATTTACCTATTGCAGATTGATGTAATTTCTTTATGCAACTAGATCGAATATCATGTATGTAGTCAATCTGATTTCTAGATTCATGGAGATTCCTAGGTATGTTAATGGCACAAGAAATTTTGGAATTTTATATGTTGTTGATAATTATTTTAAGTCAGTTGGATACATGGATAGTGATTGGGCAGGTAGCCTAAATGATAGAAAAATCACATCTGGATATGTTTTTATGTTGGGTTAGGATCCATTTCATGGGCTTCAAAGAAACATTTAGTTGTTTTACTTTCTATAGTTGAGGCCAAATATATAACAATGAACTCAATCACATGCTAGGATATATGGATAAGAATAATCCTCTCAAAATTGTATGAATAGAAACATGAAGCTTCTACTATATTTTGTGACAACTTTTTTCCATTGCCTTGTCAAATAATCTTTGTTTTCATGGAAGAAGAAAACATATTACAATCAGGTATCATTTCATTAGAGATTTATTTTTAAAAGGTGAAATAGAACTAAAATTTTACAAGTCAGAGCAACAACTTGTTGACATTTTTACCAATCCTTTGTCAAAAGATATGTTTGAATGTTTTAGAGGACATTTGGGCATCATTGATGTGGTCTCGGTATGTTATAGACTTCATACAACTAGCTCTAGACTTCACACAGTCATCTCGAACTTTATACGATCGGCTCCAGACCAAGAAGCTCCATACCAAGTAACTATGAACCAATCTTTCAATTAGCTCTGGACCAAGCAACTCTAGACCAATGAGCTCCATACTAAGCATATTTGGACCAATCAGCTTGGGACTAACCAACTCTAGACCAACCAGCTCTAGACTAGTCATCTCAAGACCATCTAGCTCGAAAATTGAAAATTAGTTTTTTGAGTGAATATAAATTTATTTTTGTAGCTCAAGATTAAGTGGGGTGTTGAATATTTAATCTTAATACTTTTTTAGTTTGAATTTTGAATTTCCCTCTCTCCACCTACTTCTCCCCGCATTTATTACCTCTATTGAGCATCTAAATTTTAAATGCTTTGTTTTTAAAGAAAAATACATTAAATGTAAACAGTTGTTTTTAATTAATGAAGGTAGTTATATGTAAAAACTAGAAGACAAAGCACATATAATATTAGTTTTTGCAACACAAAAAAGAAGTATGTACAGAATTCATAAAATAAATATAGAGCTGAAAAAATACACAACAAAGGAATGCACGGAAAAAAATTGTAGAAACGTAGAGAATAATATAGCAATAATTAGAATATCATAAAACATGGTTAGTTCATGTGTGCCTTAGTCAAAACAAAGAAGAAACAGACTATAGAACATAGTCGAAAAGTAGAAGAGTTTGTGAGTGTGAAATCGGAAAAACAACTCTATAGATCTATGCATTAATTTTTTTAAAAATTAATATAAATTCATTGTGCCTCTTTTAAGGGGTTGGATTATTGATATATTTCTTTGTTCTTGTTTATTGTCAACCACATTCACCAACAGAGTTTAATTTATATCCGATGATCCAAATTTAATGAATGGGAAGGAGCCAAATGCATATGATCTTGATGATGAGGATTGAATAGATGTCACCCAAATTAGTCACTAGAAAGTATCTAACTCGATAGCTAGATCACTCAAAAGAATTGAAAGACCAAATTTCAACTCAATAGCTAAGAGAATAACCAAATTTCAACATCAAGTTTTCTATTTGAGAGGAATTCCTTACTCTAATATCAAATGATAAATTTGGTAGAGCTTCCAAAAGCTAAAATCATAAAATATTTAGATTGTAATAATAATAACACTCACAATAAAATACTTCTTCATCTACATCATTATAGAGTGAGAGACATTTACATTTACATGTTCATACCTCTATAATGGTAGTCTCCTATAATTACTCTCACCTCTAGACCATTATGAAAGTTGGCACAACTTTTTATAATGTTTATTATTAATATATATTAATTCACACGCATAATATTTCTAGTTGAGTTGTTACTAAAAATCATTACATTATTCTTCACATGTACAATTATTACATTATTCCCCACATATACAATTATATTACTAACTCACTTTCATGTAAGTACTAACACAATATTCCTAACATTTAACCCCTTTTGCTAAGACAATGTGACCAATATATTCCACCTTTGTAGTGCCAAAAGAGCACTTTGAGTGCTCAACATAATACTAATTACCAATTATGAACTATAAGGTGTGGTCCAAGTGGACAAGATGTTCCTCTCATGTCTTATTATAGGCCATGATATCAACAAAGAAAACCATGATGAACTTACAAAGTACATTTTGAAATATATGGTCTATTAAGCTCTATAAAGTTGGTGGTGCATTTGTGAGAACAAAAGGCATTACCAAAAACTCATAGTAGTTGTCATGGGTATGAATATCTATTTTAGGGATACCCTCTTCCCAAAAATGGATATAACGGTAGTTAGCTCTCACATCAAGCACAAAAAAGAAATAAGGCTTATTTAACTCATTCAACAATTCATCAATCACTGAAATTGTGAAATTTTCCTTAACTCGTGAGTCTTAATTTATTTAATTCCTAAAAATCCATAGATAACCACTTTGAACTTTCTTTCTTGTAAACAAGGAGTATTGGGGAGAATATGGGCTCATGCTTGGAGGAATGATCAGTAGATCTAACAATTCCTTGACCATATTTTTAATTTCAATATTTTACATATATGGGTGTGGAGTACGACCAAATGTTTGGTGGTTGGATCCTCAAAACTATTTATACAACATGATCATGGGATCATTGTTGATCTAGGGATCAATTTCAGTGTTAAATGTTCCTAAAACTTCCCTAACCCATGTCAATGCAATAGATCCTTCAGCGAGCTTTCCGATGACTGTAAGAATGTGAAAAATGGACACTCTGAGCTCAAGATATGTTCGGTCAAAGTTTAGTCAACAGGAAAGTCAACTCTGGTCAACATGTCAATAATGGACCAATAGCAATGTGACATGTGGAAAAAGGAGAAAAGGGAAAAATGAAGGTTGTTCGAGTTGTTTGCAACCTCCGGTCTTCGACACATGTAAAATTGGGCCAGAACAAGAGGCTCAACTTTTGTTACGGAGGGGAGCCCGGCCGCCGTGAGGATGATTATATTATCACCGACGTGGTGGGTCCTCAAACCACCACGTAGCTTCCCACCACGAATTCATTTTTAAAATCAAGGATCGACAAGTAGTATTTATTTCCATACTTCATTTGGAATATCACATAATATTACTTGGGTCAAATTTCATTTTATTACCTTTGTAATTATTTGGCATATTAACCTCCATGTCATTTTCTATGTTTTACTCGAGCTCTTTGCCAATGTGTTCGGGATAGTCTTATCTCCTTATAGATTGGGAAATTCAACATTTCCACATTATCTCCCAACAGATCCTCCTATTTCCAAGTAACTCGGCGGTTAGCTATATTTATCTAAAACCAACATTGAGCATACCCCATAATGCGCGTGGTCAACCCAACAACTCAGCAGAAACCAACAACGTACAACTCGCCCCAAGATTTGGTGGATAACACACCATTATGTGGCCCAAAAAAATGGTGGCATGTGTGGCCAAAGCCACGATTTAATAGGTGGCCCCTTGTATATTTAAACCATAAACTCACCTTTCACGCCGAAGATGTGGGATCTTCCCACATATGAGATAACAAAGGCCACATCAAAATGAAGACCATCGGGTTTTGAACCCACGACCTCTACTCCCAAAGACTTATCCGCCCAACCAATTTGGCTACAAGCTCGGATGAGATGAGACAACGCTCAATTCTATTTAAACAACACTCAGGCAGTGACTGTGGAGGAGGATAAGGAGGCAGTTCTCAGAAAATGCCATTTTTGAAGGCCTTGCACTTAAATTGGGAACTTGAAGTAAAAAGGTGAAATGGAGGGAATTTTGAGACAATTTCAAAGATGTAATATTTGATGTTTTTTTAGTTTTAACCTGTTTCTGGAAGCTTTGAATGCAGTTTTTAACAAGGGATCTACAAGACAACTAGTTGGAAAACATGAATTTCAATGCACTTCTAGTCTAAAAATTGACTTGGTGTAAACATGAAAAGTGTTCAGAATTCAGAGGTGATCTCATATATATGATTTTTTTCATATAATTTTTTTAAATCTCCATTTTTAGGTGTTTTTATAACACGGTTGCGGGGAGATCACATTGTGAAAACATTGTAGGAGCCATGGATCATTCTTGGGACAATTTTCTGCTATTTTTCGAGTTCTTGGGACATTGATCAATTCATTAGTAGGTTGTGACTCATTATTGGTTGTTTTTAAGAGTTATTTTACTTACATTTCAATATTATTAATGGATCGATTCAATCGAACACAGGGGACGTAGGAATTTCCAAACCCCGTAAACAATCTTGTTTGTTATCTGAGAGTTTTCAGTTTTTGATTATTTATTTGCTACCCAAGTTTTTTGCACTTCTATGGATGCATAATAATCAAAATTTAATAAATTTGTGGAGTTTAGAATACTTAAAATTGGTTAAGAAAATCACAATCTTTGGAAACTTTTAAAAGTAAAAAAAAATACAACACACGTTTTCAGATCAATTGTGGAAGTAATCCCTGACATTCAATGAACACCAGTGAGTAAGTGTTGTAGATATCCCTATTTCTATCATGGTAATTGTAAATAGCTAAGCCAAAACACTTGAGGAACCCTTTTATCTAATTTCATCATGCGGTGAGAACTAATAACTTAAGAATGTCGTGGTACTATTATGGATAAGGTGTAATGGTCTCCTTGATTGTGAATTACATCCATATTTTAGAAAAATCAAATAGGATATATCCCAAGGATCGAAGCCAATGGGCACTAAAGATAATGTTATAGCCACCTAATGAAAGATAAAGCATTTTATATTTGATATTGTAATCCCCCATTAAAACTTGCATATTGTGAAATTTTCCCTTGTAAATCAATGTGCCTTTATTATCTACAATCACCATAAATTTGTTGCATCGGTACACATAACAATTTTCCTTTTTGCTAACCCTTGGCTCGATGAATTTATGAGTGTTTCCTAAGTTAATGAGGAGGGTTAAAAAATTCCCCTTGAATTATCCCACTAATTTTATTTTTTGGAGGGTGGCGATCCAAACTAGGGTATGGACTAAATGTTCAAGGAAGAATCTTCATTTGGACTACTTTGATCAGTTGTTCATCTTCTCGAGATGTTATCCGAATATAAAATATGTAAATTTTGGAAGGTTCCTTAACATATCATAAATAATGTTTTTATTCAATACATTTATGGCCCATACCTTATTTTTCATCACAATTATAAGTACAACCCTTTGGCTTTACGAGTGATATTTTCTTGACAAGTTAGGTTCTTGAAAATTGTGGGGTATGGTGCCTAGATTAGGAGTCACCATGATGGCTACAAATTCCTAATGTGTGATGGTTTAAATGGGTGATGTTGGGTTGTGTATTTGTATTTGACTAATTTATCCAACCTAACTTGCTTCCATCAAGGTAGCTAGTTTGAATGTCTTACTTAGTCCCTAACATCTTTCTTTAGTACACTAATGGAACAACTTTTAAAAATGTCCTTTCCCAACCCTATTGGGTGGTTAGACACATTTTAAAACTCATCTTATTAATCAAAAACAAATTAGGTATGTCTTAATTTAGTTAATGGATTGGTTAAATACTCATATTCACTAGGGGCAAGTCCGGATAGTAGGTGTTTATTGAAATTTTCCTATGTGAGTATAGTGTATGTTTTTTCTAACCATTGGTACCATAGACTTGTTTAATGTTTTATGTTGAACAAAACTATAAGAATTTTTGATCTATAGTAATTTTATGGACTAAATTTTTTTCTACTGATAGAGCTAAATTGTAGAGTCATCCCCAATAAAATTTGGTAAATACAATTAAGGATTTTAGGGTTGTCCTCCAAGTTTTTGGTGGGTGTTCTGACCATAGGATCTTTAGGTAGAGTTATGTCCACTATGGAGAGAGTTTTACTTGGAATTCAAACTTGTTAATCTACTATCCAAGTTGTCTTTGAGATCTAATTCGTCCAATTTGGATAATTTATCCTTTAGGAGTTTTCGAGTTTGGAGAAAAATAGTTTTGAAAAAAGGGCTTCAAATTTCATCAAATGGCGAATATATTTAAATTTTTCAATTACTTCTCCATGCAAAAAGAAAAAAACTTCCAAGGTCAAATGAATGTTAAAAAATTATTTTGAAATTTCCCGTGATGGTCAACTATACATCAAATTTAAAGTCAAAATAATTGAGAACGCATCATGACATTACAGATTCACCACTACCACCCTTGTTGTCATTATATGTGATTAACTAAAATATGGATAAATGGTTTTTAATCTAACTAGGAACAACAGTAAATAATAGCAAATAAAAGTAGTAAATAAATATAGAAAGTGACCCAAGAAACTAGACTAATGAAAATAGAAACCCTAATATGCAAAGAAGGGTTGGAAGGAGCTTAGTTGATTGATGAACTTGTTGGATTATGTCGTAGAACTGACTAGAGAAACAAGAGGAGGAAACGACTATGCTTTGAGGTATAGAAACTTGTAGATCCAGAAAACGAGTGAACTGGGCACCCGGAGAGGATCAACGTGCCTATGGGTGCCCTAGTCTATGTTCTGGGCATCTTGGTCTATGTAGGAGGTCCAAAAACCATATTTGTAGGGTCACTAGATGATCTAAAGCCTTCGTTTTCTATCACACTATTGTATCCGAAATGCCTGGATGTCGTTGTTAGTCTATGATGAAGAAAATACCTGTAAAACCCCAAGACAAACATCAAACCCTAAAAATAAATATACATATGAAGGGGTCGAGGCCAACTCAACTACAAAATGGTGGACTTACTAACTGAGTCTTATACTAAATCTAAGACTCAATTTAGTTATATGTTCTTATGTGTACAATTGTGCCCTAGGTGCTCTTGTTTTCAATCACACTTTGTGAAAGTGGCGAGTAATAACTATGTGTCGAAAATGTAATAGAATGGTGGATGGAATAGAATAAACTTCCCTCCTATGTAGTGTGATACGAGATAAACCACCTTGTGCCTTGTGATGGAGCTAAATGGATGCAAAGTGTATCCTTTGATGGATGCGACCTTAGGTGATGATATTAGTGACTAGTGCTTGGTCCCTCATTATGGTTTCATAAATTTATATTTATATGTTTCTCTTGTTATAATTTCATAATAAACCCCAAAAAAGATGACCACAAGAAATGTGAAATGCTCAAATAATTAGAAAGTGCCCAAAAGTGGCGGGAAAGTGGGAAAAGGATCAGGGTGCCCCGACTAGGACTAGGGCACTTGTGGGCACCCCATTATAAGAATGGGCACCCCAAACAAGGCTAAAATGATGGAAACTAACGAAAAATGACTGGAAAAGAGTGTATGGGAGGTCAGTAGTGACGACAGAAATCAAAGTAAAATGGCCAAAAGATGGGGGTTAATTAGTACTTTCTTCACTCAAAAACCATATGAATAGTAGTATGAGACTGGGACTAAATAATGTCTAAAGTGCATGATTTTGTGACTACATTTTCCCCCACTTTATGTTGGTGAGCAGAAAGCTCGGTAACATAAAGTAGATAGAGATGTGTACCTGATAATCTATGTAGAGTGATGTAGAAACGCGTTAAAGGACTATAGAAAGCGTGGAGTGATAAAAAGATGATAAAGCGTGGAAACTAAAGATGTAAAAGTGAAAAAAGTGATGAGAGTGAACCTAGAGTGGAAACACATGTGTAGTTGCCAATGTGTGTGATGTACCTACATAGTTAGTGTGGAGTGTGTTTCCATAAAATTTTGTTATTATTTCCCCCATTGTTTAGAGATGTTTTTACCTTTCTACTCAAATTAATGCATTGAAATAATAAAAACAAAACCGACCTCGAAGAGGCAATGTTTACCGATACCCGTATAAATGGATGGTGTAGTTGATGGATGAAAGCCCCGTCCTTCTTTCACTGATGGAGGAACTTGTAGATCACAAACACTAAGAAAAATATAGGATTAGATAGATATATGGTGGATTACCTGGCAAAGGCCAGTCCCAAAATCAATGGACTTCCTTGTAAGGATGTCAATCCACGTTCAAGAAATCAATTTGATAATGATAAGATAAATTGATAAAACAAACAATATAACCAACAATGCAAAGGCAAAGGGACTGATGCGGTCCACAACTATATGATGGTTTGATGGTGATACTTGATCCAATGGGATTCTAGGGATCACAAAATGGCTCAAAGGAGCAAGGATGTAGATAGTTGTGTACTCAAAAGAGGGGAAGAATGATAGATTTGTTAATGATAATTGATAAAATGTTAGAGATAGCTCAAAGGGGCTTGATAAGGTTTGTGAGGCACATACAAGGATAGAGAAGTGGTGAGTGATAGGTTACGGATGTCTAAAAGCAAGCTTAGGGACTTAAATGATCTGACAGATAGGAATCACTAGTAATTGAGGCTGATCATCGGGGATTGGGATGAATCATCGGTGATTATGGGAATCGTGGGTGATTACTATGGAAAGTGTGTAGGTTGATAATAGATGATATAAAATAGACTTAAGATCATAGATGATGAATGAATAGGTTAATAAAGAATTAAGAATACATTTACCTTACATACATTGACATGTAGGATTGAGAAGATGGAAAATACCCAAGAGAGGAAGGTTGTAGATGTCATAAAACTTATCAAGTTGAATCATGGACGTGTAAATGACCTTGGAAGGCTAAAGGAGGAATTATTGAATATGATTATGATGAAAAGGACTCTAATATAGTAAAGTTACAATGTGAATGCCTTGATTAATGTCCTTTTATGTAACACCCTGAACTATTGTTACTTCCTCCTGGGCATTCAAGTGTTGATATATGATTTCTTCTATAAAAGGATGTGTTCCTTTGATTGTGAAGTCATGCTTGATATAGATTGTATCTTCTTTGCATTTGAAGATCTTTGACTGAGCCAGGATATGCTTAGACTCTTTTATTTCTTTCATTTATGCACCTGAGTTTAATCTGATTTCGAATGAATTTTGGATTTACCCATCTATATGACTCATCCTTGGATCGGTGGCATTGATCCAAGAGATGTTTTAAGTTTATTCGGAAGGTATATCTATTGGTTCTTTTCTTGAACGATTCTATTTGTTAGACCTAGATTGGTTCTATTAAGGTTAATAACCTAAACCTAAACTATAATCTAACCTAGCCCTAAACTATAAGCTAAATGTTCTAAGGTTAGTGACCTAGCGCTAAGGAGGTTAGACTAAGTATCACCTTAAAGTCTAACCTATGTTTCTAACCTAACTAATGATCATGGATGAAAGGGACCTATGAAGGGGTGCGAGCCATGGGCGGTAGTTTCTATGGCATTAAATGAGATGGATAAGTATGAAGGACGAGGGATTTGGTGGAAGTTTCAAATGGCTAGTGAAATCCGACGTGGCAGAGTCACCAAATCTGGAAATGGTCTTTGGTTTATTTTTGTCCATTGCCAACTATGGCGGTCGGTGGCGAATGGAGATTGAGCGGGAACTTCGAGTTAATGTAATTAAGGAACTCGATTTCGAGCATGGATCGCTCGGGAAGGCATGCAAAATGGAAAACTGTTGTTTGTTTGGTTTTCCATGTGCTCGGTTTTTTCTCTCTGTTTGATCACTGGTTCTTCGAACCAGTCTACTTGGTGTTGCATGGAAACTATGAGAATAACTAGCTCTTTTCTCTGTCGAGGAAAGTTTATAAGGCATGGAAATAACAAATTATTGTTGTTGAATCTAACATGGAAAAAGAGGAGAAGGCTCGAGCTCTTTCAGAGGTCTTCTTCGGATTTTTAAGCGACATTACTAGGCATGTTAGGCCCTAACTTTTAAAAATCTTGCTTTCCTTCAAATGATTTCATTAGAACAACTCTGTTCAGATGATTTTTTGGTCTAGTTGGTTTTTATGGTAGCATTGTATGAATTAGTTTGTTGTATCTTCATGCTGGTTCGATTATTCAGTCGAACCCTTGCTGGGTGTACATTTTGTTTCGTATGGTTGAATTATCTTGCTATGTTTTGCATTTCGGTTAGATTTCGTAGAAATTCTTGCAAGGATAATGTACGAATTCGACTCTGTTGGAGTCCATAAAAATGCTTTCTTGCTTGGTATAGACTTTTGTTGAAGCCTTGTTGTTAACACTGTGGAGATTGATACAGTTGGAATTCTTGGAAATAGATAGTATCTTTCTACTTCAGTAGAAGTTTATTTGTGAATACTAAATGGGTACGACTCCTTTTGAGTCCTTGAAAAGTAACATACGTTTCTACTTCTGTAGGAGTTCAGTCATGAATTCTGTATGTTATTGATATAGTTGGATTTCTTGAATTTAATATGTATCTTGTATCTTTCTACTTCAGTAGAAGTTATTTGTGAATACTACATGGGTTCGACTCCTTTTGAATCCTTGAAGCGTATATTATGTTTTTCTCTTCTGTTTAAAGCTCAGTTGTGAATACTGTGGTTATTGACTTAGTTGGATTCCTAGATATGTAATCAGTGTTTCGACTTCTGTATAAGCTTGGTTGCGAATACTTATTGATATTGGCTCTGTGGAGTCCTTAATACATATCTTGTATTTAGACTTCTGTAGAAGTTTAGTTGTGAAGACTATTGGTGTTGAATTAGTTGGAAACCTTGAATGTTTTCGTATGAATTCGACCACTGATCTAGTCCACGCTATGTTTACTTTTAAAACTTGACTCTGTATGAGTCCTTGCTGTATTCGTATTATCTCGGCTTGGATGAAACTTTGTTGAAAATAATGATATGATGATGACTTTTATGAAGATCTTGTTGAGTTATTATTTTTGATTTCACTTCGATTTAAGATCTTCTTTGTATAATCGTAGGGATTTGCTTTGTTGAAGGAAGTTGTGCATATTGTGTTTCAACTCTGCGTGAATGTCACTGTATTTCATATGGAAACGTTAATTGTTTTAATGTGATCTTGTTTCAAGTTTGACTGAAACAAAGAGCTCTTAGTTGTGCCATGACAGGCGATGGCGTTGGATATTTTGCATGTTGTTGAATAATATGGAAAGATTTGTTGAGCCTTTTTGGGGTCAGATATTTTATTATTGCTTGTCGCGTGAACTCTTGTATTGCTTAATAATCTACAGGTGAATTTTATATTGGAATTCTGGTGAAGCTGTAGTATCTTCTTGTGGCCTCGGCTGATTTAGTCATATGCGTATAGTGTAAATGCATTACTCTTGAGAGGACGGTACAGTCATGAACATGATTGGAATGGAATATGAATGTCTCTATTTCTTTCTCCTCTGCTGTTAAGTTATGTTGATATCTATAACTGTATGAATAATAAGTTATTCTCTCCTTGTCTAGAAACTATGAATGTTTTCTTCTCTTGTATCCTTATGTGATCTCTACGGTAAGGGTAAAACAAGAATAGACAGTAGTACTGTATGGAGAGCTGGCATAAATTGTGTGTTGCTGTATAAGTGGCTATGCTTTCTGTACCATTAACATAGTGTATGATTGAAAAGGAATTATGTTAGTGAGCTTGCTGGTTATTTTAAACTACCTTGTGAACTTGGTTGAATCATACTTGTTGAAATACGAGTTGATAGTATATTCTTTTTAGAATGGAATAAATTGATGGATTGATGTTGTCTTGGAGATACAGATGGATGGATGTTTTGGAATTATTTTGTTCTTCTTAGTCTCTAAAATGTACGTTGAGTCATCTAAAAATATTTAGGACTAATTGACAACTATAATAGAGGTTATGCATTATAGTCATGTTAAAATTGTAGAAAGATATTTAGCCTGATTTCATTTAAACAGGTTGTTCAATGAGAGCAATTGGTGGATTGCATTTGTTTTAAGAATTAGTGCTTATCATGCTCAGTTCACCGAACTGACCCGTGTTGACAATTTTTGCAGATGATTTCCGTAAGTGGTAAAGGCACGCAGATCTGATATGATGTTCAGATTGTTTAATTTGGTTTTATGATGAATTACAACTTGATTCTCTAAATGTACTACTTGAAGAAAGATGTTCTTTTGCTGTTGAGTATTGTATCAAATATGTTGAATGCATAAAATGTATTTGATTAGCTTTGAAATGAATAAACTGAGGTATTTGTTACTTATGTGTTTGCATTCGTATCTGGATGGTTTGATCTTCTTCGGTTCGAATGATTTTAAGACCATTGTTATTATTGTATAACTTGGAGACGTTTGTGATTATCTAAGTAAGCGTTGCAAGGTTATGTGACTGAATACTTATGATTGTTTAGTAGTTCTATTACGATCTAATTAAAGCTAATTGTAATTTAGATCACTGATTTTTGAGAAGCTAAGGTTAAAATAAACCCTTTCAGGAAGCTGAATGGGAAGAGTAATCTGTTACTCTCTAACCTTGATCTAAGTCAAGACAACGTACTGAATGTTTTTAAAATCACTATATCTTAACACTAATAAGTAAGATATATTTCAGTTTTAAAGATCTGGAATAAACCCAAAAAGGGATAAGTTTGCAATCTTATGAGAAGACTTGGGGTTACTACCCAATTTCGTAGATCAGGATTATTGTGAAACAATGATCTCCTTGTTGAGACCTCAATCTTATTAAACTTCTCTTTGTGGAATGGGTCTTAATACGAAAGGCAATTTTAAGATGAGGAACCCAGGGGTTGGGAAAAGACTACCCTAAAAGGAGTGTCTTGGAGTATAATTTAAACTCCACGTAAGTAACACCTTAAAGTTTAGTAGATCTTATCGAGGTGGATTTGAAGGTTGATGGCACAAGTCGATTGCAGGGTTGTACCTTCGAGAATATTAGGATCTTCTCAAGATACAACAATGCAGGTGACTTATGGCGACACCCTTTGCATTGATCGTCAAGATTTACTCCTTAAACTCGAACAAGTTTTGACTTCGGGACTGGTTACCGACATGGTCATGTTATGAGGCTGCCCCTGGAGACTCGGGGTACCTTGACACACAGGGTTAACTAGGGTTGACCCAGTATGTCAGAGTATCCCTAGTTCTCAAGAGCATCCTTATAACGTTGCCATATTATTAATCCGTTTCTGAGTGAATAACTTGGGGCAGGAGAGACTGACAGAAGTCAGTATAAGACATTCTACATAACAAAGGAATGGGGTGATGGACGTATTCCAGATTGATGAGTATGCCATCAAGGAATACGAGACATAAGCATTATGTTTCAAATCTTTGGCCAAAGTATCGCAAGCTGCTGATTGCGTAGTCCTATGTCACCTAGTCTAAGGGACGAGATGCCGATGAATAATGGTAACAATTATTCAGATAGGTTCCTTGGACAGAGCATTATGAATCCCAGATTAGGGAAGAGAACCGTAAGAGTGATGTGTTAAAATAAAAATGCCAACTCTTGATACTCATGAATAGATCGGTAGATTACCGAGTCATGGAATGAATAGATCGGAGGTACTCCGAGTCATTACAGCTGCATATGGTTATCTGTTATAAGAATGGTTGTTTTGATTTGTGAGTTCTAAATTATGTATTTAGAACCAGGAAGCATTTATCAAAAAAAAAAAAATTACTTGTTCTAATGTATAAAAATGAGGATGTTACATCTTGGTATCAGAGCTGAAGGTTGCAGCTCTTGGACCTATTGTGTCCATAATCTGATAAAAACCTGAATTTTCTTGTAACAGAAAATGGTTAGAACAAGGGGGAATGTTGTGAATAATGCTCCACCTGAAGGAGGGGCAGCAACAACCCAAAAACTTGATGAGATCCTTGCTGCCCTGTTGGACACAAGAGATCGTTTAGCTATACTTGAACAACAAGTAATGGGAAATGAGGAGGAAGATGAAGCTGGTAATAACAATCAAAGCAACCTCCGAGAGGAAAACCCCAATATGGGTGTTGATATTAATGCTGGAAATGCACCTGTACAACCAGAAAACAAAAAGGCCAGGTTGGCATCAGAACTCACTAATGATATAAAAAGGATAAGCCCACCTAAATATGATGGCACCACATTAGGTGATGGAGCTGAGAACTGCTCAGCGAAATGGAGAAGTACTTTGCAATAAGAAACTTCTCGGAGAGAAACCAAAGCTATTTGGGAGCCTATCGCTTTCCCACAAAGCATCTTCGTGGTGGGATAGTCGTAAAGCCGAGCTAAATATTGATGAGACCAATATTACTTGGGATCAATTTAAGGGCTATTTCAGGCAACGTTGGCTGCCACAACTTTTCTATGATCAGAAAATGATAGAATTCCAGAACTTAGCTCAAGGGAAGCTAACGGTAACTGAATACTGGGAGCGGTTTACAAAACTCCTCAAGTATGTACCGCAGTATCAAACTGACGAGAAGTTCAGAATAAGGAAATTCATCATGGGATTGAATCCCGTGATAGGGGGAGAGGTCGATGTTCATAGTCCAACCACTATGGAAGGAGTTGTTGAAAAGGCCATAAGACAAGAACAGAAATTAAAGGCTATTTCTACTCATAAAGAGGAAGTGCGGAAGAAGATTGCAAACCCTTCTTCAACTTCACTTGCACCCAAAAAGGGACCATGGAAAAAGTTTGGAAACAGAAGTAAGTTTCCAGGGGATAATAGTAAGAAGGCAGTAGCAAATAAGCCTGCTGGAAATGTAAGGGATAATTTTGCCAAAAATTATAACAATGGGCAGAAGCCCTATGGAGGACAACGTGATAATTACAAGGCTGGAGGCAATTTTGAGCCTAAAAAGGGACCTGTAGGAGGCTGCTACAATTGTGGCAAAGACCACTACGTAAATCAGTGCCCTTTGAAGAAGGATGATCGTAATCAGCAGCATAAGATACATCTTTGCAGAGGAGACAAGCAAGCAAGGTGAAAAGCAGGTGACACCTATAGAAGTTCCGTAAGTTATTTGGCATACACATCACTATTATTTTGATACAGAGCTCTTTTGAATGTTTTATTTCTAGTAAACTTGCTTCTAAACTTAAGAGAAAAGCTGGAAAAATGGATAAATCTTGGACTGTACAGTATGGTAATAACTCTGTTCATATAGTGAGTATGTGTCTTTTTGGGGCAGTCCTTGACTTACCTAACTTTTCCACGGAAGTTGACCTCTATGTTACACCTTTGGGGTCTTACGACATTGTCATTGGTGTCAATTGGTTAGCTGAACATAAAGCAAAAGTAGACTGTTATGAAAAGAATATAAAATGTTTAGATGATCGGCTGGAAACAATGAGAGATTCAAGGGGTGAAATGGAAATTTCAGTTAGAAAACTGTCAGCTATGTAGCTTAAAAAGGCTAAAAACAAAGGATGTACCCTTTATGCAGTAAAGATATCTGAATTTTCAGAAGAAGATGGTGATTCCATGAAACGATTTCCTCTGCTACAAAGTTTCAGGGATGTTTTTCTGGAGGAATTACCAGGTTTACCACCCAAGAGGGAATTTGACTTCACCATCGAAATCAAACCAGGAACGGAACCTATTTCCAAAGCACCTTATCGGATGACTACTACAGAGTTAGTCGAGCTTAAGGCACAATTGCAAGAACTTTTGTCTAAAGGTTTGATTAGACCAAGTGTTTCACCTTGGGGAGCACCAGTAATATTTGTGAAAAAGAAGGATGGAACACTTAGGTTGTGTATTGATTATCGGATGTTGAACAAAGCAACAATCAAGAACAGATACCCACTTCCAAGGATCGATGATCTATTTGATCAGATGCGTGGGGCAGCGGTTTATTCTAAGATAGATCTTCGATCTGGTTATCATCAGTTAAGGATTAGAGAAGAAGATATTCATAAAACAACTTTCCGAACAAGGTACGGACATTATGAATTCACGGTTCTACCTTTTGGATTAACTAATGCACCCGTAGCTTTTATGAACTTAATGAATAATATCTTTCAAGAATATTTGGACAAGTTTGTACTTGTATTCTTGGACGATATTCTCATTTATTCTAAAAGTGTTGAGGAGCACAATGAGCATTTGAAGATAGTTTTGGGAATTTTGAGAAAAAGAAAGTTGTATGGTAAGTTATCCAAATGTTCTTTCTTTGATACAAAAGTTCACTATTTGGGTCATGTCATTAGTAAAGAAGGAATTGTTGTAGATCCTTCAAAAATAGTGGCAATAACTGAGTGGCCTGCACCAAAGAATGTGCACGAAGTAAGAAGCTTCATGGGTCTTGTTGGTTACTATAGAAAATTTGTTAAGGATTTTTCTAAAGTGGCTGCACCGATAACTTCATTGCAGAAGAAGGATAAGAAATTTATTTGGAATGATAAGTGTGAAATGGCTTTCAAAAGTCTGAAAATCCAGTTGACTTCCGCACCTATATTAGTTGTACCAAACCCTAATGGGAGCTTTACTGTTGTAACGGATGCTTCTGGGGAAGGCCTTGGAGGTGTTTTGTTACAAAATGATCAAGTCATAGCATATGAAAGTAGAAAACTTAAGTTACATGAGCTGAATTATGCTCCTCATGATTTGGAGCTTGCTGCCATTGTTCATGCGCTTCAAGTCTGGAGACACTATTTACTTGGGAAACCTTTTGAGTTGAAAACTGATCACTTAGGACTGAAATATATTTTCACTCAGCCTAATCTAAATGCTAGACAGAGAAGGTGGTTAGAGTTTTTATCCCAATATGATTTTGATATTAGCTACATCAAAGGGAAAGAGAATAGAGTAGCAGATGCTCTAAGTCGTAGGAGGCACATTTCTGCTCTTATAACATTAAGAACTCAGTTTAAGGATGAGGTAAAAAGTGCCTCAGAATCTGATACATACTTTCAGCAAGTAAAAGCAGCGCTTGCTGCAGAACCTAATGATGAAAGGTATAAGGGCTTTCATTTTGATAATGAAGGAATCTTACGTTATGAAAACAGGGTATACGTACCTATGCTGAATGATTTGAGAAAGAAGTTGTTAGTTGAATTTCATAATTCACCTTTCTCTGGACACCCGGGTATCACAAAAATGCTTGCTGATCTGAAACAACAATACTTTTGGAAAGGTATGAAAAAGGATGTCATTGATTTTGTGACTCATTGTCTGGAATGTCAGTGGGTTAAGGTAGAACACATGCACCCTGCTGGACTGTTATATCCTCATAGCATACCGCAGTACAAATGGCAAGTAATAAGCATGGACTTTGTACAAGGGTTACCTATGTCCAGGAATAAACATGATGTTATCCTGGTAGTTGTAGATAAACTAACTAAGGTAGCTCATTTCATCGCTGGAAATCTAAAGGATGATTCACCAGTGTTGGCCAAAAGATTCGTACACGAAATTTTCAGGTTACATGGTGTACCAGAATTGATTATATCTAACAGGGATCCTAGAATGACGTCAAGATTTTGGCAAACGCTTAATACAACTCTTGGAACAAAACTAAACTTCAGTTCTGCATATCATCCGAAATGGATGGACAAACTGAGAGAGTAAATCAAGTGTTGGAAGACATGTTGCGAATGTATTGCATGGATCAACAGTATAAATGGGAAGAGTATCTTCCATTAGTTGAATTCGCATACAACAACACTTATCACTCATCTCTTAAAATGGCACCATTTGAAGCACTTTATGGAAGGAAGTGCAGAACCCCTGTTAGCTGGGATAGTGTTGAGGATAGAGTGGTAATTGGACCAGAGATCCTCACTGAAATGGAACAGCAAGTAAAGTTGATTCGTGAACGATTAAAGGAAGCAGCAGATAGGCAGAAGAGCTATGCTGACCTTAAGCGGGTTGATCGAAGGTTTGAGCTTGGTGAGAAGGTTTTTCTTCGTGTTAAACCCAGAAAGAGTTCTATAACTTTTGGCAAGGCTACCAAGTTGTCACCTCGTTTCATGGGACCTTTCGAAATTGTCGAAATAATCAATCCTGTAGCTTATCGATTAGCATTACCACCTGCTTTGTCTCGCATGCATGATGTTTTCCATATTTCTTTGCTTAAGAAATACGTTTCAGATTTGTCACATGTCTTAAATTGGAATTCCTTGCAGGTCCAAGACCCAGGAATAATCGTGGTTAAACCCACACGAGTGTTGGAAACTTGCCAATTGCATTTGAGAAATCGTGAAATACAACAATGTAAGGTCCAGTGGGACCAGTTTAACGAAGAAAGTGCAACTTGGGAAAATCTGGAAGAGATGAAAATTGCTTTTCCTTTTCTTTTTCAACAGGATGAAATCTGTTGACAAAACATTTTTTATATGAACTTATCTTTTTCATGTTCATATGAAAGCCAGATTGAGGCAAACATTATTCAGGCTGAATAAAATGTATCGTGACATTGATTTCTGAAACTATTCAAGTTGGAAACAGTCACATTGTATTGTGAACTAATAAATTGGTTGACCTGAAGGTAAATCAAATATGTAATCATCGGGATGATGAATCTTTTAGGAGGGAAGCATGTAACACCCTGAACTATTGTTACTTCCTCCTGGGCATTCAAGTGTTGATATATGATTTCTTCTGTAAAAGGATGTGTTCCTTTGATTGTGAAGTCATGCTTGATATAGATTGTATCTTCTTTGCATTTGAAGATCTTTGACTGAGCCAGGATATGCTTGGACTCTTTTATTTCTTTCATTTTTGCACCTGAGTTTAATCTGATTTCGGAATGAATTGTGGATTTACCCGTCTATATGACTCATCCTTGGATCAGTGGCATTGATCCAAGAGATGTTTTAAGTTTATTCGGGAAGGTATATCTGTTGGTTCTTTTACTGAACGATTCTATTTGTTAGACCTAGACTGGTTCTATTAAGGTTAATAACCTAAACCTAAACTATAATCTAACCTAGCCCTAAACTATAAGCTAAATGTTCTAAGGTTAGTGACCTAGCGCTAAGGAGGTTAGACTAAGTATCACCTTAAAGTCTAACCTATGTTTCTAACCTAACTAATGATCATGGATGAAAGGGACCTATGAAGGGGTGCGAGCCATGGGCGGTAGTTTCTATGGCATTAAATGAGATGGATAAGTATGAAGGACGAGGGATTTGGTGGAAGTTTCAAATGGCTAGTGAAATCCGACATGGCAGAGTCGCCAAATCTAGAAATGGTCTTTGGTTTGTTTTTGTCCATCGCCAACTATGGCGGTCGGTGGCAATGGAGATTGAGCGGGAACTTCAGAGTTAATGCAATTAAGGAACTCGATTTCCGAGCACGGATTACTCGGAAGGCATGCAAAATGGAAAATCTGGTTGTTTGTTTGGTTTTCCATGTGCTCCGGTTTTCTCTGTTTGATCACTGGTTCTTCGAACCAGTCTACTTGGTGTTGCATGGCAACTATGAGAATAACTAGCTCTTTTCTCTGTCGAGGAAAGTTTATAAGGCATGGAAATAACAAATTATTGTTGTTGAATCTAACGTGGAAAAAGAGGAGAAGGCTCGAGCTCTTTCAGAGGTCTTCTTCAGATTTTTAAGTGACATTACCAGGCATGTTAGGCCCTAACTTTTAAAAATCTTGCTTTCCTTCAAATGATTTCATTAGAACAACTCTGTTCAGATGATTTTTTTGGTCTAGTTGGTTTTTATGGTAGCATTGTATGAATTAGTTTGTTGTATCTTCATGCTGGTTCGATTATTCAGTCGAACCCTTGCTGGGTGTACATTTTGTTTCGTATGGTTGAATTATCTTGCTGTGTTTTGCATTTCGGTTAGATTTCATAGAAATGCTTGCAAGGATAATGTACGAATTCGACTCTGTTGGAGTCCATAAAAATGCTTTCTTGCTTGGTATAGACTTTTGTTGAAGCCTTGTTGTTAACACTGTGGAGATTGATACAGTTGGAATTCTTAGAAATAGATAGTATCTTTCTACTTCAGTAGAAGTTTATTTGTGAATACTAAATGGGTACGACTCCTTTTGAGTCCTTGAAAAGTAACATACATTTCTACTTCTGTAGGAGTTCAGTCGTGAATTCTGTATGTTATTGATATAGTTGGATTTCTTGAATTTAATATGTATCTTGTATCTTTCTACTTCAGTAGAAGTTTATTTGTGAATACTACATGGGTTCGACTCCTTTTGAATCCTTGAAGCGTATATTATGTTTTTCTCTTCTGTTTAAAGCTCAGTTGTGAATACTATGGTTATTGACTCAGTTGGAGTCCTGGATATGTAACCAGTGTTTCGACTTCTGTATAAGCTTGGTTGCGAATACTTATTGATATTGGCTCTGTTGGAGTCCTTAATATGTATCTTGTATTTAGACTTCTGTAGAAGTTTAGTTGTGAAGACTATTGGTGTTGAATTAGTTGGAAACCTTGAATGTTTTCGTATGAATTCGACCACTGATCTAGTCCACGCTGTGTTTACTTTTAAAACTCGAATCTTATGAGTCCTTGTTGTATTCATGTTATCTTGGCTTGGATGAAACTTTGTTGAAAATAATGATATGATGATGACTTTTATGAAGATCTTGTTGAGTTATTATTTTTGATTTCGGCTTCTGATTTAAGATCTTGTTGTATAATCGTAGGGATTTCTTTGTTGAAGGAAGTTGTGCATATTGTGTTTCAACTCTCTGCGTGAATGTCAATGTATTTCATATGGAAACATTAATTGTTTTAATGTGATCTTGTTTCAAGTTTGACTTAAACAAAGAGCTCTTATTAGTCTGCCTGCCATGACAGGCGATGGCGTTGGATATTTTGCATGTTGTTGAATAATATGGAAAGATTTGTTGAGCCTTTTTGGGGTCATATATTTTATTATTGCTTGTCGCGTGAACTCTTGTATTGCTTAATAATCTACAGGTTAATTTTATATTGGAATTTTGGTGAAGTTGTAGTATCTTCTTGTGGCCTCGGCTGATTTAGTCATATGCGTATAGTGTAAATGCATTACTCTTGAGAGGATGGTACAGTCATGAACATGATTGGAATGGAATATGAATGTCTCTATTTCTTTCTCCTCTGCTGTTAAGTTATGTTGATATCTATAACTGTATGAATAATAAGTTATTCTCTCCTTGTCTAGAAACTATGAATGTTTTCTTCTCTTGTATCCTTATGTGATCTCTACGGTAAGGGTAAAACAAGAATAGACAGTAGTACTGTATGGAGAGCCTGGCATAAATTGTGTGTTGTTGTATAAGTGGCTATGCTTGCCTGTACCATTAACATAGTGTATGATTGAAAAGGAATTATGTCAGTGAGCTTGCTGGTTATTTTAAATTGCCTTGTGAACTTGGTTGAATCATACTTGTTGAAATACGAGTTGATAGTATATTCTTTTTAGAATGGAATAAATTGATGGATTGATGTTGTCTTGGAGATACAGATGGATGGATGTTTTGGAATTATTTTGTTCTTCTTAGTCTCTAAAATGTACGTTGAGTCATCTAAAAATATTTAGGACTAATTGACAGCTATAATAGAGGTTATGCATTATAGTCATGTTAAAATTGTAGAAAGATATTTAGCCTGATTTCATTTAAACAGGTTGTTCAATGAGAGCAATTGGTGGATTGCATTTGTTTTAAGAATTAGTGCTTATCATGCTCAGTTCACCGAACTGACCCGTGTTGACAATTTTTGCAGATGATTTCCGTAAGTGGTAAAGGCACGCAGATCTGATATGATGTTCAGATTGTTTAATTTGGTTTTATGATGAATTACAGCTTGATTCTCTAAATGTACTACTTGAAGAAAGATGTTCTTTTTTGTTGAGTATTGTATCAAATATGTTGAATGCATAAAATGTATTTGATTAGCTTTGAAATGAATAAACTGAGGTATTTGTTACTTATGTGTTTGCATTCGTATCTGGATGGTTTGATCTTCTTCGGTTCGAATGATTTTAAGACCATTGTTATTATTGTATAACTTGGAGACGTTTGTGATTATCTAAGTAAGCGTTGCAAGGTTATGTGACTGAATACTTATGATTGTTTAGTAGTTCTATTACGATCTAATTAAAGCTAATTGTAATTTAGATCACTGATTTTTGAGAAGCTAAGGTTAAAATAAACCCTTTCAGGAAGCTGAACGGGAAGAGTAATCTGTTACTCTCTAACCTTGATCTAAGTCAAGACAACGTACTGAATGTTTTTAAAATCACTATATCTTAACACTAATAAGTAAGATATATTTCAGTTTTAAAGATCTGGAATAAACCCAAAAAGGGATAAGTTTGCAATCTTATGAGAAGACTTGGGGTTACTACCCAATTTCGTAGATCAGGATTATTGTGAAACAATGATCTCCTTGTTGAGACCTCAATCTTATTAAACTTCTCTTTGTGGAATGGGTCTTAATACGAAAGGCAATTTTAAGATGAGGAACCCAGGGGTTGGGAAAAGACTACCCTAAAAAGGAGTGTCTTGGAGTATAATTTAAACTCCACGTAAGTAACACCTTAAAGTTTAGTAGATCTTATCGAGGTGGATTTGAAGGTTGATGGCACAAGTCGATTGCAGGGTTGTACCTTCGAGAAGATTAGGATCTTCTCGAAGATACAACAATGCAGGTGACTTATGGCGACACCCTTTGCATTGATCGTCAAGATTTACTCCTTAAACTCGAACAAGTTTTGACTTTGGGACTGGTTACTAACATGGTCATGTTATGAGGCTGCCCTTGGAGACTCGGGGTACCTTGACACACAGGGTTAACTAGGGTTGACCCAGTATGTCAAAGTATCCCTAGTTCTCAAGAGCATCCTTATAACGTTGCCATATTATTAATCTATTTCTGAGTGAATAACTTGGGGTAGGAGAGACTGACAGAAGTCAGTATAAGACATTCTACATAACAAAGGAATGGGGTGATGGACGTATTCTAGATTGACGAGTATGCCATCAAGGAATACGAGACATAAGCATTATGTTTCAAATCTTTGGCCAAAGTATCGCAAGCTGCTAATTACGTAGTCCTATGTCACCTAGTCTAAGGGATGAGATGCCGATGAATAATGGTAACAATTATTTAGATAGGTTCCTTGGATAGAGCATTCTGAATCCCAGATTAGGGAAGAGAACCGTAAGAGTGATGTGTTAAAATAAAAATGCCAACTCTTGATACTCATGAATAGATCGGTAGATTACCGAGTCATGGAATGAATAGATCGGAGGTACTCTAAGTCATTACAGCTGCATATGGTTATCTGTTATAAGAATGGTTGTTTTGATTTGTGAGTTCTAAATTATGTATTTAGAACCAGAAAGCATTTATCAAAAAAAAATTACTTGTTCTAATGTACTTGTTCTAATTATGGGGAGTAAATATAATAGGGAGACATAAGACTTAGGATAAGGATTTAATAGATAGTATGATGGTGGTATGATAATGAAGGAGAGCTACCAAACGTGGACACATGGAATCAACATTTTCCCCTTTTTATTAAGTGGTTTTGAGACAAGCCACGAGACAAAAATAAGATGTGATAGATAGAAGATGCAAATTTATATGATGAGGTGCTCCCCCTCAAACTAGGGATTGATGAACTAAAAGGGAATCGATCATGAGTTTGAAAGAGGTAGATGGATGAAAGATGCAAGGATGGGAAGATGAGAGATGAGAAAATGATGCCCCAGGATGAGGTATAGAAATAAGATGGGTTCCATCATAAAATCAAGTGATAGGGAACCAAAGGGTTCATGTCCTATAGACGTATGACTTAATGATGAAAAGGGAAAATAAAAAGGATGTTTTGACAAGGTCAAAGGACCAATGATTGATGTTGCCACAAAGGTGGGCTTACGAGGCCAAGAAGTCAAGTGATAGGGGAACCAAAGGGTTTGTGTCCTATAGACATATGACTTAATGGCACAAAAGATGATGGTTTGATGAGGTCAAGGGACCAAAAATTGATGTTGCCACAAAGGTGGGATTACAAGGACTAGAAGTCAAGTGATAGGGGAACCAAATGGTTCGTTTCCTATAGACATATGACTTAACAGCGATGGGGATAAAATGATGATTTGATGAGGTCAAAGGATCAAAAATTGATGTTTCCAAAAGGGTGGGCTTACAAGGACAAGATGGGGGTCCTAACAGGTGATCGAGGGGTAGCCCTTCAGAGACAGTCAATTCAAAAATGTCAATTTTAATGAATAGATGTGATGTTTTAGAAACAACGATGTAACGATGGAATGTTGAGATGTGATTATATTTGTGTGGGTATTGACATATGTCGATATGATGATAGATATATTGATAGATGTGGATGTGGTAGGGTTGACAATTGTTAAAGTTATGTTTTAGGTATGATGTGTTATTCGATATTGATTTTAAAGTGACTTAATGTTTGTCAAAACCATGGTCAAGAATGAAATGTGGATTGATTGCTTTGTATTGGATTTGATACATATGTGATGGGAAACAATAGAGTGAAGGCTCTTGCACTTTTGGCCTTTTAACAAATGTTAACAAATGACTAACAATGGGTAGTCACACGTAGGATATTGGATATAGATATGAAGTGAAATGTATACCTTCCTAGAACATGAGAAGGGGTTTAACATGTGTAGGTTATGTAAGGGCGTAAGGTTCTCATTTTTACAAGTTTCGTAGAGAAATGCCCCACTATACTTTTTTATTTTTGATGCAAAATAATTGATGTGGGAAGCCTTTTTACATGGGTAGCCATCCTTCGAGGGAGTGGTCTACAATTTTAAATTTTGACTTTGATTTTTATTTTTATAGATAGTCATCCTTCAGGGATCGATCTATGATTTTGATGGGTAGTTTTGTCCTTCGAGGGATAAATCTACTTTTCTTTTTGATAATATGATTTTGATATTTGAATAGTTTTCCTTCAAGGATCAATATATTATATTTTTTTTTGACTTTGATAGGAAGCATCCATAGGTATTTTTTTTTAGCTAAGGACAAACCCTAATAAATTGTTTCAAGGAGGGGAGAAGAAATGTGTACACACATTATACATGTTTACCCAATCGATTAAATAAAATATGAAAATAAATGGTTATATTCTAATTTAATCTAAATAGGTACGAAAGGTAATAAATGTTATAAACGAAATATTGATTCTAAATATTTTATTTTTATATTTAAATGAAATGAAATAATGTAAATAGGAGTGATAAGATACTAACCTAAAATTGACTTACCTTTATATATGTTGGAATTGGGGTAGGTTGATGTGCGAATAGCACAGATATGAAGGTCCCACCCGGAAGTTGTAGAACTAAAGATCCGACTAGAGTGGGGCACCTGGGAGAGGACAAGGGTGCCTTTGGGCACCACAGTGCGTAGTCTAAGTGCTCTTCTCGTAGAAAATCTCATAATATGAAATCGACGGTGTCCCTAGATCTTTACAATATCTTAGTCTTTGTCATGTAGTTGTCATAGTGGCTTTGCTTATGTCATTGTAGGCTAGTGATGAATATCTACCTACAAAACCCCATACAAAGCATCAAATCCCTAAAAAGAAAGATGCATATGAAGGGGTCAGACTGACCTTAGTTGTCATAATGGTGAGTTTACAACTAATCATTGCACTACATTCCGTAACTAATGAAGTTATGTGTGCTTGTGTGTGCAGTTGTGTGCCTAGGGCACCCTAGCGTCACCTAATCGATGTGCGTATAGGGGAAATAACTATATGTAAAATGAAAAAGTTGGATGGAATAGAATGAATACAACCCTTTCCCCCTATGTTTGTGTGATGTAGATGTAAATGATGCCAAAATGCAGTCATTTTCCTTAGTAGGTAGTTAGCTCTTGATAATAGATATTTTGCCCTTAAAATAGTGAGTATGTTATGTTTATATAGGGATCACTTGTTCCAATTTCGACACTAATGACCCAACATGATGACTAGTACCTAGGGAATGAGATGGAAAATGGAAAATACCGACCTTGAATAAATAAATTAGATCTAAGTGTTGTCGGGACCGGGGCACATAAAAAGAAGAAATCCAAAGAAACCCTTTTTGTAGTAGAGCATGAATATGTGTAGTAAAAGTATGCTAAAAGAACCATAAAGTGTGTTGAACAATGGATCATCACTGATTGATCCATACAACGTAGTTTAAAATCGTAATGTTGTGAACAAGTGCACTAAATGAGAATGATAATGTTAGATGATTTTGAATATTATATGATGATGATAAGATGGGGTAAGGAGTGATCAGTTCTTGACCCAAACATGTGTATACGAATAATCATCCAAAGGATTTGGGTGTCCTATTGCTAGAGGAAGAGTGTAGAGAAAAGTGAATTATTCTCCAATATAGGGCTAACTACATCCTCAAGATCTAGCCACTGCGAGACAAACTCGAGATCAAATATTTTTGGTTTATGGATCTATACAATTTTGATCAAACAGTTGACCCATATAGGAGTGTCATAGGAAAGGGAATCTTTCCCCCACTTCACGGGTGTCGCTGCAATGTGATGGCTCCAAAGTTAGGTCATCTGGAAGTGAACATACAATATGAGAAGGCTTCCAAGTTAGGTCATCTAGAAGAAAATGTGAAATGTATGAATAGCTTCCCAAGTTAGGTCATCTAAGAAAGCAATGAATGTAATCTCCTAAGTTAGGTCATCTAGGAGGTTACACGTAACTCCCAAGTTAGGTCATTTGGGAGGCCAATTGTGTTAAATTTTTATTAATGGAATGATACAATTTTAATTGTTAGAAATTTGAATGTGTTGATTGATTGATTGGTTGGTTGGTTGAATGGTTACTAGCGGAGAAATTTTACGCGAGTTTCAACTAGGTTAAGTCATTAGGGGAGATCGATAGAAATTGGTGAATGATCACATAGGAAAAATTTTAATCACTTGTTTCCCCTAGTTTAGGTCATTAGGAGGGAATGATGAAATGTCGCATATAGAAATTGTGTGTTTGTTGTCCCCAAGTTAGGTCATTAGGGGGAATCAATAGTGAAATGTCGCATAATGTATTAGTAAACACTTGGAATTATCTTATTAGTAGTGTTTTAAATGCATGATGATATAAGGTGAATTATAGGATGACCCCACTGATATGCCCCCTTTCAACGAAAGGAAAAGTGATGAGAATAACAAACACTAAGTCGAAAGTAAGCACGAGATAGATGAAGAGTGATAGAAGTCGTAAAATCATGTATGGATTTGGATTGAAGATTAATTCAATTATAGTTAATGCACATGTAATGTGTTTAGTACAATGGTAGGATGAGTTCTAAAAATAACGCCTTAACGAGGTGTAAATAGGATTAGAAACACTTAAGCTATGAAGAAAAATCATGTAACATGTATTTGTTGTAATAATAAGTGCAAGATAATGACTATAGTAAAGTGGGTTATGAAAAGGTAACTATAAATAGTAAGGTGAAATTTTGTTTTAGTCACCTCATTTTTTGTTTACACGGCTGAGATTGACCTCTAAGTAAGTAAAGATACCACAAGTGAGAGTAGCACGTCCTAGTCGGTTTGAGAGGGTGGTGACCATCGTAGCGTCACACATGACTGTGGAGTTGGTAAGTGTGTGTTTTTGAAAAATGTATGGTGTAGTAGTCGTTTCCAGTGAATATTTGAAAATTTGAGAATTTGAATTTTCTCAAAAAATTAAACTATAGCGGAGAGGGTGTTAGTGACCTTTAGGACGGGATTTCCTAGATCTGGGCATTAGTGTCCTGCTCATGGGCGTCCCACTTCGAATGTATGCATTTGGTCTAGAGTGATGAAAACTAAGAGTTGTCATGTATATGAGTGTGATAAGCTAGTGTTTTTATACTTGTAAGGTGTTCTAACATTGTGTTTGTTGTTATTTTGTGGTGTGTAGAGGGATATTCACTCGAGGGAGTTCCACGGTGGGCGTCATTTGAGCACTTTTCTTGGGTTAGGTTTGTCAAATGATGATTGGGATGTTATGGACCATGTCGGCATGTGACACATAGCACGAATGGGTGATTTCCCCATAATATGCCTATGTTGATTACACTATGCAATAAATGGTGCGTAGATACATGTACATTTTGGTTTTCCACTAGGGAGATTATTGTTATGTTGGAGGATGTATATCATTTATTGTGGTTACCGATTGTTGGTGAGAGGGTACAAATGATGGCATTGGAGAATATGGAGAGGAAGATGTGAGCCACTAGGTGATATTTTGTGGGGACTCAAGTACCGACCGAGGCCCATATTATTTTGGATGTTATCATGAGGTTTGGTGTTCCACACTGTAGTGTCCGTTTAAACAACCACTTGAGACCCAAGAAACAACCTAGGGTTAGCTAGAAAAATTATAGAATAATTTTTTTTATTAGAAGTGTCCACAACCAGGTTGCAAGACAACATTTTGCCACTGGCAGGTTCCAAAACAAATCCTATTTACCAAAACACAAGTTTCCTTTATTAACTTATAACAAGTTCACAAGGTTCCAATTTTAGGGTTACATGTTTTAGTTAGGTTCAGGGAGTAATTTTACCCCCATACCTGCTCTCTAACAGGCTTAGATTTTCAACTAGATTTTTCTCTTACTTAATGCTTCCAAAATTTCCTAAACCATTCCCAATGGATAGGAAATTTTCTCACCTTTCAGTGATATAAATAAGTTCTCCTAACTCCTTATAGAACTCAAGTTATGAGTGGGCGGAGTTTCTAGGGAAAATTTTCCCCTAGAGGGACATGTGGCAAGAGGAGGGGGAATGCGCCTTGGGTGGTTTGGCGGGTCGCGGGCAGCATAGGAAATTTTCCCATCGCATGGCTCAAAGTCACAAAGCATTCCGTGCCCACACGGGTCCCTAGGGACACGTGTCAAAACCTAGCACCAAGTGGAAAAGGAGAAGGGAAGGCGGAGCGCAGCAGGTTGATTTGGTGTGCTACGCCAATGGGAGACCAAGAGGAAGAAGGGGACATGCAAGCCCGCGCACCCGTGGGAGAAGGAAAGGCTAAGGGAGAAGGCGGAGTTGTAGGCCACGGAGGAATGTAAGAAATTTTCCCAAGGGCCAAAACTCAAAACAACAAAGGGTTCCACCCCACCCACCCACCACCCCCCAAAAGTGCCACGTGGCACTTTCTCATTGGCTACATGCGGTGGGGCCAAAATGAAAATTTTTCCCAAAAATTTTCAAAGGGATAAAAAGTTAAAATGAACCGTGCCTCCGCCTCAGCCCCTAGAGGACACATGTCGCCCTCTGATTGGCTGCAGGCCGGTAGAGGGAAAATGAAAATTTTCCCAAGAAAAATTTTTCAAAAACATAAGTTTCAATTTCGTCCGCCTTCCACCATGCCACATGGCAATAGGTTATTAGGCATGCGACCGGCGGTTTTGTGGAGTAAAATGGGAAAAATTTCCCAAGGCAAATTTTCAAAGGGATAAGTTTTTAAATTTTGTCTGCCCCTCCCAGGTGCCACGTGGCAGGCCCCGATTGGTTGTGGGATGGTGGGGCCACAGACCTTTTTGAGAAATTTTTCCAAAGTCCAAATTTAAATTTTTCTATAGTTAGATCACATTTTATTATATTTTTCGAATGCCAAATTGAAGTAAAACTTCAAATGGCCATAACTTGAGCTAGAAATCTCAGTTTTGTGCAAATGAGGACTTTTTGAAAGCCCTTGAGCCCTCTTTGCACAAAGATCATAAATTTTAGAAATTTACGAATTTTAATAGGTCAATTTAATGGAAACAATCTGCAGATTTTTAATTAGTGAACTGGCAATTTTCAAATTCTCAATTTGGTTAAATTAGAACTCCTTCGCTCAACATGTTGTACCGACATGGAGGATTAGTCCAAGGAGGGTTTAGAGTGTTTTTTAGGATGATCAATTTCTCAAATTGAATCAAATTTGAATTTTTCCAATAGTAGACGTAAAAACAACCTAAGGAGGAATTTGATTAAATTTTGCAATGGTTATATTGTTTCTTCGAGTTTTCTTTGTCAATTTGGATTCCTAAATGTCTTAGCATGTTAACTTGTAACATTTTTAAGTTGATTACTAAGTGCAGGTCTGAACTGTTCATTTTATTAAAATGTGAATTGCCAGAATGAAGTTTATGGCAGTGAACTGTTTCTTTTAAATTGGTATTACAATTTATCATTTGAATGTGCATATAATTCCTAAACTAGTCCAATCCATTTACTTGATTAAAACAACCATTCATTTCTAAGTTAGATTACAGTTCAGATTTCAATTCAAATATGCATTTTAAAAAGGAATATAACATTGTCTTGTCTTCACATGCATTCTTCTTTTTCAATCAGCAATTTCCAATGTTTGACAATGAAATCCAAATCCAATGCACAATACAAATTTGAGAAAAGAATGTAATTCTTCATTGATTATCAAATACAATTTTACAACTTTCACTTTTCCAATTTGATTTCCAAATACAATTTCCAAGATACATCATATTATGCATGTAATATCATTTACATTTCTCAATTTGAATTCAAACTTCCATTATCAATACAATAACTTCACATTACAATAATTACACAACTCATCCACTCAAGGTGGGAAAGGTTACATTGAATTTGCTCAAAAGAATGGGACTGTCAAACTGAAAATTTCTTCTTGCTCCAAACAGACAGCATGCTAGTTTCTCCATCTTTTCATTTTTGATCACAACAAGGAAGGGGAAAGGCAATTCTCTCCACCCAACCAAGACATACAATGAGAAAGGAGAAGCCATCCTTTATCATTGGCCCACAAGCCCCAACCATATTAAAATAGAGAATGAGAATCAACTCATGGAAACAATGGCTTCCACAACAAACATACAAGTATTCTTCACATGCATACAACAATAAGAAATACAGTCCAAGAAAGACAAAGTAGTTCACAACTGCATTTGAAATTATTCACACAACACATAGGCTTGATCAAGAAAGCCAACAAGAGCAAGAACTATGGGGAACTACTTATGCCTCCCTATTTGGAATTGGGCATCCACCTAAATCATACCACCAATAAACATATCAAATCCCATAAACCTTATATCTCCCAACCCCTCCTTATGCCCCCAAAGTTTATCCCTTATGCCCCCCAAGAGTAAGAAATGCAAGCAGTTTCTTTTCCAAGGTGGATCCCAATCCAAAACTCCTCCACAATAAAATAGATGCCATTGGCATTCCCTTATGCCCCCCAATATGAAATCCCCATAGCCTTCTCCTACACCATGTCCTAAGCAATCTACCCAACCAGCCAAGAACACATAACACATTCACCATTTCATACATGCATGCAAGAGAAAGAAAACATTCTAAAAAAGCTCAAGTTCTTACCTCTCCATAATGGATTTTGTTCCAATATCCACAAGCTTTCCAAATATCAAAGTTCAGTCCAAAACCAGCAATGTTCAAGCATGTAAAAGACTCCAAAACCTCCTCCACAACAAGCTCCCAAAACAGCAAAAAAAAATGTGCCCCAAGAGGAATAAACAAGTTTCAACAACCCCAAAATAAGCGAGTTGCACTTTTAAAGGAGAGGGAAGAGAAGAGGATGATGTGGATCCATGTGGGATGCCACATCATTCTTCCTCAACCCTAAGAGAAAATCAACATCAACCACCAAATCATAATAAATAAAAATGACAATTTTACTTACATACTTCAACACAACCCATACCCCAAAAGGACTGAATTAAAAATATGTAAGAGAAGTGCAATTAAAACTTACAAATTGTCACTTCAAAAAGAAATAAAAATTCCTACATTTAACCTCCAAACCTTAGGTATGGTTGGTGAATCATTTTAAGAGGTGTGGGACAAGTTTAACTTGTCCCACAAGCCTCCAAATTTGGCCCGCAAGGACAAATTCGAATTCCTAAGAGGATGAAGTGTTTAACACTCCAAAATCTATCTTACATTCTCTTACATACCCCTTACACCTTCTTACACACTCTTACAACATTAACATTTAAAATCAACAACTTCATTAATTACATTCCATATCCCAATTTAATTTAATTAAAGTTTAACTATATGATCTCTCACATTAATATATCACATTTAAATTAATTACAAGAAGGAACACATTACTTAATAAAATACATACAACAATAATTAAAAAGGAACACATTAATAAAATACATAACCACTGTCACACATAATGGAAATCCCCCCATGGGAATTTCTCGCATAACTCAACACACAAACACACACAACACAGTTGCCATGGTGATCTTGTTGATTTCATCCATAATTCTAATATGGTTAGTCTCCAGTCCCCCGACATTGTTGTGATTTTTAACCTGTAAAAATGCAAATACCTCCTTTGGCCTCATGGCCATATCAGAACATCCAAAATGATATAAACAACATTTCAAAATTATCTAAACACATGAATCACAACAATATCAAAATTTCAACATTATCATTTTTACTTCTTGAATCAACTATATCATCATCTATACTATTCCATACTAGTTCTACCCAAAATATCCAATGTCATAAATCCAAATCAACATCTATAATATGTCCATGTCAAACAATATATCATCATCCACATCCAAGAAATGTCTCTAGTAGCCATCATGCATAATAACTGAATCTAGATCAATAATAATCCATGGTCTAACATCTAACCATCATACTAACACAAAACATAATAGTGTCCATAATATGATCAATAGTATCTAAAAGTGTCAAAGGGAAGTGGGCACTACACACACTTGTGGAAGTTCATTATAGTGGTCATTGCTTCATCTATAGCGGTGGAGGGAGGTGGTGTGGGCATCTTGTATAAGATGCATGATATATGTCGGTGTATAGAGGAGGAGAGTACTAGATATGAGTGGGCGTAGTTTGTGTTTCCCGCCTATATAGAGACCTATATTGATTTACTCATGAAGAGCACGAGAGGGGGATAGAGCTACTATGTTGCTACACGTGTGGGTATATGACCACATAATAGTGTTCGGGCACTTGGAAGCCCACGAGAAGAGTGGGATAGACCTTAGATATATGCGATGAGGTGGATTAATATTTGTGGGTGTAGGATGGATACAGATACCTATAGGGAACTGATAGATAGGATGGGGCTTGAGGTAATCACATGGAGGCCATACCATGATTATGAAGGATGGCTGAGGATGTGGTAGAGTTATGGTGTATTCGGAGGACTATGTGGTTGGAGGATATATTTCCAGGTGTGGCGGATCTATTCCAGGTGGATGGGGTATCGTGTAAGTTTGGTATGGCTCAAGATGTGCCCCCAGCCATATATATGGTTGAGATCTATTAGGTCACCAAGGATGGCTAGGGCCAGACCAGGGCCCACAACAGAGTAGCTAGCACCTCTTTGTTTGAATGATGTAGATATAGCGATAGAGGTGATAGATGCAAATGATTTTGGTAGCATAGAGGAGTATCATGCATAGTGGGTGGCACATCGATGGGTATTATTGTTCTCGGTATTTACAAGTCCAAAGCAGGGTTACCACATACAAAAGGGGGAGGTGAGGGAGAAGCACATGCCCTTAAAAATGTAGAAGAGATGATAGTTGAGCATAAGTATCTATATATAGATATGTTATGTATGTTATTTTTGGCGTATATTTTAGTAATAGGTGCCTAATGTGGTGTGGTATATGTGTTGTAGATGATGTGTATTGGTCCTTTATAGTCAACACATCCATTCGTACCTTGAAGAAGAATGTGTTGATCGATATTCTAGATGGAGGCATATTTCAATGAGTGGATGCGATTATGAGTGAGCATGACCATTTATTTGAGCCGATTGTTGTAGAAATAGCCACATGTACATGAGTATTGCTATTCGAGAGGGACGAGGAACATGAGGAGACTCAACGAGCCTATGAGGTGTTGGGTGGTGGTCCCTATTATCCAAATAACTCTCCTAGTTATTTAGACAACTTGTATACATCTTCTAGCTTTGAGCTCTTCATTGTAAGATTGTGTGTGCTCAAGTTCCCTTGGCACATTCCTTTCTTTTCCTTGTGTGCCCTTGCGCGCTTCCCCTTCTTCCCTTCCTTTCCTTTTCTTCTTTGTTCCATCTTCCCCATCTATGCATCTTTTGCACATTCACCTTCTTCCTTGCAGCCATTCACCCTCACACTTACCCGCACATCATCTTGTAATGGTTATGCCTTGACCATGTGTTCTCTGCTCACTAGTTTACCTCATTTCCCTATGCACGTTACGCGTGCATTCCTCTACGCCTTCCTTTGTTTTATTTCACACACCCTTCCCTCATGCCCTCCTTTGTGCCCTTCTTCGTGCCAGTCATCCTCTAACATGTTTGATTATTCCACACACAACCAATCAAAGCACACACAATAGGGTGTCATTCATTCATTGCAACAAATCAGTGAGTGATAAGTGGTAAGAATGACAAACATTTTGCACAGTTGGCCATTCTTTCATCTAATTAGCGCATGCCACTTATCTTGTGTGCGTAGATGACTCTGAAATCCTTTGACATCCATATATTTTACTACAGAGCTCCAATCGGTGCATGTTTGGAATTTTCAAAGAGCTACTAACATCAGCCACAGTGCTAGACATTCAAATTCAAATTTTTGCACACCTAGTAGGTGAGAAATGGGAAAACGTATTTCTGAGCATTAATGAAGCAGATCTAATTACTTCAACCACCCGATTTGATATGATCCACCCTCCTTCCTTCTCCAACATGTCAAATAGACCTGGGGAAGTGCATTTAATAGATTCTTAGGCACATTTTTAGGCATTGAATGTTTCTTGTTGGTGGTTTTATTTCAAATTCGGGTTTTCCTCCTTCTCTTCTTCTTCCATGATTCATCTATAAATATAGAGTTGGGCTCATTATTAATGTTGGATACTCTGAATCCTTACGCATTTTGTTAAGGACTTCATATTTTTTGCATTCTGAGTTGCATAACTCTAAATATGACTCATGCATGTGGATATCACCTCTTTTTCCATTATAATGACTTTGTGCATTTCTAGAAGTAATAGAAGCATCGTTTTATGAATTTTCTCTATCCTAACGTGTTTGTATTCCTTCTTCTTGCCTTCTCTTTTGCATTATTTGTTTTTTATGCCATTTCACATCTCTATCCTAACGTGTTTTTATGCGGTTCCTTATTTGGTTGTGTTCCATGAGAATGACCTGGTAAATGCATTTTCAGTTGTGTTACTCATGCCTAGCCTCCTTTCACACATCCCATTCTCATTCCCACTTAGAATAGATAGTGTTCATCCCTCTTTTCTGGTGCTATCATATTTTAATGTAGTTCATTTTCATGTTATCCTTCTATCCCTGTCCCTTTGCATTTATTATCTTAGTTTCCCCTTTCAACACTAGGAGTAGCAGTAGTAGCAGTAGAAATAGATAGAGGAACCATCCTTCTTTAGAGATCCATCTCAAGCGTGCAAGGTCCCACAACTTGGAGATGGTTCCATTGTAATCTAAAATATCTCAACTCTTCCAAATCTAAGACGCATGTGCAAGTTTGAAGACCAACAATTTATGGCACGCCCAGTGGGACTAGTAATGAAAGCTTAAATTTCATATTTCTAAGTTCTGGTGTGTGGAATTAGTATTTCAGCCTTTGGAGGCTCATTTCAACACATCTGACAACTCCCAACATTTCCAAATCTCTATTTTAGTAGTCCTAAGTGCCTTTCATGAGAAGAGTGCATACAAGAAGAATTGCAATAACTAAAGACTCTTTCGAGTACCTCCAACTATCCCTGAGAAGAGTTCATTCCAGAAGGCCCACGTGCACATCTCCATCTCTAGTGCATTATGCCCATTAAACTCCTCCTCAAAATAGAAAACCTGTGTGCCCTATGATGGCACATCATCCACCTCCTCCACTAAGGAAATTTTCCAACTTCACAGGAGGGAGTCCCTTGGTGTTGGCTATGTAAAATGACATGCCAAATGGTGCACTCAAAATTATTCCATACTTCACTAGTGAGAATCAAGTCACCCCTCAGATCATATCCAAGATGTAACAAATGTGTGTTCACTCTATTTGATCACACACGATGATGTAGTAGTTAGGTCTACTTACAACCTCTTTCAAAGGTAAAGTGCTTCAATGGTACCGAGGCTTGAGACTTGGATCTATTACCACCTAAGATGAGTAAGGAACAATCTTTGTAATTATTTTGAAGATGAGTCGAGATCACTTATCTCTAGTGGAGCAACTCAAAAAAAAGAGGGTGCCCAATGAGAAGATGATTGATTTCAACATCATATTTCAGAAGACTTGGGATAGAATCCCTCTTATGGTAAGACCTACAACCCAAAGATGATTTTCTATATTATCTAAAGTTTTTAACATGATATCTCAGTCATGATTCAATCCATGGGAGGTAGGACCTTTCTAGTTTCTTATAATGTTGCATAAGGGGGAAAAATATTATTATTCATGCGGGAAAGATATCTCTCGACCACCTATGCCCTTGTTCCTAGAAATTTCACAAGTGCCTCAACCTTCTGTGGCCCCTCTTCCTATTCCTAAACAAAGCACACAACTAGTTGCATCTACATCCTACTCTCTCCAAAGACAACAAAAGGAGGATGAAGAATTAAAGGCTCTAATCATAAATTTATCAAACAAAGTCATATCATTAGAAAATCAATAGGCACAAGCCTATAGAGGCATTTCTAATCAGGCACATAGCCAAAACAATCATCCTTGGTGGAATCAATATGGAAACCAAAGATACGTGCCCAACTAGCAAAAATGATAGATGGCATGCTAACGCACATCTGCCCTTACAATTTGTTCCTCCCACACCCTCTCTTCCAATACCTAGTATAACTTAGGTGCTCGTTCCAGTTTAGAACAATTTGGCATAAGATTCAGAATGGTGCTTCCCTTGCAATATGCCTCACACAATATCACTATGTGAATGTTATGCACGCACAAGCCTACATGATCCAAAATTCTTTAGCCTACGAGCCTTCAACAAGTGCCTCTGAAGTAGAAAACCAAGGAATACCAAAAGCTCCTCCAGAGGAAAATTTGATATTATTTGGCGTTGAGGACTTTTGTGTAATCAACCAAGCAAAATGATATAAGCGAGATCGCAGCCCAAGTTTCGGATAACACAAGATATAAGAAGAGAATGTTGAGAGTTAGGCGTGCAGGTCACACTCCCAGTAATGCAAATCAACCCTCAAAATAGAAAGAAGTAGCCAAGGCATCTAGTAGTAAGAGCGCTCAAGTCCCTACATAAGAGGCCCCACACAAGGCTCCTAAAGTGGCATGTGCCCCTCCTTTGGTAGGTCAAGCTCCTGCTTCAGCTAAAACTCTTACTTCCACGCCTGAACAGTTAAAAAGGGATGTTGTTCCTCAAATGCACAAGTCATCGAGTCTTCCATTCAACATTGTTGACCAGATGAAGAAGAAAAATATAAATGTCATAATGTGGGATGCCCTGACCATTCCATCTTAGCGGGATTTGTTGCATGAAGCTTTGGCACAAATTTCATGTACTTGATCTAGCCATACAAAAATTGTGCACTTCTATCAAGATCTAATATGAGGAGAAGCAAGCAAGTAAGGTTGTTAAAACCCCTCCCTTCTATATGTCCTTGATCATAGGAAAACATCTTGTCCATAATTGCATGATAGATTCAAGTGTGAGTACCTCTGTTATGCCCAAAAGATAGTTTATGTCCTAGGTCTTAAGTATAGCCCCTTGTCTAAAGGATTCCTACAACTCAACGGCTCAATTCAATTGTCACCACCTTAGGAGTCATCAAGGATCTTGATTTGACCCTTCATACATGTCCAAGTTTAAAAATTACTCAAGATGTGTCAATCATTGACTTACCTCCTTTGTTTTTGTATGTATGTCAAGAGATTTCACTGCTCAAGTGGGTGGTTACTTGTCTTCTGATTGGTCTCATATGTTACTTAAGACAAGGTATGGTACCCGTTTACCATACAATTTAATCCTATATTTTCCTATCATGTAGAGCCATATGTCCCATCCCCTCTCCAAGCCAATTGTTTAATCCAAGAACAAGCTTCAGTTCCTGAAGAGAAGCCTCTTCCACCCTTTGTTCCTGACCTAGTACTTGATGAATGGGTGGAGAGGCACCATAAATTTGATCCATATGCTGAAAGAACTAGAAGCTTATGAAACTGGGCTTGGTACTTACTTGCATTCTTGAAGAAGAAGTTATGTTGACGCGTGCGCTCAAGAAAGACCAAGTTGAACCTGGTCTATGGAAGTTATATTTTGATGGTTCCAGAAGTAGAAATGACACATGGGAGTAGGAGTGGTTCTCATTTTCCCTAAGGATGAGAAATTCTTCTTTGTGCATAGGTTGTAATTTACCTACTCCAATAATGTGGAAGAATATGAGGTGTTGGTGCATGGTATATTGATTGTTGAAAAGAAGAAAATTAAGGCACTTGTAAATATTTGGGGATATAGAGTTGGTTATCCATCAGGTTACCAACAAGTTCTTAACAAATAATAAGATTCTCAAATCTTATAAACACAAAGTTTGGGACCTCCTTGAGATATTTTATGCTCTAAACCTATAGGTGGTGTCATGAAAAATGAACAAGGAGGCTAACCAAATGGCCGCTCTTGGTTCACAATTCTCTCCTACTAAGGAATTTGTCAAAGGAAACACTTAGCACATTAAGATGGTGGTCTTACCATCCATCCTAGATAACAATACCATTTGATAGTGAACATGCAAATCATCTAGTTCATCAAAAATAAAGTTGAATTCTCATCAAGCATGCAAGATGACTTGCATGACAACTATGGTGACCAAGTAATACAATTGAAGACAAACATGTTTCCTAAAGGATTGGTCACCTTAAAGAAAATGTTTAGCCCTGATGATGAGTTCATTGTGAAGAAAAATATATGCATGTTGTGTAAGAAGACTGCTCCCTACCACTATTGCATGCGGAAAGGAATTTTTTATTCAGTAAGGCTTGTGCACATGATGAAAACTAGAATTCATCTCTCTCTCTATCAAAAATATAGTGATATATTATCATGGGAGTATGAAGACCTCAAATGCTTTGATCCAAGTGTTTCTCAACACTCCATTGATCTTAATCCTAGTGTCAAGCCCATCAGATAGAAGCAATGGTCATTCAATCCAAAGATAGAACCCCTCATGAGAAAGGAATTATCTAAACTCATTGAGGTAAAAATCATTTTTCCCATCAAGTACTCTACTTGGGTCACGAATTTAGTTCAAATACACAAGAAGAATGGTGAAATCAGACTTTGTGTTAATTTCAGAGATTTGAACAAGGCATCTCTAAAGGATCACTATCATTTTCCTTCAATGGAGCATATTTTGCAGACTGTGGTTGGTGCACAAATATTTTCAAT
This sequence comes from Taxus wallichiana var. yunnanensis, assembly GCA_018340775.1. Taxonomy (NCBI): domain Eukaryota; kingdom Viridiplantae; phylum Streptophyta; class Pinopsida; order Cupressales; family Taxaceae; genus Taxus; species Taxus wallichiana. The sequence goes on along the minus strand of JADAXU010000057.1, from coordinate 11,510,226 downwards.
GTTAGATGGATATTCAGGTTTCAATCAGATCCTGTCAAGGAAGATGATCAATTCAAAATAGAATTTACAACCAAATGGGGAACATATGTGTATCGAGAAAATGCCCTTTGTGTATGTCAAACATAGGTGTAACTTTCCAAAGCGTGCCATGGATATTACCTTCAAAGGTTACATCAATGAGTTCATCTTGGTTTACCTTGATGACATAATAGTCTTCTCAAAGTAGAGCACGGCTCATATGGCGAACCTAGAGAAAGTCTTTAAGATATGCAGAAAGTAAGGGGCATCTCTTAACCCCAAGAAGTGTAATTTTGTGGTGGCATAGGGCAAGCTCTGGGGCTATGTGGTTTCAAAGGATGGTATCACAATTGATCCTGAGCATGTTTCAGCCATCGTAGCTCTTTTCCTACCAAAGGCATAAAAAGTCCTATCAATCCTTCCTTGGTAAGATCAACTTTGTTAGGTGCTTTATTCCTAAATTTGCAGGACTAGTAAGGCCAATCACCCTAATTCTCAAGAGGGACTCGGATTCAAATGGATAGCGAGAGGGAAGAAAAAGCTTTAAAAAACAAGCAAGAGATTACTTGTGCGTCAACACTCATTAACCCAAATTATTCAAAATAATTCATCCTTTATGCTTATGGCATCGATACAAGTGTTATTGTTGTCCTCACATAAGAAAATGAACAAGGGCCTGGAACAACCAGTGGCTTTCTTTAGCCGGATCATTGAAGGACTACGAATTAAGATACAATCACATAGAGAAGTAGGTCTTTGCCATCATGTTCATGGTAAAGAAATTCAAAATCATGCTCACCATGAATCATATCAAGGTGTTAGTATCCCACTCTTCTATTAAAGACTTCATCATGGGAGTAGAGATCAATGAAAAGAGATCATGATGGGTGACCAAAATCATGGAATATGATGTGACTATCAAAGCCACAAAATTATTAAGAGTTAGCGCGCTTTGCAGGAAGATTTCTAAGGATGTGCAAAATGAATATGAGACTTCATTATTTCTGGATGAATGTCTTCCACGTGTAGATCTTGAGCAGAATATAGATCCTGACGTGCGTGATTGGATGAATGACATGGTCATATTCCTTTCTGAGGGTGTATACCCTCCTAGTTTGAATAAGGTAAAGAGAAGACATATGAGGTTACAATTTATCCCTTATGTTTTAGTTGATGAACTTATCTTTAAGAAGAATCTTGATGGTGTATTGTTAAGGTGTATCAAAAGATAACGCATGACTAAAAAAGTGTTAGCATAATTTCACGATGGATTCTCTGGTGGACACTTTTCTACCAAAACTATAGCAATCAAGATCATAATGACAGGAATATTATAGCCTACTCTATTTACAGATACACACAAGTGGGTCACAAAATGCAAGGAATGTGATTTCTTTACAGGAAATAAAAAATTGGCAGTGCTTCCCCTCCGACCAATCCAAGTGGATCAACCTTTTGCACAATGGGTTATTAACTTCATAGGCATGATCAATCTACCTTCAAGCATTAGACACAAGTGGGTGCTAATAACTATGGACTATTTCACCATATGGATAGAAGTTTTTGCACTCAAGGAATCAACCGAGTTAGTCATCCTTGAATTTATCTAAGGTATAGTCACAAGGTTTGGTGTTCCTCATACCATTATCTCTAATAATGTAAAAGCCTTCCTTAGAACCAAAATCACTTATTGGGCTCTAAATCTAGGCACCCATCTGAAGACTTCTTCTAACTATTACCCCCAAGGAAACAGTTTGGTAGAGTCAACAAACAAGAACCTTATCAGAATCATGAAGTGCATAATGAACAAGATCCAAAGACAAAGTGGCATACAAAGGTCTTACGCACACTGGGTAGATAGAATAACAGTAAAAAAGGCAATAGGAACTTTACCTTACAAGATTTTATATGGAAAGGAGGATACCCTTCCTTTGACACTAGAGTTGAACTCATTAGTGTTTACCCAAAGAACTAGAATTCAAGGTGTAAACCAGAGATAGAAATTAGAATGGCAAAGTTGGTTAATCTTAAATAATCAAGAAACGTTGTCATGATCAAGCCGAACAAAGATCAACAAGCAACAAAGAAATGGTTTAACAGAAAGGCTAGGCCCCAAGATTCAAAATTGGGGACTTAGTTCTAAAATGGGATGTTGACAGAGCTAAATCAGGGTACCATTCAAAGTTTGATGCACTTTGGAGTGGCCCATACATCATCAATTCATACAAAGAAGCTAACTTTCTGAGTTAATTCATCTTGATGGAGGCACGCCGCAGATCCCAAACAATGGGATCTATCTCAAACCCTTCCATTAAATTTTTTGCATTATTTTATATCTATTAGAGTAGTTTAAAATTCCTCTAAGTACGTTACACGCACATTGTTTTTTTGTACATATTTCTTGATTCTCATGCGCTTCCCGCACGCACTCTTCTTTTTCTTCCAAGATGCTTTGGCAATTTTCAGCAGCTTACAGGATTCATAATAGAGTCAAGAAATGATCCTTTAGGTGACTTCGGGGTAGTTCTTCAAATGATTACATAATAGACTCCATGCCCAATAGATGCTTCAGAGCTACTAATCTCCTTCATCTAGCAAGAAAATGGCCCCAAAAGTCACCAAAACTATTATCCAAATAACTCTCCTAGTTATTTGGACAACTTGTATACATCTTCTAGCTTTGAGATCTTCATTGCAAGATTGCACGTGCTCAAGTTCCCTTAGCACATTCCTTTCTTTTCCACGTGCGCTTCCCCTTATTCCCTTCCTTCCTTTTCTTCTAGGTTTCATCTTCCCCATGTGCGTGTCTTCTACATATTCACCTTCTTCCTGGTAGTCGTACACCTTCACGCGCAACCGCACATCATCTTGTAATGGTTGCACCTTGACCATGTGTTCTCTACTCACCAGTTTGCCTCATTTCCCCATGCACATCATGTGTGCCTTCCTTTGCACCTTCCTCTATTTTATTTTATGTACCCTCCTTTGTAACCTTCTGTGCCAAGTCATCCTCTGACATGCTTGAGTGTGCCACATGTAACTAGTCAAAGCGTGCCAACAGGTACCGAGTCATTGCAACAAATTAGTGAGTGACATGTGGCAGAAATGACAAACATTTTACACAGTTGGCCATTCTTTCATCCAATTCACGCATGCCACGTGTCTTGCATTCGCATTCGCACGACGATCTAACATCCTCGTGAAAGTTATATCTTTTACTACATAGCTTCGATCGGTGTGCACCTAGACTTGTCGAGAGATTCTAACATCAACCACAAAAAACATTCAAATTCAAATTTTGGTGGACTTAGCAGGAGAGAAATGGGAAAATGTCTTTCTTGTAACACCCTGATTTTGTAAGTTATCTTGGTGAATATTTTTCATACTATTATAGCTGCTGAAATGAAGGCAAACATGTTAAGATAAATTCTGATCTTAAAGGAATGTGTTGCTAACTTGGATTCTTGCATACTGTAATTTATTGCATAGGACAGCAGTTATTGTGCTTGTGTGTTTGCTGATGTGACGACAAATTTTCGTATACTTGCTAAACTCTCTTTGCTGATTGACAGCACACCTTGAATCAATTTCATTGATCCAAAGTATGATGTGGTCTTCTTGTGATTTCTGTGTCGATTTACTTTTAACCGAACCTGAGGATGATATAAATGTGCAGCGCCTGATTGCAGGTATGAGTAGCTGGCACGTAAATGCCAACGACAAAGGTTCAATTCTTGAACCCTGTACTGTCAAACTTGAGACCTCGTGGGGCAGGAAATGTCTAGACACGGGTGGCCTTGGCATGTGAAACAAAGGACGAAACGTCCTGCACAACATTGATATGAGTGTCAGTTGAGAGATTGGATTAGAGGTTGATTAATGTTAGTGGTTAGAAGGAATTAAATCCTAAGCTAATCCTAAGTTCTAACATGCATCCTAAACTACTATCCTAAGTGGATTTTTAAATTACAAAAAAAAAAGAGGGAAATAAACCTAAGTCCTAATAACCTAAAACTAAACTATGACCTAGGTTGAATACTAATAAACATCCTAAACTAATCCTAACCTAAAGGGGGCGCGCAGACCCTTGGAGGGAGAGGATAAGGATGAAGGGGTATTCAATGGCATTAAATGGGAGTCCATACGTGGACAGCTGCCAGTTTGGCGGGGCAGGTAAGTGGCGGAGGTATCTAGTTGGAGATGGAACCAAATTTGGTTTTGCATGTGAAATTTGAAATTTAGAGATCGCCAACTCAAGTTGGTAGTGGCGTGAGAAATTTGGAAAAGGCAGAGCCTTTAATGCATTAAATGTTCTTGGTCCTCGCGACCAGCTCGCCTTGGAAAGTGTATGAGGGAAATTTGATTGTTCATTGTGTCGATTTGGATTTGGTGAAGTTGCTCTGCATTTGGTTTTTTTGTTTGGTTCAGTCGAACCAGTTTCTTTGGATTTATCACTGTTCTTTGGAAATTTGGAGGCTGTTGCTGAGCCTGGAAGAGGAAAGGAATTGTTGGAAAGCCCGTGCTATCACCGAGGAAGGAAATATCTTCGGCAAACGTAGTTTTCTTCGAGTTTTGGAAAAGAAATCACAGGCATGTTAAGCCCTTCTCTTTAAAAATACTTGCTTTGTTTAAACGTCTCATTAAAACAACCCTGCTCTTGGGTTTTGGGTTTATGTGATTGTTGTCATGTTGATACGATTTGGATTTAGTCGAATTTTGCTGTCATTTTTGGAAATGATAGGTAAATTCGTTTCTGGTTGTTATGCTTTGATTTTTCTTTGCATGAATCGAGTTGGAATATGAACTTGTTGTATTGGTTGTTGATGGTATTTGGGAATTTGAGATGGGTTTTTCTCTGCTTAAGTGTTATATAAAGAACTGGCAGACTGTGTGGGTTGTTTTCACTGCTGTGCAATTGTTCTTTTGCTATATGAATTTCAGTGATGAAAACTGTACAGGATGTACGAGTTGTTGATGTTGTTTCTATACTGAAATCTTTAAAAGGAAATAAGATCCTTTTTCCTTCTGCTGTTTTGGATTTTGTTAGAAATAGCATATGGGTTTTATTGAGCTTATGAACTCGATTTAAAGGAAGAAATGGTAATATTTTATTGTTGTCCCTTCTTCTTGCATAAGAAATGAACGAATAACGTTTTGGGTATTCGTGGAAGTAGGAAAGGTTAACTGTTTTTCTTCTGAACTTGCATATGATTACATTCCCTCGTTGCTGTGAGGACAGGATGATTTTCGTTGTGTTTTATGGATGTTGTTTAGACTGTTGTCACGATTACTATCTCGGCTTGTTTTCTGTACAAGTAAATGGAAAAATATAGAAATTTGGGTTATTGCTTGAGTTTGTCTTGACTGCACCAAGCTTATATATTTAATACCCTATGCGGGTTTGCCTTGACAGAGGTATTGATATATGAATATATATATATATTTTGAGTTCTGTATCTCATTAAGAAAAAGGAGAATGTTGTTTTTGGAATTAATTGTTGATCGAGATAGAACTCGAATTGGTTATTTCATTGTTTGCGGTATTTTGGATATTCATTGTTTGCGGTATATTGGATTGGAACTGCACAGGTTAGGTGAGTTGCTTTTCAATATGAGCGATTGTTCTGTTATCTTTATAAGTTGAGCTGTCATGCTTGAATAAACACGACTTGGGTGTTTTTAGTTCATTCTGAGCAAAATGATCGTTTCTTAATGAAATTTTAGGAACATGAATTCTTCTTTATGCTGTTTTCGATTCGAAAGAAACAGTAAATTGGTTTTGATGAACGTTATAAGTTCAGTTTGACAAAGATTACAGTGACATTTAGATGGTTTCTGAGTGCTATTATTTTTCTGTACAAACGGAAATTTTGAATGTATTCGTGTGGTCTTCTGATCTTTGCACTGTCATTCAAGGAAAAATGAAATCAGCATGAATAGTTCTTGTTGAGTTGAAGAAAATGGTTGTTTTCTTATATGAATAGTTATAGAACGAATTCTTCTCTTTTGCTGTCTGAATTTTGGAAATAGCATTGAAGTCTTACTGTGCATTATGATTGGACTTGCTGTAGGTAACAACAATGAATAAATTTTATTTTGAACGGAATGCGTTCATAGAATTAGAAAATCATGTGAATAATTGATTGCATGATTGTATAACTGTTTATCTGGTTTACAATACAGTGGAAGAATTATGGTTTCTTCTAGTACGGTAAATACATAGTATGCAACCTTATACTATTTGATCTATGATAAATACGATGATGTACTAACCTATTCTGGATATGCACATGAGCCTGATTTAAATGAAGTATTGATAAGGACGATAAATTCTTCCTTGTTTTCATTTAAAGCTGATTATGAATGAAATTACTCTTGCTGCCGGAAAGTGAATTCCGAATGGATTTTGTAAGTTTCACTCTGAACTGTTATCTTGATTTGTGTCTCGTTTGGATTCCATTTTTAGGACAGTCATGAGGAAGGAGATAGTAATGTGGATGAATGACTTGGAAAATGATCTTTTCTTCTTTCATACAGTTGAAAATTTGTAATCGTTATTAACGAATTTTGTAGTGCTTAGATATGAGCAACTATATGCATTGTTGTTCGCTTTCTCGTCTGTGCGTGATTGCTAGGAACCTAATATGATGCATGAACTGAAAGGAAAGTAATGGGTTTACATTTCAGTTAGTTTTATCCTTTGTTTTTATTATTAATGAAAGGAGTGGAAAAAGATAACAGTATGTTATATCAGCAGTTCTTTGGCTGATTGTGATGGTATTTTGATGGTTCAGTTGTTATGCTGATCATTCTTTGGTGCCTATTTCTTGATTGATGTCTTACTGTCGTTTCATAAAAGCAGGGTTCTTTTATTGAGACAGTTAATTGAAGCACCTCATTTTAATGATAAGTGCTTAATATGCTCAGTTCATCGAATCAATTCGCCCGTGCAAGCAATTTTGCAGATGGAATTTGATTAGAATGAAGACATGGCTGTTTTCTGATGCTTCTTGATTGGTTGAAGATGAATTGTATTTGTTTACTTTTATTCCTCTTTGAGGAGTTGTAAAAAGAAGTATATTCTTCTATCTATGAGTTGTAATGATGTTTTATGTAAACAATGTCCATTCAGTTGGATTGGCAAATGTATGGATTATGACATGAATTGATGAATACAAATACAAGTGTGATATTTTAATGACTATATCACTTTGATATTATTGACTAAATTGGAAATATAATGTTATTCCTGATTTGGATTTATCTAATTGTCCTTGGATGGACGTTAAAAAGAAATAGATATCTATTCTTACCTTAATGCAACTTTTAAGTTGAAATGTGCAATTAGTTCATACTTGGGTAAAGATGAATTCTTAACTGACATTAAAAAGGATTAGGAAGAATATGAATCCATAACTGATAGGTATTCAAGATTAGCTTGGTAGCTAAGGAATATCAATTAACTTCGGAGTAATTGAACTTCGTTTTCGAACTCCATTAATGACCTCGTATGTTAAATTCAGAATAAAGGATATGGGATAAGTATATCCATAACTAATGGACCTTAACTATGTAATGTTAAGGAGAATAAATGAATACATTTATTAGGAATTAGACCTCGTTTAAATGACGTCTAATAAGCTAGAATTCTAAATTTAGTTACAGTTGGGAAAATCTTGGTTAAAGTTTAATAGGTTAAACTTATCACGTCCGTCGGTAATGGGCCGCTTAATCCAATGATTAAGAAGAGAACCAAGTAGAGAAAATGCAACCCTTCGGTACGAGGAAGATGCATAGCAAGCTAGAAGATGGATTTAGTCTCTCTTAGCTATATACAACTGTAACGGGAACGAGGATAAAGGGATCAGCATGGTTGCTGAAAGTTGATTTTAAAATATTAAGATCATATCCAAATCACTTGAGCAGGATGTGTACTCTCGATGGGAGGATTCCGTAGGACATTGACATATGCCAGCTACAGCAAGGTGTCTTCATGAAGACAGGGTCTTCATGACGACACAATGTTATAGCTGACATATTACAATGCCCTCCCGAATTAAAACATTAAGAATACATAGGCTGAATGTGAAGTTCTTGGCAGGGATAGGAGTATGATCATGTATACGGAGTGACTCCGGGATACTAAAGATAACTAGACACACGGAGTCGTGGGGAACGACACCGTATGTCTGCGTATCTTTAGTTACCAGGAGTGCCTTCCTATATTTGTTCATATTGCTAGTTAGAAATTGGAAGTTTAAAACTGATCTTAAACTGAGAGGACTGGTAGGAACCAGGAAAGACCATTCTAGATAACAGGTGAAGTGAAGTGAAGGACGTATTCCATTGATGTGTATCACATCCAGGAATATGATCATGCAAAGCATGTGAAAATCTTTGGCCAAAGTATCGCAAGTGCTGGTTGCGTTGTCCTTATCACTTAATTTAAGATGCGAGATGTCGATGAATATCGATATGAGATATACGAGATAGGCTTCTTAAATGGATCACTTCGATAACCGAAAGCAGTTAAGAGAACTCTGTATATATAATATACTATACATAAACAAACATGAAGGATCGGTTGTTGCCAAGTCATGAAATGAAGGATCGATGAAACTCCGAGCCATGAAAATGGAAGATCAGCAGCCTCGAGTCATTTACAAGAAAGAGCATATAGAATCTATTATAGGATTGAATGGCATTGAATGTGTGTTCCATATTGTAAATATGCGAACAGGGAACATTAGTTTTAAAAAGAAATTGTGTGATCCAAACTGTGTTGTTTGGGTAGAGAACAATTATTAAAACATGAACGTGTGTTTGAATTTTATAATTCATAACAGAGAACGTTATCAAAAAAATTCCCTTGTTCTAGTATCTTAAAATGGGGATGTTACATTTCTGAGCATTAATGAAGCAAATCTGATTACTTCAACCACCCGATTTGATATGATTTTCCCTCCTTCCTTATCCAACACACCAAATAGACATGGGGAAGTGCATTTAACAAATTATTAGGTGGATTTGCAAGCATTGAATGCTTCTTGTTGGTGGTTTTTTTTTCAAATTCAGTTTTTCCTCCTTCTCTTATTCTTCCACAAATTCATCTATAAATGTAGGATATGGGCTCATTATTAATGTTGGATACTTTGAATCCTTACTCATTTTACTAAGGAATTCATATTTTTTGCATTCTAAGTTGCAGACCTCTAAATCGACTCATGCATTTGGATATCGGCCTCTTTCGCCATTTTAACACTCTCTCTACATTTCTAGAAGTAATATAAGCATCATTTTGTGACTATTATCTATCTTAACATGTTTTCATTCCTTCTTCTTTCCTTTTCTTTGGCATTGCATGTTTTTGTGCCACTTCACATCCCTTACAGTTCCTTATTTGGTTGTGTTCCATGAGAATGACCTAGTAAACGCATTTTCATCTGTGTTACTCATGCCTAGCCTCCTTTTACACACTCCCTTCTCATTCCCACTCGCAACGATAGTGTTCATCCCTCTTTTTCTGGTGCTATCATCTTTTAGTGTAGTTCATTTTCATGTTATCCTTTTATCCCTAGTCCCTTGGCATTTATTAGCTTAGTTTCCCCTTTTCAAAGACTAGGAGTAAGAAAGAGCGAGAGAAATAGATTGAGGAACCGGCCTTCTCTAGAGATCTGTCTCAAGTGTGTAAGGTTCCACAACTTGGAGATAGTTCCATTGTGATCTCAAATAGCTCAGCTCTTCCAGATATGAGACGCAGGTGCAATTTTGAAGACCAACAATCACTTAGTACAGGATGTATTTTCTCGGTATGTGGATTTACAAAGACACCGGTTCTCGGAGCAGCGAATGCTATGGAGAAAACTTTATTTCATAGGCAAGTGGAGAGGTATTGAGGCTGCGAACAACGGCACCGAGTTAGTGGTGAGGCATCTAATTCTAGGGTTGTCAAATGACCTGAGAGAGATAGTGATGATGAGGCTTGATGAGCATGATTTTATATGATGTAGGGAATTTCCCCCAATTATGACTATATTTTCTACCTATGTATGGACACGTGTGATTTATATGTGATGATTTTATTTTGTGTTGTATGAGTTGGTGATTATTGTTGGAATGTATGTAATGATTTGTTGTTAATGTTGATTGATGTAATATTTGTGCAATAGTAAATATGATGTGTGATAGATAACAAATGTGAATAATGATCTAAGTGAAGTGTTTATTAAATGGAATTTGTAACGCGTAGTTAGTATGATGATGAATGTAAAAAGAGATGATGTATGATTATCAAACTAATGTGTTGTGATGAATGTGTATCGTAATAATGTAACGTAATCGTAAGATGTTAATGTGATGAGTGGGAGGAGAAATTAGTGATGCCCCCTAGTGTTTAGATGATTAGGTTCATTTAGTTAATATCCCTCAATAGTCAAGAATGAACCATGAAAAGAAAGAGTGTGTCATCGGGAAATGATTGGGGTGTGCTAGATGAATGATGGAGTGTGTGATGAAAGGTTCTTAAATAAAACCCTCAACAGTCATGTAAAAGACCAAGACAGTGCGAATCAATGGAAGCATGTGGGATAGAAGTAGCATGAGTGTATGAACCAAACTGAATGTCATATGGATCTGTGGTGGGATGCACAAGAGTGGATTGTTGTGGAATCCAATGTGAAGGAGTGGCATGACATGGTGGATAGCATGAATACGATGAATGATATGGATGAATTGGATGCAAGGAATGTGATGATGCAACGGTGTATGGATGTAGTAGAGAGCATGCATGAGTAACAAACTACGGTGAATGTATAATTATCGAAGCACCATATGTTGGAGATGACTCAACTATAGTATAAATCCTATAGTTATATAGAGGAGAGATGGATCTCTCACATGAGCGAGAGCTAAAGGAGATTATGCTCTTATCCTCTAGTTGTTGTAATCGATCATGAAGGGAAAGACATTCACTATCCCTATGGCCATTTATGCAATGATAGTTATAATAAGTTTGGTCATGTTGCTTTGTTTTGTAGTCGAGTGTTCTAGATGATGTTGGTTAGATGGTAGGAAAATTAATCACTCAGTAAGTAAAATATGCAGCACATCATGTGGTCAAGTGTGATGAGAGAAGTGCAAAGGCTCACATAACCGAGGTGGAGTGGTAGGAGGAGTATCTTGTTGCGGAGCTAGAGAAGGAGTATGTGTTTATGGTTGAGTGGGTTGAGATTGTTTACTTTTCTTATGAGGTAAAGGTGGATATTATGTAGGATGCTCAACTAGAGGCAATGGCAGAGAAATAGATGAGGCAATAGTCATAGAGGTGTATGAGGGATCTATGATGTGTGTTGAGAGAAGATCTTATTCTAGGTCGATAACCTTGTAACATAGAAGAATGAATGACTCACGTGTATCATATTTTAATATTTTCTTGAGTGGAGGAATGAGACCATGATAGAAGATGAATTACTTCTCAAGATCTATAGGTTGGAATACTAATTGATGCATACAAGCATTGAATCATAAAATATAATCCTTGATAGGTTTAGAGGAGCCCTGATGTAAAGTAGGTAAGTGGTCATAAGTAACTTTAGGGTCGTTGTTGATTATAAACCGATGGAATAAAGCATCATCCATGTCATAGAAATTACTAATGGACCTAAAGGGTAAATGATTGTACCATTATAATGCCTTGTTAATAAGATTGTAGTGAAAGGCCTTAAGTAATAATCTATCATTAAAAAAGGAGGTCATAGCCATACGATAATGTAGAAGATGAGCATGAGGGTCACCAGTACCATCAAAACATGTGAAATTAGGCATGATGAATTCCTGAGGGAATGCAGAGTTGTGAATCTTCTTAGGGACATGGTTACCATATAAACCCTACTTTCTAAAGTGAGAGACTGAACTTGAGATTATAACTGACCTACAACATGCATGAGAGAGATGATATCTTGTGAAGGAATGGTGGAAGATGGAAATAATGTATTAAGCGGTTGTAATTTTCCATTGTGAGTGATCATAGGAATATCCAAAGGTGATGAGGGAGATTCTGATGCTAAAGGCACACTAGTAGTAGGTGTCGAGGAAGCTATAGTAGGTGATATAGATGGAACATCCATAGCAATAGTAGGACTAGCATCAAAAACATCCTTAATATATGAGGATACATATGGAGACATATGGAGACACATCTATAGGAGAATATGGACTAGGAGACATAGATGATGCACCAAGAGGAGATGAATCAAGTAGGAGAAGTAGAAGTGATAGATGGTGGTGAGTCATGGATAGTGCTAGATGCAATCTTAGGAGAAGGAAACAATGGAGTAGGTGAGTCACATTCAACAATGTGGAAAGAAGGAGAACTATGGCTATCAACCACCTCATCATCATCAAAGAGAGTCTCAGATATGAGAATGTCACTAAGAATACTATCAATAGGATCATCAACATAATGTGAAGGAGTATGTAAACTAGTAGTAGATGTATCATGAGAAGCAATTTCAGAAGGGGTAGAATCATGAGAAGGAACTATATTAGTAGCTGGAGTAGAAGAGGAATCATTATGCACATGTGAGTGATTGTTAATACCAAGTAAGTAATCAATAAGAGAATCATCTAAAGTTTCCTTTGAAAGGTCGGAAGGAGGATCACAAGTAGTCATATAGCATAGTGTACATGGTGTACAAGTAGGATTATTGGATCCTCAACAACATTAATGCCTATAGGATAATCTTCAAAATGAGTAGGCACATGTTGTTGGCCATCTAAAAGTTATTGTTTTATATGATCGGGTGTAGTAACAGGAGTACTATATAGATATTTGAGCTCGATTATGGAAGCCTTGTCATAGATAGGGTTAACACTAAAATGATATGTGATGGATGAAGAATATGAGATATCTTTAACCATTAGGGTTTGATTTGATCCTAGGGAAAGCTATTCAAAAATATAGGTTCACCAAAATGATTAACTAAAATATGAAAATTAATGGTTATATTCTAAATAGGTACAAAATGTAATAAATGGTATAAACTGAAATATTGATTCTAAATATTTTATTTTAATATTTAAATGAAATGAAATAATGTAAATAGGAGTGATAGGATACTAACCTGAAATTGACTTACCTCGTTGTATGTTGGACTTGGGTAGGTTGATGTGCGAGAGGGCGAGGATATGAAGGTGCCACCCGTGAAGTTGCAAAGAACTAAAAATCTGATTGGACCGGGGCACTTGGCAGAGAATGGGGCACCTGTGGGTGCCCTGGTCTGTAGTCTAGGCGCTCTGGTCTATAGAAAATCTTAGGATCTGAAACTAACAATGTCACTAGATCTTCACAATATCTTAGTCTTTGTCGCATAGTTGTTGCAGTGGCTTCACTTATGTTGTTGTAGGCTAGTGATGAAGATCTACCTGTAAAACCTCATACAAAGCATCAAATCCCTAAAAAAATGCATATGAAGGGGTCAAACTAACCTTAGCTGCCATAATGGTGGACTTACAAATAAGTGATGCACTACATTCCAAACCCAATGTAGTTATGTGTTGCTTGTGTGTGCAATTGTGTGCATAGGGTGCCCTAGCATCAATGATGTAGAAATAGGGGCAATAACTAGATGTAAAATGTAAATGGTGGATGAAATAGAATGAATACAACCCTTTCCCCCTATGCTTGTGTGATGCAGATGTAAATGATGCCCAAATGTAGTCCTTTGCCTTAGTAGATAGCTAGCTCTTGATAGTAGATAGTCCGCCCTTAGAATAGTGAGTATGTTATGTTTATATAGGGATCTCTTGTTTAAATTTTAACACTAATGACCCAACATGCCAACTAGTACCTAGGGGAATGAGAGTGAAAATGGAAAATACCAACCTCGAATAAACAAATTAGATCTAAGTGTTATCGGGACCAGGGTGCCTAAAAAGAGGATCGGGATGCCGACAGGCACCCCAGTACCTTTCTAAGAACCCTAGTCAGATACTACAGATGACAAATGACTAAATAATGACACCTGATATTCCCTGAGAGATGACCAAAACCGTAAACAATCGACGACGTGTCAAAAAAATGATGATGACGATTCGACTAATTGATGAAAAGATTAGGGGATAGGTCATTAGTGAATATTTTTCTTACACGAGATCCATATATAAAATAACATATTTAGCATTATAAATTTAATAGCAAGTGTGTGATTTTGTGACTATAACCATGACATGTCTTTGGTTGGTAGATAAGGTGGAAAGATGTCATGATTATGGGGTTCATGTTAACGAGGAACGTATACATGTGAAAGATGTGATGAACATAGTCATGGTACTCATCTTTAAGGTGTTTGAGGATAGTGACAGAAAGAACCACGTGCTTTCAAATCATTATGATGATAAAAAGACGGGATGATGATAGAATAAGATATTTTATGTGACTATTATCATGACAGATGATATGTTAACAATAGAAAGGTTGCAAAGTGCAAGGCATTCAAAGGTTGACCCATGTTATATGGACCAATCTAGTTAGGGGAAAACTTTCCATGTTTACTCCTTTCCAGAGTAATGAAATTTTTATTGGATTGATAGGATAATTTTGGTGAAGATGCACTAGGGGAATGTGTAAGGTAATACTTTTGAATTCTCAATAGAGAGGATTCCCCTAGCATGACACTATGGATAGAGATGACATGCACTGAAAGGAACAATAGCTTTTAGATTAGGATGATGGAAGTTTTAATCTTGATTTATTGAGTATATGGTAAATAAAGGATCCCTTGACAAAGAAGATGTTGAAAATTTGGATGGGATATGAGAGGAAAATTGATGAGGAGGGGTAGATGATGAAGCTTTTATTTTACCTTTTCTTCATGTATGATGATTCCAGGTTCGTGTGGGTGGGTGAACCGTACTGATTTGAGATGAGGGACCTTCACTGGGAGGTGATGAGAAGATGCATGAGAAAGGTTTGTTGAGATTTGATTGAGGATGACCCCCTTATCCTGCAAATGTTAGTGAGGATACTGTCAGTGACTTGGGTGTAGATGTTGACAAGATTGAAAGACCTTCAAGGGAAGGTGTGGACATTAATGAGATTGAGAGACCTTCAATGGAAGGTGCTGATGATATGTTTGACAAAGGTTTTATAATAAGAGATTGAGGATGTCCCCCTTTTCCTGTAGATTTTTGTGAGGACACCGATCGGGGTAAATGTGTAGATGATATTGATGATGGATTAGGATGGTCTTCTTCTGGGATAAGATCATTGATGAGGAAGAGTCGTTAGATTATGGCTTTGAGTGCTTTACAACTCTCTCTGCTATGACATGGGCTTTTATGATAGGTACATGTTTTATTTTGATTATACTAGGAAGGTTTGTGAGAATGTGGATTGGGTGTTTTGATTAGTGGTAATGTGATAAGAGAATATTGCATAAGTCTCTAAAGGATGTTGATGTAAGTTCCTTTTAGGGGATTTGGATTAATGAATTTTTATTTTTATTTTTATTTTGATTTATGAGAACGCTTGGTAGGATGCATCTTATTTTTAGATGGGGGTGGATTCTTAGACGTCGTATGGTGTTGAAATATCATAGGGATGTTTTAAGATTGATAAGAGAGAGGGTATGATGCGGGATTGATATAATTTGATGATGGATGAGGTCCTAAAATGGACAAGGAGGGATGGATTATGGATGAGATAGGGTATGGTTGTGTGACATGATATTGAGATAAAGGATGGGGTCCCAAAATTTATGGTAAGGGTGGAACCATAGATTTGATAGATTTGGATTATGATAAAGGGTGAGGTCCCAAAATATATGGTAAATTTGGTCCTTTAGATGATGTGTGTTTTTATTTTGTAATGTTGATTTTAGGTAAAGGAGGGGTTTTACGACAGATTATGAGGATGAGGTCATGGATGTGATAGGTTTCAATTTTGTAACATTTGCTTTAAATAAAGGAGAGGGTCTCACGTCAGATAATGAGGGTGAGGTCATGGATGTGATGGTATTTGGTTTTATATATTTTGATTAAGGACAGGGGTTATAGACTAGATGACAAGAAAAGAGTCAAGGATAGGATTGAGTGTAGTTCAGATGAGGGAGATGTTGTTTCTAGACATGATTGAGGTGGGTTATATTTATGTGAGTTGTCTAATTCTTTGATTAGTTTAAAAAGTGGTTAGATGTTGAGATCTTTGATTATGAATGCCTCCTTAGTAATGGTCTCCAAGGTAGAGTCTAAGGGTTGCAAGGAGGTAATGGATGATTGGACAGTGGACACAAGCGATATCGATGTGTGAGGATCATCGAAAAGAGGATTTAGGGGTTCTGAGTTTTCAAGAGGAAGCATTGGTGATGAATGAGTCTCCTCATGGGGAAGATCATATGTAATAGTGTTGATGATGTGACTCGAGGGATGTGTAGTATCTATATGGATTGAATCTATCGAGGGTGTTGGGTTAGGAAGACAATTAAAGGCATCATGTGTGATAGTCTCATCAGGTTCGTAGGAAGACCTAGGAAAATCAAATGGGACGTGTAGATTAATGATCAATTTTGGATTCTTCGAGGGCTTGGATTTCTAATTTTCTAGCCATGGTGAAGGATTCATCAAAGGTTTGGAATGTGTGGATCTGGAGGATAGATAAGATGTGATGGGAACATGATTGAGAAAACAACTTGATCATTTTTTATTGAGGCAGTGAGAAGGTCAATTTATTGATAATGCTTTGCCATCTAGTAACAAATTCAATAATGGAATTGTTTTTAGATTGTTTGATGGTAGAGAGATCAGAAATGGTGATTTTACGAGTAACATTTATAGCAAAGTGATCGAGAAATAACATGGATAGATGAGTGAAAGAAAGCAAAGAGTGTCAAGGGAGGGAGTTATACCAATCCAAGGAAATTTTTACCAGTGACATAAGAAATGTTCTAAGAAGGATATCTCAATCGTGGATGATTAAATAACATGAGTTTCTAAAGGCTAGTATGTGTTGTTGAGGATCCTCCTGGCCATGGAACATGGTAAATTTTGGCAATTCCCAATGCAGAGGATAGGGCTTATATGGTACTGATGGATGGATGGGTTCATTAAAAACCTAATCATAAGTGAGGACATGTTTGGGTCCCTTGGTAGCGGCTTCCAAATTGTCTAATTTGTTCAAAAAAGCTTGTATGGGATCATTTGTAGGATTATATGTGAAGGAATTAACATGTGAGTGTAGATGAGCATGTGATTGATTTGATTGATGAAAATGTGGAGTAGGATGGTTTTGTTGTTGATGGGATTGATGTGGGGTTGATAAGGGGTAATTTGAGAAGATATTGTTTGTAAAGTAGGTTATGATAAAGGGATGTTGGGAGACATGTGGGGATGTTGAGTATGTTTTTGTTGGATGATGGGTATTGATTGAGCCTAAGTAGGGATGTGCATATGGGTTTGGGATGTCTGAGGTAGAGAGAGAGGTATTGAAGTCGATATAGGTTGATTGGATAAAAGATGGGGATATTAAGATTCTGATGAGATTGTGATGAAGGAGGGGATGTGGAAAGGACTAATTGATGGATACACTAGACATGGGCTGAGGAGAAATAGTTTGGAAGTAGTCTGGACATAAAGGATAGTCATAGGGTTATTAGATGGGGTTGTTATAGGGTTATATGATTGGCTGAAAGGTAGAGGTTCTATATGGAACAAAAGATGATATAGATGGTTCTAGAAAAATTTCAAAGATAAATGAAGTTGAGTGGGATGTGATAGGTTGATAAGATTGATAAGGACTAGATCCTATGTAGGGGATATTTTGAAATTGATTAGGATGAAAAGATGTAGAGGTAGTGGATGAAGAAATTAAAGATGATTGTAAAAATGACATATAAGGGGTAAAATAATATGTTGATGTAGAGGTTTGATCTATATTAAATGATAATCAATTGACGATGATACAAAAATCCCTAAGAGAGCTAAAAATGTAACATATGATTGATGCATAAGAATTTTAATTATCTTGATTAGAATTTATATGTGGAGGAAGAGGCTCAGAGGGAACCTAATGATATGGTTGTTCTAAGGCTAGTTTCAGTTTGTTTAGGTTTGGAGTCCTCGATATACCTAAAGCTACGTGAGGCCCAAATCTGTGTTGGTGTCGGTACTGGGCCTGGTATTTAGGCCTACCCCCTCACTTCACATTCCCGCAGTGATAAGGGGGTCGGGTGCTAAGCCAATATACTGACAACCAGTTATTTATTCTTGGCCAAAACACTGAGTCAATTTCCTATTAGGTGATGAAATCCCAATAGTTATCACACGGTAGGAGTTTTTGATGAAAATTTGATATTTAATGTGGTTTGGATGTGTGTGAGGGAGATTAAGTGGATGCAATAAATTAATACTTCTAATTAATCTATGTGATTAAGTAGGATGCAAAGTTCATTTTAAGCCCAAAAGAACGATTGATTTCAATGAGGACAGATAACAAAATGCAATGCTCGAAAATGAAAAGAAAAGGAAAGGACTCACTGAGGAATGCTTCATTTTTAATTTTTATTTTTTATTTTTTTTAGCAAAGCAATAAGCAGCAAGAAAAAAACCACCAAAAACATAAACCCGTAAAAATGTTAGCAAAAAAGGCGTAAAACAACAAAGAAAACAAAGTTAAAGGATAATTAGATAGATAATCAAAATCACTCACGAGAGATCATCATTGATTGACAAAATCACTATTGATACACACAATCGTTGGTAATTTTATTGGATCAATGGCGATTACAAAGTAAAAGGCCTAAAATGTAAGAAAATTTGATTTAAATGAAGAAGGAACTATGTCCCACCGAGTGTACCGAGAATGTTTAGATATTTTTTTACCTTTCTAATCAAATTAATGTAATGAAATAATAAAAACAAAACCGACCTCCAAAGAAGTTGGGGTTTACCGATACGCGTAGAGATGGATGTTGTAGCTGATGGATGAAATGCCCTTTACTTGACGGAGGAACCTAAAAATCATGACACTAAAAATAAGATGGGATTAGATAGATATATGGTAGATTTCCTGGCAAAGGTCAGTCCCTAGAATTCAATGGACTTC
Organism: Taxus wallichiana var. yunnanensis; assembly: GCA_018340775.1. Taxonomy (NCBI): domain Eukaryota; kingdom Viridiplantae; phylum Streptophyta; class Pinopsida; order Cupressales; family Taxaceae; genus Taxus; species Taxus wallichiana. The sequence continues at coordinate 11,491,112 of JADAXU010000057.1, read as the reverse complement.
CTTGCAAGGATGTTAATCCGCGTTCAAGAAATCAATTTGATAATGATAAGATAAATTGATAAAAACAGATGATATAACAAACAATGTAAAGGAAAAGATACTAACAATTCCATGGCTATATGATGGTCTGATGGTGATACCTGATCCAATGGGAGTCTTAGGATAATAAGATAGTTTAGAGGAGTAAGGATGTAGATAGTTGTGCACTTAAAAAGAGGGGTGAGGTGATAGATTTGATAATGATTTTTATAAAATGTTGGAGATGGCTCAAAGGAGCTTGATAAGGTTTGAGAGACACCTACATGGGCAGAGAAGTGATGAGTGATAGGTTTTGGATGTCTAAAATATAGCTTAATGGCTTAAATAATCTAATGATAGGAATCATTGGCAATTATAGCCGATCGCCAACGATTGGGATGAATCATTGGCGATTGCTATGGAAAGTGTGCATGTTGATAATAGACGAGATAAAACATACTTAATCTCATAAATGATGAATGAATAAGTTAATAAATAATTAGGAATACGCTTACCTTGCATACATACATGATAGGTAGGATTGAGAGGATGGAAAATACCCGAGAGAGGAAGGTTGTAGATGTTAGAAAACTTTTCGAGTTGAATCTGGACGTGTAGATAACCTCTAAAAGTTGAAGGAGAGATTGTTGATATGGTTGTGATGAAAAGGACTCTGATATAGTAATGTTACAATGTGAATGCCTTGAGTAACATCCTATTACAAGCAAATCTGGATGATTACCAACTAACCCTAATGAAGGACTGAAATATGTATTTATAGAGTTTATGTCAAAGAAAGGAGAATTGTCACCATTGGGGGAATCGTCGGCGATCCGGGAAATACAGGAAAGTGGTTAAAATAGCTTCCCAAATAGACTAATTTGTTTTTTTATGAAGGTTGGGTGTTAGAAAATGGTTATATGGGTCGGGAGGTTGTAAAATGGTTGGGAGGATGTTTGTTTTGTTTTTTTATTTGATTTTGGTTTGTAAAGTGGTTTGAGTGGTTTAGGAAAGGATAAAATAGGATTTTACAGCTGTGGAATTGATATTTATGAGGAGCAAATATAATAGGGAAACATAATACTTAGGATAAGGATTTAATAGATAATATGATGGTGATGTCATAATGAAGGGGGGCTAGATGACATGGACACAGGGAATTAGCGGTGCTAATTTCAGGTGTCTACACCCATTGTTGTAGTTGTTGACTACTTACTTCTCATATTGTTAGACCTGTAAGAAGAAGATGATCAAGAATTCAAATACGCATGTATATATGTAAATGTAAAATACACAAATGAAAAAATGGAACATGTGTACCTGATCCGTGATGAGAGAAAGGGTGTAGAAAGAGGATATCATGTCCTGGGTTTTTTGGGTGATCTAACACCATAGGACAAAGAAGTGTAGGGAGGAATTCCATTATATCCTCCAACCTGTAACTGCTTCCCTGAATATGTGTGAAGAGATCTTTGTACTACCTATTTTTTTGGGTGATCCGATGCCACTGCTCAAGTAGTGCGAGAGAGGAATTCCATTGTATCCTCTAACCTATAACTACTCCCTAGAATGATAAGGACAACCATTTCCTATAAAATCCATTGTGTATAGGGTTCATATTCTAGTTTGAACCCACTCGTTGTATAACCCATAATGTCAAGGGTGGAAACCGACGGTGTAGAAGCGTTGTGTAGTATGTAAACCCCAAATGATGCCCCCTCTTCGTGAGGCACATGCAACATCATTGATAGGAGAATGTGACCCCAAAAAATAACCAACCACATATATTGTACCCTATAAGAGGAAGGTAATGTTCTTGGTAGAGACCAAGGAACACACAAAAAAGTGTTAGTATGAACAAGCATGCATGTAGAAAACAAGTGTAAACTACGCAGACAATATGTAAGCTACTAAGCAATATAGTAATGTAAAAACACAAGAAGACAAAGTAATCCATAGAAAGTGGGATGCAATCAAGGGACATCACTCACGATGTTACAATACACACAAGGCCATCATGACCATATACAAAAAACAAGTGTACACACTAAACAAAGGGTAAGGACTGCATACAATAGAAAACAATAAACAAACAAGTAAAAACAACAAATAATCATGGAAGTAAGTAATCCTATGAACAAATGCTACACATGAAGCACCCGTTAGCATGTTAGAAAGATAACTAGTATGTCAAAAGTGTGTATAACCATGTAATATAGAGTGTTAAGTACAAAATGAAACAATAGCACATGTGAGAGATGAATGTGGATGCCCCAAGTGACCAATGTAGGATGGGTAGAAGGCGAGAATCAGTGTTGTGTGTAAGAGATCTGTATCTACAATCACAACTAGAAAAATATGTGAACGCACATGTGTGTATGGTATAGATAAATGACATACAAGAAATATAACTAGCATGTGTAATAAGATGACCATATACAAGAAAATGCAAGCAAGAGTAAAAGCAACTAAGATATGTAACATGCTTTAGATGGATGGAATGGAATGCAAGATGAGTGATATGAGCCATGTTCCCCCAAGTGAATGGAGTCAGTATGCAATGAGGTTCATTTTTTCCCCTCGTAAATCAAGAATGAATTGTAAATAAGAGTTCATCATTGGGAAATGGTCAAATAGTGTGTATTTTGTCTAACGATCGTGATGAATGTGTATGTGTGTGTTGATGGATGGAATGGAATGCAAGATGAGTGATATGAGCCATGTTCCCCCAAAGTGAATGGATTTGTATGCAATGAGGTTCATTTTTTCCCCCTCGAAATCAAGAATGAATTGTAAATAAGAGTGCATCATTGGGAAATGGTCAAATAGTGTGTATTTTGTCTAACGATTGTGATGAATGTGTATGTGTGTGTTGATGAGATACGACCTAGAAATGAAGTATGTGTGTGACCCTTATAGCCAAAACGTATTGTTTCATTGTTTTCTTTACATTTTTGAATGACGAAACAGATAGGGTTACGGGCTAGGGGATACCGTTAAATGGGTTTGTTGATGGTTGTTGTGTGCGTTGTGACTTCTCGATCCAAAGTACCAATTGTGTGAGCTTCCTTTTGGCTAGGAGGAACTACCCGTAATAGAAAACAAGACCACAAAAGATAAGTTAAATGATATATTAAAGTGTACTACCTAGCGTGTACTAGATCCAGGAAGTGTGATACTCCCTAGATGGCTATCAATCCACTTTGTATAAAACAACTTAATGTGAGAAATAAGCAAATTCCTCTTATAGTTGATATGATTTAGGTATCTCATTTAAGAAAAATAAGCAAATATAATATAACGAGACTAGGATATAGTCAAATCTGAAGGGTAGGTAGGTGTCAGGGTGTTGGCCGGCCAGTCGATTCTCGGGTTATTTGGGTCACTCTGTAAAAGGTAGGTTGGCTTTGTTGTTGGAAAAGATGTAAAACACAGAGACCGACATTGGTCGTATAACCGAAGATGGTTTAGAATGGAATGATGACTGTCGTGGATAATCAAGCATTGTAGGGTCATGGTGAAAGGAATTTAATAAGATCTGATTATGGGGATTGAAATGGAGCTAAAAAGATATGGAAGGCTAGATGGGGAGATCTATAAAGGTCTCGGTATACTCGAGAGGTGGGTGGCGGGAAAGAATGGATGATATTGTGGTGTGGGTAGAGGAATGGCTAAGTCTACAAGTAGGTAGAAGATGGGAAAAGAACATACAAAGTACAAACTGATAACAGAAGTAAAAAGGCTATTATACTGAAATAGACTATGCTGGAAAAGATATACTTACTTGTGATGAAAGTTTGACGGTTGGATGGAGGTGACAATTGATCGAGAAATGGTGTTTGGTGACGTGGCGGTGTTTCCCGAATCGCTATCGTGGGTGCAATGCTCCTAGATCTTCCTGGATGATGGTTCTAGATGCTTGGATACATGAAAAGATGTTAGTTTTTCTTATATGCAGCTCTGATCTCATTCTCGTCTGGTTTCGAATGTGTCAACCTCTCAAACAAGGTTGTTAAGGTGAATAAATGGTAATTGATGAAGGTTTTGTCTTGACTGGCGTCGGTTTAGGTCCTGACCGTTGATTAAGGTGGGATTCCCTAGGTTTACTAAAATGGGCAAATCTTTCTAATTTCTTGGGCCAAGTTGGTTTTTTGTTGTGGATCAAAACGGAAGCTTCCTTCTAATGAGCAGGAATGTGGTTAGAGAAATCTTAGGCATTGATTTTAGGGTTAGACAAAATCTTAGCTCATTAAGGCAAGTAAGACTTAGTTATTGTTAGTTATGGAAACATGCCAAGAATAGGTCTAGGGTGAGGTGGATGAATTGTCTAGGTCAATTAAGGTAGTAAAATAATGAAAATTGTGAGGATGAGGATTAATTTAATTAAAATAATTGAATAAATATTAATGTGGGGTGAAAGGGGCCATGGTTAGGTTCCCATGTTTAAGATGGTTATCTGATCAGGGGCTAAGGGGAATCTAACCAAATTTAGGTGTCTAATGATGTTAAATCTCTAGATTTGCATAAATAAATTCAACAAAAATAAATCAAATTAACTCATGAAATGGAAAGTACAGAAAATATAGACAAAATGAAAGTAGAATGGAGCAATTTCTATTGAATATGAGAGGGCATTTTATACAATTGCTTGCTCCTAAAATCATGGAGTCAAGTCTTATCATTTTATCCCCATATCTCTCCTTTATTCCCTAGTCTTACTCCCAATCCCAAGATATTCTCACACATTCCTATCTATATGAGTTATGCATGACAACTAATTGTGCACACTAACATATTATTTAAATATTAAATAATACTAATATTCAAACCATATGTTCACACTATGAACACTAATTTCCTAACATCTACATTTTCCCATTTTTGTCACGTAGCTTGTATTAGTAAGCGATGCTAAAAAAAAATAAGAAGTGGATGCCCCATGTGTGGGTGAATGTGATCCCCTTAAACCAGGAACTGGTGAGGTGGAAGATGGAAGTGGTGAGTGGTTTGATAAAAGGTGGATGTGGTGAAAAGGAGCATAGATGTGGGCGAATGTGGGAAAGGGTAGAGGTCAAAAATAGGCAAATAGGTAAATGAGTCAAGATCAAAGGTAGTGGCAATCAAACATGTGCACACGTTATAAACTATGACATGGTTTTGGGTTGAAGAGCTTATAAATACTACATCATCCAAGGTTAATAGGTTTATCCGTACAAGGTTGAAGTGATTCCAGTATCCAAGGCATAGGATATGGTGTAGTAACACAGTGTAGGTCAAGTGCAGTAACGTTTAGGTATATTCCAGTACACCAAAGGTTGGGTTAGGATAAACAACATGGTAATAGGAAAGGTAAGGTCATTAGGTCAAACAACATGGGTAACAGTGTCGCAAGGTATAGCGAGCACATGAGTTCACAGGTCACTAACAATGTTCGGGTCCAGGTAGTTAGGTCATGGCATGGGTAGGGCCAAGGTACAGGTAAAATAACAAGTCCCTAAATGCAATTAAGGATAGGTATAGGTAATGTAGGCTTGGAGGTAGGTTGCGATAAGGGTGGGTAAGGTCAAATGGTGGCGGGAAGGTAAATGTTGGTCGGAAATGGGGAAAGGGTATTGACAAGAGTATGACAGGTAACTGATGTCAATCATACTTAACTCGGTGATGGTCTAGGTAAACCAATCATGGTTTGTTAGGGCACAAGACTAATGTCAGTTTAGGTATAATTGACCATGGTTTGCTAGGGCACATGACCGATGTCGGTCTAGGTATAATTGACGCCACGAGTTGATGTGGGTATATAAAAAGGAAAAATCCGTATAATACAGATTCATTTGTACATTTTTTACTTTTGGAAAATGACAGAGTGTTGAACAAGTTGTGCTTTATCATGAGAGAAGTATGCGGGACCATACCGAGGTGAGGTGGAGATCCAGAGTGGGGAGAGGAGTCAGGTGGATGGGCCCATGAGATCAGGCAGAGTGAGTGGATTGGTGGAGAGTTTGGAGGTAGAGGTGTTACATGGTGGAAGAAGGTGAGGGGTCGAGTAGACCACCAACACATTGCCGATGTGCCATCGTGGAGGCAATGCTTTGAGATGAGGTAAGAGCTAATATTTTCTATGTATTGTTGTTAAATGTAGAAGGGAATATGGGTTAGGGGGTGTGGGTAGGGTAGAGAATTTTAAATTTGGTGGTTAAAATGGGTGAGAGAAGGGGTGGGAAAAGGCATAAGTAGGTTGAATAGGGTTGGGGAGGGATTTGGGGAAGTTTGGGTAGGTGTCTAGGAGAAATGGGAGAGAAATAGGGGAAGAAAATTAGGGGTTCAGGTTTGGGCACAATAACAATGACCGATGTCGGTCAAGGTATGGCCGACGTTGGTCTCAGATATACTAACATTGATCGTGATCAAAGAAGCGATGGTTTAGCATGGAACGGTGTCATTCAAGAGTGACTGGTGCCAATTAGTGAATGCAGGGTATACGTTTGTTAGGGTTGGGGGTTTAGGTTGAAGGATTTTAGGTTCAGGGTGTTTAAGGTTTGGGGTTTAGGTTGAAGGGTTTTAGGGTCAAGGTGTTTAGGGTTTGGGGTTTAGGTTGAAGGGTTTTAGGTTCAGGGTGTTTAGGGTGTTGAGGGTGTGGTTGATGGGGTTAGGTTTGGAGGGGTTAGGTGGGGGTTTGGGGTTTAGGGTGGGGGTAGAGGGAAATGTTGGTTAAAGGCAAGTTGAATAATGTTTGTAATGTGGTGGATGTAGGCTAGAGAGAAACTACGTATGAGGGATCGTGTACCTCCTTTATTATTGTTTACTCACCGCCGATGAGTGGAGGCACGTAATGGACATTGGCTTGATAGGTGTGAGATGTTACAGGCATATAGTATGGGATCCTAGCCTTATGGTTGCACTCATCGATAGATGGGATACAACGACCAACACATTCCATTTGCCGACGAGTGAGCTGACAATCACCTTATAGGATGTCTATCAGATCCTACGCCTACCAATATTGAGATAGTGGGTGTATTATATCTCCTTAGAGGCCTTCGAGGAGTTGATGCTGACATTTTTTGGTGAGGTTATGGTAGAGATGAGGTTCCATAGCGCTAGTTTGAGCTATGGTGAGATGTATGCAGCCCATCCAGAGGAGATGAGGCTAGTAGTTTTGATTATGGAGGCATTATGTTGTTTTGCACTACCGGATGCAGAGGGTGGGAGATTCCCACGGGCATTGATGGGGGTCCTTCATGACATGATGGAGGAGAGGACCTAATTTTTTGGGCCAACATACTTGGTGCAACAGACAGTGGAATTGTGGGCATACAGGAGATTGTGGCGGTTCAGCCTATGTTGCACCTTTCTTCTCCACTATTGGGCATATGAGCACATTATATGTGTGAGGCCACTAGGTATGCCTCGGGATGATGCATTCGAGCTGGGTTTTGTTCGAGTGGGTTACAGGCATTGGGTGCTAGTTACTAGAGCACGTAGAGTTGTCAGGGATACACATGATGTAGCCTATTACAGGTATTTGCTAGAGGGGTTGTCTAGTGTGGACATTATTTAGAGGCCATATGTGGGTTTTCCATCATATGGGTGGATGGCTACGGAGTTAGATGAGCTGCAGCTAGTTCAATGGATAGAGGGGCATCACGCTAGAGAGAATGAATTGATACCCATAGACGGGGTTAGACACAGCTTAGGGCTAGTGTAGGATGTACCACCTCCCTTCCCACAGTATAGGAGGGATGACGTGGAGAGGTCGATGTCCCCTCCACTACCTACCGTGTCGATAGAAGGCAGGAGGAGGCACCAGTGGACCGACACATTGATGATGTCAGGTGCACTAATAGATACAGATAGTGGTGGGTAGCTCATCTATGAGCAATGCCACCTAAACCAGGACAGCCAGACGTGGCCACCCTCACAGTCCAAAGGGACATGTTACAGGGACATGTGGCCACCTTACAAGGCCAAGTTATAGGTTTACAGGATAACTAATGGGGTCGCAGGTAGAGGTGGCCACGTTATAGGCACAGGTGATGGCCCTTCAGGACTAGGTCACAGCATTACAGGGGAAGGTACCTACACAGGGTGGGGCTAGAGATGGGGAGTAGGTGGTCACCCTACAGTACAGATGATAAGGTTACATGTTCAATTGGCCACTGCATAGGCAAAAATTGTGGCCTTACAAGCCTAGATTAATATGTAGGCATCGGCACCGGCATAGGTAGTAGGACAGGCTCAGGGATAGGGTCCCATGGTACAGGTATAGGTACGGTGTCGAGACCCTTATTGACAGGGAAGAGTACACAAGTTGTGGTGAGACCCATGGTACCTCTTCATGCAAGGCCCATGGTGAGATTCAGGGATACCTTGGGTGAGGTGAGGTATTATCAGGATCATTTGATAGTAGCAGGGATAGATGTCCCTTCATATGATGAGTACCGAGCATAGGAGGCCTTAAGTGAGAGGAATCGATCCCACACTCACACCGTAGAGAGAACAATGGGCTTTAGTGAGCCCAGAGGCAGGAGTAGGGTGAGTCCACCAATGTACGGAGGCTAGATCTAAGTGAGGGGCCATCGACTGCTAAATCGAGGCCCATAGCGAGCGATGAGGTGGGTGTGTGGCACCACACAGAGCGAAGAGGAGTTGTGAGAGACCGATGTAGAGATATGACGTACATGCGAGGGATATCGCCATTTTGGATAGTATAGGGATTATCTGTGATATGGACCATCTTGCGTGGCGATGATTTTTCTATATGTAATACAATCCTACATGTTGATGATGTTGTGTATATGATATCGTCTTGCGCGTGTCAATGATCTTGAGACATTTTTATTAGAGGCATTGTATATTGGGTATATTTGAGAAGATAGGTAGAGATGTTGATGATTTATATATATATATGGTGATGATGATGTTTATGGCATGATGTGTATATGTACTTTTGATGATGATGTTATACATGTGATGGGAACTAGGTAAGTTAGGCATGATATAGTCAAGTCATAGGTGTGGATGGAGTCAAGTCATAGGCATGGATTGAGTCAGGTTAGTTTAGACATGATGGAGTCAAAGTTAGTTTAGACATGATGGAGTCAAGTCGGGTCCCATGCATGGATTAAGTCGGTTAGTTTAGGCATGATGGAATCAATTTGGTTTAGGCATGGATCGAGTCAGGTTAGTTTAGGCATGGTTAGAGTTAGGTTAGTTTAGGCATGGTCGGAGTCAGCTCATATGCAGGTTGGAGTCAAGTTTTGGTTTGGATTTAAGTTCCACATTATTAGTAACAAAGGAAACAAATGATGATGGATATGCATGTTATGTTTGAAATTTCAATATTTTTGAATTGTGGAAATTGGTGAACATTATGATGATATGTGGAAAAATGGTTGATAGTGATGTTTGTTAATTGGTGTTTGTTTGGTTTAATTTCTAGTTATTGATATAGAAAGGAAACTAACTAGGGTAGAATGTGAATAGGAATGGAAAAGGGGGAATGGGTTAGGGTAGAGAGTGGTCAAGCTAACCTCCAAGGGCCCCATGCCCTCAAAGTGTTGCCTACATAGTCCCGGTAAAAAGGGACCTCAGGCTGATGTAGTTCTCCCATAAGCTAGGGAAGATTATGATGAAGTAGAAGAATGGATTGATAGGCATTTAGGCATGGGTGAATGTAGGTCATAGGCATGATTGAGTGGTTGTTAAATATAGGTATCGATGAGCTGGTCATGTATAGGATAAGCAATAAGAAATGAGGAAGGTAAATGGTAAGAGGTGGTAAAAGAGCCACTTAATTGATAAGAACCCTAATGAGTCGATCATACCTAAGAGGGGCTCATGAACAAAAGACCCTAAAGGTGTTGCATAATGGACTATTATAAAGGTGAAGAAAGTCACATTATCACAAAATATGGCATTTACTGGTAAGTCCCTTGAGTAAAGAGAAAATTAGGCAAAAAGGCAAGGAGGTGAGAATGGGTGATTGAGCATAACTTAGTGTACAACAACGTGTCTTTCGAACAAGAGACCCAGAGATCAAGAATAGGCAAGTCCATGACGAAAATTTCATCCTTTTCTTCATTTGTTTGTTATATATATATATATATATATATATATATATATATATATAATAGATTGATCGATGTGGGAAGTCTATATGGGATGAGCATATTATCTCCTTGAGGTCTTCGTGAAGTTGATCAATGCGGGAAGCTTTTGGATATTTATTACATTTTGTAATGACCTTGTATAGTTGTCCTTCAAGGGAGTAGTCTATTTATAGTGGTGGAATTAGAGTGAAGAGATGTCCCTTTTGGGGGAGTCATCTTTTGCTGGAAGTTTGACTCAAGGAGTTGTATCCCTTTTTGTTTTTGGACGTCTAAGTCATGGACAAGACTATAGAGGAAGATTAGGTTCTTTTTTAGACAACAAGACAGCACACAAAAATTAACTATGAAAGAGGTGGTTTCAAGTGATGAACGACCATGGGATTCCATCTTGAAGAAGATGAAAAGTATCCATGAGAATCATGTTATCGTGAGAGTCGTGGTACTCATATCAAGATAGTGTTGAAAGGTGACAAGAATCACATGATTCTTTTTGAGTTGTGGATCCTCAAAAATGGGTAATATGGAAGGTGAATAGTGCTCAAAGGATGAGTGATCAACTGATAGATAGTGATATAGGACTCAATATTGACAATAATATGTTTGAAGATACAAGGCGTTAAGGGGCTCGGGTTCGGGTTTACCTTCGAGTGAAGACAAATGATAAGCACATGATCCATAGGCATGGGTAACTCAGTACAATAGAAAATCAACACATCAACCGATGTGGAATTTGAAATGAGAGTGAAAGTGATGGCGATGACCAAGCTAATTGGGTAACCTTATATCTTCGACACGTAATAACAAAATCTGTGAATCTAAGGCAAAGCATGCTCTCCTAACCTGAAGGGGTGTAATGGCGAGGTCTGATATGATAGCTACTCGGAGACTCCAATTGATGTTTAGCTCAGCCAAGAATCTATTGGTGGGTTGTGGAATATGTGGAAAGTATCTTGCAGTGCCTCGTATGGGTTTCTAGACAAGCTCGTGGAAATTGAGACAAGAGATGTAGTGGAGTGAAGGAACTAAGGCCAATTCTCTGGTCTCATCCAAAAATTCTTAGCCTGATCGGCTAATATGTTTAACAATGAAAGTTGTGTGATGATATCAGGTGGAAGTGGTGAGGATATGAATCCTGTGTGTGTAGGCTAGTGTCGATATCTAACTGACTAGTAGGTCTCATTGGGTTACAGGACCTATGGGTCATAACCAAAGACTCATTAAGGTTGAGGCCCTGGAATGGTCATACATGCAATCAAATCCTATTCCCAAGAGCAGTCCAAAAGTTATAGGCCTTGTTAGCAGCTATGTTTAAAGTCTCTAACTGTCTTATTTTCTCTATGTATGTGGTGGGTGTGTGTAAGATTGTTAAGCGCAGACTTGTGTCAATGTCAATTACTAACTCTGGCCCATTGGGTTGTGGGACTAGAGGATCACAACCATAGGTCTTTTCTTGTTGTGGACCGTTGATGGTCATAAAAGTGAATTTGATTCATTTTCGGTGAATAAACTATCTATCAAATGAAATCTAAACTATATTTTTGGTGTTTTCTCAATATATAAGAACAAAACAATAAACAAGCTAATCTATGGAAATAAATATTTTTGTGCTTTTCTAACTTTTCAAACAATGCATCTAATCTAACAAACAATTTAAAGAAAACAAATAGCTGGCCGAATGTAGCTAGCTATCTATGCAGTGTGTGTGAATCTAAATCTAAGATCTACTCTAATTCAAATAAAATCTCTCCAACTCTACCTCAAAAGTGAAGAATAAATCATGACTCTAACAGAGCTATCATTCACCCACTATTTCCCTCCGCCAATATTGAAGAAAACTTCCTATTGACTTGATCTACCCGTAACTATCTGATTAGTTGAAATGAATTGTTTCTCTACTTTATTTGATATGCAATTTGAAAAAACAAAGTAAAAAAATACACAACTCCAACCTGGAAGAGCAAGAGCTTTGGCAAATCCAGTATGAGTATGATATATATCCCCTTAGTTCTTTCCTTTCTTTCTCTCGAGTGTTCATATGATTCCAAGGATGGGAATACAAAGAACAAAGAACAAGAGGATGGCGCTTGAGCGATGGTAGCTTAGAAGCAATCAGGGCGTAATGCGAGTAGAAGAAAGATAACACAAGAGATCTAAACTTGGTTATGCAATTCCTAGCAAGATTATTTCAGCACAACAATGTAAGATACACAAAATTCTCAGCCCTCTTCCTTGAATACAAGCATGGAATAGATAGGAATGGAAGATAGAAGGTTACTTCATGCACAAGGAATTGAAGAGGTAGTTCCACTCATTAAATATATTTAAAAATAGAAGGAACTAGGAGAACCAAGCAAACGAAGCTATTTTTAGCAAATTCGACTCACGGACGCATTCAAAAGATAAACTTAAGTGAATCGTCACATGCAATTTCTCGCGTGAAGATTCAGGAAAATTGATCAGACCATCGCCCTTAGGCGGCGGTTTGCAAACCACCACCCAAGAAGGGTGGCGTTTTGACACTTAAGGCCAAAGAAAGCATAGAATGAAGGGGAAAACTGGAAAAATGCAAGGAGAAGCTATGTAAGGCTATTTAGGCTACACATATATACTGTAATTGGGTTTTGGAGCTCGAACACCTTGTTGAAAGGATTTTAAATCATCACTGGGACTTTTGTAACCATTTTCCTGAAAATGTAGCACGTGTAATTTTGGGTGCGTACATATTGCCCCCTCAAAGAAGTGTCTTAGCCATGAAGAGGCGTAAAGCATAGAGTCCGAGTATGGCATTCCCAAAATGGGGGGTTAGAAGCTATACCTGACATGCCCGTATGTCAAAATCTCATCATCCAAACTCCCGCTACCTGCAAGAGAAAATGAAGACTCAAGTGCAGATAGATAAAATATTGAAAAATAAACACTAAATTAAAACGACAATAGGACTTACCATCTGTGTGGGGATATAGAAATATACATGCACCAACGCTCCAACTCGTGAACACATACACTCAAAATGAAGTTATAACAACATATATATCTAAACAAACTCATTTTCAAATTCATTTGACGCATACTGACTTGGTGATTTTTGAGCTCTGAGCCCACGGTGACTATTTTTTTCATTTTTAAGAATGGTTGAATTGGAATGGATTTGCGTTAGGCTTGCCCCTTTGCTTTTTGAATACTTTTGAGAATAACTCCTAAGAAATTCGTAACTAGAGTGGTCATAAGGGGCCTCAAAGGGCGGATAGGCAGAGTGCCTTTATTGCTTAGTCTCCATTTTGTGAGGCATATGTGATGTTTTGGTATTTCGTGCTCATTGCGAGCATTTTGACCATGCCTAGTGTGATGGAATTGTACAAAACTATGACACACCATGATATGTACATATATCTCTTTTTGGCTTGGTTATTCCTTACATATATTTGTCTTACATTAATGACTTGATTCACGTGTGTACTCTTAGATGTTTAGAATTTTTGATTTTCTATGCTTTTCAAAATGTATGCAGTGGATATGAATGATAACAGAATGCTTTCTTTTTGTATTTCATAATGCTGATATATGATGATGCAAACACAATGTGATCTTAAACTTAGTTTCTTTTGCAATCTTTGGTACTTCGTATTTGTCTTGACAAAACGTGATGACATAATGATATGATGAATAGATATGCTTGCCCCACTCCTAACCCCACACAACTAGTAAGATGTGAGGGCTCAACACCAAGAGTTAGAAAGGGCACAAGCCATGAAATTTGTTGAATGGTAATGGTGAGATGGAGATAGAGGTTTGAGAGCCAAATTGGGATGCTACAACCTTACCCCACCAATGCTACCTCATAGTTTAGAATGTGAATTGCTCTACATTTTATCTAGACTTGGATCCGTAGATGGACACTTGGTTGACAAAATATGGTTTTAAGGTTTTGAATTCTTCTTGGAATTTTGAACATCTAATTCACTTTGTTTTGACTTAAGATTTCACAGTAATTGATTTAATTGTTTATGACTTTTAGGTTTGTCAAAGAGACCCCCTACACCTTGCCCCATGCTACTAGTAGGAAGCACGAGCTTATCACCATGGACAAAGCATAGGTGAGTAAGGGAATTTCCTTCCTTTCCCAACCATATGTCACTAGTAAGAGACGCAAGCTCAACACCGAAGGTTGGTAGGGCAAAGAAATGTGTAAAATAAAAATTTCTGTTGATTTACATTTGACTTACTTATTTGGGCAAATATGTTTAGAATGTTCTTATTTCCAAGGAGATGTATGTGGTATAGATGTGACACTATGAAGCTTCTAGAAAAAGCATGAACAAAAGACACCTATCCTAAGAAGAAACCAAAAGTAAAACCAAGTATGCAGACCTTGGTATGGTTCTTGTCAAAAAAATTTCTTGTCTTGTTGAACTGATGAAATGATGTAGAAATAGTTAGCTATAAGAATAAATCCCTTGATCACACATTTTACAAAATGAATGGACAAATGAAAATGTAATGCAGATGCAATAATGTACATATGAGAATGCTTTGATGGATCATGCGTAGTATCTCTTTAGGTGAAGGGAATTCACAGATTCACTAAACTCCTCACCTTCTAGAGTACACAAATGGAATGTGCCATTTTTATAATCTTCCACCACTCGATATGGACCTATCCACCTAGGTCTAAACTTTCTTCCCTCACCGGTCTTCTTGTCAATTTAGCTATCGAGCCTTAACACCAAATCTCCTTCATAGATCTTGCATTCATATACCTTTTTATTGTATTACCAAGCCATGTGGTCAGCGTATACACTGTGTCATTGCTCAAAGATTCAATCTAACTTCATCGAGGCTTTCTAATTAGGAGAGACGAGCTTCTTGATAACCCTCTTCTCCTAGGATCCCATGTAACGAAATGCGGAGGCTGGGTAGTTCGACCTCCAGTGGTAGAACTACCTCAGCACTGAACACTAAAGAAAAGGGAGTCACTCTTGTTGGTGTTCTAACCGATGTTCAGTAGGCCCACAAGGCCGGAAAAATCTTCAGATGCCAATCTCATTTATTCTCCTTAACAATTTTTAGAAGAATGGACTTTAAAGTCTTATTAGTAGCCTCGACTTGTCCATTAGCCTAAGGGTAATAGAGAGAAGTTGTGTGATGACTTATTTTGAACTTTGCACACAACTCATGCACCTCGTCATTTTTGAAAGACATGCCATTATCAAAAATAATGACCTGTGGCACCCCGTACCTACAAATGATCTGGTTCAAGATGAACTTAGCGATTACAGAGCCAGGGATAGTGGTAAGGGGCATGGCCTCTACCCACTTGGTAAAGTACTCCATGGCTGTAATTATGAAATTATGGTCATATGTTGATGAGGGAGAGAATTTTCCTATCAGATCTAGGCCCCACATGGAGAAGGGCCATGGAGTTGTGATCGGTTGTAAAGCTTGTGTCGGTATGTGGATTTCATGGGAAAAATCTTGACACTTATGGCATCTGCGCACAAACTCTACCACGTCATGTTCAAGGGTGGACTAGAAATAGCCCATCGATGTATCTTTGTAGTAGCATGGTTTCCGAAGTGACCACCACACACCCCACTATGTGACTCATAAAGAATCTTTTCAGACTCTTCATAATCAACACATTTCAATAGCATTCCGTTAAAGGCTATGTGATAAAGCACCTATTCCAGGATGACGTACTTGGCGGCAATTATGCGTAACCACCTTCTTTGTTGTGATGTTTCCCCTTCTGGGTACATCTGGTCTATGATGAAATTGATGATGTCAGTGTACCAAGGACATAAAGAGATAGGTGGCCTGGTTTTAATGAAGTATGTGCACTCATTAGGAAATTCCAAATCTACTAAATCACCCCCCTAATGTATTATCGGCCAACCAATCTATGATGATTTGAACCTTAACTGATTTTTGATTTACAAACATTAGCTCGAACTCACCCATTAATGTAATGAAATGCCCAACCTTTTTAGGCAAGGATCCTTGCATGAGGAATGTCTATAAGTGGTATGTCTTGATGATGATCCTTGTCTCCTGATTAAGCATGTAATGTCTTAAGTGCTTGGTTGTGAAAACTATGGCAAGGCATTCCTTTTCGCCTGTATGTAGCATGTCTCATAATCGAGTAATATCTGACTGATAAAATAAATAGCCCGTTCTCGTTTATCATCATCCTCTTGTGCCAAAGATACTGAGCCAAGAAAAACTTCGTAGCTACGAATATAAGATCAAAGGGTGATCTGACCTTGGTGGCATTAGTGTGGGAGAAGATAACAAAAATTGCTTAACTACCTCAAAGGCCTCATCACATTCCTCTATCCAATCCAAGCTATAATCTTTCTTTAACAAATTGTTGATTAGATGAATGGCAAAGGTCAAGTTAGGGATGAACCTTCGGATTGCACCGAGTTTCCCAAGGAAATATCTAATACCGACTTGTCCAATAGCAGAATCATTTCTAACACAGCCTAGATTTCAGTCGGGTCAACATCAATACCTCGTGAAGATATAATGTAGCCCGGAGCTTTCCACATGTTACACCAAATACACATTTCTCTAGATTCAATGTGACTCCATACTCAATCAAGTGTGAGAGAATGATACAAAGCACCTCTGGGTGATCGCAACGCTTCCTGGACTTGGCCAACAAGTCATCCACGTAGGATTCCACAATCTTATGAATAAGATCATGGAATATGCATGTCATCACTCGTTGGTACGTAGCACCAACATTATTAAGACCAAATGGCATGACAGCATAACAATAAGTTTCCCAAGGAGTTATGAATGTAGGTTTAGCTTGATTCTTGGCCAAGATTTTGATTTAATTGTATCCCAAAAACCCATCCGTGAGGGACAACAACTCAAATCCGGCCATTGCATCGATGATAACATCAATGGATGGAAACGAGAAATTGTCCTTGGGACAAGCCTTGTTGATGTCCCAAAAGTCTATGCAAATACAGATCTTTCCATTTTTTTAGAATGGGGACAATGTTAGATACCCATTGTGAATAATCAACTGGCTTGATAAATCCTACTTGGAGAAGCTTCATTACTTCTTCTTTTACCATAAGGGCTACCTTTGGCTTCATAGGTCTTGATTTTTGCTTAATTGGTTTGGTGTCCAACTTAGTAACAAGATTATGAATTGCGATGTGTGGTGTGATTCCCGTCATTTCCTTATAACTAAATTCGAAGGCCTTCTGATGTTCCTTAAGGACTTGGGTATGAATTTCTACTTCCTCTAGAGTTAAAGAGGACCCTAGTTTTAAGATTTTTGGTTCCTCCTCTGCATTCTGATGTTTACATCAATCATTCCTTCAATTAAAGAGGCATTACCCTCTTCAAACTCGGGGGGCCAAAGTGCCAACACCAAGTCCCCTTCCTCTTCTACCTCATAAATTTCAAGATCTCTTCCCGGAGATGACTCAATCATTGGATTCCCAAAATAAGAGGAGGAACGCAGAATTAAGGAAAATTCTACCTCTTGACAAGTAAGATGTAATTCTCGCCAAAGAATTTAAATAAGTTAAGGTTGACTCATCCCCATCGACAGGGTCCAAAAATTCAAACTGGCCCTCAGCTTCCACGTATGTCAACAATGACACCATTAGTGCTTTGCGAATCAAGGATTCAACGCGGAGTGAAACCGTGAAGTTGGTGTCCTCTAAATCATTAGTTGGGGTGAAGCGTAAAGCGGAAGTCACTATAGAGTTTTCTATAAGGTTCTTTTCATGTGGAACTACCTCGATTAATATGAAATCAAATCCCTTGGTTAGGTCCAACATGGAAATTTTATAGAGCTGTAAGTGTTCAAATTTAGTCTCGTATACCTCGAATACCGATTTGCGACTAGTTGTGAATCACCCAACACCCTAATAGTGAGGATGCCCATTCTCTTAGCTATTATGAGACCTAATAGAAGAGCTTCATACTCAGCCCCATTGTTTGTGCATTCAAAATTCAATTTGAAAGCAAAAGGTAAGACCCTTCCTTTGGGCGAGGTAAGGATTGCACCTACCCCGGCACCGAAGTGACACTTGGCCCCATCAAAGTGGAGAGTCCAACAATCACTCGGAAAGACAGATGTTGAGTCATCCTTTGTAAGTTCTTTTATTTTGGTTACATCTACCATGCAAACCTCATCTGTTGGAAGGGAACCAGGTCCCAAAGCACGTCCCATACCCATGGAATCGAAGGGAAGAAGGATAGGAAAATCCTTTTCTAATAGTTCAACAATCTTTGTTGTAGTTCCTAGTGAAACTGTCTCTACAACAATGATTCATCCTTGAAGGTCGAATTCCCTCGATCAAACCTGTAACCTCTAATTCCATCATGGGAACCAACTTTTCTTCTAGTAACATGCTTACTGGTTTGTTTAACTGGTTGATGGGAAGCTCGAATTCAAAGTGGACCCCTGGCCTTTTCTTCAAACCGGCTGTGTATGTCAAAGGGCTCTGGATCACCTTGAGTGACAAAGACTTTCCCTAAATGTAGGAATCTGACTTCTTGGAATAGGGTGGACGGGATCACTTTCATGAGGTGTATCCAAGGGTGACCAAGAATCATATTATAGTTGGTTTCCCGATCTATAATATAAAACTCAGTAAGCATTGTCTTGGGTCTAAGAGTGACCGGTAATACTATGGTCCCGATCGAGGTCACCTTGAGACTATCATAGCCTCTCAATGTGTTTCATGTCAAGGATTAATTATTCTCCCCATATCCTAACTTCTGAAGAAAAGAGAAGGGGATGATGTTAATTGCTGCCCGTCGTCGATCATCGCACACTTCCAATAGTTGTTATAGATCTAGACTTGCAAAAAGAGGGTTGGATCGCCTCTACGAGCTATTTTGGCATCTGTAGGCATCTTGCTTATGTCAAATACAAACCCAATATCCCTTTTGGTTGTCTTGGAGGGAAAATTTCAAATTCTATATGGTTTATTTGCTCCTCCGGCGGCGAGGTAACATTAGCCAAATGGTTGAGACCGAGCGCTTCCAAGAGAGTGGCTTAATGAGCAGGATAATTCTTCAGTAGATCTAAGAAGGAAATGTGTGAAAAGGTCTTGGTTAGATCATTGATCAAGTCATAAGCCCCTACTGGCTTGCTTAGCGTGTCATGAGCATTATTTGAGATAACTAGGTAAATCAGGATTGGCTGCGATGAATAGTCTCTAGCTCTTGTTGCAACATTAATCTGGAGTTCAATGTCCAACTCAACCAAACCTACAATCTTCATTTGCTGGCAACCATCCAAAGGAGGTGCCACCTATGGGTTTGATGAAGTTGAGGCTTCATGATCATGAGTCCCTATTACAATGCCTTTGTTCGAACCATTAGGATCTAGTCTTTTGTCCTTCGGATGCATGGGGAGAGGATCATTGAAGATTCCCAACGGCGTGTTCTATGGAGACACTAGTCCCATATAGGTGTTTTGATTAGGCGTAGTTGGATTGGCCATAAACATTGAAAAAACTTATTACAATTACAAAAGTTCTTGCGTCATGCCCACGGACCCTATGGAAACCACAGTACAAGTCAGGATCATAATCTTGAGGCCTTTGGTTGGTTCCTTGTTGTGGTCCAAAACCATGGTTATTGTTTGGTTGTTGACTGTTATAGTTAACACTTTGGAACCCTTGCCCCGGTTCTAGAATTGGTTGGGGTATTGACTAGGGCTTAGGGTTGGCATTTGTCTTTGTGGCTAAGGTTATTGTTGTTGTTGGGGATGATTAAAATCCACAACATTTACTGAGGGTGAGAAATTGTTTCTCCTCTGATTGTTGTCATTGTTATTCCCATTATTGTTGTTATTCATTGTACCTGTACTAGTGGGACTAACAACATTAGGATTTTTGGGCTGGTCAGTTACACCGTCGGTCGTGACTCCACAATTCTTGTTAAGGATCTTTGGTCCTTGATTGTTATTTGTATTGTTGGAGTATCCAGGAGTGTTTTGAGAAGGGGTAACTAACTTCCCATTTTCTCTCGTAGGTCTTATGACCACTGTCGATCGATGGCCGCTTGGTCGATCCGAAGAGCACCCTCTAGCACCTCTTCATAGCTCCTTAGTGGGAACTTTTGAACCTCTTCCTTCGTCTCTCTATTGAGGGAGTGGAGGAACAAATCACAAAGTTTTGTTTGGTCATGTTTGCGCACTTACGGATGAGTAGAGAACATGTCGCCACTTCGAATGAAGTCACCGGACTCGTTATGTTCTTGTTTGATATGAAGAAATTCTCTAATTCTTGTTCGCAAAATCTTGTTCATATCAAAGGCTTTGATAAACTCTGACACTAGTTTCTTGAATGAGTGTATCGAAGCCTCCGGTATCCTATAATACTAGTCGAGAGCAATACCTTCAAGTGTCTTAGGGAAAATATTTGCAATGACTACATCCCATGGGAGCAACTCTCAAATGGTCATTGCATAAGCTTTGATGTGAGCATTTGGATCACCCTCCCCCTTGAACTTTGGGAGATTAGGCAAGGGTCTCGGGAGCATGACTACCCGAATGGAGAAATCTAGGGGTTCTTTGAGATATTCAGAATAAGTCCCCATTGCATATGTTTCCACCATTGAAGACCCTTGTTGGGGAGGTGGGGGCTGCATTGGCTACTAAAATGGGATAGCATAAATATTTGGTGGGGCGTATGACATATTTTCATTTTTCCATATGGACTTGGGTAGGTGTACATGTCCCCCTGTGGAGATTTGGAATACATGTGTATATATGGGGGTTGACTTCCTTGATATGGAGCTGAAGGTGCAAAGCTAGGGAATGTCACATTTCTAGCTGGTATGGTGTTTGAGAACGCACTTCCGGTTGGCACCTGTTGTAGATGACATATGTGGCTTGAGGAGGCATACCCAAGGTACCCGTCCCAATTAACAAGTCTACATGGTTCAAAATATTCATGTAGACTAGCAAGTTATGGGTAATCGGTATTTGCCCATGGTTTTGTGGGTAAGGAGTCCACGCTTGCCCTGCGTATGAATTCTGTGTATTCAGGAAAGCTCTAACTCCCTAACCTTATCAACCAAAGCTGAAATGGCATCGCTCATTGATGGAACAGTGCCTGTTTAGACTCCTTTGGTTGAACCCTTGAAGGTTGTTGAATAATATGGTGTCCCGCTATGAATTTTTCACGATGTTTCCACCCCTTATTGGTTGTATTGTTAGTTGGTGGTAGGGTAGCGTTATTGTTTTGAAGCGAGGACACTACCTTGCCCTTGCAACCTATCAAAAGATTGGTTCATTTTTTGAAATTTCTTCTCACTCCTAGCATATCGTGCTAGATACTCCTCATCAAGATGGGGGAGTGGATTGGATTGCACGGTGATGGGTTGTTGAAACAATACCCAAGGAGATGAACTAGTTTCTCTAGTAAATGTCATGTTATTTGAACTTGATTGTTCAAGGGGGTAAGTCTGAGTGATCTGATCCAGTTCTTCGATGCGTACAGAAGAACCAACATTGGTTCCCTAAAGCAGAGGATTTTGAGTGGATGAGCGATTGTCTACCCATGTCGAAAGTGAAGGTGACTATTGTGGTATGTTTGATTGGTACTGGTACATGTTGAAACCTGGAATGGGTCAACCGTACTCGTCATATCCCAACATATTTGGGGGTATAAGAATACCCGTAGAATAAAGGATAAACAAAAGTGGAAACATTTAGAGATTATCTCTTCATGTCAAGTTCACCAATTTGTACAACAGAAAAATCAACACATGACCTTCTCGCACACCCAACTTCCCAAGGTCATGCTTTGAGATAGCCATTTGGAATTTGAAATGGGAGTCAAAGTGATGGCGATGACCAAGCTAATTGGACAACCTTATGTCTTTGACACGTAATAATAGAATCTATGAATCTAAGGCAAAGAATGCTCTCCTAACCCGAAGGAATGTATAGGCGGGGTCTGATATGATAGCTACTTGGAGACTCCAATCGATGTCTAGCTCACCGAGAGAATCTATTGGTGGGTTTTGGAATACGTGGAAAGTATCCTATAGGTGCCTTGTATGGGTTTCCAGAAAAGGTCATGGAAATTGAGACAAGAGATGTAGCGGAGCTAGTAGGAACTAAGGGTGATTCTCTGGTCTCGTCCAAAAGTCTTAGCCTGATCGGCTACTATGTTTAACAATGAAAGTTGTGTGATGATATCAGGTGGAAGTGGTGAGGATATGAATACATGTGTGCATAGGCTAGTGTCGATATCTAACTGACTAGTAGGTCCGTTGGGTTGCAGGACTTGTGGGTCACAACCAAAGACTCGTTGAGGCTAAGGCCCTGGAATGGTCATACATGCAGTCAAATCCTATTCCCAGGAGCAGTCCAAAATTCATAGGCCTTGTTAGTAGCTATGTTTAAAGTCTCTAACTATCTTATTTTCTTTGTGTATGTGGTGGGTGTGCGTAAGATTGTTAAGCGCAGACTTGTGTCAATGTCAGTTACTAACTCTAGCCCATTGGGTTGTGGGACCAGAGGATCACAACCGTAGGTCTTTTCCTGTTGTGGACCGTTGATGGTCATACAAAGTGAATTTGATTCATTTTTGGTGAATAAACTATCTATCAAATGAAATCTAAACTATATTTTTGGTGTTTTCTCAATATATAAGAACAAAACAATAAACAAGCTAATCTATGGAAATAAATATTTTTGTGTTTTTCTAACTTTTCAGACAATGCATCTAATCTAACCAACAATTTAAAGAAAACAAATAGCTGGCTAGGATGTAGCTAGCTATCTGTGCAGATGTGTGAATCTAAATCTAAGATCTACTCTAATTCAAATAAAATCTCTCCAACTCTACCTCAAAAGTGAAGAATAAATCATGACTCTAACAGAGCTATCATTCACCCACTATTTCCCTGGCAATATTGAAGAGAAAACTTCCTATTGACTTGATCTATCTGTAACTATCTGATTAATTGAAATGAATTATTTCTCTACTCTATTTGATATGCAATTTGACAAAACAAAGCAAACAAATACACAACTCCAACCTGGAAGAGCAAGAGCTTTGGAAAATCTTGAAGTATGAGTATTTGTCCCCTTAGTTCTTTCCTTTCTTTCTTTGAGCATTCATGTGATTCCAAGGATGGGAATGCAAAGAACAACAACAAGAGGATGGCCCTTGAGTGATGGCAGCTTAGAAGCAATCAAGGTGTAATGCAGTAGAAGAAAGATAGCATAAGAGATCTAAACTTGGCTATGCAATTCCTAGCAAGATTATTGCAGCACAACAATGCAAGATACACAAAATTCTCATCCCTTTTGCTTGAATACAAGCATGGAATATATAGGAATGGAGGCTAGAAGGTTACTTCATGCACAAGGAATTGAAGAGGTAGTTCCACTCATTAAATCTATTTAAAAATAGAAGGAACTAGGAGAACCAAGAAAATGAAGCTATTTTTAGCAAATTCGACTCACGGATGCGTTCAAAAGATAAACTTAAGTGAATCGTCACATGTAATTTCTCGCATGAAGATTCTGGAAAAATTTATCAGACCTTTGCCCTACGCAGGCATCGCTTTGACACTTAAGGCCAAAGAAAGCACAAAATGAAGGGGAAAACTGGAAAAATGCAAGGAGAAGCTATGTAAGGCTATTTATGCTACAAATATATACTCGCAAGTGGGATTTTGGAGCTCAAACACCTTCTTGAAAGGATTTTGAATCATCACCTGGGAATTTTGTAACCATTTTTCCAAAATGTAGCACGTGTAATTTTGGGTGCGTACGGAATAACAATATAGGGTCCAAGCCAATTAGGAGAAAATTTTCCCCATTTACTTTTATCTTCTTTACTTACATGTTGATTTTCTTTCAGACAAGCTCGTTAACCTAGAAGGTTCGCTTCATGAATGCATTTTTCATATGCACATTTGATACACTTTTAGTAAATTTGGAGATGGTCAAGAGCATTAAGACAGTGTTCATCTATAACTCAAGTTGCTACAAAACATCTTGGAGAAAGTCATCGTCATTGAGCATGTCTTGTAGTGAGATGCAGAGAGATGGAATCTGGACTTCGAGAGGTAAGAAAACCTCGGTACCATAGACCAAGAGAAAAGGGTGTGGCAGCCATCGAAGTGCAAATACTAGTGCAATAATCCCACAAGGTGAAAGGAATGTGTGTATGCCAATCTTTCCCAGTATCATTGACTACCTTCATAAGAATTTTGTTCAAGGTTTTATTGGTTGATTTGGCTTGACCATTGGTTTGCAGGTAATAAGGTGATGAGAAATTGAGTTGATGCCAAAAGCGTCACATAGTTTGTGTAGGGTTTTGTTTTTGAATTGTTTTCTCATTATCAGTGATAAGGCGAAAGTGAGGAACACCAAAACAATAAATGATGTGATTGTTGATGAATTCACATATCTTCTCGGCTTTCATATAAATGAGGGAATGGCTTCTACCCATTTAGTGTAATATTCGGTAGCGGTTATGATCCATTGGTGGCGTTGTGAAGAATGGGGGTTGATCTCACCGACAAGATCCAAACCCCATTGAGAGAAAGGCCAAAGGTCTCGTGTGACTTATAAGGCATGACTAGGTGTGTGATGGAGATTAGCATGTTGTTGGCATTTCATGCAACGTTTGACATAATCACAACAATCATGGTTTAGGTTTGGCCAATAATATCCTAGGCGAGGATGTGTTTTTGCGATAGCTAAACCACTAAAGTGACCTCCACAAATTCCATCATGGACTTCCTTAATGGTGTAGGGAATTTCAGAACTCGTAAGGCATCATAAGAGAATGTTTTCAAGCCGTGCTTGTAAAGAAGACCACCCATGATGACATAATGGGAGACACTTTTAAGAAAGGCTTGTTGTCCATTACGAGTGAGATTAGTGGGTAAAATGGAAAGGGAAAGATAGTCTGCATATTGCTTATACCAAAGGTCACGTGGGTCAGGGGAAATGGTTCCAATGGAGTAGACCTCACGAGGTAAATAAGAGGGTGATTTTAGCCTTTGTATGGTGACAAAGATTTTAGAGTCAGTGGGCGAAGCAGGTATCTGAGAAGCCAAACAGGCCATGGTATCCACAAATTTATTGGTAGAACATGGGGTGGTTTGAAGTGTGTAACGGTAAAAGGTGGTTAAAATCATATCTACATGATGCTTATACTTTTGAAGGATCTCATTACCACACTTGTATATACCATTGACTTGGTTTATGACCAACTGAGAATCACCAAATATATTAATTGTATTAACATCTAAGGCATAAGTGGCCTAGAGACCCAATACGAGTGCTTCATATTCCGCAATATTTTTTGTACAATCAAAATCGAGTTTGAAAGACAAAGGCATAGGTTCACCTTCAAGAGGAATGAGGATAACACTAGCCCCACCCCCACGCTGACACTTAGAGCCATCGAAGAAGAGTGTCATTTGGTAAGCGGGTTCATCCAGGGAAAGGGTAGCTATAGACTCGTCTGGGAATTTGAAGTTAGATGGTTGATCCCCAAAAATAGGCACATCGAGATAGTTGGTCAAAGCAATAGTTTGGCCCTTAATGGACTTTTTATGAATGAATTCGAGGTCAAGGTCGGCTAGAAGCATAAGCCAACGTGTGGTACGTTGATGTTGATATGGTTTGGCATACATATAATGCAATGGGTCAGTATTAGTAGTGATGAAGGTTTTTGGTTGAGTAGGTAATGGCGGAGTTTAGTGGCAACAAAAACTAAGGCTAGGTAGAGTTTTTGGCTTGGGTATATCTAGTTTCGTAGTCCATAAGGGTACAACTTATGTAATAAACCGCTTGCTCTTGGTGTTGGTCATCATGATGAGCAAGCATGGTACCTAAAGAATGGTCAATGGCGGAAATATATAGGTAAAAGGGTTGGTCATATTTAAGAGGAATGAGTACTAGTGGTTGAAGAAGGTATTTTTTAAGGCCTCAAAGGCTTTATGGCATTCATCATCCCATTTCAATGAAACGTCTTTCTTGAGAAGATGATGAAATGGTTGTAGGATTTGAACTTGATGGATATTACTAGGTGGAGGCATTTCCAGAATGGCCTTCATTTTAGCAGGATCGACTTCTATGCCATGCAAAGAAATGATGAAACCCAGGAGTTTTCTAGAAAGTACCGCAAAGACGCACTTCTTTGGTTGAAGACAAACACAATACTTGATGAGGTGGTCAAAGATGACTTTAAGGATGGGAAGGTGTTCGGTTTGATGTTTGGATTTGGCAAGTAGATCATCTACATAATCTTCTAATATGTGATGCATGATGTCATGGAAGATGTAAGTCATGGCGCATTGGTATGTAGCACCGGCGTTTTTTTTGAGGCCAAAAGGCATGACTCGATAGTAGAAGGTCCCCCAAGGGGTGATGAAGGCAGTCTTGTGTTGATCTTTTGGAGCTAGTAATATTTGATTGTAACCCGAGAAACCGTCCATGAGCGATAGCATTTCATGGCCAGCGGTGAGATCAACTAATTGGTCAATGCCGGGTAGGGAAAAGTTGTCTTTAGGGCAAGCTAGGTTGAGGTCACAAAATTCTCGTGTAGATGCGAGAGTCCCTATCGCCTTTGTGACAAGAACGATGTTATAGATCCATTAGGGATAATCAATGGGTAGAATGAAGGAAACTAAGAGAAGGTGTTGAAGTTCTTCTTTGACCAAAAGAGCAATGCGAGGATGCATTTTTCAGCTTTTGTTTGATGGGTTTGGCATCAGGAATGGTTACAATATTGTGGACCATGATTTTTGGGTCAATACCAGGCATATCGGCATAAGACCAGAAAATCATTGCTATGGTCCCGAAGGAAAGAGGTGAAGGCTTCATGTTCAGTAACGTCTAAGGATTGGCTGATCTTTAGAATGTGCGGGTTGTCTTGAGTGTTAATGTTGATTTCGATGGTTGATTCATTCAACATGGTTTGCATCTCAGAGGGTAACGATCGATGAATATAAGAGTCTTCCACACCAAGGTAGGTGAGGATGGACTCATCGTCCTAACATTGAATGACATTAATATAAGGTGTATCATCATCAATCATGTTAGGATACAAGAATGGGAGAGAAGAGGGAGCCTCACCATCGCATTGATAGGTCAGGTCCTAGGGAAATGGTGTTTATGAAAAAAAAGTTAGGAGGAATAGATTTGGGATCTATGGACTCCATGGGTGAAGATGGTAATGTGGGTGAATGAGATGGGGAATATTTCTCATCCTGGATAAGGTCAATGTGAACCTTCTTGGAGGGTGGAGCATCAAAACCAATGCCACTACAGAATTGTGTTTACGAGAGGTACAAGAAAATGGTTAGGATTAGGATGGAGGTTCAGGTTTATAGGTGGCAATATCAAGTCCCCCATACATTAGATTGGTGCGAAGGTGGGGAGGGCCATAAGGAAAACATCACCGATGTGGATGTCGTAGCTGGGTGTCGGCATATATTCCCATACTCTTGTGGGGTGAGGAAGGTGTCGATATTGTATAGGTAGTATTCCCCCAGAGTGAGGCATTAAAAACACGTTCTAAGGGGTCAGTAGTCGATGTGGTGGGTAGCGGGGATAGATGGATCACTAAATGATGGGGAAATAGGGTGCGTCAAATGATAGAAGCTACAAACAGTGGGGATAGCAAGGTTAGAAGTAGCAGAGGTAGTGGTGGTTTTGGTAGATGGGCTTGTGGGTGAAGGTGAAGTAGTGATAGTGGAAGATGCCTTGACCGGTACAAGCACATCATTGGGCTGATATAACATGTTACAGGTCTTGAAAGGTGATGGGTCAGCAAAGATGGTGTAATTATGTCCCTCGTGTTTAAATTTGAGGCAATGATGTAAAGTCAAAGGGACACAACCCATAGCACAGATCCAGGATCGACCGAGTAGCAAGTTATACTGGAACTCCCCTTCTAGGACATAGAAAAGTTCTAGGATAGTGCAAGGACCCATGTGGAAATGGAGAACAATGGTACCTAAGGTAGACATCATGGTGTCATCAAGGAGCGTAGCATAACCAAAGTTACCATGCATGTAATTAGAAGGTATCCACATTTGGTCATATGTGTGGGAGGAGATGATGTTAATGTTAGCACCACCATTGATCATAACGCGTCATATGCATGGTTATGATGGGCTCCTTCAATGACACCACGACCTCTACCTTGGGTACCATTGTTCTCCATTTCCGCATGGGTCCTTGCAATGTCCCGGAACTTTTCTATGTCCTAGAAGGGGAGTCCCAGTATAACTTGCTACTCGGCCGACCCCCGGATCAAGAAATGTGGTTGTGTCCCTTCAAATTTACATCGCTAGCTCAAATTTAAACATGAGGGACATAATTACACCATCCCTACCAACCCATCACATTTCAAGACCTGTAACATGTTATATCAGCCCAACGATGTGCTTGTATCAGTCAAGGCATCTTCCATAGGACCAGGAAAAAGCATTGTTATGGTCCCAAAGGAAAGAGGTGAAGGCTTCATGTTTAGCAGCGTCTAAGGATTGGCTGATTTTTAGAATGTGTGAGTCATCTTGAGTGTTAATATTGATTTAGATGGTCGATTCATTCAACATGGTTTATGTCTCAGAGGGTAACGACCGATGAATATAAGATTCTTCCACACCAAGGTAGGTGAGGATGGACTCATCGTCTTGACATTGAATGACATTAATATAAGGTGTATCATCATCGATCATGTCAGGATACAAGAATGGGAGAAAATAGGGAACCTCACCATCACGTTGATAGGTCAGCGGTCCCAGGGAAATGGTGTTCATGAAAAAAAAAGTTAGGAGGAATAAATTCGGATCTATGGACTCCATGGATGAAGATGGTAATGTGGGTGAATGAGATGGGGAAGATTTCTTGTCCTGGATAAGGTTGATGCGAACCTTCTTGGAGGGTGGAGCATCAAAACCAACGCAGATGGCAGCCTTGTTCGTAAAAGCCGAATCCAAATCCTTTCCACGTGCACCGGTGGAGGAAAGTGTGAGCGAAGCGGCGATTTAGTGAGGGAGTGTAGGTCAAATGAAAATGGTTGGGCTTGGGATGGAGGTTTAGGTTTATAGGTGGAAATATCAAGTCCCCCATACGTTAGATTAGTGCAAAGGTGGGGAGGGCCATAAGGAAAACATCACCGATGTGGATGTCGTAGCTGGGGGGTGTTGGAACAGATTCTCATACTCTTATGGGGTGAGGAAGGTGTCGATATTGTATAAGTAGTATTCCCCCAAATTGAGGTATTTAAAAACACCTTCTAAGGGATCAATAGTCGGTATGTGGGTAGTGGGATAGATGGCTCACTAGATGATGGGGAAATAGGTGTGTCAGTGGTAGAGGCTACAACTGTAGTGGGGATAACAAGGTTAGATGCAACAGAGGTAGTGGCAGTTTTGGTAGATGGGCTTGTGGGTGAAGGTGAAGTAGTGATAGTGGAAGATTCCTTGACCGGTAAAAGCACATCATTGGGCCGATATAACATGTTACAGGTCTTGAAAGGTGATGGGTCGGTAGGGATGGTGTAATTATGTCCCTCATGTTTAAATTTGAGGCAGCGATGTAAAGTCGAAGGGACAACCCACAAAGATGATCTAGGGTCACCGAGTACCAAGTTATACTAGAACTCCCCTTCTAGGACATAGAAAAGTTCCAGGATAGTGCAAGGACCCATGTGGAAATGGAGAACAACGGTACTTAAGGTAGAGGTCATGGTATCATTGAAGGAGTGTAGCATAACTAGGTTACCATGCATGTAATTGGAAGGTATCCACATTTGGTCATATGTGTGGGAGGAGATGATGTTAATGCTAGCACCACCATCAATCATAATGCATTGTATGTGTATATTATCGATAATTATGGAGATGAAAAGAGCGGGGTCAGGGTCGTTAAACTGGAAGGGAGTGATCTCTTCATCTGAAAAGTTGAGGGTGGCCACTTGGCAAGTAGGTGGAGGTGTAGAGGAAGGTGATGCTCTAGTAAGAGAGGCTACGTTATGAGGGGTAATGATGGAGGCTACGGGTGTGGGGTCATTTGGTAAGACTTCAATAGATTGAATAACCTCCATGAGGGCTTGATGATGTGACTTCGAGGTTTGGACGAGGTCATATAAAGACATTTTGAGGGGGATTGGTGTAGTTGTTTTAGCATTGTGTGATGTGTGACCCCATCAAAAATAGGATATGCAGGACCTCGAATGGTGACTTTGGGTATGGGTGTGGATGGTATGTTGGGTACAGGGTTGGTTGATGGGCCAATTACTTTTTCCTTTCCCTTGTCTTTTTGAGCATGGGTGGCAATGTTGATCATGTTAATCTAAGGGGAGGTGGATGAAGAGGGTGTGTCATGGAAGGTATAGTGGCATGAGGGACAAAACCCTAGTGGGGGATATGATCCTTGTGAAATGAGTAGGGTGCATTGGCATCTTGGTGGTGGTTTGGCCAACTCTCTGATATGAACCATGTTAATCTCGAATCTCGGGGGTGGATCAAAGAGTTGTGGGGGTGGAGATTTTGGTCATTGAGTAGGTAATGGGAGAATATCTCAGAAATTGGTGAAGGTGAAATGGGGTCCTCATCAAGAAGATCGTCATCATCAAAATTTTCTTCAGGAGGACACAATTGGATAAGAGCGATTTTTAAATCCTTATAGTTCTCTACATTATGTCCTAGCACACAATGGTAGGTGCAAATTTTGGTTTCATCAAACCCTTTTGGTTTGGGTTTGAGTGGGTCATAAGGTCTAAGAGGTGGTAATGTGATGATAGAAGTTTCGAGGAGATTGGTTAAGATTTTGGCGTAGGATCCTGCTAGTGGATCACAATGGGAGGTGAATGTGGGTTTGGGTGTAGGTACAACTGATTATGGAGGAAGAGGCTTTACAGGAGAGGGGGACGGGTTGGTTTACTAGTTTGGTATGCGAAGTGGTCTTAGGCCTTGGTTGCATCTGCTTGGGTATGAGCATGGTATAATAGCTAGCACGATGAAAGGTTTGCTTGGTTTAACTACCTTGATGGAGGGTAGAGGATTTTTAGCTTTAGGTTACATCATTTTGGGAAATGATGACACAGTGTATGAGATGTGGAGGGAAAATCTGATGGTGGAAGAGGACGGGTTACCCATAGGGGTAACCAAGGTGTCTGTGGAGGTGGGTGGTGTAGGTTGGGCAAGAGGTGTGAGTGAAAGAGAAGAAAGTGTCATGGGTAGTGAAGAAGTTATGGATGGTAGTGGAGGTATGGGTGGTAAGAAGGTTACGGGTGAGTGCGGAAGTCGTGGGTCGCTTGGGTATATTAGAGGCTTGTGATGAGGAAATGGGTTGTTGGGTTCTTGGTTTACGATGGACGGGGGTTGTTTGGCCAGGGTCGAGGGGTGAGGTCCTAGGATGGACGAAAGGGGTGAAGGTGATAATGGCGTGGTAGGCGAGGTTGGTGTATGAGGTCTAGGAGATTAGATCTTCTTTTTAGGGGCCAGGGTAAGTTTAGTGTTAGTTTTGGAAGATGTGGCTAAATCTAATTTGATGGGTGGGTGAGTAAGGCTAGCTTTTGGTATGACCCCCAAGGTAGTGATAGGTTTAGGTAAGGGAGATGATATAGGCGAGGGTAGGTATTGGGTGTAGATGTATGTTGGGTTATGGGCAGAGGTGTGAGTTGGGCCATGGGTGGTGATGTGGAAGGTGTTGTAATAGTCATGGTTGTGTTTGGTTTGGTCACTCGAAACACTTTTGGATAGATAGTAGAGGTGTCAACGAGGGAAAACTGCATTTGTGTTGAAACAGGAAGTAGAAGGCATCCCCAAAGTAAGGCTCTATAGACATGGTCCAGGTCATTAGCCAAGTGTGAAAATGGTGTTATTATAAGTGGGGCTGATGTGGATCGAGTTCCAATTCCCATAAAATATGTTTGAGACACAGGAAATGACTAGCCTCGGACTCTGTGGGTAAGAGAGAAGAAAGAAGATTAGCGGGATCCTAAAGGTCTAATGGTGAATGGTCATCCAAAGGTAATGTTATTTCTACAGGATCCTCCATGGATAAAGGAGAGGATGGGCTAGACAAGGTGGAATCTCATTGTGGTGGTGTAGGTGGTGGACATGCATCTCCTATGAGTAGGAGAGGTGCCACTAACAACTGCTCAAAAAATTGAGGGGTCAAAAGTGGTGTGCTAATTATAGGCTCTTCCACGGGTGATGGAGAAAATGAAGGGGGTTCCCTTGTGGGTGGAGGAGTAGATGAAATTGGTTCTTGTGTAGGTAGTAAAGCTCGGGCTGAGATTTCATCTATGGAAGGAACATGAGGCAATTAGATAGCAACTGGTATGTCATCGAAAATAGCATCGACCTCGCAGAAATTGCTATCATTGTTTAAAGTGTCACTAGCTTGGTTGGAAGATGGGGCATGATTAGGGAATGGCTTCCTGAAGATGTGTAGATTTTGGTTAGTGGGTGCATTCAAGCTATCTAAGACTATACCTTCATTGTCTAACATTTCTTGGATGATATTCTTGAAGGTGATGTAGTTATTTTCACTATGACCTTTGACACAATGATAGTTGCAAAAAGTCATGTTCCTTATACCATGCGGGCATGGGTCGCTCAGGGTCAAAACTAGTATGTGGTTTTATAGGTGGAAGGGTAATGGCACCAGCCTTAATAAGCTTTTCCAAAATAGAAGAATAAGATTCTCCTATCGAAGTGTACTTTCGTTTTTCTTGTCTAAACTGAAAGCTTGGATGGGAGAGAGATTAGAAGGAGGTTTGGCTAGGTTTGATTGATGAGGGGGACCAACCTTGAGAACTACGACATTGGAAGATCCTTTGGGTTTTGAATAGTTGTTTTGGGGTTTTGAAGATGAAGAAGCATCATTTGATTTGAACGTGATGTTCTTGTTACGAAGTTGAATTTTCTTCTCTTTGATAGCACAAATTTCCAATTTCCGTGCCATGGTGAATGCCTCGTCAAAAGTGTGAAAGGTATGCACCTACAGAGTTGGTGAGATGTGTCTTGCGCAAGCCTAAGTAAACAACTCTATGAGTTTAGTTTGAGGTAATTAAAATGTGAGCTAGTTAATTAGGTTGTGCCAACGAGAGACAAAGTCGATAGACTCATCGTCATACTGTCATGTGGAATAAAGATCAGTCATGGTGACCTTCTTAACAATGTTGATGGAGAAGTGATCTAAGAAGGCTTGGGCTACTTGATTAAACAAGTAGATGGAGTGTCTTGGTATCCCACTGTACCAATCCAAGGTAGGTCCAGTGACATCGAGAAGGTTTGTAGGAGTAAAGTGTCATCATGGGTGATCAAGTAACACCCATGTTTGAAAGACCGCAAATCATACTGCGGATCTTCTTTACTATTGAAACAGTTGAATTTTTGCATTTCCCAATGTACATGGTATGGGTGAATGGGGATAGATGGATGAATGGGCTCATTACAGATTTCATCATAGGTGAGAGAATTGTGTGAGCCCAAAACCAATGCTTCTAGTGTCTAGCATCCTTTCCATCATCAATTTGATGAGGTCATTGGTAGGTTGTGATGGAAGGGCACCTCCTGTGGCATAAGGGGGCTGGTATTGAACCTATGATGTGGGCGGCATTCCATTATATGGTGATGCCAAATAGGGAGGTTGAGAATAAGGGACCGACATAGTGGGCATGTATCCAGAATGGGTGATAGATAAGATAGGGGGTTGTTGATAGTATGTGTATGTAGGTGGGATGGTCGTAGTGACTCTAGTAGTGATTAGGAGTAGTGTTTATGGGATGGAGAGGAAAAGATTCTGGAATGGAGTAGGGGTCACCGATACCATGGGCATTTGTGTTGCAATGGGTATTTTTGAGACAATGGGTGCAGATGAGGTTATGGTCTAGGTGTTCGTTGAGGGGACAACGGATACTACGGGTGCAACTGATACTACAGACGCAACGGTCAAGCGGGTATGGGTCCTACCTGTGAAACCACTGGGGGTGAAGTAGGTGAAGGTAATGCCACATTATTAAGGGCTGATGTAGAAGCGGGAATAAGGGTAGGAGAGATAGATACAAAAAGTCATATATCAACTATCCCAAGAGTCCCTGATGGGAGAGTGGGAAAGGTAGAACTGTAAGGCCGCAGGATTCTAGTCAAGGAGTCATGCAAATTCCTCATCACCTACGAAATGGTGGTAGGTAGGGTTGGATCCATGGGTGACAAGAAAGAGGGTGGTGAAGGACTAGGTGGGAGTGGTTGATAACTTGTGTGAAATGTAAGGGAATTAGCTTTATTAACATTCAACATTAGCTTGATTACGAGTCAACACCATGTGAATTAGTATATATTAAGTGATTTTGTATCCTGCAGATGACACAGGGGGTAGTAAAAATGAAGAAAACAAGTTTCTATAGGTAGATTTTGGTAATATATCAGTTGATGTTCAATACATGGTAACCAACGCCGGTTAAGGTTAACCGATGTCAATTAAGGGGTAACCGAGGTCAATTACTGTGAGATAGGAACAGTTTTATCAAATGAGGAAAAGATGGTGATGATGGTCAGATGAACAAGTTGTATGATGACTATTTATCAAATTAGAGAGTACAGAGACTGACAAGAACTCTGATAGCAAAGAAAATGAAATAAGGGTTCTTTTAGGAAATTTAACCCAAAAGAACAGTAAAACATATGCCAGTTAAGAAAAACCGATGTCGGTCAGGGGTAACCGATGTCAATTACTATGAAAATTGGAAAGATGTAGAAAAATGGATTGTTATGAATTTTAGTGAGATAAATAATCAACCCAGAGGTCTGGAGATGATGCAATGAAGTCCTGACACACTCAGAAGAAGTCAAAATACTCCAATTGTGATTGTGGAGTGTGTAAGGCAAAATAATGGAAAAAATGGAGAAGCGTATCCTCACACCTCAAAACGCACGTCAATCAAACACTAAAAACATGTACCTAACAAGTGATTTTTAATGTGTTGAGCTTATGTTATTTAGAAGACTGACTCATGAATTTTAGAATAGAGTTTTTGGTGAGGAAGGCTTCCTACAAAGAAGGATATCTAAAAGGAGAGGTTTCAAGTATGTTATGGTGGGGGGCCATCCTCTAAGATGATGACTCAACAGATGCAACTAGCTGGGGAGTACCTACCTATCGGATCATGTGATCACTGACAGGTGTTCCCATGTAAGATGTTGTTTAAGAAAGATGTGTATATTTCATTTTGTGCAAGTTTGGTAAGACACACACAGATAGAGAGAGAGAGAATGTGATTTCTACGATTCTTTGTGTCAACCATCAGTTGGGCATGACTTCCAGCATATAGGTTTCCCTCATTTTAATTTGAGATAAAATTTAGCAAAGTAGAATGTAATACAACCAATTTTAAGCCCAGATTGAGAAGATTACGTCTCGATGAAGCAAATGATGAATAGGAGAGGGTATGCTCTTTCACTAAATGTAGAAAGCAAGAAATAAGAATGATTCCTTTTAAATGCACCAAGAGAAATGTTTCTTTTAGAGAAATTAGAAAGAAGAGAGGATTAATAGGGAAGAAAATTACTATGTAAGCTTTTTAATGGGAAACAAACACACAAATTTTGCCTAGAAATAAAGAAAATGAAATAGAACCCTTGATGGGTCCCACCGACATGCCAAAATGTTTCACCATTTTCTTTATGTTTTTGAATGATGAAATAGATAGGGTTATGGGCTAGGAGGAATACCTATTAAATGGGTTGGTTGATGGTTGTTGTGCGTGTTCTAACTTCTCGATCTAGTGCCAATTGTGAGAGCTTCCTTTTGGCTAGGAGGAACTACCTGTAATAGAAAACAAGACCACAAAAGAGAAGTTAAATGATATATGACAATGGACTACCTAGCATGTGCTAGATCCGGGAAGTGTGATACTCCCTAGATGGTTGTCAATCCACTGTTTAAAACAACTTAATGTGAGAAATAAGAAAATTCCTATTGTATTTGATATGATTTAGGTATCTCATTCAAACACAATAAGCAAATCTAATATAACAGGCTAGGTTATAGTCAAATCTGAAGGGTAGGTAGTTGTCGCCGCGTCGAACCGCCAAGTCGATTCTCGGGTTGTTTGGGTCACTTGGTAAAAGGTAGGTTGGATCTGTTGTTGGCAAAGATGTAAAACACAAAGACCGACATCACCAAGTATAACCGACAATGTTTTAGAATGGACCGACAACGGTCGTGGATAACCGGCAACAATAGGGTCGGGGTGAAAGGAATTTAATAAGATCTAATTATGGGGATTGAAATGGAGCTAAAAAGAGATGGAAGGGTGGATGGGGAGATCTATAAAGGTCTCAGGTATACTCAAAGGTGGGTGGCAGGAAAGAATGGGTGATTTGGTGGTGTGGGTAGAAGAATGGATGAGTCTACAAGTAGGTAGAAGATGGGAAAAGAACATGTAAAGTACAAACTAATAACAAAAGTAACAAGGCTATTATACTGAAATAGACTATGTTGGAAAAGATATACTTATTGTGATGTAGGTTCGATAATTTGGCTGGATGGAGGTGACAGTTGATCAAAGGAATGGTGTTTGGTGTCGTGGCAGTGTTTCCCGAGAATGCTACCGTGGGTGCAATGCTCCTAGATCTTCCTATATGATGGTTCTGGATGCTTGGATACATGAAAAGATGTCGGTTTTCTTGCATGCAACTCTGATCTCGTTCTCATCTGGTCTCAAATGTGCCAACCTCTCAAACAAGGTTTCTAAGGTGAATAAATGGTAACCGACGACGGTTCCGTCTTGACCGGCATCGGTTTAGGTCTGACCGACATCGGTTAAGGTGGGATTCCCTAGGTTTACTAAAATGGGCAAATCTTTCTAATTTCTTGGGCCAAGTTGGTTTGTTATCATAGATCAGAATGGAAGCTTCCCTTCTAATGAGCGGGAATGTGGTTAGAGAAATCTTAGGCATTGATTTTAGGGTTAGACCAAATCTTAGCTCATTAAGGCAAGTAAGACTTAGTTATTGTTAGTTATGGAAACATGCCAAGAATAGGTCTAGGGTGAGGTGGTTGGATGAGGTGTCTAGGTGAGGTGGAAATTAGGTCAATTAAGGTAATAAAATAATGAAAGTTGTGAGGATGAGGATTAATTTAATTAAAATAATTAAATTAATATTAATGTGGGGTGAAAGGGGCCATGGTTAGGTGCCCATGTTTAAGTTGGTTATCCGATCAGGGGCTAAGGGGAATGTAACCAAATTTAGGTGTCTACATGTATATCACAACAATATCATCGAAAGAGTGATGATGTAGCCTAAAGCATATATCACTACTAGATGAATGGAGGGAGTTGTGATGTATCTTAAAGCGCATACCACTAAAAGGTGGCGGGATAGGTGACCATTTAGCCTATAGTGTATGTCACTAACCTAGTAATGTCGCATGATTGAAGGTCAATTGATGAACGTGTGTGAATGATAAGGTCTATTTGATTTGTAAAACCTCGATTTGACTATGGATCAAGAACTAAAACATGTCATAGGGTAGTGAGTGCGCATGCAATAGAATAGTGTGTGCGATGCTAAGAGATGACCATATTATGTTTAGAATGTGTAATGTGTGATGTATAAGATGTAATGCAAGGTGTGTATATAGACGTAAAGTAGTAGGCATGATGAGTAGTATGTATAGTGAGTAGGATGTAATGTTATACTCATAAACAATAAAGGTTGTGACATATGTATGATGAACACTAATATGATATGTGAAGTATGGATGATATGTAAATATGTAATTGTCAAAATGATGTGTCCCGAATGTAGGATGTATGATGTAGGATGTGTGAAGAGTCATGATGTGCAAGTACCTATCGTGCAAAGTGTGGGGTTCATGTGTAGTATATATTCCTCAATAGTCAAATGTAAACTGAAGCACAAGAGTGTGTCATCGTGTAATGACGATGCCAAAACATGTGATGAGTATGCCTATACTAGAAGATTGATGTATGGGAATGCAGAGATGAGAGATGTAATGATGCTAATATGAGGTGGGGGAAATGTGTAAATACTATGTCCCCACTTATGTAAGATGAAGGATGCAAATCATGTAATGTCATCTAGAATGTCATCACTCTCATGATCATAGTCTAAGGGATAAACATTGGTGACTTGATAAGCAATAGTGTCTAGTTAATCGCATAATGAGCCATTAAGGCAAAATTTTACATACCCATGGAATATTCCTCGTCACAAGAAATGGAGGAAGTGGACAATTGTGCACATACTAACAAGTCAAATTTTGTGGTATGGCCTATAAAAGAGCTATTGCAAATGAAGATACGTCCAAAAGGCATAGGGAAAGAGATGTCTATGTGATCAGGATCTAGAGTGCCCCCAATATAATCAAGCCATGATTTCCCTAATGTAAGTGGAGAAGAGTGAGGAGTGCACGATAGATGGACTGTAACATGAAAGACACATAAACCATAAGTAGTGGTAATAGTGATGAATTCATAATATAGATGAGAAGTGTGCGTGTAGGATACAGGTCCTCAAAAGTAAAGCCTAGTCAACCCAAACCCTCATGTGTACAGATAGTGTCTTCACAAGTAGGATCAAATGGAATATATTCCCAGTATGAATCATTCATGAAGAGTGTGCAAGTGACTGGTGATTAACTAAAATTAACTAAATGGGGGGTAGTTAATCTAAGATATGAACAACGTAATAAAGTAAATAAATTCAATTAAAGTATGTAAATAATCTAAGTAACTATGCAAATAGAAATAATAACCCGAATGTGCAAGAAGGAAGAGGAAATAACTCAGTTGATTCGATAAAGTGATGGGATTGTATCACAGTGTGACCGGAAAATCAAGAAGTAAGAACGATTGTGCAAAAGTCCCAAAAAGGGTGGATCTGAAGGATCTAGCTAGAATGGAGTTCCGGGAGGAGGACTAGGGCACTTACGGGTGCTTTGGTCCGTAATCCGGGGTCCTTGTTTAGTGTAAAAGTTTTGAAACTGATCTTCATAGTGTTGAGAGGTGATCTAGAACCTTTGATGTGCGTTGATCGTATTCACCGTCTTGCATCGTATGTCGTAAATAACTCAAGATGAGGGAAAGACCATCGTGAGACCCCAAAACAAGCATCAAACCCTAAAAAAAACTGCATATGAAGGGTCCGATCGACCTCGAGATACCACAAAGGTGGACTTACTAATCGAGAACCGTGCTACATCTTAGACCCGATGTTGTTCTATGTGTAAGTGTGTGTGCATATGCCCTAGGTTACTCTTGTGTTGGTCACACTTTGTGAAGTAGCAAGCAAAGAACTACATGTAGATAATGTAATAGAATGTGTGCATGGAATAAAATAGAATCCCTCCCCTATGAAGTGTGATGCAGATGTCCTAGCCTTGTGCCTTGATGATTTAGCTATGTGGATGTAAGTGATCTCAAATGAAATAGATGGATACAACTCTAGGTGGAGTGATAGTAGTAAGTGATGTTAGGTCCCTCATTGTGGTCTCATAACTTTATATTTATAATGTTCTCTTGGTCTAATTTCATAATTAACCCCGAAAAGGACAACCATAAGAAAGATAAAGATGCCAAATGGCTAGAAAGAGCCCAAAAAGTGACGAGAAAGTTCAAAGGGACCAGGGCGCCCTAGGGGACTAGGGCACCCTAGTGAACCCTAGTTTGGGTGCCCCAATCGAGGCTAAAATGATGGGAAATGATTGAAACAAACTGGGCATGTGGATGAAAAGGGTCGGTAATGATGAAATAAAATAAAACAAGATGGCCAAAAGATGGGGGTGATTAGTACTTTCTTCACTCAAGAACCTTCTAAATAGTAGTATGAGACTGGATAAATAAATGTCTAAAGTGCATGATTTTGTGACCGCATTTTTCCCCCACTTTATGTTGGTGAACGGAAAGCTCAGTAACATATAGTAGATAGAGATACATACCTGATACCAATGTAGAGTGATGAAGAAGGCATGCCAAAGGACTAGACAAAGTGTGGAATGACAAAAAGATGCAGGATAGTAGAAACTAAAGATAAAAATGCACAAAGAAAAAGTGATGAGAGTGAACCTAGGGCGGAACACGTGTGTAGCTATTATAGTGTGTAGTGTACCTACATGGTTAGTAAAGCATGTGTGATGTCATGGAATGTTATTGTTGAGGATTTTATTGTTATTTCCCCTATTTGACTACTTGTTTCTCATATGGTCAGACTGCAAGGAGAAAATGATCAAGTAGTCAAATATTTATGTATGTAAGTGTAAAAACCTAATGTAAAAGATGCATGTATATGAAAGCATGTAAAATACACAAATGGAAAATGTAAATGGAACATGTGCACTTAATCCATGTTGAGAGAGAAAGTGTAGAAGGATATCCTGTACTGTGTTTTTTTGGGGCGATCTCATGCCATAGGTCAAGAAGTGTAGGGAGGAAATGCTTTATGTCCTCTAAGCTCCAACCACTTCCCTGAATTGTGTGTGAAGAGATCTCTGTACATCCTATTTTTTTGGTAGATCCAATGCCACTAGTCGAAGTAGTGTAGAGAGTCACACCCACTGTAACCTCCAATCCTGTAACCGCTTCCCAGAATGCTAAGGACACCATGTCTTGTAAAATTTGTTGTGTATGTGGTTTATAGACTGATCTGAACCCACTCATTGTATATAATTGAATTGAACTAGCGTAGAATCTATGTGTTAGTATGTAAAAACCCCCAAATGATGCCCCCTTCTTGGGGGTGCATACGACGTCGCTGATAGGATAAATGCGGCCCCAAAAGAGGACCAAATACATGGACATTGTAACCCTAAAAATTGCTTTGTAGAGACCAAGACATGCAAAAACAAGAAGGCTAGCAAAAAAAGTGTAAAAACCCATGCATGTAGAAGACAATGTATAAGCTACGCAAACAATGTGTAAGCTACCAAGAAAAGTAATGTAAACACAAAAGAAGACAAGTAAGTTGCATAAAGTGGGTCACAAACATGGGACATCACTCATGATGTCACAAGACATGTAAGGTCATCATGGCCACAAACAACAAACAAGTGTGCACACTAAACATAGAGAAAATCCTACATACAAGAAGCAAACAAAGGCATACAAGTACAAACAAGTAAAAGAATTAGTCATGGAAACATGTAATCCTACAAAACAAGTGTTGCACATGGAACACCCATTAGCATGTTAGAGAAATAACCAATATTTCAAAGCATGAATAACCAAGTAATGTAAAGTGTTAAGTACAAAATGAAACAATAGCACTGAAAAGAGACGAATATGGATGCCCCTAGTGACCAGTGTAGGAAGGGTAGAAGGCAAGCATCCATGTTGCATGTAAAAGATTTGTATCTATGATCACAACTAAACAAATACATGAACACACATGTGTGGATGGTATAGATAATGACATATAAGAAATCAATCTAACATGTGTAGTAAAGTGATCATGTAAAACACTAGTAAACAAGAGTAAATGTCCCCAAAATAATGCAATATGCTTGTGGATGGATGGAATGGAATGCAAGATGGAATTATAAGAGTCGCATTCCCCCTAAGTGGATGGAAATGTATGCAATGAGGTTCATTTTTTCCCCTCAACAGTCAAGAATGAACCGTAAATGAGAGTGCGTCATCGGGAAATGGTCGAGTAGTGTGTGTTGTGTCTAGCGCGTTGTGATGAGTATGTATGCATAGTGAGGATGATATGCGACATATAGAAGAGATGTATGCATCAACCCTATAGCCAAAGCATATATGATGACAAGATGAATGTATGAGTGATGATTTAGCCCTAAGCGTATATCACTACATGATGAATAGAAAGGAGTGGTGATGTAGCCTAAAAGCGTATACCACTACAAGATGATAGTGTAAGTGACAAGTTAGCCTATAGCGTGTGTCACTATCCTAGAAATGTCACATGATGAAAGGTGGAATGATAAACACATGATGAATGTAAGGTCCATTTGATTTGTAAACCCTCAACAAAGATGGACAAAGTGGCACTAAACTACGTCATAGGGTAGTGAGTGCAACGCGTAGAAGACAATGTAGCATATGTAATGATAAAAGATGACCATGTGATGAAGAGAATATGTAAAAATGCAATGTGTAAAATGTGATGGTAGATGTGTAGAATGTATAAAATGTAATGTATAATGTGTAATGTAATACATGTAGATAGATGAGTAATGTAGTATGTAGGGATGAATGTAATGTTAGACGGATGTATGATGAAGACTAGCATAATGTGTAGAATATGAGTAATGTGGAGATGCGCAGTGTATGATGTATGGTATATGCCTATGTATAGGATGTGAGGCAATATGTGTAAATAGCCTAATAGTGTATGTAATGCATAGGATGAATAGTGTATGATAGTAAGTGCGTGGATGATATAAGTATGGTGTATGCATAATGATGACTAGTATGGTGTATGGTGTATGGTGTATGGTGTATGGTGTATGGTGTATGTGTATGGTGTATGGTGTATGGTGTATGGTGTATAGTGTATGGTGTATGGTGTATGGTGTATGGTGTATGGTGTATGGTGTATGGTGTATGGTGTATGGTGTATGGTGTATGGTGTATGGTGTATGGTGTATGGTGTATGGTGTATGGTGTATGGTGTATGGTGTATGATGTATGATGTGTAAAACTTATTGTGTAGTGTGTGGGGTTCATGTGTAGTAATCCCTCAACATTCAAGTGTGAACCAAAGCACAAGAGTGTGTCATCGGGTAATGATGCTAGAATGTATGATGAGTATGCCTAATGCGAGGATATGAATGTATAAGAATGTAAAGGATGATGAGTGTGACTATGCTAAGATGAGGTAGGGGAATGTGAAGTGTTATGCCCCCAAATGCATGTGAATGAATGAACTATCCAATGACGGTGAAGGATGGAGGTCCTTCATCTGATGTAGGAGATGAAAGCGTATGACCATGCTCTAATAATGGAGGTATGGTAGACATACATTGTAGTGGTGAATGAAGTCTATATGCATGTGAGGGATGAATATAGGATGGCGTTCATGGCATAGTAAAATGTGTCGTGATGGAGATCGATGTGATGCTGAGTGTGAAGGTGATGAATATCTACGTGGAATAAAACGAGGTGGCAATCAACGCCGAGATCCATTGATCTGTCCTAGAATGGGCCTATGCCAATGTGTAGGACTAGCAAAACAATGTAGTTGTGTAGATGGTACTCGAGTAGGTGAGCTAGGAGTAGACTGTGCTTTGAGAAACATAGAATGAGACGTGTTAGAAGAAGTAGATGACACACGAGTGACTATACGAGGAGATGATGGAAAAGGAGGAGATGGAGGGACACCGTCAATAGAAATGACTTGTGTATTGTAAATGAATTTGAGTCACAAATGATTCATATAAATGATAGATTGAGAGCGATGAATCCAATTGAGACCAAGAAGCATGTCGCATCCCTCAATTGTGTTTCCAACAAGGAAAGGGACAAGCATAGTAAGAGGACCAACTATAACATGCAGCTAAACAACCCTAAAGGGTTTTACGAAAGGGTATCAATTTGGGATGGAGGATACTGATAGCCTTGAGAAGTGAAATAGAACATGCACTAATGGGCCATGATGGATCAACCTTAGTATTATTGATGGGGGTCAAGCCAATAGATGCATGGATGTGTAAATGATTAGATGTAAACTTAGCATGATAATTGACGTTGGAAAAAGAAATGATTGGTGGCGAAGCTTTAGTGTTAGCAAATAAGAAATCAAGATCCCCTGATGGGGAGAAGGTACTGCGTGATAGACATAATTAGCAGAGGAATTGATCATTTTCGTATCATGTTTTGG
Organism: Taxus wallichiana var. yunnanensis; assembly: GCA_018340775.1. Lineage (NCBI taxonomy): Eukaryota > Viridiplantae > Streptophyta > Pinopsida > Cupressales > Taxaceae > Taxus > Taxus wallichiana. The sequence goes on along the minus strand of JADAXU010000057.1, from coordinate 11,447,136 downwards.
CAAGGGGTTGTTAAAAATATTAAGTTTATGATTTTCATTAGTAGGTGTGGATGTTGTAGATTCTGAAAGCTCAATTTGACCATTTTCAAGAAGATATTGAATGAGATGCTATAGCCGTAAAAAATGATCGAGTGGAATGCCCTACACATTGATGATAATCACAATAAGAACTGTCATCAAAATTATGCCCTTTGGGTTGAGATGGATCAAGTTGTAGAGGTGATGGTAAGGTAATAAGATTACTATTAATGAGTTTCAATAACAAAACACTAGGAGGGGTATTATACTTAGTAAAATTATGCTTGTATGGTTGTGGTCAAAGCTCCCTAGGAGTAGAGACTACATTAATAGTGGTTTTTCCCTCCATGGGTTTAGGTGTAGAAGGCTTAAAGGTGGGTTTTTTTTTAAAATGCGTGGATGATGATGTTTTCTCTCGATACTTAAGTTTTTCTATTGCCAGGATTTTAGTCTCACAAAGCTTGAGAGTTTTACAAAGGTGATCGAATGAGGGAGAGGTCTCAAAGAGAACGCTCTCATGAAGTTGTGGTAAAAGGCTCTGAATAAATAAGTCCTGAAGCTTGGAATCCACAAGTACATTAGTCATCTTAGCTAAATTATTTTTGTATCACAAGACATAATCGGATAAGTGTTCATTGGACCCTTGTTTGAGTTGTGCTAGTTGAGCATAGGAGATCTTAGAGACAATGTTGATAGAAAAATGTGTGAGAAAGGCATCAGCCAAATGTGTGAAAGAGACTATTGAATGGACAGGTAGGTCATAGAACCATCACATCACATAGTCTTGTAAACTACGAGGAAAAATATTAGTGAGGATGGTGTGATCATTCACATAGTCAAAACATGCTACGTGGAAAGTGCGAGAGATGTTCTTGTGGGTCACCATGGCCTTTAAAAATGGGCAACTTAGGAGAGATGAAGTTATGTGGAAATGAATAAGCGGAGATAGCTAGTGTGAAAGGGGTATGCAATAATGAAGTAGAATCTAAAGATGGTGATCCTTGAGAAGAAGCCAATTGAGTGGCGAATTTGATTTTATAAATCCTGATATAAATATGTGAAATCAAGAGTGTTCGAGGAAGAACCAAGCTACATATTAGGAGTGCCAGGGTGGGTGATGGGAGCAGTAGTTTTAATAATAGGAGTACAAACATATGTAGGTGGAGTAGAGACCATAGGAACAAAAGAGGAAACAATAGAAGTGGAATCATCGTGAGCTCTCATAGCGGCAATTAAAGTATGTAAGACATGAGGGAGATGCGTAGGGTTTTCACGCAATGCTTGGTGAAAATCAAGTAATAGCATTAAGTTGGTCTTGATCAACGTTGGTGTCTTCATCGTAGGAATTTTCACTACCAGATGCTTCTATCTCATGGAGAGGAACCTGGTTGGAAGTATCTAAAGGATTTTCAGCCATATATGTAGTTGTATCAACCATTGACTTAGAGGTACAATGGGTAAATAAAGGGAGCTCACAGTATTGAAGAGATCCAAAACGATCACTATGGGTGATGGGCATAAAATGAAATAAAAATGAAACAAAACCCTAGGATGAATGAAGAACCTAGAAGTGTGAATGATCGAGTTGGGTTCACCAAAATGATTAACTAAAATTAACTAAATGGGGGTAGTTAAGATAAGTTATGAACAATACGCAATAAAGTAAATAAATGCAATAAAATAAGTATGCAAATAATCTAAATAACTATGTGAATAGAAACAATAACCCTAATGTGTAAGAAGGAAGAGGAAATAACTCAACTGATTCGATGAAGTGATGGGATTGTGTCGCATGTGTGACTAGAAAATCAGGAAGTAGGAATGACTGTTCAAAAGTCCCGAAAAGGGTGGATCTGGAGGATCTAGCTAGACTGGAGTGCCTAGAGGATTGGGGTGCCTGTGGGTGCTCTGGTCACCCCGATCTACGTAAAAGTTGTGAAATTGATCTTTACAGGGCTGAGAGTTGATCTAGAACCTTTGTTGTGTGTCACACCAGTTCACTATCCTGCATCGTATGTCTCCAATAACTCAAGATGAGGGAAAGACGTATGAGACCCCAAAACAAGCATCAAAACCTAAAAATAATAATGCATATGAAGGGGTCGAACTGACCTCAACTACCACAATGGTGGACTTACTAACTAAGTGTTGCACTATATCTCAGACTCGATGTTGTTCTATGTGCAATTTTTTGTTAACATGCCCTAGGTTTCTCTTGTGTCAGTCACACTTTGTGAAGTAGTGAGAAATAACTACATGTAGAAAATGTAATAGAATGTGTGCATGGAATAAAATAGAATCCCTCCCCATATGAAGTGTGATGCAGATGTCCTAGCCTTGTGCCTTGATGATGGAGCTATGTGGATGCAAGTGATCTCTAATGCAATAGATGGATGCAACTCTAGATGGAGTGATAGTAGTAAGTGATGTTAGGTCCCTCATTATGGTCTCATAACTTTATATTTATAGGTTTCTCTTAGTCTAATTTTGTAATTAACCCCGAAAAGGCCGACCACAAGAAAGATAACTTTATATTTATATATCATTATGTCAACCGATAGTATATTTTATCCTGTGCGACCGGTAGCATTTTACATGCTACCGATCGGTAGCACATTTAATGATATTGACCGATGGCATATAAATACATGAAGGCAATCATTTTCACTCCACACAATAGAGAGAAGCCAAAGCATATGAGGAAAAACCCAAAATACGAAACTTGAATGCCAAAGGACATACAAAAGGAAGAATCTAGAATGCCAAAGGATAACTACAACCAAGAATTTTATAACAGATTGAAAAAATGCCAAGAAGAAAGAACACTTCTAAAGAGCCCAAGAGCCCAACTTGCATCAACAACAAATATGAAGAATTTTTCGTTCAAGAGCCTAGTATTTCCTCAACTATACACATTTCTATAGGATCCTAATGTGTTTTCCCAATGGATCAAGCGGCCAGTTTCACAGGGCTAGTGTATATGCCCCAATTTTAGATAGACCAAAAACACTTAACAATCTTCTACTCAACTACGACACTTCCACTTTCACCTTTCATTATCAACTCCCATCTCATGCAGAGTCATTTGGAACATCACCTGATGACATTGAGCATCTCACAGGACTACCACACAAAGATGTGGATCTTGTCACGACAAAGGCTATTTTATCATATGAAGAATGCAAGTATTTGGAGTCTAGTTTTCAATTATCTATTGATGCAATTGCAGTTGCTACTGCTCGTAAGTTTATTTTCTATTTTACAACATTACATTTTCATTATTTTAAATTTAACAAAGTTTGATTATGTTTAAAATTCACTACTAACAAAATGCTTCTCCTTGTTGTATTGACAATTACAACTTCCCAAAACCCTTCAAAAAGAGGGATTCAACTCAAGGATTTCAATCACCCATTTCTGCATGTCATGGTGTAGTTCTTCCGGCTAAAAATACGGATTATTTCTACGAGGTCGATTTACAAGGTCGATATACGGATATTCCATGGTGGGCTTTAGCGTATATCGTTTCGCACCTTATGTGGGTAGAAATTTGACTGGTGCAGCTTCTTATCCTCCAGGATAAGATCTAATTTGGAAAATATTCATTTGAATGATAATGTTACCATCAGCTCAACAAATTTTATTCTTGGTTTATATTATGAATCTCTCTATAATTTATGTGGCACCTCTCCTCCGACAACAATGCATTCAAAGCTAACGACTTTGTCGTTAACACTAATAATTGAAGAGAAAGAGGTGAGTCCCAATTTTTGATTAGATGGTTTTTAATTATTATTTTTATTATTGTAATATTTATCTTTTAAAATTAATATTTGAAATTAATTAACAATTTACTATTGAATTATCATAGAAGATAGTAGTTATGGCTTTGCATCACGAAGGGAAGTTACTATCAGAGGTCATTTCCCACTAGGTTCAGGAGATTTTGTTACTATTTCTAATGATCAACAAATAGAGGAGGACACCCCTCCACATTCTGCTAAAAAGATGAGGAGTTCCATAAACCCTCAAACTCAAACATCCAAAATACCACAGCATTAATCGCATGTATTTTAATTTATGATGTATATATGTTTCAAAATGTTTGAAAATAAATGTAATTAATTATTTAAAACTTGTATGTGTTTCAAAATTTCTTACAATTTATATTGCTTTTTCTGCAGAAACCTCCAAAGTAGAACATGATTGTATCATCGAGGCTCAAGCGCAGGAGGTAGAAATATCTTCAATACCTCACTCTGTGGCCCCAGTTTGAATCTCTTGTTTTTATATTTTTGTTGATATTTGTTGAAATAAAAATTCAACAAGCTAATAAATCTTTAATTCTTAATTATATTTTAGATCACACCTACCAGTATTTTCAGTCTACTCCTCCACAACCACCACATCAATAACAATATGCTTCATTTACACCTCAACAACAATCCTCTCAACAAAGTAATTTTTATAATCTTATATGAATTTATTTATTTTTCATTGCTATTATGTTTGTCTTTTGAATTTCATCATATTATTTACAAAATTACAATTCATTGTTTCAAGGCCTCCAATTCCACATCCACTACAAATGCATATGCCACCTCTACCACCCCCACCACAAAATATGAGGACCAGGTTCCTTGGAAAGAATATTTCATTCACTCGTCCAACTTCAAGCAAGGGGCACCCTTAATTTTGCTTCTAATTTTCCAACATTTTCATTGGGCAATGCTCCTAGTGGACAAGGTGTTTCGGTGTTGAATGAAATTGATTTAGATGAGGAGTATCTTGGGATTGAAAGTGAACTTTAAGCCCATGGAACTTTCAATCCCAAGATATGATTCATGGGGCAAGGCAACCTTCTCCAATAAGAGTGGATGGATCAAGCACACCTTCTCCACCACAAACTGCCTTAACTGATGACCAAAAAAACTTCTTTTGCACTTGGTGTTCTTTTGGTGATAATACTAAAGCCAATATTGATATTATATTGAAGGAGGTTGAAGAATTAAAATTGTGGGAGTTTAGGGCTAAATTTCTGATTAAAGAAATAAATTCACGATATAAAAATCACAACCAAAGACATATATTGTATTCTTCACATTAGAACGAGCCAAAGAAAGATTGATATTTTGTTGAATCAGGTTGTGTTTGGTTCTATACAATTTGAAAATAATTATGATGATGAAGTGTTGGATATTATGTTGAACAAAATTGAGAATTTAAATGCAGAAGCACAAGCCTACCACAATATGTGGTCGAGAGACAAGGGCCTTGTAGTTATTGCAAATGTGGAACGAGATAAGGCATTGGTAAGTCTTACTAAATTTTCAAGTATTATTTTCATTTTTGAAATTTTACTAATAGTTTTTCTCTTTTGAAATGCAATCAAAGTACAAAAATTTGAAAAATGAGGCTAGTGTGCTTGATTTGCATTTACAAAGTGCCAAGAAAAGTTTAAATGTAATGAAATTGAATTGAAACAAAAGCTTGTTATCTTAAACAAGTAGAATAATACCTTGAGAAGAATAATAAAGGCAAATGGAATGGATCCAGAGATACTATTAAAGAAGAAGCAAACAAAACAGATCCAACATTACTATCTGTTGGTGATGTGAAAATCTAGAAAAAGAGATTCTTTCAATATTGAAGTTGCTACAAAGGATCTGGTTCAATTAGGTGTTGTAAAAGAAAGTTCTTGTGCGTAGGAGAAAGAATCACATAGAGAAGAATCTTCTCAAGGATGAAGCTACAAAAAAATTGTGAAATTATAATTGTTGTTGTAGAATCTTTTTGTAAAATATTTCAAATTGTATGAAAATATTGAAAGTTTCAAACTTCAATCGATGTGGATTGTGGCATTTTACTTTTACTTTTGTTATATTGTGTAGAAGTTATTCAAATTGATTCTTAATGTGATTTATTATTCTCAATTGTATTTGATATAACTATTACATGGTACATTACTAATTATTATCATTTTCAAATACTTTGTGGATAGAATAATGAACTACAAGTAGCATTTATATTTCAAAGAACAAACACTGAAATTATCTAAAAATATTGGCACTAAAAATTGTATGGTGTTTTATATGTACTATATTCATGCGTAAGACTGAAAAATTCTCCAGTAAATGGAATTATATTTTTTCATTTTAAAGACAACAAAAAATAAGTATGACATTTCACATTTAAAAAATCTAAATAGTAAACACATTGCAACATTGAAAATATTATTAAAAATGAACATGCGTATAACAAAATAACAATATACATAATTATAATCTGAATCCTGATATGAAATTTTCTTTCCAGAATAAAAATGTATAGTCATTCTTCTTTATTCAATATCAGCTAGATCAAATGCAAAACTTATCTTGAAAACTTTGTTGCCAACACTTTTATCTAATATTTCACTATGATTTTTAGTCACAGTTTCATTTCATTGTTATCTGTAGTCCATGTATTAGTATTACTAATCCCTCTCCTCTCTGCAAGAGAATTCCATACAACCATTACCCATTCATAAGGAAAGGTATCCACATCATATCATGAAACGTATACAATCTCAAGCAGGTCTCAATATTTTTATCCAGTTTATTTCGATATTTTTTGATTTTATAAATGTTAATGCATTGAAAACTCTTTTGTCTTCAACTGATCCCAATATCATTGTTTGACATAGTTCATACAATCAAAATATTCACTTATGCTTTCATGAAGGATGGAACTAGGATACAAATTTTTCCATAGAAGTGTAATTTCTCCCTTCTCTGTTGGCTCTTCTCAAGAATTCAAATTGTTCATTCATTACCTAGTCAAAATCAACTGATTGCAATGCAAGAGTTTCCTTTTGAAGAACACCATTAATCTGAAATCCATTACATTCAATTGATTGTCCAAAATGTTTAATTATAGTACCCATGTGTCTTTTAAATGAATCATCTAAAGCTCTACCTCCTACAGGATTCCAAAAGTTAGGATTGACCACTCCCATGGCCTCAAGAATCTCTCCTTTTTAAAAAAATCTCTGATCTCACTGGATAAGCATTGTGAGATTTTCTAATTTTTTTCTTGTTTTAGATATAATAACATCATATAAATTACGTGTAATAGGCACTTCTTCAAGCTCTACTCCAACAATATCCACTCATTTTTCGAATGTGTGCATTTGAATCTCCTTCCCATTAACAAAGATACAAAGATGACCAAATATATTGAATATGAAGTAGTTGTTAGGATCCTTTAAATCCATGAGCTTTCCAATGACTAAATACATGTCCTTTAAAGCATTCATTAGAGTTATATAACATATCTAGAGTCTAACACACCCTTTTCCTGAACCTAATGAAGTCCGTTATATAAATGGATCATTCTTGTGCAAGATTTGTTATGTAATTCATCTCATGTAACATTGGAAGAATCCCACAAAGTGTTAACAATGTTTCCAAGTTTGTAAGGTGGTAAAAAAAAATTTTCCTGTCAAATCACCTATAGTTCTTATACATGAAACCAATTAAAGATGGATATTCCTCAAAAACTCTACGTGTAGGCTCATACATAGAAATCCATCTAGTATCAACATCTTTAAGAATTTTCTTACCATTTGTGACCCCAAGTGAAAAATTCTGAAACTCTAGAAATATTTTCAGACTTGCTTGACATATAGGCATGCAGTTCATGGATAAGCTCTTCAAATTTTCAACACATTCAAATGTGCTTACTATCCTATATGCAAGATTCATCCTATGAGCCATGCAATGAATATGAATCATATAAGGAGCAACATATGTTTGAGACACACACATAGACCATTTCTATGACCCTGCATCACTAATGCACCATCAACACCAACACAAATCAACTTTGTAGCTATAGAATAATTATCCATTCCTGTTATGTCCTTTAAATTAGATATAACCAATTTGGAAATATTTTATATTTTCTTGCATTTTATGAACCGATAGCAGATGAGGTGTCCTAGGTGTGGTTCTGGAATGTATATACATGCATGCAAACCCAAGAAGTGTTGTCAATAATTGTAACCTCATCAATTGAAAGGGAGATGAAACTTGCATTCTTGACATTTTCTTTCAGATCTTCTTGTTCAATCATCGCAAGACATCTCGCCATCTCCCAAGCACTTCTTCTCGACCAATGTGAATTTGGAAGGTTTGGAAACCCATTGAACTTGAATAATTTTTATATTCTAAAAATCTGAAATTGGTCTACCCATTTTCAGAATAAAGAATATGGTTGAAAACTGGGTCATTTTTTTCCTTTAGATTTTCATTTGCAACTTTTCCAAAATTTTCATTTATGGTTCCTCCTTTCTCCTGAAGTTTTTGAGTGTGTTTCATCTTATTTTCATACTCCTCCTTATATCTTACATGCATGCACTCTTTTGTAGTTTTCCATCTATGAGTCTTCATTATTTTTCCATCATTGTCAGTGACTATGTAATATACTTTTCCACAATGTTTCTCTATAGTGTCCAATTTAAGTTGCATTCTATGTTCTTTACCTAATTTCCAAGTACAAATAGTACATCTACATTCTTTGGGAGTATCACTACCATTATCTGGTTGTACAGTTCAATAAATGGGTATTTTGCTACCCAATCTACTTGAAAAGACCTTCCAATTGTCCTAGGATGTTTTCTTCTTTCTCCCAGACTTATTTTTTGAAGGGTTTTGTCATTATCATCTTTTGCTGGAATATTTTCATTTGAACATTCATCTATTGAACGCATTTGGCATTCGGGACAATCTTCTAGCTCTGGCATGTCTGGGTCAATAAAATCTTCATCTACTTGAAATAATTGTTTCCTTAGGGTTTATGTTTTGGTTTATTGTTTCATTCTGAATAAAATTAACATAAAGGGGTTTCTATTTTCAAAAATGAAAAAAATGTTTTGATTTTTACAAAGATATTAAAAAAATTAAACTGAATTGACAAAAAAGAGGAAAAAGGTTATGATAATTTGTTACAACTTACCAGTACCATGTTAATGTTTCCAATGGAAGCAACTTGGGTCTTCATTTTTTGTGGGGCTGAAAAAAATTGCTATGCTACCTTTTCTTTTTTGTTTTTCTTCCTTTTGTTGATTGTTCAGAGAATCCATTGTACCTATCCATGAAAATATTTAAATTAGATAAATGTAATCAACATCTAAATAGTTCTAAAATTTGTAAATGCAACCAAATGCATAATGCATACTAGATACATAATGCATAATCGCATGTTAGCATAGCATAGCCGCATGTTGTCGAACATAAGCATACGAGCATGCTACCAACCGGTAGCATATTACATGTTGTTGGTAACATATACATGATGTCGATTGGCATGCATGTAGTATGCTGCCGATGCATAGCATACTACATGATGTCCGACCGATAGCATGCGATACATATACTCATATTACGATAACATGCGATAATACCATTGGTAACACGTAGTACATGTAGTATGCTGCCAAAGGTAACATCCTTCATGTTGTCGATCGACATCATGCAGATGTCAGACAATATGCTACCTACATGCTACCGAAAAAACTAAAGTACCTTGAAAGTAGAAAGGAAATATCTACCTCTAGTGATCAGTCCTCAATTTCGAAAGCAGAAAGCCTAAATGAAATATTTGATAATCACGATTTTACTGGAAGGGGAGGTTCAAGTTTGATGTTTAGAACTATGAATAATGAATTATAAATACTTAAATAGAATATATATATGAGGTGAATTTGACATATTTTAATTTCACGATAAGGGCAATTTTAATGATAACAATCAGTTGTCGGTGGAAATTCCTTGGCGAACCAACCCCTAAAATTAACTTGTACCCAAATTTTTTTGACGACCTAGTCCCTATTCATACCCAAAAATTCACCAATTTCAAATTTTGAATTCTAAATAGTAGTATGAGACCGAGATAAATAAATGTCTAAAGTGCATGATTTTGTGACTACAAATGGTGGGTGTGCCAATGTAGGTGGTACATGTGAAGGTTGAGGTGATAGAGTGATGTCCATGACCGGACATGCCTTTAATAAGGGATCATAACAAGTAGTAGGTAGCATAGAAGAGATTGAATCTATCGCACAAATGACACCCTCAAGTGGTGGTAAGTTAGGTGGTTTGTCCATAGGTTGAGGATCGTCTGTAGTATTAGTGCGTGGAATAAGAAGACTAGTATTAGGAGTGTGGTCACAATATTAGAGTGGGTTACGATCATGAAAAAATAGTATGATCAAAACCCTCATCTAGGAATTTGACACAATGATGCACAGTAGATGTTATGGCTTGCATGGCATGAAGCCATGGTCTACCAAGTAAGAAGTTATAGGAGACTGAGAAATCAATGACGAAAAACATGGTGGGGATAGTCTTGGGTCCTACAGTGATAGGTAGTGTAATGTGACCAACACATGAATGAACAGAACCATCATAAGCACGTAGTGAAAGATAAGATGGACTAACGTCACGAAATGTGAAAGACCTATGACTTCAAGGAATGACATGGGACATAAGTTGATCTCAGATCTCGTTATCAATTAAAGTGTACTTAACACCTACATTCTCGAATATGGCATATTTTATGTAGAGGTGGGTCATTGTAAAATGTAGTGAGGTCGCATGAGGAGTAGACATGATGAACAAAAATAAGGAATTCTTAGATGGCCCAAGGGATATATAGGGTATTAAGTTAATCTAGTTAGGAGGACTAAAATGTTGTAATAAAAGACTAGAAGAATATGAAATAAATGTAAATAAATTATTCTAAGTGAAATGAAACCCTAAATGTACAGAGAAGGGAAAGAAATAGCTTAGATCAACAATGAGACTGCGCTGCAAGATTGAACACAAAATCGGAAGTGGAGACAAATACTCAGGGGCCCCGTGAAGGGAAGATCTAGGTTCTCCGAGTAGTCCGAGGTGCCTGGGAGTGTACTTGGGTGCCTGTGGGGTGCCCTAAATCTAGGCACTCAAATGTTGTAGATGTTAAAAACCTAAGTTCAAAGAGGTGTCGCAACTTGGTCCGAAACACTATCTATTTTTTGTGTTGGATCCGTCGGATGAGGTGGATAAGGACCTAAAAAACAAAAGGTTAGTGGGGTTATACTGACCTCAGCTGCCAAAATTGTGGTATTATCACTTAGCGCTACACTACATTTTAGACCCGGATGTAGTTCTAGTGTGTGTGTGTGTGGATTGTGCCCTAGGTGCTCTCATGTCAGTCTCACTTTGTGAAGTAGTGAGCAATAATAGCTATAGAAATGTAAGTAGCATGTGTGCATGAAATAGAATAGAATCCCTCCCCTATGAAGTGTGTGTGATGCAGATATCCTATCTTGAATGCATCCCACTATGTGGATGCAAGTGATGTAATGGATGCAGCCCTAGATGGAGTGATAGTAGTGATAAGATGCAATGACCTAGGACCCTTATTATTGTCTTATAAATTTATATTTATAGGGATCTCAAGCTTACATTGTAATTAATCCTGACAAGGTCGAATGAGAAGAAAATAAGGATGACTAACAACTAGAAGTGACCCAAAAATAAGCGGAAGAGGTTGTGTATAGATCAAGGTGCCCAGAGTGGAAATGGGGCACCTTGGGGTGTCCCATTACAGCCGAGACACCCTAATTTTAGGCTATAATGTCGAAACATTCATGAAATAGGCAGATAGATATCAAGAAATGCGTGGGAAAGATGAAATAAAAGATAAGAAAAAGGTGGCCAAAAGGTGGGATTAATTAGTACTTTGTACACTTGAGAACCTTCTAAATAATAGTATAAGATCGGGCTAAATATTGTCTAATGTGTAATATTTATGTCTACATTTGCCCCCACTTTATGTTGGTGAGCAAAAAGCTCAGTAACATAAAGTAGATAGAGATGTGTACTGATAACCATGTAGAGTGTAGAAGAAGATGTGTCAATGGACTAGACTCAAGTGTGGAATGACTAAAAGAAAATGTGGAGGAGCATGGATTCTAAAGATGAAAAATGTGAATAAAAGTGATGAGAGTGAACCTAGGGTGGAATGCGTGTGTAGTTGCTACATGTGTGTGGTGTACCTGCATGGTTAGTATGGAAAGTACCGTCATGGTGTGTTGTCATTGTCATTTTCATTTTTGTTGTTGCCCCCAATTTGACTACTTGTTTCTCATACATGGCAGACCTGCAAGGAGAAAACGATCAAGTAGTCAAATATGTATGTATGTAAAAATATTGTGTAAAAGTACACAAATGTAAAATACGCTAGAATAGAAAGTGTAAATGGAAAAATGGAACATGTGCACCTGATCCATGTCGAGAAAAAGGGTGTAGAAGGATATCCTATAGTGTCACGAGTTTTTCAGGCGATCTCACGCAACCTTGGTTTAAGAAGTGTAGGGAGGAAATTCTCTATGTCCTCCAACTATAACTGTTTCTACTGAAATGTTTTGCAGAGATATCCGTATTACGTTGGTTTTCCTACGTCACTGGACGAAGAAGTGTAGAGGCCACCCATTGTAACCCCTAAGCCTATAACCACTCCGTAGAATTGCCAAAGGACACCATGTCCTGTTAAGGTTGTTGTGTATGGAGTTCGTAGACTAATTTGAACTCACTCGTTATGTGTGAACTGGTGTAGATATGTTCTGTTAGTAGAAACCCTCAATGATGTCCCCCTCTTTGGGGGTGCATATGATGACCCTGGAAGGAGAATGCGGCCCCAAAAGAGGACCAATCACACTCTGACCTATAGAAATATTCCCGTAGGGGGAGGGAAACGTTTGGTAGATACTAAGGTGTGCAAAAAGGGGATGGCCAGCTAATATACGTGTTAGTCTATACACATGCATGTAAATAAGTGTAAAATACATAGACAATGTAGAAAAACTACCAAGTACAGTAGTGTAAACATGCAAGAAAACAAGGAGACCACACAAAGGGTTTCAAACATGGGACATCACTCACGATGTCAGCAGACACATAAGGCCATCAAATCAACAATGAAGTATGCACACAAGTAAAGGGAAAATCCCACATACAATGGCAAACAATGCGAGATAAGTAAAAACAAACATGCAATCATGGAAACATTTAGTCCTCAGAAACAAGTGATGCACATAGAACACCATTGTTAAGCATGTTAGAGTGATAACCAATATGTCAAAGCATGTATGAACAAATAGTATAAGATGTTAAGTACAAAATGAAACAATAACACATGTATGAGACGAATGTGGATGCCCCCATGACCAATATAGTAAGGGTAGAAGGCGAGCATCCATGCCACATGTAAATGTCTTGTATCTGCGATCACACTAAACAAAGGCATGAACGCACATGTGTGTATGATAATGACATATAAGAAAGAAAGATAACATGTGTAATAGAATGAGCATGCAAAACACTAGTAAGCAAGAGTAAATGCTACCAAGACAATGTAGTATGTTGTGGATGGATGGAATGGAATGCAAGATGGAATGATATGAGCAATGTGGCCCCTGAGTATATGGAAGTGTATGCAGTGAGGTTAATTTTTTTCCCCTTAGTAATCAAGAATGAACCGTAAATGAGAGTGCATCATCGGGAAATGGTCGAGTAGTGTTGGTTATGTCTAGCACATTGCGATGAGTGTGTATGGGGAGTGGTGATGTAATGTGACATGGGGAGAATATGTGCGTGAACCCTATAGCCAAAGCATGTATCATGACTTTGTTGATCAAAGGAGTGATAATTTAGCCCTAAGTGTATATCACTATAGAAGGAGTGTATGGGAATGAGATGTATGGAAAGATGTGTGTGGACCCTATAGCCTAAGCGTATACCACGACATGTTTGAATGGAAGAGTGATGATTTATCCCTAAGCATATATCACTATGAGATGAATGGATGGGAATGTGGCATATGGAAAGATGTGCGTGGACCCTATAGCTGAAGCGTTTACCATGACTTGGTTAAAAGAAAGGAATGATGATTTAGCCCTAAGCGTGTATCACTACATGATGGTAGAAGAAGGTGACGATGTAGCCTATAATGTATGTCACTACGAGATGGGTGATGAGGGCGTATGAAGTGTAGATAAGTAGGCGGTGGATAATGGAAGATGGTGATTTTAGCACTAAGTGTAGACCACTATGTGATGAATAAGGCGAGGGTGGTGATTTTAGCACTAAGCATAGACCACTATGTGATGAATAAGGTGAGGGTGGTGATTTAGCCTAAAGCATATACCACTAATGGATGAGTAGGAGAAGTGATGATGTAATAAGATGACATAGGATAGGATAATAGAATGTGTGACGATTGGATGTAAGATGATAATGTAGAATGGATGAAGGGAGTGGTGATTTAACCTAAGGTGTATACCACTACAAGATGAGGGAAGATGTCATAATGTAATGGAATAATTTGGAATTGAGAAAATGTAAGTGGAGGAGAGAATAACATATGATATAACGTAATAGGATGATGTAGAAGTGATGAAAAGAGTGGTGATTTAACCTAAGGTGTATACCACTATAGTATGTGATGGTGCGTGTGAGTGAAAATATAGCCTAGAGCATCGGTCACTAGTTTGATGAATGTGGTATAATGACATGTCTCATATAAGTAAGGTCCATTTGATTGGTAAGCCCTCTGTAGTTGAGTATGGAACAGGGGAACTAAAATGCGTCATAGGGTGGTGAGTGCAAAGCATGTAAACAATCACTAGTTTGATGAATGTGGTATAATGACATGTCTCATATAAGTAGGGTCCATTTGATTGGTAAGCCCTCTTCAATCGAGTATGGAACAGGAACTAAAATGCGTCATAGGGTGGTGAGTGCAAAGATGTAAACAATGTAGTGTATACGACCAAGATATGTGAATGTATGGTGTAAAATGTGCAATGTGTATAGAATGTAATGTAATAGATGTGTAGGTAGAAATAGAATATGTAATAGGAAAACTAGACCCAAGTATAAGGAAATCTAGTGTAGGATGTAGAATAGGTAAGTTGTATGAATGCAATGATAGTGATGTATGAAAATGATGGATGAAACGATGATAGGTGAAATCGGACAATGTGTAATGTAATCTAGTGTAGTGTGTAGGATAGATGAGGTGTATGAATACAATGTGGGATGTAGTATGTATATATAGTGTGGAAGGTAGATGATAGGTGTATGCAAAATATGTGATGGTAAAAGCTAGACTCATATACAATGTGACCTAGTGTAAATGTAGAATGAGAGGATGGAATGCAAAACTAGGCTCATATACAATGATGACTAGTGTAGTGTATGCCATGAAGATATAATGTAGGATGATATAATGTAAATGTATAGGTCTTGTAGTGCAAAGTGTGTGGGGTTCGGTGTATGGTGATCCCTCAATAAATTAAAGATGAATCAAGCACTAGGGTGCGTCATCAGTAACGAGGGTGTTATGATGTGTAATAAATACGCCTATATACAAAGGAATGAATGCGAAAAAAATTACCTACGCTAATATGAAGAAGGGGGAGTGTGTAGTGGCTATACCCCCAAGTGTATGATAATGTGTGTAATATGTAATAAATGATGTATGTGGGTGATGAGACATGATGCATTTTGTTTAATTGATGATGCGTAAGGAGTATTATAGATATGTGTATGTATAGGTGGTATCTGTAATGGAGAAATGCAAGATGAAACAAGGTTCTTTTTGGTAAAAGACCCCTCAAAATTCATATAAGAATCCCAAGAATATGAGTGTGTCATCAGGAAGGTAGAGTAACAAAATTCACCTACCAAAGGCCAAGTTTACGCGTGGTGGAACCTTGTTGGACAAAGTTTGTAGTAGAAGGTGGTGGTAGTGGAAATGAAAATGTATCGTAAACACTAGGAGGAGGATTAGTTGCTTTAATAAACTTAATTGGTTGGAGTGTAGATTTGGGAAGAGGCCATGTTGCACTAAGTCTCAAGGGAGGTTGCTTAGGTTTATTTGATAATGTAGTAGACGACCTAGTAGGAGTGGTTTGTGAACTAATTTTGATAGGTGGTGGACATTGTTGACTTGGGGAAACCATGGGTGATGGCTTAGGTGGCACTTGACTAACCGAAGAAGGTGTATGAGAAGTGGTATAGTGATGCTCAGTAAGGGGGAGAAGAAATATCAGAAATAGGAGAAGTACTTGTTGAACTAGGAGAAGGATCACTATGCACATGGGAGGGGTTGTCCATATCAGTTATGTAACAAATAATAGAATCATCGAGAACTTCCTTAGAAAGATCAGGAGGAAAGTCACTAGTAACCGCATGGGAGCTTGTGTAGATGGATTTGGACTAATCGAAGGAGAAAGAGACTTAGGATTCCATGTGGGTGTGACCTTTGGAAGGGGATGTTGTGCAAAAATGAAATAAGACCTTGACACATAATACTTTGGATTAGGCGATGCAAAGTGTGGCAACTCATTTGCATTATGTCCATTGATTTGATGATAATGGAAATATGGATGACCTGGATATTTTGTTGATCGACAAGGTGAATAGTAATGAGTAGGTGGTAGAGTGATCAATTGACGATGAACAAGCTCTATAAAAATGTCATGTTGCTTAGTACTATGCTCAAATATGAGAGGTTTGGGCAATGAGACGTCTTGAGGTTCAACTAAATGACATGTAGTGGACATAGATTGAATAGGAGATGGTAAAGGAGAACAAACATGTGATTGTGAAGCATCCTTAAGCTGTTGGATTTCAGATCTAAGGGATGTGATGGTGGATTCCATAGATTGAAGAGAGGATGTTTGCGATTGAGAAACATCTTTAAGGTGTTGAATTTCAAATCTAAGGGATGTAATGGTGGATTTAGAGGCTGCATATTTATATTGAAATAATGTATGCAAGACTTGAAACTTACCTTGAAATGATGTATGTAAAGGCTTAGATCAAGTATAATAGTGGTTGTTTAGATATGGTTCATCAATACTAGGGTCGACAAAGAAACTATGAAGTACATAACTTAATTCATGTGGTGGCATATTATCATCAAAATATGTGGTGTCTAGAAATTTTTTAAAAACAACCTGACAAGTGGGATGTCTCTTAAGTAAATCAAATAAAGAAATGTGACCCATGATAGAAGAAAAAGAAGGATCCTAAGCGTGAAAGATGTTGGGTTCACCAAGATGATTAACAAAAATAAGGAATTCCTAGATGGCCCAAGGGGATATCTAGGGTATTAAGTCAATCTAGTTAGGAGGACTAAAATGTTGTAATAAAATACTAGAACATTATGAAATAAATAAAAGTAAATTATTCTAAGTGAAATGAAACCCTAAATGTGCAAGATAAGGGAAAGAAATAGCTTAGTTGATCAATAGAGACTGTCGCAAGTCTGAATAAAAAATTTGGAAGTGGAAACGAATACTCAGGGGCCCTACGAAGAGTAGATTTGGGTTCTTAGCGTATGAGGTACCTAGGAGTGTACTAAGGTGCCCTGGGCACTGCAGTCCGCAATCTGGGCACTTTGAATATTATAGATGCTCAAAACCTAAGTTCAGTAGTATCGCAACTTGGTCTGAAACCCTATCTATTTGTCATCTGGATTTGTCAGACGAGGTGGATATTGACCTGCAAAACAAAAGGTTTGTGGGGTTGGGTGACCTCACCACCAAACTTATGATCTTATCACTAAGCACGCACAACATTTCGAGACATGTATCTAGTTATGGTGTGTGTGTGTGTTGTGCCTTAGGTGCTCTCGTGTCACCAAACTTTGTGAAATCTTGAGCAATAGTAGCTATAGAAATATAAGTAATGGTGTGTTTGGAATAGAATGGAACCCCCCCCATGAAGTGTGTGTGATGCAGATCTCCTAGCTTGAATGCATTGCACTATGTGGATGTAAGTGATGCAATGGATTCAGCCCTAGATGGAAGGATAGTAGTGATAAGATGCAATGATCTAGGACCCTTATTATGGTCTTATAAGTTTATATTTATAGGGCTTTCAAGCTTAATTTCGTAATTAATCCCGAAAAGGCCAACTAAGAAGAAGATAAGGATGACCAATAGCTACCAAAAAGAAGTGAAAGAGGTTATGCATAGAGCGGGGTTCCCATAGTGGGACCAGGGCGCCCTAGTACAGTTGTCAGGCACCCTGATTTTAGGCTAGAATGTCGGAACAGACATGAAATGGGTTGATAGGTATTAGGAAATACATGTGAAAGATGAAATAAAAGATAAGAAAAAGGTGGGATTAATTAGTACTTTATACACTTGATAACATTCTAAATAGTAGTATAAGATCAGGTTAAATATTGTCTAATGTGTAATATTTGTGTTTATAAGATGAAAAAGAAATATGTTGAGAAAATGCATCTGCAAAGGTATTGTAGAGTAAATTTGGATGAGTGTTGTCAGGAATATGAGTTGTGAGTAGAAGATTAATGATTTTAGCTCGTAATTTAGGATGAAGAAGTAAAAGTCATGAATGGAGATAGCCATGATGAAGGAACCCTAAGAAGAATGAGGATCCTAGGAGCATATAAGTGGAGTTGGTTTCACATAAATGATTAACTAAAATGTGGATAAATGGTAGTTAATCTAACTAGGAACAACAATAAATAATAGTAAATAAAAGTAGTAAATAAATGTAGAAAGTGACCCAAACAACTAGACTAATGAAAATAGAAACGATAATATGTAAAAAAGGTTGGAAGGAGCTTAGTTGATTCGGTGAACTTGTCATACCATGTCGCAGAGATGAATGGAGAAACAACAGGAGGAAACGACTATGCCGAGGTCCAGAAACTTACAGATCTGGGAAATTTGAGTGAACTGGGCACCTAGGAGAGGATCATGGCACCTGTGGGTGCCCTAGTCTGTGTTTTGGGCGCCCGGCCCGTGTGTAGGAGGTCCAAAAACAAGATTTATAGGGTTATTAGATGATCTAAAGCCTCTATTTTCTATCGCACTAATGTATCGAAACTACATTGGATGTCGTCGGTAGTCCATGATGAAGAAAAGACCTACAAAATCCCAAGATAAGCATCAAACCCTATAAAAGAAAGATGCATATGAAAGGGCCAGACTGACCTTAGCTGCCAAAATGGTGGAATTATGAACTGAGCGTTACACTACATCTCAAACCTGATGTAGTTTTATGTGCTTATGTGTGCAATCATGCCCTAGGTGCTCTAGTGCTAGTCACACTTTGTGAAAATAACGAGCAATAACTATGTGTAGAAAATGTAATAGAATGGTGGATGGAATAGAATAAACTTTCCGCCTATGTAGTGTGATGTAGATGAACCGAACTTGTGCCTTGTGATGATGAAGCTAGATGGATGCAAGTGTATCCTTTAATGGATGCAATCAGTAGTCATGTTTACCCGTATCATAAAAGAAAGGAACCCCATGCGTGTCAGCCTATCACCCAGCTGGATGATGGGCACTCACCCGAGGCACGCGCGGGTGCCGAGTCTCTCTTTTATGTGAGTTTAGTGGGAAACATCATCTATGATTTGTGTTTAAGAGATTTCAAAAGGATTTAAGACATACAAGAACCATAGAGCTCATAACGGCCTCTAGATCCTTGCAGCTATTCCGATGAGTACTTAACATATTATATAACTTGTACCATAACAGAAAGAAGTATATAAGAATCCATACTTAGCATAAAATGAAAGAGAACCTATGAAAAATATGTATGCATCAGAATCATTGATATTCATATATATAAAAATTGGTAACCTCATTACATCCATGGAGCCATTACAGAATGTCACAGAGAAGCAGATAAATGCTCATGCATTACAACTAGACTAATGTAGCTAGGCTAACAAAAAGAAAAATTACAATCCCCATACCCAATACATCCTTTCCCAAGTGTAATTACCCACTAACAGAGTTCTTGCAGTATTTCTACAGAGCTCCACCCACTCTCTTGTTCTCTCCTCCTCTCCTTTTTACTCTACATGCACTTGTATTTATAGCCTTTCTGGATTGCCAACTCATCCTCCAACGACCCTCAGATCCAATGCCAAGTGTTTGAATGTGGTCCTCCATGTGAGCATGCTCCTCCAGGCCTGAGCTTTCCACTTTATACCATGATGTGCTTCTAGAAGCTTCTACCGTAGGCATGCTCCTTCCTGGGCCAACCTGTCGCCAGGCTGGCACCTTATCCACGCGTAGATCAGTCATGCTTTTCACGTGTTCTACCCCAAACGTCCAATTTGACTAAGTCCCGAACCCTTGGTTTTGTTTGTGTGTGCCACGGGTTTCCTTAAACCCTTTTCTTAAACCCCCTTGTGCGCTTTGTCCTTGCATGCCTATGCGCCTTCTATACTTAGTCAATATTCTAGGGGCCCAACATCACCCCACACTATGCCTGTTCTCCATCCGCGGGAACACTTCTCTTAGTGAGAGAAATAATACAATAGGCTTACGCCTAGGAAAAATAATAAGGGGATGAAAGAATGGGGAAAGAAGAAAGAATGGGAGAGTGAAAGAATCACTACAACAAACTAGGAAAATCCTTTTGCAAGTCAGCCTCCAATTTATTCTAGGCATCGACTTCGTCATGTGCTCTCTGACAAAGGTTGCCAACCAGGGCGCTCACCTCCCCAAAATTTAGTCCATCTCCTTGCATGCTCATAGTATCCGTGATCTTCTCCAATTCCTTGCATATATCCTCCAAACGTCCATTCTTCATGTAATGTGTAGATATAGCTCCTTTAACCAGTTTTTTATTGAAACCCTTAATGTTTTAATGGCCTTTGATTTCTTCTCAACCTTGGAAAGGATTTTGTCTCTTTCCACCCTATTCCCCTTGTTTTTATCCTGGAACTCCTTAAGTTCTACTTCATGAGTGGTGACTAAGGCACCTGCCACTTTGTCCCTATCTGCGTAATTTTCATACGTGGCCTCAGTGGTCCAGGAAGTAGCCCTTACATCAGCAAGAACCTTGCTATATTCTGTGATGAGCACTATGATCTTTAACTTATCCTCCTTCTCCAAGTGTGCGGCCACTTCCTCTGCAGACTCCAAGGCTAACAGTCATCTCTCCATGGTGAGCACCCTTGTTGAATCCTCCAGGGAATCCTAAAGCTGATCCATACTTATGTGTGGGCGATACTAGGTTCGAATGCTTCAATAGTATAGCCTCATTGATGGATTCTACTTTCTTGTACATAGCGCTCACCTTGGCCTTTTTGTCCTTCAATTCACTCTGCCACTGGGCGTTGATCAACCTCTCCTTGCTTAGCTCCTTTGTCAAAGAAGCAAGCTCTTCCTCTTTCTTCTTTAGCTCCCCTTCTAGGTCTCTGACCTTATCATTCCACCCGAAGAGTCTAGCCTCTATCTCAACGGAGACTTTGTTAAGTGCGTTGCACAATTGTTCATCCAAGAGTTGTTGGGTATCCACCATTGGGTTATCTTCTCTTGTCCTGACAATGTTATTATTTCCCCGTGGCTTACCTCAAACTCCGGCTCATCAAGGTGGGACTCAATTGCCCAAGAGATCATCTTCCTTATCTCAGGGATAGGTAGCCTCCTTGTCAAAAGATGACATGCCTATAAGCTCCTCTCGCCGGAAGTGTACTCTGGAACCGCGTGTGAAACACTTTCTTGGGGTCATCAATATAACCCATCTTCGGCCTCCCCCTCTGCATGCCTTCCTCCCATGTGCGTACCCTTGGGTATACTTATAGTTAAAATGGGGCCTCTAGTGTTGTCGCATTCCTCTTCTGCACTCTCCTCCTTCTCCTTTTTCAATACTAGCTCAACATCGTGTTCCACTTTGTCCTTCACCAAGGTCTCCATGTCCCTTGTTTCTTCTTCTTTGGACACCTTGGTTGTCTACTCCTACACAAAGATTAGAGCCTCTTGCTTCGCGCACTAGCCTCCTCATATTTTCCCATGTTCTGGGTGCTTCCTCCTACCTGGCTATCCTTGCACTGCACAAAAAGGAACCCTTTTTCTTCTTCTCCACCTTCCTCCTCTGAATCATGTACATTGAAAATAGGCGGCCCTTGATCTTTCTCGGGTCCTCTTCCCCACTTACTTCTTCTTCACTACCATCCTTTTCTCTTATGTACTTGTCCAAACTTCCAACTTCTTCCGAGGTGGTCTCCTCTTCTACCCTCTACTTCTTCCTAACCGGAGATTCCAGTGTAGGTGACTTTGTTTCTTCTTCTTCTGATGACTCCTTATCTGATGGCTTTTCTGGCTCTGGAGTCTTCTCTTTTACTATGGGATTTTTCTTGTGCGTGTACATACTGGTTCTAGTGCTTGTCTCGGGGGAACCTATTGCCTGTGTCTCCACCACACTTGGAATTTTCTTTTCTGGTTCTTTTTCCTCCCATTTGGGCGCAGGTATTTTCCTCCCAGTTAGATCCTGAGGTATAGATACCCGTTTTCTAGATATGTGCCCTTTTCTAGACTTGGGTCTTATGTGAATGTATACATGCACCGTGGATCCTTCTGCAATGGGCAAATTCATGGGCCTTGTCATCTGAACTTCATGTGATACGTACGCTCCACGTATGTGTGCTTATTGGGGTACACCAACCCTTTGCACATTTCCCTGTGGTCCTGGTCCAGATTACCAAGGTCCAACTTAAACTTTTGGACTCCTAAACCTATTTACTCCCGCTTGGAAGTATTGAGTTGTGAAGGCAAAGGGGAGCTTGCACCATGGGCTCCATGTCCCATCTGACAGTTTGAATCTGCCCAAATAGAAATGTTGGTACATAGAAAATTCCACTTCTCCCCGGTGGTTGTTGGCAGTTGTTTGAGAATTCTCCATTCTGCCCCGAATGCATTCCTTAGGCACATGTACCACTTTTCCAAATGTGCCTTGTGCACTGTTGTCATAGTGTCACAAGCGTATTTCTCAAACCTTTTGGCAGGTGAGGGGTTTTCATCAGGGTACTCCCATACAAACTTATCTGATGCATCCGGTACCCCGATCTCTGAAAACACAATGGTTAGTAGCACATTTCCAAAAAGGATCCTGTCACCTTCCTTCACGCAGTTGATAATTTCATCTGCGATGAATGCAGAACAAATTATAGATGGTGCCCTCTGAAATATTTTTGCAAACATTCAACCATGGCTTATTGACTTGGGTCCATCTCTCCTAGCCATTTAGCTTTGACACTAGGTGTGTGGCCATCTTCATTACTAGATCCTTGATGTCTATGACATCATAATACCTTGACCCCTTTTTACATGCAAAAGTGGCGATAGTTTCCTTAATCACTTCTTTGTCAGTCAAATCATCCTCCAAACCATCTCCTTCATAGATGAGGCCTGTGAAATGTGAAATTAGCTGAGGAGTTATGCACATCTTGTGCCCCATGAAGTGGAAATAGTCCTCATGCATGCGTGACATTAGCCATTGATATAGTCGCTCAGGTTTCCCGAAGTAGGGCAACTCAAAGAGTTGTAATAACCCTACCTTCTCCAACTTGACCTTCACGTCATCATTATATATGGGCAAACCCTCTAATGTCCTTTTATTTTTTGGGCACACTAACTCCAACACCAACTCCTTTTCGATTGTGCTTTTCCGATGATTATAATCGTTTACGACATGTCCCTAAGATGGGACTCCCACTCCTTCCCCAACAACACTCCATTTGGGTACTGCATTTCTGCATACCACTCTTCATTTGTGCTTGCTTCAATTTCTTGTTGCTTGCCCTTGCCCTTTCCCTTTCCCTTCTTGGGTGTACTAATTGGTTTCTTGGGTGCCATTATCTAGGTCTTCTTCCCACTTCAATCACTCCGTGTTACTCTGTTCTTCCGCTCTCTCCAACCTTAGATCTCGAACTTGTGAAGAAAATTACTTAAACTCATGCCCTAGTTCTTCAAACCCTAACTGGGATACTCCTTTCACAAGATGGTGTCTTCTCACAACTTCTCCTACGCCTATGAAATCCCTTCCTCCTGGTTTGCAAATTTGGACTAGTTACTCAAGCTTCAATCCCTCCAAATTTTTCTTCACACGGATCAGTTTTTTGGAAGCCCTAGTTTCCAAAGGTGCAAAAATGCTCCATTCTCTTTATACACAACGTGAAAAATGAAGTGCCTCGACCCCTTTATTTATAGTTTTTTCCCTTTTTAAGAATAAAGTGCTACTTCACCTACCACCATAAGTTTTACATTTAATGCATATTTTTCAAACAAAGCCCATCTTCAGCGCTTTCACTCACGCGCCCCAATCTTTGTGAAAAAACCTCCAACCTTCTAACACACAACCAATCCAACCTGACAGGAGACTCTTATGCATGCGTACCTAGCGCTGAAGGCACATCTTCTATCCTAATTTTTGCTCTCTCCTACCTCGTGTTGCTTAATGTGCTTTTTCCTCCTTTGTACGTGGGATCTAAAGTAGCTTTATCTTTGACACCAACCATCCTTTTTCCATCTTTTCTTTCCATACACCTCTTTCACCTAGGCCATTCAACTAGGATTTTTAACACAAAATTCCATGGCACTTTAACCATGTGCTCCTTCATATTACTCCACCCCACACTAAAATGATGTGTGGTCCTCTGCACACTCAAAGATTCTCAAAAAGTAGCAATAAGGTTACCGGTGCCCAAGGCACAAAACAAAACAACAACGCAAAAGGGAAACACAAGAAAAGAAACACATAAAGGAAAATTCTAAACTAACTAAAAAAACTACCTTATTTACAAACACCGAGAAGACTTACTTATAGTAGGGCTTCAGCCTACTCCCATTGAAGTGTCCAAGAAACTTTGTCACATCCAGCGTTTGTAACTGGCACGCGCCTAAATCAAGGATGTATGAGATTGTGTAAGGACCCAACCAATGGACTTTCAACTTCCCAGGATGGCGCAGAAATTTAGAATCATAAAGTAAGACCATCTTGCCCAACCTCAAACTTCTTGTTTCTTATGTGGCGATCATGCCAAGCCTTTTGCTTTGCTTTCTCTACTATTTGGCTCCACCTGGCGAGTGATCGTCTCTCATCCAACTTCATTAACTCATCGATCTTTTTTCTAGTGCTTTCTCATCACCAACCCTCCTGCACACGATATTTGCAGAGAAGGTAACATGAATTCAACCGCGAAACAACTTCCGTGCCAAACACCAACTGAAATGGTGTGGCTTTGTTCAACCTTTTATAAGTTGTCCTGTAAGCCCATAACACTGCTGATACTTTGTCATCCCAATCTTATCTACCGACATCACAAATCTTGGTCAGGGTATGACTCAAGTATTTTTTTGAATGCTTCCGGTTCCATTTGCTTGTGGGTGATAGGGTGTAGTCTTGTGATGAGCCACCATGAACTCTGCTAACAAGATCCTCACGGTCTCATTCAAGAAATGTGTACCCCTATCGCTGGTTAAACTCAAAGGACATCCATACCTCGTGATAATGTTCTCCCACAAGAATCTTTCCGCTATGGCTGTTGTGCAATCTTTAGTTGGGGCTGCCTCCACCCACCTTGTCAGATAATCCATGTAAGTGATGACATAGCGTGACCCAGTCCTACGTGTCGCTGGTGCAATAGGGCCTACAAAGTCTATTGCCCACTTTTCAAAAGGCTTCGTGATGGGTATAGGGCACAAATGCATTTCATCTCTCCTTCTTGGCTTACTAATGTGCTAAGAATGGTCACACACTTTACAATAGTCTTTATAATCCTTGTACAGGGTTTCCCACCATAAACCTACCATTAATATCTTACGTGTGGTGGCATCACCTGGATAATGTCCACCCGCACTTCCTTCGTGTGCTTCCTCCATGATGGCGAGGCACTCATGCTCTAATACACACTGCGAAAAAACTTCATCACGTCCCAACTTGTATAAGTCTCCACTGATCAACATGTAGGTTGCAGTGCATATGGCTAGCTACTTCTTCTCTAATGCCTTCATTCCTTTCGGCACCACACCTTCCTTTAAAAATACCACAATCTCCTCCCAATCCGAGGGCATGCACCACAACCTAAACAGTTGTGTGTCTAGCATTGTTTCCTCAATACTCTATGTGTCCTCCTCTGAATCAATTCTTGACAGATGATCAGGTCCACAATTGCTTTTCCCAGTCTTCACTACAACGGTGAATTCAAACTCTTGAAACAACAACACCCACCGACATATGCGCCCTTGCAGAACAGGTTTGTTCACCAAATACTTTAATGCCATGTGGTTGGTGTAAAACACGAAGGGTGTTGCCAGTAGATATTGTCTGAACTTGAAAAGCACATAGATCATTGACAATGCCTCACGCTCAGTTGTGGTGTAATTCTACTCTGCTTGGTGTCAACTTCCTACTTGCAAAACACAAAGGATGATCAAAAATTCCTTCACTTGGTTGTGCAAGCACTACTCCAATAGTGGTTCCTGAGGCATCTACATGGACATGGAAGGGATTTTCCCAAGAGGGAAAACATAATATAGGTGTGGTGACAAGCCTATCCTTTAATGTATCAAACGCCCTCTGTTGTGCCTCTCCCCAATGGAAGGCACTTTTATGTCTGAGCAGCTCCTCTAAAGGCACGGCGATCTTGACATACCCCTTGATGAATTTCTTGTAATAACCCATATGCCCAAGGAATTTGTGCACTGCACTCTAGCTAGTAGGCTCCCTAACCCCACAATAACTGCAACTTTAGCGGGATCTACCAAAGAAGCCCTCCTTACATATGATATGCCCCAATAACGTGCCAAAGGGTGTATCAAATACGCATTTCTTAATATTGAGGGATATCCTCAACTGCCTACACCTCTCAAACATTAACCTCAAATTGTCATAATGGTCTTTGATTAGACCATACATTGTCCAATCATCTAAATAGACCTGAAGAAACTTATGGATGAAGTCCTGGAATGCTTGCACCACTATGCACGAAAAATAGCAGGCACATTCTTTAACCCAAAGGGCATGATCAGTATATGCAAAACTTCCCCACTTAGTGGTGAAAGTTGTCTTATCCTGATCTTCCTTTGTAATCTGGACTTGGTGGTACCCCAAAAATCCTTCCGTAAAGGAATAGATTTCACGCCCAATGACTCCTTCCAAGATTTCTTCAGTGAAGGGGGTTGGAAAAGAATCAATGACACAAACTGTGTTCAGCTCCCTATAATCCACGCAGATCCTAATCCGCCCATCCTTCTAGATGCGGATTACCATCGGTTTATCCATTCTGATTCCTCCACTACTTCAATGATCCTAGAAGCTATCATTTTGTCTATCTCCTCCTTAACCTTCACACGTAAATTAGGATTCATCCAAAGAGGGCCTCTTCCTGACCGGGCACGCACCATCCTTCGCTTTTATCTTCATCTCCCCTAAGGAATGGTGAATTCCTTTGAGCTCATAAGTACCCAATTTGGGAATAAATCCTCAAATTCATGAAACAGGTCAATGATCTTAGAGACTTCCTTCTCCGACCAGTAATCTCTAACAATAGCTTCCTTAGGTTCTTCTCCTGAACCGATGTTAACCTTTTTTATCTTTAAGGGCTCATGGTAGGTGCATGCACGAGTATCGCACTATCCACTACCTCACGTGCCCCTACTGCATGGCTAACATCCAAATTTTCTGCTTCCTCCCCATCAATTACATACACTAACTTTCCTTTCTCCTTTTCCAAACATGCGTGCTCAAGCTATAACTCTTTTGTTTCCTCTACTTCTTCTTCAAAGCGCGCCTCCAAACTTGGTCCACCTAGTAACTCCAACATCCTATCTTCCACCATGGAACTATCCCCCATGGTAAGGCGCTGATACCTATAGATTTCAATCACAAAGACTTCCGAATATATGTAACTCGATGGGTTGAGACTCTCAGTGCGATTGCATAACATGGAGCTTTTCCAAAGTGTGGGACCTTGTGAATCGGGAAAGCTCTCCTGGATGAAGGCCGGTTCCTATTCCTCTGTTCAGATGCACACGTAAAAATGCAGAGGGTTTACTCAAAACCTAAACTAACTTTCCAAGGAGACAGGGTAAGAAGATGCATAAAATAAAACCTAAACTACAAAGGTGATGCACCGAGGAATGAAGAACATTTGTCTTGTTAATAAACACAAACCACTAAAATGCAATGCAAGATCATGCACAGATAACCGATTTGCAATGAAAGATCAAGAGGATGCAAATGAACACAGAGAGGGTTGAGAATCATCCACAAACATGTATTATTTGCTCCAAAGATTGATACAATACACTACAAAATGCCAAGAGGCAAAGTTGCGGTTTAGCATAGCTTTTAGGTGGGAGGTTTGAACTCCACAAATTCACCTGCCAAAGAGAAGAAGGGAGGGGCAAAACAAGAATGTCCAACCTTTAGAAAGAAGCCCCTCCTTACAATTTATAGGAAGAATGAGAGAGAAAAGAGAGAGGAATTCCAAACCTACCCCAACCACCTCCATGTTACATTTAATTCATCCCATTATGGTGGTAGGTGAGAATCCTAGAGAACCCAAAGAGTGGCGAACTGTATTTTGCATTTTTAAGAATTTTTTCTCACCTAATTAAAGATATCCAATTGTAGTTGGACAGAGGACCTCGTAAGCTTTCCAAAAATTCCAACCTTGCATGAATCTGAGCTCCCAGTCAAAAGTTATGGCCATCTGAATATCTGCGCCAGGGTCTGCTTCCTGTCAGCGCTCAAAATGTTGCGCCTCCTGAAGGTGCGCCATAGGCACATCCATATCTGTGTCAACATCCTCTTACATGTGCCAAGGCGCAAATTTTACCATGTCGACACTCTGTGTCATGCGCCATTTACATGCACCAAGGCACAACTTTTACCATGTCGACACTCTGTGTCATGCGCCATTTACATGCGCCAAGGCGCAACTTTTACCATGTCGACACTCTGTGTCATGCGCCATTTACATGCACCAAGGTGTAACTTTTACCATGTCGACACTCTGTGTCATGCGCCATTTACATGCGCCAAGGTGTAACTTTTACCATGTCAACACTCTGTGTCATGCGCCATTTACGTGCGCCAAGGCGCAACTTTTACCATGTCGACACTCTGTGTCATGCGCCATTTACGTGCGCCAAGGCACAACTTTTACCATGTCGACACTCTGTGTCATGTGCCATTTACATGTGCCAAGGTGTAACTTTTACCATGTCGACACTCTGTGTCATGCGCCATTTACATGTGCCAAGGCGCAACTTTTACCATGTCGACACTTTGTGTCATGCGCCATTTACATGCGCCAAGGCGCAACTTTTACCATGTCGACACTCTGTGTCATGTGCCAAGGCGCAACTTTTGGGGTTTTAGTTTCTTTGATTTCCATATTCTTCTGCTTGTCTATATCTACCCGGGGGGAAAGATATTTACAACAATACCCTAGAAGGCCTTATCAACTCGATGACATGGTACTCCAATACTCAAAGGTTTGAATGAGGTCACCGTGAGCTCTTGCCAATTCCCTATCTAGCGGCGTGTCTTTGAATGAATGTACCATGTGTGCACAAACCCTACAAAGTGTAGAATACAACTTGTGCACCCAGAGGGATGGTGGCAAAGCTTCCGTGCCTTCTCTCCAGATCCTTTCACACTCCTAGATATGGAAAGAGGCGGGCTCCTTCCCATGGTAGTCCTTGATGGCGGTGGGCACGTTGCTCCTAGAGAATCTGACAGAGAGAGCAATTCTTACCTCGCGTCATTCCAAAAGGCTCTCTTGATGTGTAGCCCACCACTACCACAAGCCATTTTTCCAGTAGGACATAACTTAACATCCCCTCTGTTCCTTCTCATTCTTCCACTGAGCTTCCATTTCCTACAAAAAGATCTCAAGGAAGGCTCCTCCTGAATACTTAGGCAACTCCTTTCCTCCTATGCACCTGGTGCGCACCTTTGTTACCTTGGTCACCGACCCTCTCAACTGCCATCCCATTAATTCATAAGTTCCATGCACCCAATTATCACATGCTAGACTGGTGGTATCACTTACTGACTGAGCATCCTCAAACTAGATAACTCCATTGGTAGGATGTATTATCTCTGGGTCCCTGATTGAGCACACATATATCCTGTCTAGAACTTCTTCCCCCAAAGGTTCAATATAGGGTGTCGAATTCCCATCATCCAGGTATAATGACCCACTCCTCCTTATTTTCAAAGTTGATGTACCCTTTGTTGAACCGAAGGTCCGCATTGTTCTTGTAACACCATGGGCGCCCAAGTAGTGTTGGGAAATTGTCTGCCTCATAAGCACCAAGACTTCGAAGTCCCCAATAAACTTAGCTCCCTGGATAGTGATAGTTGCATCCTTTAAGACATCGATGGGCATCGCCTTAGTCTTGTTTTCCATATACAACACATTCGAAGATGGTTGTAATGCAGGTCTTCCCATCTGATGCCATGCATCCAAAGTTAGAACATTAACCTTTATGCCAATGTCAATGAGGATATTACTAAGGAGCCATCCATCCACAACTGCATTCAATGTGATCTCCTTTTCATAGTCAAGGCTGTGAGGGGGAAGGTTTGCATGCAAGACCTGCCTCTCACGCTCTCCTTTGGCGCGTGGTACCTTCTCTCTCAACCATGATCCTAACAAGGGAATGATATTCTCTTGCCTTAGCATTTTACACACCTCCTTGACCTCATCCAAGTCATCCTTTGGCGCCTTGACTTTCCTTCCTTGCTCCTCCCTCCTAGACTTCTCCTTTAGACACTGGATTTCCCCTTGTAAACTCTGAATGACATCCACAAAGTCTTAATACACCTCTTTTGATGTGTAGGGTCCGGTACTTTCCATGAACTACTTCCTCCCTTGAAACCAGTTCCTCTACCTTACTATCTCTTTTGCATGCACGATTTCTCTGCCCTTATGGTTAGCAAGACAGCTCCAAACCCGCATCCTATGTTCCCGAGGCATCCACTATGTGTCTTCCTTCTTAATTTTGACCATTGCAGCACCCTTGTCTTTCTGGTGTTGTTGATTCATGTGCTCAAACAACTCCGAGCACTCCTCATACTTATGCTTCTTTCCACACCATGAGCACTGCAACAGGTCCAGGCACTCTCGTTTGTAATGCTCTATAGATCCACAATTGAAACAAGTTCCACGCAGGAACTCACTCCTTCCTCCTCCGCGGTTACCACGACCACAAAATCCTCCTTGAAAACCTCTTCCACGCATGCCTCCATCTCACGCGCTCCTCATAACGGTGATCATCACCCTTGGAACTACTGGTAACGCTGGTTTGGCGCACCCCATGATCAATGGCCTCATGGATCTAATCAATGAGCCTACAGTCCTTAGTATCATGGGTTGTAGAGGTGAAAATATTGCAGTAACAAGACACATTCTTCCGATTGCGTGTTGTAGCAAGGGGCATCTACTTGCATCATGGTCCCCATGACAAATTTCACAATCTACTACCACGGTGTGTACTATCCTCCGGGGAAATTATCCTTAACGTGCCCCTCTACCTCACAATCTGTGCACCATAAACCACTGTGAGTCTCATGGGTTGAGTTTACCGACAACTTTTCCAATTGCTTGGCCATAGCAAGCAAGTTGAGCCTCCAGAACGGCTAACACCAAGATCAACACTACCAACAAACCTCGCACGTAGCAGCCTTCCAATGCCTCACTCGGGTATGTAAAATTTTTATGAGATAAGGCCCCTATAAAAGGGGTGATCAATCCTCCAACAAACCACTGAGCATGTTGTGAAGGGTGAATATCATATGATAATTTAGGCAAGAGAGTTTTAAAGCGTGCATCATACTCCCGCACACTCTCTCGCCATTCCTTTCTGAATCTCCTTCAAAGTGCTGATGCTCTTCTATTCAAACTTAGGAATGTGGAATTCTGCCAAGAATGTGTTCTTTAAAGTAGTATACCACCACCACTTTTGATGAGGGTCATATTTCCTATACCAACTATACGCACACCCTTGCAACGTGGTTACAAACTGACTAGCCTTCTGCTCCGGGGTTATGATACCCTTTGCACGCCATAGCAGTTCACACTTGTGAACATGTTCCGCAACATCCTCAATACCTCTGTAATCGAGCAAATGTAGAGACATTTCAAAGAAAACTTGGGGGGTGGTTGGGGCCCGAATCCTCCTGAGCCAAAGCCTTGGTTTCCGCCTGTGTTTCCTCCACCGCCTAATCCACTAGGTCCACCAGGTCCTGAACCACCAGATCCACCAGACCCACCAGCTCCTACTCCTCCTGAACCACCAAATCCACCAGGTCCACCAGGTCCTATTCCTCCTGACCCCCCAGATCCACTAGATCCCGTAGTGGTCGTGCCAAGGGTCCCCACAGTTCCACTAAACTGCACGCCTATGGTCTGCGATAATGCCCCACTACCAATAGTATACCTCATGCCACTCCCAGACGTGAGACCAAAAGCTTGCATGTCTATACCTTGCCCAAAATTCTTCCTAATAATGGGTTGGTGTTTCAGCATCCATAGAAGGCCCAAATGAGAAATTATACCTCCTGGTGTAGACCGATCACCTCCAATGTAACCAACTAGACTAGCAATATTTTCCCCTTGATCTAGAAAACCAAGCACTAGGGTCCGGTCACTAGGTGGGCTCAGATGTGTACCAACGGTTCTTCTCTCTCCACACGACAAACTCTCATCAGAAGTCGAAGGGGTCTCTCTTATGCGCTTGCCAAGATGGGGTCACACATATTGCTCAAGTTCCACATCCTCTATGTGAACCTCAAATCCTTCCTACAACATCTGCACCATATCCATGACACCTATAACCTTGTGTTGTCTAGCAATCTCCCTTTCACACGCTTCACCGTACTTGAGTCATCTCTCTTCCCTTTCCTTCTTTGTCACAACATCTACCATCTTCCTCCACCCTAGCTTCCTCGCCTAGCACTCAGAATGGTTTAGTTGGCCATTGGGAATGCCTCTAAACTCATGGTAACCATCAATATTTTCATAGCCAAAGGGACATCACGTAGAAACGATCCTTTGGGCTCCCGCAGAAACTCAAACTCAACAACCGTCAGACAAGAATATGTGGAAATGGCATACTCCAGAGTGTAGCTAGCCAATACTCCTTTCCACCAATAATCCACAACACGAGTCCACATCATATCTGCATCCTGCAACCTCTGGTATTCTTCTTGGGTCCACACACGTGATCCATAACGCCAACTTGATCTAGACGCATAGGCTGAGAACTATTCATACAGCCCCACTGGGAAGCAATAGAAAAATGTTTCATACAGATCATGGTAGAGGTTTTCTTTTACCCATCTATGTGCATCAAACTTAGGTCCAAAGTGCAAATCTCTCGAGCAAATTCATCCTCTCGCTCTTGAACCGCGATTCAATGCTTTCCAATGTTAACCGCTCTGTCATTACTCATTACACAGATCATGATGAATGTTATTTCCCACTACAACTTTAAAAAGAGGTCCCGACAACTGGAACCAAGATGTAGTCATTTTTACCCCTATCACAAAAGAAAGGAACCCCATGCGCACCGGCCTATCACCCAATGGATGTTGGGCACTCACCCGAGGCACGTGGGTGTCGAGTCTCTCTTTTAT
Source organism: Taxus wallichiana var. yunnanensis (assembly GCA_018340775.1). NCBI lineage: Eukaryota > Viridiplantae > Streptophyta > Pinopsida > Cupressales > Taxaceae > Taxus > Taxus wallichiana. The sequence goes on along the minus strand of JADAXU010000057.1, from coordinate 11,413,591 downwards.
GTGAGTTTAGTGGGAAACATCATCTATGATTTGTGTTTAAGAGATTTCAAAAGGATTTAAGACATACAAGAACCATAGAGCTCAGAACGGCCTCTAGATCCTTGCAGTTATTCCAGACAGAGTACTTAACAGATTATATAACTTGTACCATAACAGAAAGAAGTATATAAGAATCCATACTTAGCATAAAATGAAAGAGAACCTATGAAAAGATGTATGCATCAGAATCATTGATATTCATATATATATATATATATATATATATATATATATATACCCTCATTACATCCATGGAGCCATTTACATAATGTCACAGAGAAGCAAACCGCAGTCATGCATTACAACTGGACTAATGTAGCTAAGCTAACAAAAAGAAAAATTACAATCCCCATACCCAATACATCCTTTCCCAAGTACAATTACCCACTAACAAAGTTCTTGCAATATTTCTACAGAGCTCTGCCCACTCTCTTGTTCTCTCCTCTCCTTTTTACTCTACAGGAACTTATATTTATATCCTTTCTGGACTACCAACTCATCCTCCAAATGCCCCTCGGATCTGATGCCAAGTGTCTAAATGTGGTCTTGAGTGCGAGCATGCTCCTCCTCAGCCCCGAGCTTTCCACTTTATACCATGATGTGCTTCTAGAAGCTTCTACCGCAAGCATGCTCCTTCCTGAGCCACCCTATTGCCAAAGCAAGACCTTACCCACGTGTAGTCGGGTCATGCATTTCACGTGTTCTACCCCAAACATCCAATTTGACTAAGTCTCAAACCCTTGGTTTTGTCCACGCGCGCCACGGGTTTCCTTAAACCCTTTTCTTAAACCCTACTTTGTGTGTTTTGTCCTTGTGCGCCTACACGCCTCCTATACTTAGTCAATATTCTAGAAGCCCAACAACAACCTTAGGTGATGATAACAAGACTAGTGCTTGGTCCCTAATTATGATTTCATAATTTTATATTTATATGTTTCTCTTGTTCTAATTTCGTAATTAACCTCAAAAGGACGACCACAAGAAATATGAAATTCTTAAACGGCTAGAAAGTGCTCAAAAAGTGGCAGGAAAGTGGGAAAAGGATCAGGGCACCCCAGGATAAGCATGGGCACTCCATTCAAGACTAAAATGACGAAAAATGGACTATGTAAGTGTGTATGGGAGGTCGAAAGTGATGATAGAAATCAAAGGAAAATGGCCAAAAGATGGGGGTTAATTAATACTTTCTTCACCGAAAACCATATGAATAGTAGTACAAGACCAAGACTAAATAATGTCTAAAGTGCATGATTTTGTGACTACAAAGAGGATGCCTATCGATGTAACTAGTATACATCTCGTAATCTAGTTGCATTATCATGTTGGACTTGGAAAAAATCTTTCCAATTAAAAAAGGGCTCTAAAGTCCATCCTATAGACAACATATTATAACTTTTCGATTGACTTTTCAAAACAAAAAGTAATTTTTTCTAAATAATGCTTAGGTGAACATCAAATTTAAGGTTAAAATTGCCTAATAGAGTGAAATAGACTCGTATTTAAAATTATAATATTAGTTGTGAACAACACTCCACTATCCTGGAGAATATGGAAGGCTCAAAATTCTCTCATTTTCAGAAATGTTAACAAATCCATCAAAAGGCTCCTTAATGAAATCACAGTTGCAGCCAAGGAAAAAATTCTAAAATTCAAGCCTCCCAAGAATGCTAAGTACCCTAAAGAAGAGGATAGGTTCTTAAGGGCATGTAATATTGAGTTTTAGCAGTTCCAAACTATTTCTCCCAGCATTGATAAGACTCTTGCTCAATGGATTCCCCCAAATGTGGGTTAGCACAAATTGAACTTTGATGGGGCCTCTAAGGGCAACCCAAGTGCAGCTGGTGGGGGTGGTCTTATCAGAAACCATCATGGACACCCCATTATTGCTTATGCAGGTCCTATGGGTAAACAATCAAATCACTATGATGAGGCCCTCATCGCTCTCTAGGGAATCAGAATTACCAAGGACCTCAAGGTGAGTAATTTGATTATTGAGGGAGACTCTATGAACATTATTAACAACCTTAATGGCTCTCAACCCCCCAACTAGACTATAAAAGATTTTATAAAAGAAGCCAAGGAATTAGGTAAAGGTTTTACAAACATCATTATTTGTCATGTTTATAGAGAGGGGAATGGTGCGGCGGATGCTCTAGCAAATGATGGGGTTATCATCAATGAATTCAAAATTTGGCATGATTATAAGAAGATATCTCTCGCAACAAAAACAATATTTTTAATGAAGCCAAGGTTACTTAGGCTAAGTTGGTGGCTTTGGCATGTGTGAGGTCATGATTATTGGTACTCCCAACTTTTATGAGTTAATCCTTCCAAATGGATCCTTTTCCATTTTTTTGTGCCTTGGTTTTGATAGAATGGTTTTCCGAATAGTGTTGTAGTGTCGGTGGATAGGTTTGGAAGTTCTGCAACTCCATTATTTTGTCACTCCTGTTACAAAGCCACTCTTTAGCTACAATCGGTTATTTCGCTTCATCTGTGAGCTCTAATTTCAGTATGGGGGTCCTCCTTGTAGATTGGAACCTATTTGTGATCCATCCTGGTAGAACGACGCAAAGTTAGAGAAAACCTTAAGTGTGGATGGTTTTACAGACTTCATGCAAAGAATTAAGGGCCATGATGTTCACATATCTCTAGCTTTCACACGCAAATGGAAAGACAGAGTCGTCACTTTCAGAGACAAGGATTTTACTATCACATAGGATATGATCTCATTCATCACTAGTCTGGGTATGGAAGGGGTCAAGTTTTACCACAACAAGTTTGACAAAGAAGTTGAGGAACAATGTTTTGTGGTGGGAGATGAAACTCTACAGATTGGGAAGTCAAGGATTCTTTGCTCCTCTATCCCCCCACCGTTTAATGAAGTTTCCAAAATGGTAGTGCACTACATCACCCTGGAAGGGCACTTCTCAACATTTCCACTTCACCATTTGGTTCTTTTGAACCATTTTAGGCATGCTTGTAAGGTGAGTCTTCCCTACTACATCTTGCATTCTCTTGAAAATTGGTGCGTGATGTTCAAACCCATATGAGGGTTCTTCCCCTACATCAAGGTGTGATTTTCCTTCCATAAAATTACTTCAAGGATGTGGTTTCCCATGATCCTACCCCCTCTACCCCCTCCTCAACAACCTTGAATCCGTAGTAAAAATATCAATGTCAAGGAACCCATTTTTGATCCCCCACCTGCTAAAAGAGTCCTTCGTAGTCATGTTAAACACAAGGACATTGTCAGAGTTAAAAACCTACTAAAGATTAGTAACCTTGGCCATGACCCACCCGCTAGTTCAATTTTATCACCAACTTAAACAAAGAAAGGCCGAGGCTTTAAAGGGAATTGAGGAAAATGTAGACTTCCTCCTTAAGGAAGGTACCAAGAGCAATTTGGACCCCTCTGTCCTTTCAAATATAGAAGTGAAACTGGAGGGTATTTCCATGCAGTTCAAAGCTCTAGAGGATAGAGTTCAATATGTTGAGAACAAGCAAACTAACCAACTTGCCATTCATAGGGTTGTTATTGATTATATTCAAATGAATGTCAAACAAATTTGTGATGTTTGTGGTGTCCCAGTGTTAGTCTGGAAGAATGACAAAATCAAGAAAAAGATACTTTCTGAGAGTAGCCAAGACCTTGATATGCAAAATGACATCAACCTTAATAAGGCCATGATGATTGCTCGTAAAGAATATAATAAGTCTCTCAATTAGTTATGTGCTTCTGTGTTGTTGTTTTGTCATGGTTTTGGAACCGTAGTTTTGTTGTTTTGTGTCTTTTTTTAGGCTCTTTGTAGGCGATGGCCCCTGCCTCTGTTTTTATCTGATTATCTTACTCTTCTTAGGATTTTTCAATTTGGGAGTGGCCCCACATATCAAAAACCACTCTCTACTCTCATTTCTTCCTGGCTTTTGAGCCTTTTTGTTCAGGGTATGGTCCCTTCAAAACCATTTACCAATAATAAAAACACTCCACCACCTCCTCCTAATGCCATTACTGAGAACACAAATCAACATTAACAATTCTTAAAATTTCTTCCCTAAAATTTCAGAGCATACCTTTTTAAATCCCCAAAACCACTATATTGGAAAAAAATTGTAATTTTCCTCAAGCACACACCAAGAAAATTTACAAATCGTGAGTGTCTCATTCGATTCTCTACTCCTATTTTTTGATTAAAAGCTCACTTTTATTAATAAAAACTAAAATAGTACAACACTAATCATACAAAATATGGGTGGAGGGGGTACAAAGGCCTCGAGAAAGAGGCTAGCTCACCTTAAAGAAGCAACACAAAAGCCGAGGAAAAACAACAAAATCATCACGAGGAAATGATTTTAGTCTTGCTTTTTTACCTTTATTTTTGTTGATCAAAGAATACTTGTTAGAGAACACACAAGAAGTCCGCGTGGGAGAGAAGGCTAGGATCAAGGGCATGGAGGGATAAGAAGAACCTACGTGTGGAGGGCAAGTTCAACTTTTAGGACTTAGCTGATTTTGAGCATGACGACCTATTTTTAGAAGATGGCGTGCGGAACACACCAACGATGCGATACGTGCGTGCCACACATTGTCTATCTTTGAGGATCGGATCAAAGCATTTTGCATGGAGACGAGCTAAGAATAGGATTTTCACTTTAGTTAACTGCAAGAGGTCTATAGATAGCACACTTGCATGTGTGGCTATGCATGTAAACGACGCGTGGCTATTAATAGCATGCAACCTATTTTTGGAATAGATAAGCAGTGAAGGGAAATTCCCCACCCTATATATATGATGTGAAGTACATAGTAAGATATATACATATACACAGGAGATATGGTTATATAAAGGTCTAGAGGTATGCGCACATAATTGGATTACTGTATCAGATCGATCCATGCGTGCATTGGTATAGATTGACATTATTGTAAGGAGCTTCTATGTTTATTAATAGATGGAAGATATTGGCTGAATCTAAGTGTCATTCATGTGTGTAATTGAGTAGTGCATGTTATTGATTCAATCATGATTACTTGTTTAAAGCTTGTTCTTTCATAGATATGAATGTAGCATGCATTGTAGAATGATGGATTAGTTATGGATCTATATGTTTCTTCCTTCATCATGCTAACATCCTGCTACAACAACCCTAAAGAGGGACCTGGTACCTTTGCGCGCTTCGTGAGTGCTTAGTCTAGGTTGAGTGATGTGTCAGCTGCGTCTAGGGTGTTATTTGGTAAATTCTAGGTCAGTATCATTGGTTCCATCACGGATCTCTTTTAAGTTATTTTCAGGATGGTTCGTGATGAAGACGTATCGGTTAACTCTAGCAAGTATCAAGGAGTGGATACATGATCTGGAGGAAGAATATGCATGGTGGTTCAAAGAACATGATCTCGAGTTTAATGCACGCACTTGGGTAGAATAGAATCTATATGACATCCTATATGAGAGTTTTTTCACCATCTTTCCAAAGAGAACTATACAAGTGGCTTCTACCGCTTATGCATCTCAATGGAATTGGAGGTATCGTGCACTTATCTCTGGACACAGAAGAATTTCAAGCCCTTTATGATGCTTGATCTAATCTGGACTCACGCCGTGTGGATATGTGGTTTTGTGGTGTTCTACATAGTTATATTCTGGAGTATTCAATTTCAACGTACTCTTGCCCGGAGGTAGCTGAATTCTAGTTTTTGTGGTATCCAAGAGGAGTATATTTGCAAGGTATCCCACCGCGATCAAGATCTTGATGGTAACTTTGAAGCTGGAGAGTAAACTGATGGCTAACTAAACTTCACAACACATGAGAGCAGGAACAATTTTGGTGAAAGATGGCAGACCTAGCGGCACAAAGGCATAGAGAGGAGAGGTAGCTTAAGTAAAATGAGGTGCACGAGGGGCTAGCTACGCAGTGGATTTCACTAGCCAACGTGCGGCACTGAGACACTACTTTTTTCACTCACCTTAGAGGAACAAGCTACTCCAACAGTCCCAGACTACGCCTTCATCCACCTTCATCCACCACCCATTCCCAACACATCTCCAACTTATGCACAAGTGAACCCTTCCAACACCTTTCACAGCTGCCCATACAACTACTCTAGAAGACCACTCGCCAATACCACAACTACCCATACAACCACCGAGAGCTCTTAATATGCCTTCTTAGTTCACCTGAGGGAATGCACAACTCATGCCTCCTTGACTCATCACTGACCCAACTCTCTGACGCCACTGGCCGACTCACTGTCGAACACCCAATTATTTTGCACAATGCTACTAAGGAACATCACATGCACCTTTCTGTCATCCATCCATGAGTCTTCCTAAGTTGCCGCACTAGTCACCTACGCATGCACCAATGGGGGAATTCCTCCTCATGAGTCCTTCTTGGGTGTGAGCCTCTACTCACCCCGACCTGCTGACTGTTCTATCACCCAAGTCCAACACCAAAGATCCCTGTGGGGAGCACTGCAAGCTCGCCATCTTTGTAGACCACATCACATGTAGGTGAGGTACTCTTCTTCCCTTGGCTCGATCTAACCTCTGATCTCACCCCGATGCCATGGCCACTGACATCGCCATGCCTACTCTTTGAGACACCCATCCACGTCCAGACCGCATTGACTCCTACTCAAGTCTTTTGCCTTAGTTGTCAACTCACCACACTGCAACCAAAACCATGATGTCCTTGACTCAGCCCACCATGTCACGCATCACCATGTGAACCAACCTTTGTCCACTTCAATGAGTCTCAGCCACTGCTTGCACCCACTCCGTATCCACGCTTCCACTGCACCTCCGATACATCTATGTGAGCACTCAACTCATCTACACTGTTTAACCTCTGCAAGGTTAAGGAGCTCACTTGCACTTGGCTCACTCGCGTCCGAGTTACTTCTCCTCTGTTTCGACCTTTGGATCCCAGTCTCACTCCATCATGCCTCTTGGCTGCTTTCCACATGAACTCTGCTTCTAAGGACGTTGCCACCTCAAAGGTCTCCCCAAGTCCACTGTCACTTAACTCTAGAGTCCCACTGCTGATCCATGATGCACATCTCTGCATGGACATACTCCACAAGGGTAGAGTATATCTCCAAGGTCTCCTGAACACCCCATCCTCTGAATGTCCAAGTGCACCAAGTGTTCCACGCTCCACTTGGTGTGGGTGTGAGTTCACCACGTTGGTCTCAATGTCTGCCATGCTCATCTGGCTCATTAGGCTTGCGCTGCACTCTCAATGCAAGGCCTCTATCGTGCAAGGTCTTCATGCTCAAACCAACTCGCTCTGCCTCTGCATTGCTCTCATGAGTTGCCCAACTCGCTCCGCGTACATTGGGTGCGTTCTTCGCTCCAAGACACCCTGCACTGTTCCTAAGTGCAACCAACTTTGCTCACCAACCCACCTCGGCTAACCTTGATTCTGAGACATCCTTGGGCTCACAACATGGTCCTTTCAATCCCCCATGCACAACTCTTTCTCACTAGCTAGCCCTCAAGAGTTGCATTGGTGCGCCACCAGGAACTTCTGGGAGGTCACCCATTTTATGCCTGCGCTTAACTCACCCAACTCGCCCAGATCTTCTGTAGGCCAACGCATGTGAGGTCATCAACCCCAACGCATGCGAGGCCAACCGTTTTGCCTCGGCCGGGAGTCCCTCTGGCTCCCTGGATAGCGCCTCGTGCACTACTAGTCGAATGGTGTCTCGCCATTCTCGTGTGGAGGCGGTCGCTCTATGAGCATGGAGATGCACCCCCCTTATAGAGAAGCAATGCTCCATTGCAGAAAGTATGGCATTGAGGAGAGAGATGGCTCATGAAGGATTTACAGCTCACATAGAAGACATGGAGCCAGAGCATCAGGAACTCCCCCATCTTGGAAAACATGACAGAGATCCCCCCTTGGCCTCACACGAAGTGCGCCAGCAGAGACTACCTAGGCCGCGGGTGTGCATCTTAATCCACCTGGTAACCTAGCCCTTGCACTTGGTTTTCCAATATCTAGTATGACAAGTAACCAAAGAAGCTAACTTGGGAAGTAGGAGAGCAGGAGTAAGTCAGGGAGTAAGTACATCAATGGCAGGACAGACGGCTTCAATGATATTTGGAGGAACATTCTTAGGTGCATCATCCGCACAAAACGTGAGCGTGCATAATGTTGGATTCACCTTTGGAAGTGGAACTACCTCATATACTATAGGGGTTTAGTATAGTACTATTATTGTCGGGGCACGGGGAGTACATCTATAGGTCCTATTCCAATTATAGGCGAATGGTCGGGAGGTATAGGTGGTTCTAGTTCCAGTGGATCTGGTGGTTTTGGAGGCAGAGGGAACACAAGAGGTTCTGGATTAGGTGGTCAAGGTCCGCAACAACCACAAAATATCTATATGGAGATGTCTCTTTGTCTCCTGAGAATATAGAGGTATAGAGGATGTTGTTGAACATGTGCATATGTGTGAAATCTTGTGGCACACTAAAGGGATCATGGCTTCTGAGTGAAAGGCAAGTAAATTTACTACTACATTACATGTACATGCACACAACTAGTATATGAAGTTTGACCCCGATCAAACTTGCGTGGATTATGCAACATTGAAGGATTCTTTCTTGAAAGAGTTCCATATCCCTAAGTTTGAGCAGAAGAGTATAAGTGCACTCAAGGATATTAAGTAAGGCACTACTGAGAGTGTACGTGAGTATGATGCCTAATTTAAGACACTTCTATCTAAGCTATCTTATGATATTCACACAAGCCAACATGCACAATGGTTTGTTGGAGGATTGATTACACCATTTAGAAGGGCATCACATAAGACATACACTGATCCGCACGAAGCACTGGATGTAGCTTTGCATGCTGAGGCAATTGGGAGCATTGAAATTGGCGTTAGTCCATTCTTAGAGGCACAGATTACAGCCATGGTGAAGCAGTTAGAGAAGCTATCAACAAATTCAGCCCATGAAACGTGCTCAAGAATTTGGTGTACAGATTGTGAAGTGGAAGGTCACACCAAGGATAGTTGCCCTCACATATTTGTACGCTCATTACTGTTGAATTGTGAGATCTGTCATTTGAATCATGATGCTAGCCACTTTCCTTTATTATAGTGCGAGATAAGGAAGAAAGTATCCTACTTTCACAAAAAAATCACTCCACAACCCATGATACTGAATATTGTTTGTTGATTGGTCAGATCTAGGATGCTATAGACATTGGGGTACAACATACAAGTGTAACAAATAATTCTAAGGGTAAGAATGAGCACAAAGATCGGGATCATATTCAAACGCACTATGATAAGAAAGATGGGTGTTTTGAAGGAAGTTGTGGAAGAGGACATGGATATCATGGTGGATATGGAGGATGAGGCCGCGGTGGAGGAAGATGTGAGTTCCCTCGTGGAACATGTTATACGTGTGGATCTCCTGACCACTATAGGCGCAAATGTCCTCAAAATATTGCATGTTCTTTCTACGGGAAGAACCATAGCTATGAAGAGTGCCTAGACTTATATGAGCATCTGAGTAAGCAGCATAAGTAAGAAAACAAAGGCGTCGGGATGGTTAGAATCTAGCATGTGGTAGAAGATCAGTGGATGCCCAAGATAGCAGAAGGACTGAGGCATTGATAGTGAAGATTACTACATGAGCTGAAGTAGCATGCGTAAGAGAGGCATTGCACTAGAAGCCTACGATCACTAAGGAGGAGGTTTTGCATGCAAGGTACCCAAATCTTGCTCATCAAAAGGAAGTTTACTAAGATACCATGGAAGTGCTAAGGAATCTTTAGGGTGAGATACAATACTTAAAGGATCAGAAGAAAGCATCAGAGATAGTCCAAACTGATATCAATGATTTAAGAGAAGTGTGCAAAATGTTGCACCAGAGAACATCATTCCATTATTAGGAAGTTGGTTAAAAGGGAACACTCCGCACACAAGTATTGAGACTGAACGACATATCTTGCATGCAAATCTTCTCCCTAATAGCATTGATTATGACAAGGAAATTACTTTGAATCTTGTTGTGGATGGATGGTTGTTGAGCAACATATTGATTGATACAAAGCGGAAGTAAATGTGTTTACATTAGATGTATGGGTACAAATGGGGAGGCCTCCATTGAGCCATCATCTAATGTGTTGTTTATGGCAAGCAGACTAATGCCACCCCCATAGGAGTTTTGAAGGATGCATCTATAACTATACAAGGGGCCAAGTTCATTGGGGATTTTGAGGTATTAACACTTACAGAGGCGACAATTTTCCAGCCTTGCTTGGACACCCTTGGTGTTATGCGAATAATGCTGATTTGAGATTCAATAAGGGGTATATCAACTTTGAGAACAAGGAGGAAAGAGTTGTGATACCTCTAACATATGGGAAGTCTACACCATATGTTGAGCCTCTAAGTGAGGAGGACTTAAACATAATTTATGTACGCATGTTATTCGGGACCCAGAGGTCAATGAGCCATCAAAAGAAGGCATCCTACAATGGGAGGATTCTCATTCTATTAGTGATACTACGAGTATTGCTTGTGAAAATTGGGCTCATGGTACATATGAATTAGTAGGGCGTGAGGTAAAAGTGTGGTTGCACGCAATAATGGATTTCGCTCGGTTTCGACGGATAGGTAGCACAATACCTTGGTATACAAGGGCAAAAGATCTTCCTGTCTTTTTAAAGGCCGTGGAAACATAGTGGATAGATCAAATTAAGAGAAGAGATATGTTAGTATATACCTTACGCGGACAACAACATGTTGGTGGCTAGTCCACAAAGATAATCTTATAGAATGGGAAGAGATTGGAGTCGCCCTATCTATTAGGTTTGTAAGGAACAATGCACCTACGCAAATCTACACTTATCATGGTGATCAACTCTTTCAAAGATCACATTCAAAAATGTGAGAGACTCTGGATAAGTAGACAGAAGTATTACCACCTTCACTCACTCAGGTGCATAGATTGTACTCTATTTCTGCTACAAGGATGCACACGCACCTGGTATGTATACGCATAACTACATCGAGAGATCGGGAACTGGAAAATTTACTCGCAAGAATGATCCAGGACCTTTGACTACTTTTCTTCCCAACCTCCAATCAAAGAGGTATTAAAATTTTTCAAGCACTTAACTATGGAAGATAGTGCAAAAGCGAAGAGCATATTCAAGAATTATTTGGTGAGGTAGAGTCTGGAGCACATTTTGAAAAGGAAAAAGAAATGGACTCCATGCTACTTGAATGTGCTTGCCTTGAGAAAGAGAAAGGAAAGATGGTTTACATCATGGATGATGAGGAAGTTGAGAACCTGGATATTGAACATTCACAAGGGGTGTGCGAGGTCTTGGACAATGCGAAAAGGATACACGCACCTATCATGAACCCATGAAGACAAAGAAGGTGAGTATAGGTTTTGAGGCTGAGCCTAAGGAGGCCATAGTTGGAGACTATTGGTCAGACTTAGAGGTAGCAAAGATCATTGAGTTACTCAGGGATTATCAATACTTATTCCCTCAAGGATATCAAGAACTTACATGCATGCATAAATCACTTGGAGAAATGAAGATAAAACTTGAGGAAGGTGCACGACTAGTTAGGAAGCGACCTTACAGAATGAATCCTAACTTGCATGAAAAGGTAAAAGAAGAAATTGATAAACTGTTGAAATCTAGAATTATCAGGCCCCTTGATGAGTCAGAATAGGTTAGCCCAACGGTGATCAATATCAAGAAGGATGGATGAATTAGAATATGTGTGGACTAAAGGGAGTTGAATGTTGCATGCATCACAGATCCATTCCCTATGCCATTTACTGAGGAAATACTGGAAGGAGTTGCAAGGTGCAAAATATATTCTTTCACAGATGGGTTTTCCGGTATCATCGGGTTAGGATTGCTCAGGAGGATCATGAAAAGACAACATTTACTCTTGAATGGGGTAGTTTTACCTATATTGTGATGCCTTTTGGAGTAAAAAACACACCTGTTTTATTCTCACGGATAGTTGTTCAAGCATTCAAAGATTTTATTCATAACTTCTTACAGGTCTACCTAGACGATTGGACAATATATGGGCTTGTGAAAGATCATTGTGACAATCTGCACTTAATGTTTGAATGATGCAGACAATTGAGTATCTCTTTGAACATCAAGAAGTGCATATTTGCTACACCATTTGGAATACTGTTAGGACATATAATCTACAAGGAAGGTTTGTTGGTTGATCCAACTAAGGTTGCAGTCATTCTAGGCCTAGAAGTGCCTACCAGTCAAAGTGAGGTGCATGATTTTTAGGTCATATAGGATATTATAGAAAATTCATCAAAGGGTATGCCAAAGTTGTTGCACCCTTGGAAGAGTTACTGAAAGGGAAAGGTACATTTTATTGGGGAGAACTGCAACAATGCGCGTTTGAGATATTAAAGGAGAAACTTACTACCGCGCCCATTATGCACTTTCCCTCATGGGATAAACCATTTCATGTGCATGTGGACGCTTCTGGCATGGCCATTGGCGCTGTGTTAGCTCAACCTAGAGAAGGTATTGTCGATCATCCAATTTGTTTTGCTAGTAGGAAGCTAACTCCTACTGAACGAAATTATAAAACTACAAAGCGTGAAGCTTTGTCAATGATCTATACATTGCACAAGTTTCGATAAAGATGTGATGGAACATGGCTACCCGGTTACTTTAATGGGAGTAGGCTGAAGCCCTACTATAAATAAGTCTTCTTGGTGTTTGTAATAAGGCAACATTTCCATTTAGATTAGGTTTTCAATTCTGTATTTCCTTCATTGTCGCTATGCTTTGTAAATTTAGTTGTTGTTATCATGTAATAAGCGCACTTGCACGTATGAAGCTAATTAATATATGAAGAATGTTTATGCACGAGAACTCGCACATACCTTTAGTGTGGGGTGGTTGTAGTTATCCGTAAAATATTGTGGAAATTGAAAGGTGAAAGGAATAAGCTGCTATGAGTGTGCTTTAAAGTCAAAAGAAGATTGCTTCTCAAAAGTGACCAAGGATGGAGATGAATGAAAGCATAGTATACGCGAGGTAAGCAGAGGCCATGATAACTACCATGAGAAGGTACAAAGTGACGAGGTACTCGGGTGCAAGGGCGTGTCTTTGAAGAGAAGTCTCGTGACTAGAGGGTAGGAAGGCGCGCTAGAAGGTTATAAATGGGCACGAAGATGTACCACATGGAACGAACGAATTTGGTCAATGAATGAGAGGATATTTGTAGGTGAAGGAGCAATAAATGCATCAAATTTTAAAAAATCTATAAAAGGATGGGATGCGGATTCATTTTTACCATTAAACTAAGAGAATTTGAGGAAAGAGCTAAGTGCGAAGAGCCGAGTGATCGGGTTAAGGTGCGAAGGGTGTGAAACCAAGCGTGACAAACAAATCTGTGTGAAAAGAAGCTTGCGTCCCCGGTGGTGAAGGGTTTGAGCGAAGAAAAGAGGCCGAGAGGAGTTAGGGCACAAAGTTTCCACCTAGGGCACGATTGAATCAAGCTAGGGTTTGATTCGTAAGTTGCAGAGTTAAAGAGGAGACGTTTGCAAGGTAAAAATGGCACCTAAGAAGGTAGGTGTAGCAGGAGCAAAATGAAAGAAGAAGGTGGTTGTCAAGGAGGAAGAGATGGCACCCGAAAGTGATTTTTACGAAATGTAATATCCGTAAGGAGTCATCGTCGGCCAGGAATGTGATTCACCTATCAGAAAGAGCAAAGGAAGCGAATATAATCACAGGACTGTAGAGAACAAGGAGCTCGATTCCTTGCTCACTACTAGGACAAACAAGCGTATGGCGGATTACATGCTAGTTTATGATGATACAGGTGAGAATCTTCTGAAGAGAATTGGGGTCTACCAATTATATGAGCTTTCGTATAATTGGGGTTGGGAAGTATGAGCCCTTGCATCAATGTCTCATGAGTAGAGTGTAGGAGGACTTCTTCTACTTTGTAGGACACAGAGTTAGAATCTCATCTATGCTTATCTCATCGATTACAAGTTCAAGGCCACAAGAGAGGACATAAAGAATAGTCTCACAAATAAAGCTGCAATCTTAAAGACCAGACATGAGTTGGGGTACCTGAAGGGTCCGCACGGTATGGATATAGACAAATTGAAGAACTGTCTAGTTGTGCAAGCAACACACCTTGTTACAAAGTTGAATGATCAGGAGCAAAGGGGCCACAAGTAAATACTATGTGGTTACACATTGTGTGTAAGATGTCAGAAGGGGCAATCTACAATATTGCAGGCTACATTGTAGAACAAATAGTCGAGGAAGCGCGCACAGGAGGGAAGATCAGCTTTGGGGTTGTTCTACTATCACTAGTATTCATGGAAATTGGAGTACCAGATGGGCCGAAGGAAAAGGTATGGGAATACCCCATGGAGAATAAGTCACCAACTGAAAGGTTCAATAAGTACCTATGTAAAGGGGCCATGACACAACCCAATATAGAGAATCGAGATAATCGAATTCCACCGCCAACCTCCGTGCTCCACGCGACATTTGGAGAAGAGTGGTGCATCCCAAAAGGAACTACCATCACTAGTAGGGAAATAAGTACGATTTCTTTGTATATCAACGTTTCGCATCACACACTTCCCAATTAGAGATGGCGTCTAGAGCCCTTGGTGTAAATAGCCTTATACATTCACTGCAAGGTATTTCCAAGCATCTATTCACATATTTACAGACACGCGCCGATTGGTATTCAATGCAGATAAGGTAGACTGTGACTACCATACGTTGAGGAAGAAGCATGTGTATCCTGGAAGAAGTGCCTACACCGAGAGGATCATTTTGGAGGTGTTGAATATTAAGCCAATAAGTTTGGTTGTAGCAGATGTAGGGGCAACATTGGTGTATCTTCAGCTGAAGCCCAAGATGGAGAATAATAAGTATGTAGAGAATGAATTCGCGCTCCTAGGGCCATTGAAGGGTAAGCACACAATAGAAAACATACCGCGCAAAGGCCCATAAAAGTTGTTGAAGTAGAGGGTGAAGAGGAGGAGCGTGAAGATAGTGGAGGCTTGGAGCGTAGAAGAAAGCAACCTTATGACAGAGAAGAGTCACGGTGCGCGGCCACTCCACCTCAAGGACAAGACGAAGAGGAAGATACGGAGGTTGAGCAGGGGGAGCATAGATTTAAGAAAGTGTTTAGACACACAAGGACTCAAGGTGGAACCCCACAAATGGTACGGAAATCACCTCGTCTCTCTCCACACAAGGAGACCGTTGAACCAAAGAAGAGAAGAAAGTTGAAGTTAGATAAAGAAGTGGAGGAATCAGAAGAGAGCGAGCATGCATCTCCTACCCCACTCAAGCAAGAAGATGAGCCACAAAATGAGGAAGAGTAGAAAGATGAAGAGATGAAGGACGGAGAAGAAAAAGAAAAGGAAACCTCCAAATCCGCACATGCGACTGCTCAGGATGTAACGGGATAGGCTCCTAACCTTGAAGCTACAATTCCCAAGGGTCCTAGATCGAAGAGGATGAGTGGAGAGCACATTCCACCAGCCATGGGGTATGTAGAGGACGCAGGTAAAATT
Source organism: Taxus wallichiana var. yunnanensis (assembly GCA_018340775.1). NCBI lineage: Eukaryota > Viridiplantae > Streptophyta > Pinopsida > Cupressales > Taxaceae > Taxus > Taxus wallichiana. Next base: position 11,397,968 of record JADAXU010000057.1, on the reverse strand, counting down.
GTCTCTGCTTCTAGAGCACGATAACACAGAAGGATTTATTCGGCTGGGAGCTAATGGATGAGGATATGATGACTGTGCACACTCAAAAGCAACTATCATGGTTAATGCACACCCACATGGATGAGCCTGACTTTGATGTATGTGAAGAGTCATGCATTTCGAGACAGCTAAAGAAGACACCACAATCTAGACATATGATGGTAAAGCCTACTGTCATATCAGATGAGCAGGTCAGCAACACTTTGGTGAAGGTTTCTGCTGAAGTTGCTAGAAGAAACATGGACAAAGTTGCAATAATCAGAGCGTTGCGTGAGGAGTTAAAGACATGATGTAGAGATAGCGTCGTAAAACAAGAGAGGGGACTTCGTACAGAAGAAGAACAAAGTATTTATCAACATCACAGAGGAGATTGGGGACAATGTCATTAGAGCAAGGCCACATTTGGAGGCCAAGGTACCACATACGTTTCCTTTAGCGATACACTATGTAGGAAAGTTGGTGGACTTGGTACTTGAAGATGAACCTCTGCGCATGACAACACCAAGGAAGTCAGAGCAAGATGCAGAATGAGAGAAAGCCTCAGTGATGTGAAAGATTGCATCCTATGAAGGGTTACTGCAAGTGCTATAAGAAGTACTGAGGAAAGCAGACCAGGCTTTAAACATCTGCACAGCTCCATAGGCACTTATCAACATAAAGACCCTAGAAGAAAACAATGAGGTCCAAAAAGCAATGAAGGAGGAGACATTGGGCCGTGCAAAAAGATTGTCAATAGTTAAGTAGAAGCGGAGGCCCCGGGAGCAAGATAAGAGTCACACAAGACTTAGTTTGTAAGAGCTTGGGAAGCTAATTGCTCAGAAGATGGATCTTTTAGAAGGAAGAATGACCTCAATGTCCAGGCCACAGTTGTGTTGGTTCTCGCGAATGAAAAATGAGAGATCGAGGGATGAGTTGGAATCCATTGCTGTGGACATTCAAGAGAAAGTAGAGCAAACACTAGTTGAATGACAAGTGCCTTGAGGCTACAATAAAGGAGGAGTATCTAGAGTTGATACTTCAAACCGATGCAGAGGAGGAGGCCGCCTCATAGCCTCATAAAACTTCTTTATTTATCTACATTCTTTTATTCTTATTCTTTCCATTCTTCTATTCTTTACTTCAATTTTTTGAGATACCCATTGTCGGACGACAATGAGATTAGTGTGGGGTAATGTTGATCGAGAGAATACTTGTTAAAGAACACACAAGAAGTCCAAGCGTAAGAGAAGGCCAGATCAAGGGCGCGAGGGACAGGAAGAACCCGTGTGCGGAGGACAAGTTCAACTTTTGGGACTTAGCCGATTTAGAGCATGACGACCTATTTTTAGGAGAGGCGTGCGAACACACCAACGATGCGAGAGATGTGTGCGCCTCACATTGTCTATCTTTGGAGGATCGGATTGAAGCGCTTTTGCATGGAGACGAGCTAAGAATAAGATTGCCACTTTAGTTAACTAAGAGGTCTATAGATAGCACACTTGCATGTGTGGCTATGCTCAGTAACGACGCGCTATGGCTATTAATAGACGCGAGCTATTTTTGGAATAGATGAGCAAAGTGAAGGGCAAGTCCCCACCCTATATATATGATGTGAAGTACATAGTAAGATATATACATATACACATGGAGATATGGTTATATAAAGGTATAGAGGTATGCACACATAATTGGATTATCGTATCGTATCCATGCGCATTATTGGTATATATTGACATTATTGTAAGGAGCTTCTATGTTTATTAATAGATGAAGGATATTGGTTGAATCTAAGTGTCATTCTTGTGCGTAATTGAGTAGTACATGTTATTGATTCAATCATGATTACTTGTTTTAAAACTTGTTCTTTCATAGATATGAATGTAACATGCATTGTAGAATGATGGATTAGTTATGGATCTATATGTTTCTTCCGCATCATGCTAACATCTTGCTACAACAACCCTAAAGATGGACTCGATACCTTTGGCGCTTCGGGTGAGTGCTCGGTCTAGGTTGAGTGATGTGCTAGCGCGCTAGGGTGTTTCTGTAAATTCTAGATCGCATCATTTTTTACCATGAATGAACCCCTATAAAGGGGTCATGCAAAAATCATTTGTAAATTTAAGTTGTTTATTTCAATTAAAGATTGTTTTTATTAAACTCGGAATTTTTGGATTTGTGCGCTGTCTTTATTCCTCCCGTTGAAAGTTCTTTTACAACTAAATCTCTAAAGGAAAGATCCTCCGCACACACTATTTTTTTAGAGTGCCCAATGATTGATTTAAATCCTCAATCTAAAATTTTGTGCCTTCATCTTTCTTTTTCTCCACCTTGTATAATCATCTTTCTTTTCGCCACCTTGTATAAATCTTTTGTATTCTTGCCAGTTTTGATTTAGAGAGGAAGAAAGTGTGGTGTTTGCCAACTTTTAAGTTTGAGAGAATGGCCCTTTTCCCTTTGTGCTTGAGGACATTCCTCATCTTCAAGTTAAATTTAGTTTTTATTTTAATAACCCCCTTCAATGGGAGTATTAAGTAGCATGTATAGTATGTAACACATAGTCGGGTGTTTGCAAGGAAGCCGAATTTTGATTCGTTGCAGGAGAAAAGTAAGTACACTTCTCTTTACGAGATTCTTTTATGTTTTACAGCTTCTGCCAGGAGCAGCAAACCATCTCTGCAGTAAGGATGGTAAGAAATATGTAGAGAAGGAGAAGAAGAATTGAGATTCAAATGGATTTCAACGAGGTAGAGGCGATCGACGGAGTTCGGTGGGCATGGAATTCGTGGGCGAGCAGTGGCGTGGAAGCGGCGCGGATGGTGATCCCGCTGGGGGTGATCTGTAGCCCGTTGATGCCCCTGCAGGACGTGCCTGTCCTCCCCTACGACCCTCTCCTCTGCAACTCCTGCCGCGCCGCCCTCAACCCTTACTGCCGTGTCGACTACCATGCACGCCTCTGGGTTTGCCCCTTCTGCTACCACCGCTCCACCTTCCCCTTCCTACGCCGCCATCAATGAGAACAATCTCCCCGCCGAGCTCTTTCCTACCTACTCCACCGTAGAATACCACCTCAACCGCACCTCCGCATTTAATCAACATCAAGCGCCCATGATGCAAGGAGGAGGTGCTCCTGGATTTGTATTTGTGCTGGACACAAGCGTTGGGCTGGAGGATCTTCAGCATGTCAAGAATGAGATCCTTTTTGTATTCACACAGTTGCCGGAGAATGCACTGGTGGGTCTCATCTCGTTTGGGGATATGGTCAGCGTTCATGACCTCTCCTACACCCACTGCCCCAGGGCTGTTGTTTTCCACGCCAACAGAAACCTTTCCTCAACTCAGGTAACATCTTTCATGACTCACATAGGTACATACTTTTCTATAAACAGAATTCGGAAACAAAAATGAAAGAGAAAACATATGAAGATAATAACATATGGAATCATTTTCAAGAAAATATTCCAAAGCATTAGAACTTCCTAATATAGAGTTTATTGTTTTACGGTCAACTAAGGTTCGAGAATACGGATTGCTGCAAAATGAGAAAAATGTAGTTTCCAAGTTGGAGGGTTTTTGCTACCATGTTCGTAGGTATGTTATTTTTGTATTGAATTATTGGAATTGGAGGTTGCCCCTTGAAGCTACATTGCCATACAAGGATTTGTATTTTATCAGCATAAATTCCTATTATTCAAATCTCTCTATTCCTGTTCTGCTATACCATTTCTTATAACACATGAAATATGGTTACACAAACGATAGATATTTGTAGTTTAGACTTATTTCTCAAGGTGCCTACGAAAACCACAAAAAAGTGAATGTTGATCCACAACTTTAGTTTTCAAAACATAATAAGATATCCAGCAACCCATAAGGGGGTTGCAGTCAAGAGTTACATTTCATGGCACTGTACTATCATGATGGAAAAACCACGGGGTATCATCTGAGGCAGTCACTAAGATAAACACATACCTAGAAATTGACTAATGTAGAAAAAATAAGTATGGCAACATAAAAGTAAGCATTCACAAGTTCATCGTCTAAACTACTCCAGGAACAATGCCATATTGAAAATAGCAGGGAAGGGGCACCGGTAGTGGAGTACACTAGGTTTAGTGGTTGTTAGACCCATCCATTTCCCAACATGTAAGGCATGACAACGTACATTGAGCTAGGTTGATGTCTACTGAAGTTACGAATTTTCCTTGGTATGCTCCAGTGACAGAATAAATTGATTTTGAATGAATCTACTGAAACTTGAAGCATGTGCTAAATGCATTGACATCTAGAATGGTTCATATCTTGAGCCCTGACTACTTTGTTGTGCTACAACCATCACATTATACGATTGGCACTTGTTTTGGATTGTGTACATTATAATATAAAGAGGAGATATTTTGTTAAAATAGTGGAGGTTTTGATTTTTGTTACAGATCACACTCCGCAATCCATCATTAGGATTAGAAAGAAAGTAAATATGTATTGCGAATAGGTCCCTTTTTAAAGATAACTCCATTATAGCGCCAAGATGCCAATATCATTCAATCAAAGGATAAAATCAAATGAATTAGTTGTTAATTAATTCAATTGTTGTACCCCTTAGTTTAAAATTAATAAATGAACTAACCGTTAAAAATAATTATTTTTGCCTTTAATTTGTATTAGTTAAGCCTTCAATTAGCATTAGTTAGGCTTTTAATTGGTGTTAGTAAAGTCTTTAATGAGCAATAATTAAGTCTTTAATTAGTATTAGCTAAGTCTTTAATTAGTGTATAATATCATTTAAATGAACTATCTGTTATAAATGCTTAAATAGTATTCAATAAGCCTGTAATTATCATTAGCAGACTGTTAGTGATCAAAGATAATATTAAAAATGCACAATCTTCTAAAAATTAGTTGATTAGTTAAGCCTTAGTATTATTAAATTGGTAATAATCCTATGGTTGGGGTTTCTGTATTAAATTATAATAGATTACCTAGGTTTTAAGCCCAAACCACAGGCTTTGTTCGTATTGTTCTCATGTTTCCAATTCTCCACTACTTCCCTCATACATATCTTTAACTTTAGTGCTCTCAATAAAAATGTTCTTGAAAAAGTGCTCTACCAAAGCAGACATAACCACCCTGTCCTTTTTATTTCAGATTCATACTCATTAAAGCTTGTGTTGATGGAACAACCAGTTTCTCCAATATATGATACCCCACATGAGCAATCAATCCGGTATACTTCACTTCTATGAGTTGGTTCTAGACAATCCTTATATGATTCACTCAACCTTTTGAGCTTCCTATGAGATAAAAAGGTTGATTTGATTTTATTTTTTCTCAATATTTTGGAAATCTTGTTTGGGATGACTTTCACACAAGGGTGAAAAAGCTACCATATCAACTAATATTGACACTTAATGGAGTTATCTTGAGAAAGGAACTTAATCTACATTTCATATTCAATTTCTTTTAGCTCTTGATGATGGATCGCAGAGTGTGCTCAATGTTGGCAAAAAAACTCTTCACGCAACTTTTTCCAAAAGCCCCTTCTTTATCATATGCACTTGTGAAAATATTAGATCTCTAACCATATTATGATTTGCACCTATTTACTTTCTTGTTAGTGAAAGAGGGTTTAAAACCCGCAAGCGAGGATCACGAGGGACGACGTGCACATCAACGGACGTGCGAACGGCAAAGCATGAAGAGATCTCGGGAGGAGCGAGCATCAACCGAATGTGCATGCAAAGATTTGAAACATGGGTAGAACCTGGTTAAGCCATAAAACTCTCCTCTATCTCATAGATCAAATGGGGTGTACATATAGGAGGTGTTGAGTAACCCCTAGTGCTGCAATCATGACAACTCGAGTAGAGAGGGGGAGTTACATTCCCAGAATAGAAGTGTAACTCCCAATGACGCATATGACGCACTGACGCGTAAGGGAATCTCATAATGACCCCTAAATGACATATGGACCTACGATCTCACCTAAGTGAGATGACTCACCTAATGATGTGGAAAATAATACACACCAACACCCCCCCTTCATCGTAACTTAGGATGAGGCGGCAAGTCAGAAACGAGAAATGGGTCCCGGCACAAAGCTTGATGAGGTACCCATGCACAAGAAAAAGGTCCCAAGCAGTGAAGGAAAACCCAGTGGGAAAAACATCCACCACAAGAGAACAAAACACTCTCTAATCTAAGAAAGATGCCAAATATGGGTCCTAGCTCTAGATGAGCCTGAAAAGGTACCCATGTACAAAGAGGCAATCTCTCGGAAAGAAGAAGAAGAGAGAAGAAGAGGGAGATGAGAGGAATGTAGAAGATGCCATGGACGGATCTGAACTCTGCAGCTCTAAGAAGTCTCCCAGAAGAATGTTGATGACGAGATCCTCTGCCTTTGGACTGAAGAAGAGCCACCCACACGAATTGTGTGCCTGCCCTTAGGAAGGACATAAATGACGTGGCTTTGGAAGTTAGCCCACTCCATAAAGGAAACCAAGGCAGCAACACGAAGAACTCGAGTCCGGTGCACCAAGTGTAACATAGGTCTAGCGAGTGAGTGCCAAGGAATCGAAGGTAATGCCACGTGTGTAGAATTGTCAGAGTGTGAAGAGTGAACACCTGTAGAAAGGATGTCCACGTGATGTGAAGGGAACAAAACATCCTCCACAATAGAAAAGGGATCCACAACTGAGGGTGGATCAATGAAGGTCTCCGAAAAGTGGAAGTGGTAAGAATCCCAGAAGGGGCACTCCCAACAACGGAGATGATGAACTCCTCTGAAACACCTGTAGATGGATGAGGGACCTGTAGAGCATCACAAGTAGACTCTGCGAAAAGACGACTAAGGTCAGGTAGATACTCGTCCCAATGAGGGGGCTCAACAAACAGAAGAGCGATGTCAGATAGGTATGAGTCATCCAATGAAGGTAAAGGAGTGGAAGGGGCCTCGCACACTGGAAGTGGAAAGGAGGCGGGTGTAATGACTGTATGAGGTTGAGTAGGAGACTGCTCGATATTTGATGAGATGTGGGATGTGTCAACACTCTCTGGAATAGTGAGAGAAAGAGGAGAAGAGTCCTTTGTAGTACTCTCAACATCAGAACTGGGTGCACAATCCTTGTCATCAGAAGTAGAACCAAGCGAGTCTATGTCGCAGTGTAATGTCATCACACGAAGAAGAGGAGACAACCAATCAGCAAGCAAGAACAACGATCGCAGATGTGAAGGGTCTCCATAGAGGGACTAAAGAATGCTCTAGACATGGTGAGGTGGATCTGAGTGTGCCACGTGAAACCAGAGAGAGAGAGACATGCATCATGTGACCAAAGACATGGTCACAAGTGTCAAGAAGTCCTCCCAGATGACGATGATCAGTGGGTGCAAGAATTGGCCCAAGCAAGAAGGGTAAAAGATCCTCGTGGGTGAAGTAACGTTCCATGGAAGCACGCCAAGCTGAATAGTTCCCTCTCCTAGTGAGAAGTGGCGGAGGCTGTAAAACAATCCTATGACGCTCAAGTCTGGAAAGAGCACTCTCCATGATGAAAAATGCAAGATGCAAGGTGCATGAAAGCAAGACGTCGGACTCGGCCAATAATGCATCTGCGTGCGAAAACCCAAGAGTACAAGCAACCCCCCAAGAATGCGGCACTTTATAAAAGTAGTGCGTTTACAAAATTGACAATGCCATCACGTAATGTGCAAAAAATCATGCAACTTTGACTAAAGAAGCGCTCAAAAACGAGCAGTGAGTCAAAAGTTATAGCATTAAAATGATTCCCACAACTGATGGAAAAATGCGAGATGTTTGCAAACTCATTAAAAAAGTGCACGAGATGGGTGCAAAGGGTATCGTGTGGGTACTCGTTGGAAACGACACGGAATTTTAGCAACGGTTTGTTTTAACTACGAGGGGGTTAGCCTCTTGCCAACCCCGGACCTCACCCTCTGTCTTCGACAAGCGTAGGAGGGGATTTAATACAAGCCAAAAACAGCAGTCTAAAACTTATTACATGCCATGAATGAAATGTTTTTTTTTTAATCACCCTAAAACATTAAAAAAGAAGGTGATGGAGGGCCCACGTTTGGAGAGTGAGCTGTTTGGTTGGTTTGGACAAAGGATCGGTGGATCGAGATGCTTTGCAGAGTTTGAAACCTCCAAAAGGTCCACATGTAGTTGCACACTGCTCAACGTGTGCTTGTCTAATGCAGTGAGCGTGCAAACGGCCGTGGAGAGCAGTGTCGAAGATAATAATGGTGTTGCAAAACACGAGGTGGCATGAGTTGTAACGGTCTTTTGCCACGAGTTCCCAAGCTGGAAATGGAGAAATCCTTCGAGCAGGGAGCACAGAAACAAAGGAGGCACGAGCAAATGAAGCAAATAAACCAACGTATCATCAGATATCAACGAGCCAAGCCTGAGCGGAAATAGGTGATTTGTTTTATATGGCGCCAGTCCGGTAGGAACGTGTATAATTGCAAATAGCTCAGAGTACGATGGTAGTGCATGAACGTTGAACAAAAAATTCACAATGCAACACACGCTGTGTCCCAATGATTGAAAATATCTTGAAGGCAATGCGCTACAGATACTAATATCTTCAAAAAAATATTTTTTTCATGAGACGGGGAAACCATGAACACCCAAAAAAAAAACACCCACGAGTCAAACCTCAAACAAGCCAAAGCAACCACGAGTCCGAGATGGCATGAGCCAAAAGAACGTGCAGAAGTTCGTAAATGAACACAACGCACGAGCCAGACAAAGAAGGCGAGATAACACCCGAACAATCGAAGACCCCTTTAAAGAACTTCAATATGGGTAGTAAAGCTGATCTGCAACCTTGAAACCATGAAAGAAGAACCCGAATGGAGGTATAAACACCAAAATCAATGCACTGAAGCACATAACGGAATATCCATTACGACACACGCAATGAGAATCGTAAATCACGCTGGAAGCCGAAAAACACGCACAAAAACGCCGATGAGTGCACGGATCCACAAGATCCGCTTTGATACCATGAAAGAGGGTTTAAAACCCGCAAGTGAGGATCACGAGGGACGACATGCACATCAACGGACGTGTGAACGGCAGCGTGAAGAGATCTCGGGAGGAGCGAGCATCAACCGAATGTGCATGCAAAGATTTGAAACACGAGCAGAACCTGGTTAAGCCATAAAACTCTCCTCTATCTCATAGATCAAATGGGGTGTACATATAGGAGGTGTTTGAGTAACCCCAGTGTTGCAATCATGACAACTCGAGTAGAGAGGGGGAGTTACATTCCCAGAATAGAAGTGTAACTCCCAATGACGCATTGACACACTGACGTGCTCACGCCACCCACGCGTAAGGGAATCTCATAATGACTCCTAAATGACACATGGACCTACGATCTCACCTAAGTGAGATGACTCACCTAATGATGTGGAAAATAATACACACCAACAGCTTAGTACTATTTTTGTTGAAGAATTCACTACGTAGTGTGCTATTATTATCTAAATTGCTGATTCATTTTGGGTACAAGTTTAGATATGACGAATTTGGTTTGTCGGAACAACAATTGTTTTACCACAGTTCTTGTTACTTGGGTACAACTCGTACAAAAACTATAAACAAAAAAACCATAGATAAATTCTCGCCTAATAAATAGGATTAACCACATGATATGCATATAAAAAACAAAATAATTGCAAAATGCTATTGATAATTTATATAATGCCACCAACTAAATGCCAAATGTAATTGATAAATATTAACTATTACATCAAAATTTCAAAATTAGTATTCATTGTCAAACTACTCTTCATTGAGAGCATCAACGTCAACATCATGATGTGGTTTATTAGAACCACTTGCAATAGTACTCCCACTTTGTTTTTCATTCACTATTTATTGTTCTAATGTCATGCTTTTATGCCGAAATTTGATTGTACACCCGTCCCAAGTATGTCCAGGGCCACCGAGTACGGCTTGGATTTGTCGGCCAGCAAATCCAGTGTACCTAGGCCATTGTGGATGTACTTGTGATGGATACACAATCAAATTAGATCCGTCAATCTGACCATGTGCGAGACATTTGCTTTTAAAATCGGCCGGCCGTTCGGTGGGACCGGTTCATTAAAAAAATTGCATACCATTTGAAAAACCGAACCATTGATCACTCCATACGTAACCGATGGAATGGTTAGGTAGCATTTTTGCCTTATTTTTTTTTTTTTTTCCAATTTTAGCTTTTAAGTTACTTTTTCCAACCCTAACCCTAAAATGATGTTATATAGACCCGTTTGGAACAACGGTTAAATGATCCGATCTTCATGCAATCTGACCTCTGCTAAAGCCCAACCAATTCTTGAATAGAAGACTTGATATAGATCCCTTGTCTTGGATGATATTGATCCAACCTCACAATGGGTAGAAGAGAGTCACCCGAAGAGTTTGATCCCAATGAGTTGGGGTGGATGGCTTTAGATGATGAACCACTAAGTAGCAAGCAGCAGACATGGCAGTACTAGTCGTGCTTACTACAACTACTACCAATGTCCCTACGGAGTTCGATGCGTTGAGCTAGAGGAACATGATGACATTGATGAGGATCCCATTCTTAGCAGTGGAGCTAAGTTTGATGATTGATATAAAACATGTAGTAGCTTGTAGCATATTGTTTTTGGATTCTATACGCCATTTAGAGCCTCATTGTTTATGTATCTTGTTTCGGATATGTAGTGCACTTGGTGCCATTTTACTATATTTACCCTTACATGGTATATACATGAACAAACTTTGCATATTTTGTCTCTAATTGTTTGGAATCTTTAAAATTTATTGTTTTCATTAACATTGTAATAATTTATGTATTTTTAGTGTTTGTTCATAAATTTTAAACCGTCCGGTTCCAAATCCGATTCCACCCGGTTCGGTTTGACCTCACCGGTCCCAAGTCCGGTTCTGATTTTTAAATCATTGGTACGGACCAAATTGGGATTTGGTGTGCATGGGGGTGAATTGGTATTCTAGATTATGATTTTAAGAACTAAACCCTCTCAACTATTGTTTTCACTCGCCAATATTTATTAATGCCGTAAGTGACGTCAAATTACATATTAATTCTTTGACGGTCAACTACCCAAGTAGTAGTTACCATATTCTCATCTTGTATTTGAATGCACAAAATGATAACCCAATCATGTCTAACTGAAGAAAAATATGAGTTCTATGATTTCATGTATTCTATTCTCTTTTACCACATGTTTATAATTCTAATTAACAAATTTAAAATTAGGAGCAGAAAGGCCATTTACGGCCGGAAATTTAACTAGACTTTCCTAGTATTTTATCCTTGCTGATTCCCATTCTTCTTGTAAGAGTTAAGTCTGACCGAGTCAATTCAATTAGATCAATTGATAAGAGCACAATTGCAACAATGGAAATAACATAAGAAATTGTTGCGAGTGTAAATGCCATATACTCATTTGTATTTTATATATATATATATATATACACACACACACACAAAGTTAACACACGATTTACGATAAAACTTCAAGAGGAAGGAAGATTTTAAGAGAGGAAAAATATACAAGCTTCTATAGGAAAGGAAGCTTTAAGAGAAGTTAGATATACATAGAGATATGTGCAACATATAAGAATATAAAATTAGGCCAAGTGACTATATATCATCTTCTAATCAATAGATTGGCACATGTGAACATATTTAATGAAATACACTAGCTCATATGGCTATATCTCATCATTTCCTCCTTTCTTAGAGCAAATTCTCCACATTTTTCTATTGTTAATGTGGAAAGTTTTGCTCAAATATTAATGAGACATCCACCTAGCTTGAATTGACAATGATCCCTTAGGATCAAATGGTGGTGGATTGTGATGCGATTATGGTTATAGGGTACTATTGTCCATTTTTGCACCCTTGCAAAAATGGGACAACTTGAGAGATTGGGACTTGGGAAAATTCATGGAATTTTGAAGAGAAATCTAAAAATAGGTAACTCCATGTTTTTGGGGCACTTATGATCATTTGGATACATTTCCCTTATTCTTCCAGGCTTCAGTTGTTCATACTTAGCCAAATTCGAGCAAAAATTGGATAAAATTGGGAAATTTGGCTTTGGAGGCACTCCACTCTTTTGTTCTAACTCCCTAGTCCAGGGAAAATTCAAAAAAGTTGGAAAAAATCAAGAAAAATGCAAAAAGGGTATTGTTCAGTGTAATGCGGACATTTCGGGTCCGGGAGGAACACATGGCACTTGTTCCATCGGGCTCCAGTTCATTGAAAGCCGAAAAGGCCGAAATACAAAGGATTTTGATCGGGCACAGTATATCACGAAAAAGTTGGGTTTTTCGGGCTCGAGCGGTACAAGTTCTTGCGCGTCAAGTGTTCCCTGAATTGCCAAAATCCCCACAAGTTGAAGGATGGGGATGAGATTTAATGTATTGCGGGCCGAGATGGAGTTGCGGGCACCGAGGGTTGAGGAGGAACAGTTCCATGGGGACGTGAGTTCCTCGTGGAGCCGAAGTGTCCGCAATACAAAGGAAATCGGCGAGAGTTGAATGCGGGAATGAGGATAAATGGGCACAACGCCCTTGTACCCTTTGTACCCTGCGGACCCGAAATATCCGCATAAAGGGGAAAAAGGTAAAATGAACAGTTAAATGCGGACTATGAGAGCCTGCATGGAACCCCGATCCCAAATTTCAAACGGCCATAACTTTTGACTTAGAACTCCGATTTTCACAAAATTGGATTTTTTTGGAAATGTCTCGACATCCTCTACGCCATAAAAACTGGATTTCTTATTTTTATTAAGGTTAGATATATGAAAAAGTGGAAAACGTCCCCAACATTTAAAACGAACAGTTCCAGTAGTTGAACAACCAAATTAATGAAGTATGGTGCACATTCCTTCTTCCATAAGCAAGGTACAATGGGGAATGGGCTTGTAAGGCTTCCCATGCTGTTTTCAGGCATTGAATGAATGTTGTTGGTTGGTGAAGGGAGAATTTCGAGTTCCCTCTTTTTCCCTCTTCTTTCTCTTCCCCATTCTCTATATATTGTAAAGTGATGCTCATTTGTAATGTTGGATACTTTGGGAATACAAGGGCATCATTGTAACTGTTGCACAAGTGTTCTGGAGTGCATGCCTTGGATTATGATTTTGTAAATGAATTCACACCTCCTTCCTCTATTGTAATGATTTGTGCATTATCTTGGAGCAATAAAATTATTGGTTTTATGGTTCTTTTCTGCCTTAGCTAGTGATCTATTGCATCTCTTTGCCTCTTCATTTATTTGCAGGTATGTTGTGTGTGTTTCTTCATCTCACAGGATTTATTTCTATTGTGCATTGTGTAAAAATGGGAATTTAGATGTTGTTTTGGACTGTGGTTATCATCTCTGCCCTCTCCATCACTGTTCTGTCCCCATTTTCTCTCTTTCAGAAGTATCTTTCCCCTTATTTTTGGTGCTATCACCTCCTGTAGTGTAGGATTTCAGTTTATGCAGCTCCTTCTAACCTTGGTCCCTTGGAGAGTTAGTTTAGGATCAATTAGTTTCATTTCCAACATTAGGAGTAGTTTAGCAGTAGGAATAAGCTGAGGAACCAACCTTCTCTGGAGGTCTGTCTCAGTTCAAGTCCCACAACTTGGAGACAATCCCATGTTGCCTCAAAGCCCTAGATTATTGTGATTTGGACAGGTGCAATTTTGAGTGCCAATAGGTACAATGGAGGTCTGTCTTAGACCATGCAGCCTAGAGATTCACACACACAATGATGGCCTCGCACATGCAAAGGCCCATACACAACGTGAAATAACAAGCTTACTTATGTTAGTCAATGGGGAAAATTACACTTAGGCACAAGCACATTGCAATCTTATTTACAGTCTTAAAAAAAAAGACTCTGCAGCAATCCTGGGGGCGCAATCCTAACTTGACTTGCAGCCTCGCAAGACTATGCGGGAATCAGACTTGGTTCCTTTACTCAACCACATTTCACATCTTTTTCTATAGACTCCGCTCTCAACTCGCTACCTTCCCGCCAAGTTCTTTAGCCTCAAAACTAGAAAACCTGAAAATGTTCTAAGCTGCTTTTCATGATCTTTTCACCTGTATTTATAGGAAGTGTGGCGGTGCAAAGTTTCCTGCAAGGATTCCTTTATTCTATTCTAGGCTCCAGTTTACAGGTCACTGTTCTGGTCATGGCTGTGCACATGGTGGTTACACGAGAAAAGCAGATCTAACCAGCGAGAAAAATGGATCAGGCCTGGAAAAGATGGATCAAACAACCTGGTGATTCTGACACTTGGACTCATGCAGAAATGTATATGCAACAAGGTGTAGCCGCGGGCTTAACTGATGAAGGCCAACGTAAGGTGCACAAGGCTGCTCACGAGGTTCTCCCAAAGATGTTGCATGTGGTTCTACATAGGATTCTTATTCCAATGTTGCGTGAAGCCTTTGAGCCTCCTATCAAGTCTTTTAACCTTGGACTGTGTGGGATTCATGGTCCTACCGTCCTTAGTTATTCCATTGTGCAGGGCAAGTCCTTTATTGAAGAGATAAAGAATACCGTGAAGGCTGCACAATACTTTATTGCCTCTACATTTAAATGTTTTTGATGATGCAAGAGTGATTGTGAGCCCAGATGCTCTTGCATCAGAGTTGCGCGTGATAGTGCTTGTGCAGACATCAAGAAAAGTATCTTCATCCAAAGGAGGCTGAAAATCTGGAATGGTATCTTTTGTAAAACTTAAGTTGACTTACAGTTCAAAACATCAAGGATACTAAGTTTGAAAGAAAGATCCATTCTAAAAGCATTTTGACCAGTCAAAATTGTATAAGGCCCATACAAATTGGTTTGAGCTTATGATGTTACCGAGATTTAAAGTATTTGTTTATCCAAGTAGAACTAAACTTTATTACCAATCAGACAATGTGGAGGGATGTGATGTTGACCATAAGGCTCTTTGTATTTGGTTTGAGTCTCGAATAATGTATCATGGTCCTATATAGAGACTTTAGCTAAATGTTTGACAAAACAAGATGTTTTAGCCTGCTCCTTTTGTTGATGAGATGTAGAAGTTGTGGAGATAGCTTAAAGAATTGCATAAGGGGCAAGGGGTTGATCAAACAACTTGGTGATGTTGACAATCGGATTCACGTTGAAGTGTACAGGCAACGATGTGTAGCTTTAAGACTTAATTTATGAAGGGTTGTGCAAGGCGCACAAGCTAAAGTAATGTGCACAGGGTTGCACACGAGGTTCTACCGAAGTTGCTGTGCAAGGTTTTGTGCAGGACTCTTATTCCAATGTTGATTCATGCCTTTGAACCTCCGATCAATTTCTTTAACCTTGGACCGCACAGAATTCACAGTCCTTAGTTATACTGCTGTAAAAGGCAAGTCCCTTATTGAATGAACAGTGATTGCGCAAGGCTGCACAAAGTTTTATTACAACTACATTTGAATGTTATTGGTGATGCAAGATTTCTTGTGAATCCGGATTCTTCTGCATCAGAGTGGTGCCTAGTAGAAGAGTATCTCATCCAAAGAAGGCTGAAACTTTAGAATTGTATCTTTTTATTTCAAACATGGTGGCTCATAAAGCTTAAGTTGACTTACGTTCAAAACATCAAGTATACTAAGTTTGGAAGGAAGATCCATCGTGAAACCATTTTTGCCAATCAAAAAGGTGTAAGGCCCATACCAAATTGGTTTGAGCTTATGATGTTACTGAGACCTAAATCCTTTGTTTAGCCAATCAGAACTAAATTTTATTTCCAATCTGAAAATGTGGAGGGACTTGATGCTGACCATAATGCTCTTTGTATTTGGTTCGAGTCTTGAACAACTTATCAAGGACCTGTATATAGACTTTAGCTAAATTTTTGACAAAAAAAAGATGCTTTAGCTTGCTCCTTGTGTTGATGAGATGTAGAAGTTGTGGAGAGAACTTCTAGAATCGCATAAGGGGCAAGGGTTGATATCCATAACAAATCTCAAATGGAGAGAGCCTCGTAGAGACGTGGATAGATTTGTTTTAATCATAGCACAAGACATGAAGATAAGTATCCCACTGTTTAGTCTGTTTGCAATAGCTGCAAAGAGTGGTCAATAATCTCAATTTGACGATTAGCTTTTAGACTAAAGGATGCTCATGTAGATGACCTCAACTAACAACACAAAAGTTTCCACAAGGTTTTTCAGAAGTGACTAAGAAATATGGAGTCAGGATCAGAAATAAAAGTGAGCAGTAAGCCAAAGTGACATCGTACATGCAGAAAATAGAATCCAGCAACTCTGGAAGCATCTATATTCTTGTTGCATGGAATGAATATGGTCATTTTAGAAAACGTGCATACAACAACAAAAATGCAATCATGCTTATTAAGAGTAGCTGGAAATCCACATATAAAGTCCCTGGATAAGGATTCCCAAGGCTTATATGGAACTTGTAGAGGCTGGTACAAAAACAAACTTTTGTTAGAAATTTAGAAGGCTTAGTTTGAACATCTTTTAACAAAATCCTCTTCATGTTTTCCACAAAAGTTCAATTAAATTCTTTATAAAATGTGGTAAAATTTTCAATGTACCAAAATGACCACCATATGATGAAGAACACAGCTCTCTAATGAGTGTGAGGCGAGCTGAACTAGGTGTAACTCAAAGCGGATTTAATTTGTGCATCAAACTGTCACTTAAATTAAGAGACAGTTTGATACACAAATTAATTCAGCTTTGAGTTACACCTAGTTATGCCGAGAGGCATCTTACAATGGCAGATGGGGTTCATGGTGGAGGGCTGTAATGTCCATGAGTCATTACAAATAATGGCCGGCCTTAAATTTGATGCCCATTTGAATGACATGGGGAAGTTTCGGCCTTAAATTTGAAGTTCATTTGATCATTATTTGGAAGGTTTTTCGTCTTGCTTGAAGAAGTCGATTGAAAAATCGTAATATTTTGGCAATATGGTGGAGTTTGGAGCCCGGTTTTCCCCTGAAGTTTTTTCAAGCAGGACATAGAGGTGCAATAGGATTGAGGCCATTTCTCACTGATTCATTGGAAATGTTTGGATAATGTAATGGGGTTATTAATCAATGTGGTATGTTACAAATGCAATATAGGTGCCTTGAGATTGATATCTCTTGGCATATTTCAGATTGATTTATTTAAGATATTTGTAGTAGTGTATAATCAAGGAAAGGGGTTCTATATGGTATATACCATTGTAGGTGGTTGTAAACAGGCGAGAATCACCCCTAAGTGTAGATTTGAAGATTAAAATGACTTCAATCTTCATATGTAAGAAATCTGGTATTGAGAATATGCAAAATTGGTTCTTTGGTGAGTGTGAGTCAAGATGAACTAGGTGTAACTCAAAGACGATTAAACTTGTACATCAAACTGACTCTTGATATATAGTCATGGAAAGGGGTATATACTATTGTAGGTGGTTGTAAAGAGGTGAGAATCGGCCAACATTGTGGATTTGAAGAATAAAGTGACTTCTAATCTTCATATATAAGTAATCTGGTACTGAGAATATGCAAAATCTTGGAAGGAGGTGTACTTAACATGTCATCAACTCTGTAAGTGGTCACCTTGTGGTTTTTATATTTAATAAAGTAGTTGATGTAAGAAGTCCATTTAAGATGCCTTTGTTTCTTGAAGCTTGGATTGTGATTTCAAAAGCATGAGCAGATGATCATCAATATGAAGGGCTGTTCTTTGAGTTAGCGCTAGTGGCAATGCATATAATTCTTGCTCATATGTGTTGTAGTTTCATTTTGGTGGTGATGGTTTTCTACATGGTACACAATGTGCGACCTCCCTCTGCTTAAGAAGGATGATGCAAATCAGGAAGGGCTGAGCAAAGGACATCTTTGAGCTGCCTAAATGCTTTAGTTGCTGGTGCATTCCATGAGAAATGCTTTTGATTGGAAAGTTAATGAATTGACTTAGCAATGTGAGATAAATTTCAACTAAATTCTGTAAACAATTATTCCTCCTGGGAAAATTTTCAGGTTTGTGGTATTCAATGGAGTTGGGAAATCTGTGAGAGATTTGAATTTTACTGGATTTGCATATACATCATCGTGGTCAATGGAAAAAACCCAAATATTGAATTATGTCATTTCGTCCTGTAATTTATGTGGTTGCTCAAGATCAAAAGCAATGTAATCATGTTGGATAAGGTCGTCCTAGCTGCTACCATAGACAAGTATATAATCTAGGCATACTACTATGAATTTTTCAAAAGTGGGTGAAATGTATGATTCATTATTCTCATCAATGTTTTTGAGCTATAGAAAGCCCAAAACACTTGACTAGCTATTCATGCTGAC
Organism: Taxus wallichiana var. yunnanensis; assembly: GCA_018340775.1. Lineage (NCBI taxonomy): Eukaryota > Viridiplantae > Streptophyta > Pinopsida > Cupressales > Taxaceae > Taxus > Taxus wallichiana. Next base: position 11,379,577 of record JADAXU010000057.1, on the reverse strand, counting down.
CGCATTTTGTTCAGAAAGCTGTTTCCCAAACATCTAAAGGTTCCACACGTACCCGATGATAGCCAAAAGTTAGATCAATCTCGTTGAAATAACCTGCCCTTTTAATTGGCCCGTGAGATCATCAATCATAGCAATGGATGTTGATTTTCCACAGCAATCTTATTCAATGCTCTATAATTTGTCTGCAATCTCCATTCATTTTGTTCATTTGTGGCAAAATTGGGTTGTAGAACCACAACAAGAGGTGTCAGGATGGATCTGACAATCTTCAAGAAGTTTGTGCATCTGCTTCTCTATTTTTGTACTCTCAACAGGTGTCGCGTGATAGGCTAGAAAATTAGGGAATAAAGAACCTAGAACCAAATCAGTGCTATTCTAAATGGTTCTCAGAGGCAATTTCTTATGTTCTTTAAAAACATTTGAATATGCATCAATAATAGGTTAAATACTCGAAAGATGTATATTTCCTATGTTATCTTTTTTACAACATAGACTTCTAACTGCTGATTGGTCATCTGCTTCACTGCTTGCAATCTTATAAATAAAGTAGAGCTAAATGAATAAGAAAAATGTAACGACCCGTTACACCAAAACCTCGAGGCGTTAGTGAAATCCACACACGAGGATCATATCATCCCACCACGTTCTGCAGAGCCTGACCTCGGGCTGGGTTTGTGCCCGCGTTCCCATACGTACGAGCCCCGCTTCGCTGACGTTAAGGCACCCCATGGGCCCCAACTACACGGCATAACCAACCGAGTGGGATTCGAACACGGGTGGAGGCTCTGATACCAAATGTAACAAACAGTTGCACCAAAATCTCGAGGCGTTAGTGAAATTCACACATGAGGATCATATCAGAAACGAGGCAAGCTTGTATTCTTCTTCGCATTTTCAAACTTTGTATGTGTTTATCACCCATCTTGAATGTCAATGTCAATTCTAGCCATTGGGATGCTCAAGGAATAACTTAGAACTATCATGTGGAGTGGTGCCACAGTGAATCGAATCTTTAAAGAGTCTGTTGGAGCACATCTCCTTGTTACCAATGTTGTTTTTAGCATCTTTAACCCAACCCTAGTGACAGGGACTAGAATGGGTTGTAGTAGAAAATTGTAAATCTAAAACCAGCTTTTAGGATGCTAGGTTTTATGATTGCCAATATCAATGATAAGAGTGGCCAAGTGATCCTTTACTTGACATTTCTTGGTGAAGGGTGCTTCCTTTGCACTTTTTAAATAGGCTCTGAATATCAGGTTAAGTTTTTGGATATGGAGCAGTTAGAATTGTCAATTGCAATCTCTAAATCTTGTTGTTCATGTTTTGTGAGGAGAGTTTTAGACTATTACTTAGCCCAAAAAGTTTACAGTTTTTCTTGGAATGGCCAAGTTTCTTATGATAATTCCAGTGCTTCTTCTTTCCTTTCTCAGCAGATGAAGATGCATGGCTTGAACCCTTCAGCTTTCCATTTGGGATGGATGAGATCTTGGAGGTGCAAGGGTTTCGAGGAAGATTAACCCTTAGTTTTGGAATGCCAGAAACCGGAACTTATCTTTGGAAACTTGAATCCAAGTTTGTTTTCAGCAGATAAGTGGAACAAAATTAGATCCAAGGTCGTTTCCAGCATGTAAGTGGAACTTTTCTTTGTAAACTTAGATCCAAGTCTGTTTTCAGCAGATATTGCTATTTTATAGGCTGGTTTGAAAAAAACCCCTCGAACAACTATTTCTTTCCCAAGATTGGGAAGTAACCTAAAATGAAAATTTCAGTACCTCTTCCTTATCGGGAATATCCAGCTCGACCTAGAGCTTTTTGACAGTTAAGTATATTGGTGAATTGACTGACCTGAAAGTTGCCCAAGCTGAAGCCATCATGCTCACAGATTCTTTTGATACTGAGTACATTAAAACCTCTTCTTCCTGAAAACTTGAACTCATCCCATTAGGTGATAGCAAGCATACTTTGATGCTCTACCACCAATCTAGAGCAGTTTCTTCAGCAATCAGGATCTTGTCTGCATCATTAATTTAAGGGGATGTCTTGAAGAATTCCTCAAGACTATGTACTCAGGAGCTAAGCTTCGTGCCATTGCAGTTGCTGTTGATCTTAGGGATCTTGACTCTTGCTTCCGGTTGAAAAAATATTTGTGGTATTGGGTCCCATGTTGATTTTGAAGGAGCGTTATTTGGAATGCTACCATCATTTCTTGTGTAACCCTATTCTAGTTTTGGCCCTCTCACAAGGATATGTTCAAGAGAACTGGTATTGGCTGTTTTTATGAGGGTTCCTTTCTAGAATTTAGAACCATTTCATATCAGATTTAGAATTAGGAAAGACTAGTTGTTTCCACCAATATTTGTTACCAATGTTAGCAAATGATTTATCTCCCCTGCTTTTAGGGCAGCACTAGAAAGAACACGTAATGGGGTTTCGAACCCTTGATCATGCAGTAATGGTTGAAGGTTGTTGATAGCATACTTTTAGTACTCGAAGAATTGTTCAATGATTCTACAACAACGAGGAGGCAATAAAAGAGACCATTCTGCACTAAGAAGTTATTACTAGGGTCAGTGATTGATTAATAATGCCAACACTGAAGTAACTCCTAAAATATGATAGTTGTTGAAGAGAGTAGATCTAGTGGAGGGTAAAATCTGGAAACTCTCTAAAAGACTAGTTCTAGGGCCTTGATGACAAGAGAGATTTATGATCTCAGTTTTAGTAAGGATAAAAGATGGAAACTCTTGACCAATAGTGCATATCTGCACGCTTTTTGTAAACCTTCCTTATTGGGTTCTGTGGGTCTCAAGTTGTACGCGCTCCTTGAGATGCTTGAGGTTAGGGTTCATTTCTATTCTCGAGGCACTAAGTTTGGCATCCTTAATTTTGCTCCTCGAGGCACCAAGTTTGGCATCCTTAATTTTGCTCCTCGAGGCACCATGTTGTGGTTGTGGTGCTGATTTGATGAAGAATGCTAGCCATGAAGTAACTCCTCAAATTTCGTAGTTGTTGAAGAGAGTAGATCTAGTGTAGGGTAAAAGGTAGAATCCCTTGAAAAGGCTAGATCTAGGGAGTTGGTCACAAGAAATATTGTGATGCGATATTTAGTAAGGGTAAATAATGGGAACCTATAGCTCTTAGCACATATTTAGATGTTTTTGTAAACTTCCTTTGTTAGGCCCCTTGGGTCACCAATTGTGTGCTTAACTTGGGATGCTTAAGGTTAGGGTTCATTTTGATTCTTGAGGCACTATGTTGTGTCAATGTGCTTATTTTTTATTGGACCCAATTGTATACAAGTTTGAGGCACCTTGGGATGCTTGAGGTTAGTGTTTATTTCGCTTCTTGAGGCAACATGTTGTGGTGCCCTTGCACTATTCTTTATTGGACCCAATTATATACAAGTTTGAGGTACCTTGGGATCTGTGGTTATTTGGGTGTATGTTAGTGTGGTAGAGTCTATCTTGTATATAATGGAGGCTGATGTGTGCTATAACCACCCGAGTGTAGTAAACTTCACACATATAAATAGATGAGGGTTGTGCTCGTTTTAGATTATCTTTATCTCATATGCTGAAGTGATAATTTGGTACATTGTGATCCATCTATGTCTTGTGTTCTCTCCCGTGTTTCTCTCTCACACTTTGTCTTATTTTTACAAAATTGTTATGTGAAGTTCATCAATCTTGCGGAGTTTAGGAACCTATATTTTCTTGGTACCAAATCCTAGGTCATGCAAGAACATTCGGTCCATTAACAATCTTGCTGCAACAAAAAAACAAGTAGATTATAATTAAGTTTATCACAATCCTTCATGTGCAGCCCTATTGATAGAAGGAATGAAGACTCGTATCTTGGTGCAACTTGCGGGTGCCACGAGGCGTGGTTTGAAGATAAGTTGTAAGCATTCTATGCATAAATTGCTTTTCTTGAGGTCTTGTCAAAAAGGTTTGGAGAGATCTCCGCAAGTTTTGCGTAACATGTTTTAAAAATGTGTGCAACTTTAGTCCGTGCACAACAGGTCTTGTTTTGTGAAGTTCTTTACAACATTTGCGAGTTGTAGATTTATGCGTTGTTATTGGTCGTATACTCCTCATAATGCATTTTTGTATGCATGCTCTATGAGGTGAAACACAACGTTTGACGTGCTGGTTCAAATCAATATTCACCTAATGGTGTGACCCTGTGAGGTGTCTAAACAAGTCAAATTTGTAATGTCTGTGCGGTTGGGTCCGTGTAATTGCCGGAAGTTGAAGAGTCACAATGATGGTGGTTATTTATCTAGGGAAGATAAACCGTTTCAACTTCTCGGAATGATTTTGGCATGTGCCTTTATATATGGTTCGAGGGCTATTATTCGAAGGTTGGTCTAATGTCAAAACTAGGGTTAATCTAATTAAGATATTACATGAATATGTAATAAGATAATCCAGAACACTAAATAGATAAATGCAGAAATAAAACTGTCCTAGACTATGAAAGGATAAAGGATAAAATATTCCATCAAACACACTTCTAGAAAGTAGAATGTGGAAATTAGGGTTAGGGTTTGAAACATATTCACCCAAGACAAGCTCGGGTTGCATAACAATCATTAGAAATTGGATTAGGCTGATGTGTAGGGTTTCGTAAATATGTCGAGTAAGATCAGGGAGCCTGTAATTGAGTGGAGAACATGTTTTCTGTCAAAAGGTTCCCTAAGACCGCCGGATGCGTCCTTTGATCTGAAACCTCAATCTGCCGTTGGCACTTGCTTCCCGACTATGTCTTTGCATCTAGAATTTGTCTCTAGATCTTTGCGAGAACTCTTTTGTTCTTACAAATATCTTCTCTTTCTTGTCTAGATGTATTGACATGAAAAAGTGCTATCCATCATGTGTTGGACTGACCTCAACATGCTGCCATTGACATGAGGAGTGTTGCACCATGTATCAATACATAGAAGTGGGATCAAGCCATACTCTAAGTCCTAGGGTGGAGTGGAGGTTAGAAAAGTGCAAATAAAGATGGAGCTTTAATTCGGCCCTCAACACTCGACAAATTTTCTTGACTTGGGTTTTAGTGCATGATGTGATCTCGGGCGCAAAGGATGGATGTATTCATATTTGCATAGCTTGTTGTAATGTGCTCCAAGGGAGAGATGCTTCAATGTTGGGCTCAAAACCTTCTTAGAGTGTGCTTGGATATGGGATCCTAGATGCCCCTACTAGGTTAGGGTCTGTATGTTTATATAAATGACTTGTGCAAATGATTTTTGCTCAACTGACCCTAAGACGATGTAGATAACATGTGCATTCGAAAATATGACCGTTGGAAGTATAACAAATAGGTTCATCGCTATTGGGACAAATTCGTTAGCGGCTTCCGTCTTGGGCCATGAATGCATATAGGCTTAGGATGGAATTTGATTTGAGACATGAGAAGGATTACATAGAGTCCGAGGACGTGTTATGTATCTTGTGCATTGATTCTTGAGGTGCTAAGCTGAAGAACAAGTCATGATCTAGTGGACTCATAGTGTAGGATTGAGTAGGATGCCTTTAAGTTTAGTCAATATATGTGTAAATGGGATAATGCCCAGACAAATGTCAAAGGATTATTGCCAAGTGCCACGAGACCAAATTTCGGGTACTACAATTGCCCCCTTTTTAATCTAGTAGAGCCGGATTAAAAGTAAAAGGGATAAGAAAATGAAAACCTCTCACTCTCCAATTGTAGTAGTGTAATGTTTAAGCTAAAGAGGTTGCCCCCATGCCATAAGTTTCAAATTTGCAAATCACATGTCAAAGACGTGAATTAATGCTCAAAATAGATGTATAAAATTAATATATAAAAATTGAAATGTGTAAATGCTATAAAAATATGAAACAAGTACATTTGATTGCCCTAGATGTGCTTGTTTAGGGAATGTTTGAACCAAACGTTTAAGAACTTAGCATTGAGCTCTTATGTCACCTTTTAGCGTTAGGTAGCTTATGTCACCATCTAGCGGTAGGTAGCTTGTCACCATTGTATTGGTCATGAAGATCATCCATGCTGATATAACCGAGTAAATGTCATAAGTGTAACTGAATTTGTACCAAATCCTTGTAAATCTGATAAATGTCACTTGTGAACCTGGAATTTGTAGTGATGGACCATCCCAAGTCCATATAAATCTGATATAAAACTTGTAATGTATAATGATGGACCATTTCAAATCTGATACAAAACCTGTAATTTGTCAAGAATAGCTGTATAACCTGTGTGAATACCATCACATTGTCTATCCTGTGGCATTGTGGCCATGATTTGTGTGAACCACTAGAAGAGCCCACAATATCCCCTGCCTTTTGAGATGAGGGATGCTGCAATATATCACTTAGCTCAAAAGAGAAAGCAGTAGCTGTAAAAGTATATAACCGAAGTACTGATATGAACCATACATATAACATGTAAACTAAATATGGTGATATAAGCAATGTGCATCATATATGATCATTAGAGAACAAGTAATAAATGTTATCTCATAGGTAGGTATATAGTAAACATATCCAATAATCTAGAAAAAATAAATAGCTAAAAGTGTAACAGTGAACGGTAGAGTAGCATGAAAGTAGACATACAGCAAGACACCTAGTGGATCCATTGGGACTTATGACATGACATGACAAGACGTGACATGACAAGCCTGTCATACAACAAAGATAATCGACAAGAAATGAAGGCTTGATCGGTGTTAGTAGTAGTTTGTTTTGTGTGCAAAGCAAGTGTCGATCAATGTGCTATCGACATTGTATGTAAACGAAAAGATGTATCAATCAATGTGCTATGAGAAAGTGTGTCTAGATCAAGGTATGTGTCGACCAATGTGTTATAAGCAAGATATGTATCAACCAATGTGCCATGAGCAAGATAGGTATCAATCAATGTGCTATGAGAAAGATATGTATCAATTAATGTGCTATGAGCAAGTGTGTCTTGACCAAGTTATGTGTCACCAATGTGTTATGAGCATGATATGCATCAATCAATGTGATATGAACATGATATGTATCAAGATATGTGTCAACGAATGTGTTAGGAGCAATGTGTCCATAAACCATGTGTTCTAAACAATGTGTGTTATACACAATGTGTGTCATAAGCAATGTCGGAGACAATGTGTGTCATAAGCAATGTGCGTCATAGGCAATGTGCGTCATATAGAATTTGTGTATAAACGAAGTGGCTCAATCAAGATGTGTCTCAAGCAATATGTCATATGAGATGTGTTCCAATCCATAGATGTCTTAATTAATGTGTTCAAGAAACAATATGGGTGACGTGCACCCTGTGTTATTAAGCGAGCACAAAGCAAACAAGTAGTGAGCAACCAATGCATAGACCAAAGAACGACATAAGAACAAATAGAGCATAGAGCATACAACGGCATAGACTAAACATAGTCTAGAACACACAATGGCATAAAGCATACAATGACATAGAAACTAATAGTGCATAGAGCATACAAGGGCATGGACAAACAAGTGCATAGAGCACACAATGACATAAAGCAAACAAGTGCATAAATTACACAATGCCATAGAGCAAACAAGTCCCGAGAGCACACAAGTGCATAGAGAAAACAAGTACATAGAGCATATAAGGCATAGAAGCAATCATGTGTTAGACAATGTGTAGCAAAGATGTCTATAGAGCAAGTGATTTATGAAGCAATGCGAAATAGCCAAAAGTTGGAGCCCATGGCCTATAGTAGTCAAACAAGCATTGCAATGTTCGGAAGCAAGTAGTAAAGTAAATGATCCACCCCAAGTAGGCCTGGAACATGTCAAATCAACACATAAAGGTAAACAATATGATCATTCAAAACCATTCGAGATAGAGAGTCATGCACTCCATTTTGTATTCAAGCAATCCTCACTCTACATGGTCACCCATTTGCTTACCAGAATGAAACCTTCATAGTGCCGGGAAGGAACTACCCAACATATGATCGCGAGATATATGCCATTGTTCAGGCTTGTAAAGGATTGGAAGCATTATATGTTGGGCAAGGAGACTATGATCCACATAGATCACAAGTCGCTTCTCTTCTTATGAAATCATTACAAGCTGCAGCAAGAGCAAAACAAAAATGGTCTCCATAACTTCATCGGTGCCATCTCAACAATATGCATAAGAAGTGAAGTACGAATCTAGTAGTAGATTGCTTGAGCCGACCTCTAAATTGTCTCCTCACCGTGTTGGACGCAATTGGACACGAAGTAAACACATGGTTAGAATTGTATCCATCTGATTTATACTTTGCATCAAAATATCACAACTTGCTTAACGGTAAGTCATTTTGAAATCTCTACTTGTAGGATGGATTTCTTTATCATCTTGGTCACTTGTGTGTAACACACAAGGAAGAGAGGTAAAAACTAATATGGGTGGCCAGTTTAGCAAGGTTGCATGCCATTTTGGAGTTGAAGAAACTCTTATGCTACTACAATTTTTTTCTTTTGGCCAAACCTTAGTTTAGATGTCCCCAAATACATTATGTCGTGTATTGCTGTGCAATTGCCGAATTGGGAAACAAGGTATGTACACACCTTTGTCGGTTCCAACGAGATCATGGGAATTTGTTTGCATGGATTATCTCTTATGTTACCCTACTACCAAGCATGGTAATGATTGAATTTACATAGTAGTAGATAGATTCTCAAAGATGGCAATTTTCACACTTTGTAAGAAATCCATCTTAGATCTAGAAATAACTCAAAGGTACTTTGAACATGTTTCGGTACTCTTTGGTTTGCGTGAAATTGATATCGTCTGTGATAGACACAAGGTTCTCTAGTAATTTCTGGAAAGCAGTTTGGTCTATGATGGATACAAAATTGAACAAGTCTACCATGTTCCATCCTCAAACATATGGATAGACATAAGTGGTAAATAGCATGATCGTGCATCTTCTCAGAGTGTACAATCCCAGGAAGCGACATACATGAGATGGAAGCCTTCCTTTCATTCAACACAACTAAAAATCTCTGCACAACTCTACCACTCAAGTCTTATCTCTCGCGCTATCCTACTTGAAGCATTGTAATAGTTGTGTTTATGGAGTAGTAAATAGATTCCCAAAGATGGCGATTCTCACACCTTGTAAGAAATCCATCTCAGCTCTAGAAGCAACTCAATTGTACTTTGAATATGTCAAGATACACTTTGAATTGCAAGAAACCAATATTGTCTCTAATAGACATAAGGTTCTCGGTTTCCTTTCATTCAACACAACTTCAACAGAGCTCTGCATAACTCTACTGCATAGAACTTTGCTTTTTGGGTCTGTTTGGGTTTCCAACCTTTGGCACTCATTGATGTAGCTTTCCTACACCCCCATCACTAATACCAACTTTCTCTACTCAAAGGAAGTTGATAAAGCTACTAAATTCATTATACACATTCAGTAGCAAGTGTAAACCATTCTACAACAGGCAAATGGTAAATACAAGCAATACCATGGCAAACACCACACACCGCACACCTTTGAGGTTGGTGATTGGGTATGGCTTCACTTGCAAAAGGAAGATTGATAGGACCTTACATAAGCTTCGTCCACTTTAGTACGACCCCTACACCATCACCAAACAAGCAGGAGTTGACACTTTTGAGCTTAATCTTCCTACTTACCTTGGGGTTCCATCCAATTTTATCACAAAAATTTATGCCACTACTTTCCACCTTTGTTGGATACTTCAAATGTTGCAAAGACTCTTCAACAACCAAGAATCAATCCTTATTGTAGCGCACCAGCAGAAAAATCAAGTCATTGGCGCCACGGTCAAATGGACAAGAATACAAGAGATCTGTCTCTTTCAGATTGTCAAAGTAGGTCATCTAGCTTCATAGGTAAAATGGTTTACAATAGTGCAAGTTAACAACTTTTCATATCTTCTTCCACAACTGCATGTGATGAGGACTATTGCTCTTCAATGAAGGGTGACTGATCAAAGAGGATTTGAGACTTCAAATGATTTGTGGCAACACGACCTTGCTTCGTGACAATATGACATTGCTTTGTGGCAAAACGTCGTTGCTCCACGACATGATCTGATTTCACTAGTGGCTTCAACATCACATTGGGCACACTTGTGCATATCGCGAGATTCTAACTCTACAATGTTGGACATCTCCTTAGTGACAAGCTGTACCTTGCAGCTCTGTAATAATGTCTACAAAAGGTGACAAATTGATGATTAGTTATGAACAATTGTTACCAACCATTGCAACAGTCCAACCAATGTTTCATCTACCTCCATTGTTATTAATACGTTTTCTTTTCTTTGTAGGATGGACATAAGAGTAGAGGATAAAGAGTACACAAACATCATACATGCGACCTCTCGGATCTTGTACATGACTTTGCATAATATAACTTTACAATTATAGTTCTCATGTGGTGTACATTGTTTTTTTTCTCTCCTCCTTATTCCATAGGACTTTGGTATATCTTTCCTCCCATATCATTCAATGTACATTTTCTGCAATAATACATCTAGACTCTTGTTTAGATTGTTGTCCATTGGGTCTCCCTTTGCACTAGGATCATTCAGTCATGTTGAGTAGGAAGCTTAGGATATCACACAATCATTTATATTATTATGATTAATCACAATGGGAGAAACATTGGAAACATGTTCAACATTTGTAACTAAAACATCACGTGCAATTGATACATGTGAATTAAAAAGTCGAAGATTGTGGCAAGCAACATCTTTCAACACATTCATAAACCTAGTAATATCCAAGGGATTTTTCCTAGCACGTGTCTTAACATTTTCAACTATCTCATCCCTAGTTTGCTTGTATAATTCAGTTTCATAGTCACAATCATTATCACAATCATATATTTCTTGCATATTGGCATTAATGATAGAAGACATAATGAACACACAATAGGGTAAAGGTACATTAGGGCGTGTATTTCCGATTAATGCATAAACAATAAAAGAGAACAAACCCTTAGTAATATTGATCATAGCCCTAGAAGGCAACAAGGAAGGAAGGTTCATATAAAAGATAAACCCTAGGGTTGTTGGTCAATCAATGTGGGTTCACCAAAGTGTAGATGTGGAAAGTGGTGTTATATTAATGAACACGTTAAACTAACCACAACACATTGCAATCAGACCTAGTTTAGATTTAATCAATAAATATAAATCCAATTGCATAAAAGAGGTTGTCTAGATCATAAGAAATTCTAAAATAATTGAAGTATTAGGGAAATTAGGCTTAGAGACATATTTATGCTGAAATCCGTAGTATGAAGAAATCAAGTTCAAAAGTTAAGGCAATCAATTTCTAGAAAAACCCACCGTATACACCTCCATTTTGACGCTTGCTAACTATTTCTCTTGTGCAGGGGCTATTGATGCATTTTCTTGTTGAATGGTTGCCTCGAGGGCCTTTTTAGATTAGGGTGTGATCGACTTGGCCACGTGGGTTTGACCACAACATTCAGGAGATGTGGCTATTATGCGATAGTTCCCTTATCCTTGCCTCGTTTCTTCCTTTTGATACACATTATACTCGTTATGTCTACTTGTCTCATCATGTTCACTCGCTTATGCTTATTACATGGTTGTATCCCTCCTTTCGGTTACCTTGGACCTTCGTCCTTGCCTCCATTTACTCATTGGCTCCCACTCCTCACTGTTTTACACATCATGACCATAGAGTTCCCCCAAGGTCTACGACATTGCCCATGGGCGATGGTGTTAGGTTTGGTTTTCCCATGGCCAACGCTATCGCCCATGGGCGATGACATTGGGTATATATAGCCCTCCACTTTTGTCATTTGTACCATCACTCATTCATCTTTCCAAAACACTTCACTTGCTTGTACATTGAACATTTACACATATTTTCGCACCTAGTTATTAGACTTGAGGTTTTGGAGCTTGCCATTTTGCATTTGGGTCACCATAGTGAGCTAGGACTGGAGGTCTTCTACTCGAGCTTTCCCCTTCTCCACCCATAGCGATTCTCTCTCGGTGTTGTCTCTAGGGAGGATCACACATCAACAACCACACTGTAGGTAAGTATTTCTAACCCTTATTTGTCCTTCATTACTTGTTTGCATTGTGTAGATGGTTGGTCATTCATTTCCATAAATTAAGGTAGATGTAAGTTTGCTTTGATTTTTGGCTGTTGTATTATGTTATGCCCCTTGGCTTTATCCATCTCTTGATTCAACTCTATTCTCGAATCATAGTAAGATACCTATCTTTATCTTAGATATAGGCCTTGGAAAATCTATAACTATCCTAGGGTTAGGGTTACCATCCTCTAGAATTCGAATTTAGCTTGAGCACCTTTGGTATCTACATCATGTATCTAGATTTAGATTTGATCCCTACATTTAAGAACCCATTCGAGGAACCATCATTGCCTGTCATACACTCACCATAAAGGCTAACTGTTTTCATGGGGATTGGACCATGTTTGTGGGGTACGAAACGACATTGTATGTGCTAAGTTGGGTCTGATTTTGTGGATGTATTCTTTGTACCCTGATTTGCAAAACCTTGTTTCAATTTATCTAGATTTGTCACGATTCATTGGAAAATCTATCTCCTTTTCTGAAACTCTTAGTCGAGCTCTAGGTTCATAGTGCGTAAATGAAACAAATGTGTTTTGAGGGCTGTGCTAAATTCAGGAAAATTTGAGCTTTCTTGATATTTATCAAGCCCCTCAAGTAGAGAACAATGTGGCAAACAACAAACAAGTATATGCATTCAACAAATATATTATTCTCTTTTTCTTCTCAATAATATAGATAGAAGACCATTTTAGGGCCAACACACAAGTCAAGATTGTAACCAAGAGGTGTATGAGTTGTGGATCTAGAAGACGATAATCCACACTCTATCAAAGGCGTAGGGTTCCAAAGTGTAAGTCTAGAATGGGGACAGGGTCTAGGAGCCTAGGTTTAAGAGTAATGATAGTAAGCAAGTGCATATAAGATATTAACAAGTGCATATAAGATACTGAGACTACAATTGCAAGAATATATATGGAGGCAAGTGCATGCCAAGGATTTAAACTAGGGTTGGATAAGCCAAATGATAGAAGTGAGGCTATGGCCAATGAGAATAATAATGCAATAGACAAAAAAGGCTATTGTATCATAGTCTAGAACATGATATATTAACATAATCAATCATACCAAATAACAAATGGAAAAGTAAAGAGGATATTTATCTTTTGAAGATGCCCCTAGTGCATTAACCTCCCTTGGCTTAGTAGCACTGTGAAAGAGAGAGATATTGTGGGTGGAAAACAAGAGGGATGGGTAGAAGACCTAAGTAAATCAAAGTTGTGGACTCCAAAGACTTGGTGGACCTTTCTGATGCAACTCCTATTGTTGTTGCTCCTATTAACCCAATGCTCCAAAATATATTTTCAAGTATAAGCTCCACTAAACCTTTAAATCTTTAAGACCTCAAGAGCAGATTTGCGAGTGTAGGAAAAGTGATATGATAATCTTGGAATAATGATAATGGCTCCTATAAAGAGGAACATAACGTAAAGTCACTATCTGAACTTATCTGACGACATCAACCAATTGGCTAGAAAAAAGTTGCTGTACAACTGCATTGGCCATGGTTGATGCAATATAAATGGAAAAAGGCTAATGTGCATTGGCCATGGTTGATGCAGTATAAATAGAATGCATAACTACATTGGCCATGTTGTACTAATTACAACATGGCCAATGCATTATAAAACACTCTAAATGGCAAATTGCAGTTTGGAGGTGTAAAATCACAAGATCGTTTGAGGGGATATGAAGGTGGTAGTATAGTAGTGATAAGGAAAGCTAGAGCAATGCCACACACAACTCTCTCACTAGATACTACTAACTAGCTTGCCTCGCTCTCGGTGACGCAATTTAAGGCACACACTCAAGAAGATTAATGAAGCAATAGCTTGCAAAGAGAAATCATTAGTAAGAGTGAAAAATAAGGTGTATATACTGTGTAGTGCAATTGACCAAACCTTTACCTTTATCTTTTCAATGCGTGTAACAATTAGGAGTATACACATGCTTCAATATGCTTGAAATCAGTCTTTTGGTATAGGGATGCTTCCGAAATAACAAGGTCTTACCTTACAAATTCAACATGGATGTGCTCTCATGTTTAACTTGGCATTCTCTTAAATGTAGTAGTTCAGCTTTGTATTTATAGACATCTTTAATTTAAATTAGGACCCTATTGGTGCACACGTCGACACATAATGTGTGGGAATGTAACAAAGCAAAACGAAAATTCAGAGGAAAGCAAATTTGAATCAAAAGGGCCCAAAGAACACAGATAACCAATCTGGTTGAAATATGACCATTTTATGGGGTACGAAAATGGTCATCATCATACAAAAATAATGAATGGTCAAAATCAATCCAAACACCATAGGGAAGAGAATGTCATAATAAAGATGAAACAAGAGAAAATGGAGGAAAGAAGGCAGAATGGGGTCCACATACAAATGAATAAGAAGTCCAAATCAAGGTTGAGGGTGTCGACGAACAAGAAAAAGCGAGTCAAGAGTCGATAATTGCAAGAATAAATGTGCCAATATGAGTCTAATTTTGACCATTGATCTATAAACAAGAAATACACTAATACCATAGCAATTAAATAGTCCTGTATCAAAATTAGTTGTCTACAATAATATAAAATTCACAGAAGTTGTACAATAAAGCTTCTAGAGGAAGTTTGTTTCTAAGAGAAGAAAGATGCACAAGAAAAATCTACATAATTGTATGCAATTGGTAAGAATAGACACTAGTCCATGTGACTATATCTTATCATTTATTGAAATCCACTTAGCTGATATGATTATACAAATTAAAATACAGTTCATTGTTTTCTAAAATTTCTTATCTTTGCGTTCAATTAATTCAACTTAAGTTGAATTTAATCAAACATAAGTTTTATAAGGGTGATGTTGCAACTACCCAAGTATATCAAGGTATGTGAATTTGTAGTTCCTCCTTGCTTTCTACACTATTGTTGTCAGGATTCTGTGATGGTTAACTTCAATTGAAGTTCATTGCTATCTCAGAAGTTTAATGCTTTATCAGTAGTTCTTTACTTTCAAGATACCTTGATAGGCGTTTTAAGAAACTCACACACAAATCTCGATTCAGCTTTTTAAAGTGATTTATTTTCATTAGCAGACCCACACTAAATTGACTATGGGAATCATTCCTAATAAAGATCGTATACTATCATTTGTTCTAGAAGTTTATTTGGGTACAAAAAGCTCTTGCCCCTTCTCCATTCTGGAAGAGGATATGTGGTCAAACAGTTTGACATGGTTAGATTCCTCTTTTATAATTTAAAAGAATCAATTGTTCTTTTGCAGGTGCAAGATCTTTTGCAGATTTCTCCTCAACAGCTCAGACAATTTGGAAAAGCTTCCGTATGTCATCAAGGGTTTCTTCTGCCTGTGTCTGAATGTGAATTCAATTTCACTACAGCCCTTGAAGAACTGCAGCCCAATTCCTTACCTGTTTTACCGCAACACCGCCCATGCCGGGCTACTGGTGCAGCTATAGCAGTTGCTACAGGGCTTCTGGAAGGCTGTCTACCAAATGTCGGTGCTCGGATAATGGTCTTTGTTGCAGGGCCAACAACAATTGGGCCTGGAATGATTGTAGATACTGATCTTGGAAAAAGCATACGCACCCATCAGGACCTCCTCAATGGTAATGCTCCCTATTATAACAATTCTTGCAAATTCTACAAGCAGATAGCACAAAGGTTAATAGCAGCAGGGCTTGCTTTGGATGTTTTTGCCTGCTCTTTGGATCAAGTCGGCACTGCTGAAATGAAACCTGCTGTAGAAAGTTCTGGTGGACTGATGATGCTTGCAGAGACATTTGATTCTGACCAGTTCAAGAAATGTCTGCAACGCCTCTTTGCTCATGACGAACAAGGCCACCTAAAGATGAACTTTAATGCAACAATTGAGATAATCACAACTAAGGAGGTCAAAATATGTGGTGCCCTTGGGCCGTGCTCTTCACTGCATAAAAAGGCTGTATCAGTAAGTGACAATGAGATAGGAATTGGGGGACCAATGCATGGAAAATGAGTACACTCACCAACAAAACTTGCGTGGCCTTTTTCTTTGAGGTAAACAGTCAGCACTCTAGCAAAATCCAACCAGGCACTGCATTTTTCATCCAATTCATCACACAATATCAGCATGGCAATGGCCAAGTCCGTTTGCGGGTAACTACTACTGCAAGAAGATGGGTTGATGGAACCCAGGTGCAGGAATTAGCTGCTGGTTTTGACCAGGAAGCTGCAGCAGCTATCATGGCCCGCCTTGCAGTGCACAAAACTGAGAGTGAAGACATTCATGAGATTCTTAGGTGGCTTGATAGGATGTTGATTCGATTTGCAGCAAAGTTTGGAGATTATATAAAAGATGATCCAACATCCTTCCGCCTTTCATCCAATTTTTCTCTTTATCCTCAATTCATGTACCATCTACGTCGATCACAATTCCTTCAAGTCTTCAATAACACCCCGACGAGACTGCATTCTTTAGACTAATGGTAAACAGGAAGGTGTAGTTGGATCTCTTATAATGATCCAGCCCACTCTTTTGCTTATTCTTTTGAAGGCCCTCCTTTGCCCGTGCTACTTGATGTAAGTTCTATTTCAGCTGATCATATTCTGCTTTTTGATTCCTACTTCTATGTTTTGGTGCATTATGGGTCTACAATTGCGCAGTGGCGGAAGCTTGGATACCAGAATGATGCTAGCCATGAAAATTTCAAAAAGCTCCTTGAGGCCCCGCTTCAAGATGCAGCGGTTCTGCTTGCAGAGCGTATACCAGTGCCCAAATTTATTGAATGTGATCAACATGGTAGTCAAGCAAGATTTCTGCTTGCTAAATTGAACCCATCTGTCACTCACAATACAAATCAATATGGGAATAGCTCTGAGGTGATATTCACAGATGATGTAAGTTTGCAAGTATTTGTAGACCATCTGCAGAAGTTGGCAGTCCAGGCCTAAAATGGAACTAGGAAATGAATAGAAGTTGATATTGGAATAGGAGTTGGGTGCAGCAGTTTTTACCACTTTGGCATCCAATCCTCTATGTATTTTTTTGTCAGCTTTTATTAGTAGGTTGCAGTATATAAGCATTGCTTCCAGTATTTTTAAGAAGCCTTCCCGCACTGGTAGCAGTAAGTGCTTTGATTATTGTATTCTCTTGTTTGATGTTTTGTTTAAAATGTATACCCAAGCTTTATCCGTGGGATTCTTTTTCAGTTTGTTATATTATGTAAATAATGAGCTTCAGCAAACATCAGTTGATGATTATCAATGTTTGGTTGTTTGTGGACTGTAATGATTTACTGCAGCAGTTTTACTCTGCTTTAGCATCCAATCTTGTGTTATTTTTTAAAGTATAAATTGGCTGCAGAACATGAACATTGCATCCAATATCATTTTTTTAGTGTACCAGATAGATACTATGTTGGTTGCATTTGGTTGCTTGCTGTTTTGTGTTAAACTGTGCTTTGTCCTCCTCTCCCTTCTCGGGTTGGATGGTACGCTGCAACCCGTGGAATGGAGAGCTGCTGTGGTATGGAATAGCAGATAGTGGGGACCGGCTGGAATATTAGATGGTATGCTGGGATCTATGTACCTCACAGTTTGAAGGAATTGCCCCTGGATAACAGAGAAGGGGAATTCTGTTGGGAGTGTCCACATTCGACTAGGTTTATTTAGCTAGTCTTAATTTGTGCTTGTTTACACATATCTGGCCTAAGTTTTATTTAGGGAGTTTAGATTAGATGAGTCAAGTAGTTTTATTTAACAACTCGAGTGCACGTAGAGATTGTTTTGTGTGCGTAATTTTAGGAATATTTATTTTTCTCTATCCTGGCTAAATATTCCAGGGCTTCTCTTCTCGTGTGTTGATATTAACATAACCTTGTCTATTGTGGTTTTTTTCTCTGGAGTTGATCCTGTGGATCAATTGAACGTCACGTTTGCACCTATAGGGTATCAGAGCAGTTGACCTCTCTGACAGCCTTTAGATACTTTTTTGCCCCCACTTGATTTTGGACAACCAGATTGAGTATTGTTGCTTCCTTGAGAGCGTTGGACTATATGTTGGTGTGCAACATTGTATAGTTACTACTCAGTGAAGCATTGGCATGTAACATTTGCATTGGACTTCGCTACTTTTGCACTGATTATTGGCGTCTCACGGGTTTGGGTCTGTTGCCATTGTTGGCTGGTCATCTTCTGAACTGGCGTCCATACATACTCTTTGATGAGCACACGTGTTTTGGAGGTTCGACCAGCCTTCGGTCGTATACTACTTCTTGATTGCTGCAATCATGTCCCTATTCCATTTTTATTGACCTGTTAACGTCACTACACATGACCCTCCGCGTTTTTAATTTAAACGACGCGCCACTTGTAGCTGTCACCTATGTGCACCATCTTGCAGTAGTTGCCACAAAGTGTTCATTCCCACATGAGGTTGAGAGCTGTCTTACTTACCTACATTCAACAAAATCAGCAAAGTAGACGGTAGGAGTAACTCCTAACTTCTAAGTACTTACCAATGGGTTGTTAATATTTGAAAAAGCGTTGGAAATGTGCATTAGTATTGGTGACTTGACTTAGTTGGCTTATCTCTCCAATCAGTTCATTCTTTGCTCGACAGTTGACCCCTTGATGACCCACGTCGCCATAAATTGGCCACCTACCACAGCCAAAAGAAAGGTTTTAAAATCTTCTCTTTAAAAATTAAATATGAATTTTGTCATATAAATGTTTAAAGCTATAGCGTTGGGATAGGTTAAGAGTTTGAATTCTTATAGGAGGGCTTCCTTTTTAAAACATTTTTTTGGTAAGGGGGTGCTAAATTTTCATAAAACGGGGATTCTTTTCGGTAAAAGGCATTCTTGTAAGGGGACAAATTTGTAAAAACAATGTTTTTTTCTTTTCCCGCGGGGTGGTATTTTCGTTCGTCCTTTGACTCCTTAGTTTGTTTAGACGGAGTACTGTTTTTATGGGTTTTTTTCCCCGCTTTATGTCTTGCTTTTGGTGGAACTCTTCATCTTCTTCCTCTGTAATAATGGTCGAAACTGTGTTGTTTAAATCCCCGAACACCTTTAACTACCCATGTCTAGAGACCCAAGATACAATAGATGCTGCAATCTCAAGGTCTATGGCTAGTGTTTTGCGATACAATTCCAACGTTCACGTTAGAGACAAACAAATATGCGTATGCTTGTAACTAGAATGAAGCCCTTGGTTTAACTAGCCTAATTGGAATAAGAAGGATTTGGTTATTATGAAGCTAGAGGTGCTCAAGAATGTTCTTGCATTTCATGTGGAGTTACGAAATTATCTGAGAAGGAAGGATCCATTTGTGAGCTACCCGTGGATGGTGAGACAAATCATATAGCCGACATTTGAGTAGGACAACATTTATATGCCCCTGGTTGTGGTGTAGGGCTGAGATCTGATGTTGATTATGTCCTCATTCTTGCACGCTCGACGATCGGTGACATACAAATTGGGATTGAAGAGGGCATGGGTGTGGGGAGGTTGGCTCTTTCCAACCGGCCGGTTGGCTCATTGCTCCACCACCATGGGGATGAGAATGCCATCAAAATGTTTGACAAAATGTCTTGATGAAAAATGCTTGACAAAATTATAGTTGATAAGCTCCATGTAGAACAAAAGATAGAGCTCTAGATTATGGTCCACTCCCTATGGAAATACCATTTGTCTCCAGGTTCACATGACATAAGGTGGTTGATCTCAATTGGAAAATGGAGTATAAACTTGGGGTTCTAGTGGACCATTATCGTTTCCTTTATGAGGGGAAACTACTAGAGGATCTTAATCCTTTGGCATACTACAATATTGACAAAGATTCTGCCATCATCATGGTGATGCGATTGTGTCAAGGAGCCATGGGATCCCGAGAGGTCCTCTTCCGTAAACCCAAGTACCTTTAAAGAAGCGGTGGAAAAAAACCTAGGTTCCATTCCAAATGCTCAACAATCCTCTTCCGCATACATCATGGAGCACGAGAAAGAGGCCCGGTTAGTGGAGTTCCCTAAGGAGTTGGTGGAGAATGACTAAGATTATTTAGAAAAACTAGCGGTTATTTGCATATTTAATGGGCTCGGCCATCCACATAGGCCATACATCAATGAATACATATAACATGGATAGAAAGCTGTGAGATTTAGCTATGCTCAAATGGTTTTTTCGTTGTTCTATTTAGGGATCTAGAGGAATTTCAAGGAGCTTTGGCGGATAGACCTGGTTTTGGGTATTGCGAGGCTATTCATCGCTCCATGGTTTTCTAATTTTGTTACAAATTCTTTGTCACTAAAATGCCTATATGTGTTTGGCACCCTAACTTGCGTTTGCATCTCTATCTTGCTCTCAATGTAATAGGGAATGCTTTGGGCACCTTCATCAAGCATGGTGGGAAGAGATTTAATGCAAGGTTGTGTACATTTGCTCACATTTGCGTAGAGATAGATCTCAGTCGGAGTCTACCGGATAGACTGATACTCAAATGGGTTAGATCTCAACACATTCAAGAGTTAGATTATGAAAATACAACATTATGATGCCGCATATGTAGACTCCCATGACACCTACAAGCTACCTGTCCCCAGAATAGAGTTCATCCACCCAGAAAAAAGGGACAAAACCAAAGCCCAAAAGATGGAATTCTTTGGTACCGGTAGTTGAGTCCAAAGATGATGATCAAGTTGCGGAAGCTAAAATTCCACGTAGAACCAACAAATAATTATCTTGGTGACCTTGTATGTCAAGAAGAGGTATGTGGACCTAAAACGTTGGAATGAGGAGAGGAGCAAATTACCTCATTGGACATCGGTCAACAAGAGAGTCTCTGTCGGGAGGGATGAAGAGAAGCCACAAATTAGAGAACTCAAATTCAAATTAGGATACTTGATCTTGAATACTTGATTTCATACTCTCCTTCCAAAAATAAGAATTCAAATTTGCAGTTAGTCACAAAGTAGCCCTTGCAAGGGGGTGGTAGGAAGTTAAAAGAAAAAAGGGCAACAATGAAAAAAATGGTGGTGATTGGGGTTTTACCCATATTTTTTTGGTCTTTCCGCTAACTTTTGGTGCTGTTTTGGCTAGCTGATATTGGGGGGGTCTTGGTGCATAGCGTTTGTCTTATGGTTGTTATAGCTTGGGCTTTATCTTTCTATCCTTCAATTTTGTACAAAGTTATGGGGGCTTTTCTAACCCTTACCCTTTTATCTTATCTTTTTTGGTGTAAATGTGCTTGATAATATGTTTTTTCATATCACAAATGCCAAATCTTCAAAAGAAGTTAGGGATATTGTTGACATATAATTTGAAGCAATAAATGAATTCAAAATATTGCAACTTGATGCAAAATTAACTTCTTTTTGCCTTGTGAATTTACCACAATTGAAGAATTCCTTGTTAGGTTCAAGTCTCTTTGATTCCAATTGAAAGCCTATGGAAAAAAAAAAGAAAAAATAACTATATTCTTGATTTTGCCAAAATTGAAGGGTCTATTTAATGTTTTTCGTTCCACTTTCTATTCTAGAATGGATGCCTTACGTGATCGAGTTTATAATATGTTCTTTTGAACTTTTTTGTGAATGACTAACTAGAGAGCAAACCAAGTTGGAGACTCATGATATTCCTCCGAGTTCTAGTCGTGCACTTGTTAGCACCTTTAAGGGAAAACCAAAACCTAGGCCAATGATAATGCCATAAACCAAACTTTAAAAATCTACCTTTGAGTTTGTTAAGTCTACCAAACCGAAATGATCATGTACATGAAAGAAGACACATGATCCATGTGGCTTTTGCGTAACAAATCATCTTGAGTGTAGATGTTACAAAAATGGAAGTTTTAGAAGTAACAACATAATAACACAAAATTTATGTTTTTGTCCTACTCCTTTTGCTCACTCTTCAAAAAAAGTTAAAGCACTTTCAGCAAAGGCAATGACTACATCACACGATAGTGGATTTTGATTCTGCACGCCTCACCATGTAACTCATTTTAATGATCTTCTCACATCTCTTTTGATTGCAACACTTCTTAGATTGTAGTTAACTCTTCTCAAGTTGATGTTTTGGGGTCGAGCACAATTCAAATGCGGGATGTGTGCATCAATGATGTACTTCTTGTTGCCATTTTTTTTAAATTTGCTTTCTAAATGTCGAGTTTGTAATTCGGATTGAGAAGATTGTGGAATTTTTCTCAACATTATGTTGTAATAAGGGAATCATAGGATCCACAAGATGGAGTTGTAATAGGCGTTAGCTTTTGTCCTCATCTTTACGGTTTTGGGAGATTTGATCCCTCTGTAAGGTTATCTCTTATTGCTCATGATGATTTGGTGAGCAAATTGTGGCATGAACTCTTTGGTCATTTGAACTACAAATATCTCCACCAATTGAGTACACGAAACTTGGTGGCGTGCCTTCCTAAAGTCTCTTGTATTGATGGTGTTTGTTTAGGATGTATGGTTGACAAACATCACCAAGTCCCTTTTCCTTAAGGCAAGACTTCTTGAGCAAAAACTCATCTCAATTTTTTTACTAAGGATAAAGTTTTTTTTTTCTGGGACCCTACCCAATTACATAGAGGCCATAGCCAAGATATACAAGATTAATCAAAAGATACCAAAACAAGACTAAAACAACCGTTCGGTCAATATACAACAAAAACACAATAGATTCACAACATTAATCCACCAAAGACCCAACAGATACTCGAGGAGTAGAAGCCAAAACAGAGCTACTTCACGATCTTTTGAAAGTTTTTCTTGACATTATCCAACCCTTTTTTGATTTCTCCGAGGTTTGTCTCTATCTTATTTTTTTCCTTCCCTTCACTATCCTCTAATCGGTTGGTAATGAAGGAGAGAAAATTAATAGTGCTTGGAAAGGGCGTCATAATGCATAGCTACGAGATTCTCCAGCCTCCTTCTCGATCTTTGTGACCCTATTGCAAATGTCCTCCAACAAATTCTTGTCCATCTCGCTACCATCATTGGCTAACCTACGCCTTCAATCTTGTCTTTGAGTTTTTAAATTCATTGTTGAGCAAAGTAATCATGTTGTTATGTGAGTCCAACTCAGTCCTAACACTCGTATCAACATATTTGGAGGGTAAACGCCCTTCTTGTCCATAGACAAAAGACCAAGAATTGCCTCACCTTCACCATAGATAGGGTAAGGGAGTATTTCGTCCTCAAGGATAGATTTTAAGGCCTTGATCCTATGGGACTTATCAAAAGGATGATCATGAGGTCTCTTGCAAGAGGAAGGGGAAGAGTTGGATGGATTGGAGGTTGGAACAAAGGAAAATGTGGGGCGGCGGGAAGATTAATGGTGGGGGAAGGGAAGAGGGTGAGGTTGAAGAATAGTGTGATCAAAGTACTTATATAACATTATGATAACCGCATGGTGTAACGGGTATACCCTTTTCCCCTATTTTAACAGATTAACAAAGTGCTCTAGAGAATGCAAAATGAAGAAAGGGAAGCTAATGGGGCATTTCCTCCGAAAGTGGTTTAAAAAGACCAAGTGGAAATTGGGCATTACCTTGAATCTTCCTTCGAGAGTGATGAATTTCATCACAAGTAGACCAACCATGTTGAAAGGAGAAGGCAACGAGTATCTAAAAGACCCCCTTTAGTGTGCACAATAGTCTCACCATTGTTCAAGAAATTTTACTCCTACACCGCTTTGTCAAATTTGTTTTTGAAGAATTTTAGACCCTTCCTATGCAAACACTCGTAACCCGTGCAATAATGTCCTATGTGATTTCAAACTCCTTGCCTTTGTAGGAGACTTTCCTCTCATTCCAATTTTTGGCAAATTCTTGGGAAAGATGCAGGTCATGCCCTTTAACCCTGTTGATGAAAGTGTTGAACCGCCTTTACCTAGAATATCCCAAAGCTCCGCATTTTGTTTCCATTCATCAATGCTGACTAGTTCCACCTGCAGATCTTGCCTCCCATTTTGACAGTGAGCTTCCTAGAAGGATGTGAGTTTTCCAGAGCTCTAGTATAACGACACGCAACTTTAGTGATTTCAGCTAAGAAAGGGCTAGACCTTATAGGTAGAGTCCCAATTTCCAAAGCGCAAAATTTTTCTCATGAGAGGACTATCAATTAGCTTGCTCATTATTGATTATGCTTATAGTATTTGGCGGAGGGGTCTCGTCAGAATGCCAAACTTGAAAATTATTCAAATTCACGCCAATATTTGCCATCATATTAACAAGTTTGTTACCTTCACGATATGTATGTTGAATTATATTATTGGGAAAAGTATTAAGAATTTGAGTAGCCTCCGCAATAATATTCTTGATAGTCCAACTTACCTAGGTGATGCCTTTAAGACAATTAGTGATGTTCATTAAATCCCCCTCCACGATTAAGTTGCTAATATTAAGCTCTCTAGCTTGCTTTAGACCCCATAAAGCGCTTAATGTCTCCGAATAATCATTACAATTTATCCCCATAGGATCCGCATAAACTCAAGATATGACCTTTATCATCGCTAATACACCCGCCATCTCCGGACTTTCTGGATTACCCTTGGATGCTCTGTCATAATTAAGCTTAAGCCAACCTATAGGGGAGGATGCCATTTAATATAGTCCTTGTTAATGATATCCTTTTCTTGAATGTTGACAGAGAAAAGGTTGAGTTTCCACTTCTCCAAAATTTTACTTGTCTTCCTAGCTTTGGTGGATCTTCTTGGGGGTATGAAACTGAGAACATTATGCATAATTTCCTCAACTAATTTACTAGAAATCGAGAAGAGAGGGTTTCATGTCCTCAAAAATTGTAGAGTTTCGGATTTCCAAATTGTCCAGAGAATATGGGGGAAAGAGAGACTCCACAGTTTATTAATAACAAAGTGTTTGAATGGAGAATGCCATTGCTCCCAAGCTGAGAAGCTAGAATCTTGAAAGGTCCATTTGATGTCCATGAAATTGAAGAAGAAGCTATAGGTAAAAGCACCAAAAGAACAATGGAAGAAGATATGATTAACTGATTCCTCTCTGCATTTGCATATAATACATCTATTAAGAAAATGTTGGCCTCTCTTAACCCAATTGTCGATTGTCAAAACTTTATTATGGATCACTAACTAGAAAAATAGGTTGATTTTGGGGTTAGCTCCTTGATCCAGATTTTGTTCCAATCAAATTGAGTAGGTTGCACCTCAGACAAAATCAAGTAACTAGACCTGACCGAATAAGAACCTTCGAATGATCTTTCCCAAATGAGTTCATCCTGGTTCTCCACTTGTGAAAGGTGGTGGTTGTTGAGAAGATTTTGAATCTCATTAATACGTTGTAGGTTTAGTAAGGAGGTTCCTTCCCAATGAAGTTGAATCCAAGTACTATTAGAGTTCAAATTGATAATGTAGTCACTCACTTTATCCCCAATGTGGGTTTTAAAGTGTTCATATAATTGGGATCCACTTTCAGTATTCTGCAGAGCTAGGGATGAGATCCACTTGTCTTTCCAAAAGAGATTTGATTGTCGTTCCCTAGTTTCCATTTGCTACCTTTGAGGATAAGATTTCTGCGCAATCGACAATGCGTTTGAAAAAGAGGAGCCAAAGGGAATCTCTTCCTTACTGAGCCATTCTACATCATTTGCTGACCGAAGATACTTATTTCTCACAATAGAGGTCATTTTTCACAAGTTGGTGCACAATAACTTGATGACATTTTCCAGTTAGTCATTTTGCAGAGCAAAATATGTACTTGTTTTCATTGATGCCTTTTTTTTGAAGGATATGGGTGCATTTTCTCTAGTAAAAGAGTGCAATTTTTGAGAACTTGAAGGCTTTGAAAGCCTTATTTGAGAAGCAAATGTCTCTTCCACTTAGGAAGAAACATAGATAATTGGAGGGAATATGTGAGAAAAGCCTTTTAGGAATTCTCCATAGAGCATGGTATCTTACATCAATTCACGGTGTCATTAATGGTGTTAATAAGTGAAAGAATGAACCCTTAAAAGAAATGGCAAATTGCATGATTTAGTTCAAGGACATGACACTTGAGTTTTGCAATCGAAGTAGTGAATTGTGCAAACTTATCCAAAATGGTTTGCCCTACAAGGTAGTGCATAACAAGACTCTGAGAAGCTTGGTCGGAGGACACACCTAATGTTTCTAGATTTCATATATTTGAAAGTAAGACATGGACATTTGTTCGTAATGCTAAATGCAAGTCTATGGAGAAAAAGAACAAAACACTCATCTTTGTTGGCCATTGCAAGGATTTTAAGGCTTATTTGGTCTTTGATCTTCTCACTCATGATGTTCTATTTCGCTAGGATGTCAAGATTGAGAGTTTCATTCCATTGGAACCAACTTCTACTACTCCATCACTCACTTCTCCATTTGATTGTGAAGGCCTACTTCTTGATGTTGATGTTGACATCAATGATGCTCCTACACCGCTACCTCCACCACACGATCCTCAATCTATGCCCAAGTGGGCTAGTACTATTTTGCAAATTGGTCCTTTGGTTGGTGATCCTTATAATCCATGTCGTACTCACACTTACACTTTAGATGTTTCTCTTGTGAGCCATCTTGTTTCATAAGATCTTGTACTTATATCCGAGGCAACAAATAAACCAATGGGATGTTATGCAAAGGAATATTCTTCTTGAAAGAAGAACAATACTTGGGAGTTGGGGCCGCTTCTTATGGGAAGAAAATTTGTGCGATGTATGTGGGTTTCTAAGACTGAGTATGCAATTGATAATATTGTGGATAAGTGCATGGCCCACTTGGTACTAAAAGGTTTCTCACATGTTGAAGGAATTTATTACTCAGAAACCTTCTTTCTTGTTGTTAAGATCGACTTTGTTTGTCTTGTACTTTCCTTGTTGTTGTACATTTTTATAGGAGAGTGAGGGATGTTTCACAGATATAACCTAGAAACCTGAGAACTGGAAAACCTAGGGTTACCCAAAGATTCCCACTACGAGATAGTGGGGGACAACAAAGATGAGTACACGCCACTCATCCTGATGCCTTTAGAAAGTGGGGAGGTCCACCATGCTTCAATGTGACATAAAGTATGTCACACCAAAACTTTATTAGATTCCTAAAGACCACTAGACACATGGCAACAAGCCTACCATCATAGCTTTCACTTTATAATATTCCTAAGGACTATAATGGACTCTTAGACTATTGTCTTCATCAGATGAGTTATGATTCCTCTCTTTCGGCAGTATACAAGTCCCTTGTATTACGTTCATACTAGAGTCTTGAAATGGAAGAGCTCCATCACTATCTATGGTTACGTGTCTTCTTGATGGAAAAAGATAGTGGTCTGGTATCCATAAGAAATGACCTGGTGCTGGAGGATGGAGATTCATCGTATGATGAAGATAGATTTTGCGCCACAACTATCCATCAGGGTGTTGATGGTGTCCCTGCATGTGATTAGTTTTGACATAATACATTTCTTTTACATACCAAGGAATTTTACAATTTATTAATATGTTCTTGACAATATCAGGATGCATTTGAAGAAGAGGATGTTCAGAGACTTTTGTAGGAGATATTGGGAGAGAAAATATTTGAAATGATTGGCAATATATTTTGATCTCCCATAATACTAGGTATGTTCTAAGCATCATTTTGCAGTGGATGACCCTCATGCCACATTTGGAAAATTCAAACCTCCATAGTGTCTCTGGTCTTGGGACAAGTTGTCTCAAGTGAATTCCTTCAATAGGAATATCATCTGGAGGTGGCTCCACAAACCTATAATGTCTCCATTTCCATTTTAAGGTACAAAAAATACCATGGGTTCTTGAAGAGAATGAAATTCTTCTGTTGGTATTTCTGGATCTACAAATCTAGTTGCTACTTCAGTCATGGAGTATGGGAGACAAAATAATATCCCAATCAAGCAGGATTTGTTGTGCTTCAAATGACATTTGATTATCATTTCTTTTAAGCACATCAATAGATCTTTGAGAATTTGCACAAGACCAAACATGGCTAACAAATTCATGAATTACCTGAGTAATATTAATTTGTTTGGACTGATTCAATTCTCTAGCTCACAAAATCTTAAAGAATTATCCTTTACCTTTTATATATTCAACTTCAAAGCTATAATTATCAAACCACATACCCCACATTTTATAACTTGTTGAAAGTAATTTTTATTCTAAGGGGTCACCATTGTTTGAGTCTTGCTCTGAAGTCTTTGAGATCTGATCTCAAAATAAAGTGTTCACTCTGCAAGAAAAATAAGAAAGCTTTAATGGATTTCTTTGTTTGCAAGAATTTCTTTATGGGCTGAGTGGTATTTTAATTCTGAACCTTGAAAAGATCCGGATGCATATCTACAGATCTTTTCTTTTCCATTTTCTAATCTTTCCTTTTTACATCTTTGCTCCCTAGAATTCTTCATGGCATCTGTTTCCACAATCTTTTGTCCCTTTCCTAGTAGAGACATGGAAGGAAAGTTTTTGAACTTGGTTTTTAATTCTTTTCACGACTTGAGTCATTTTAGGTGTCCAACTAGGTGCATTCTTCCTTAGCCTTTTATTTAGGAGAATTATGTCAACTGCAATTCCTTTGTAGAATCTGCAATATAGTTAATGCATCCAAGAAATCTTTACAATTGTAGTTTATCAATTATTTGATCTGGAAAATCTTGGATCTTAGATACAATATGAGATTGCATCTCTATTGAGCCATCTTTTACAGTAATACCAAGGAAATTTATTTCATCCTTGAATACCTCCATTTTGGTTGGAGATAAGCACAAACCATTTTGGTATATTGTGTCATAAATTTTTTGTAGATGCTCAATATGTTCTTTAGGAGATCTGGAAAAATGAGAATATCATCAATATACACAATTAGGAAATCAGACAAATCACCAAAAATATTATCCATCATCTTTTGAAAAATTGATGGAGTTGTCTTTAAACCAAATGGAAGAACATTCCATTCATACTGTCCTCCTGGTACAACAAATGTTGTTTTGTATCTATCTTCTGGCTTCAAGAAGATTTTCCAAAACCCACTTTGAGATCAAACTTGTTGTAGACCTTTGATCCTTTGATTCTGGACAAAATATCATCCTTTGTAGGTATTGGATGTTGTACAAATCGGAAAACTTATTCAGAGGTTTGTAGTCTACTACAAGCCTTTTCTTTTTCCTTAGTTGCTCACTTCTTTTATTAACATAAAATGTTGCACATGCCCAATGAGAGTTAGACTGTTGAATGAAACCACCTTGAAGCAACTTTTTTATTTCTTCATGACATTATTTTCTTTCTTCTGGAATCATTCCTTTATGATGGGCTTTAAATTTAGGAATAATATTATTCCCATTTGCATCTTTGTCAAACTACAAATCTAGTGAGCAATAATGCTTTTTTCTACCTATGAAGGCATGAGGATTTTCAGAACATAGATCCCTTTTTATCTTTTCTACAATATCATCAATGTTTCCTTTACAGAGGGCTATGGATTTATGAATCCATTCATGATTGGATTCTTTCTTTTGTTCTAGTAAAGGAATTATAGTTCTGAAGGAATATTTCCTAGGGATCTGAACATCTGGATTAAATAAAGATATAAAATCTTTATTCAAGTTGAAGGTACCACATTGTTGTAATGTATCTACTCCTAACAAACAATCATAGGAGAGCATATCATGTTGATAGAATTGTAATGTTCTCTGGTAACCTTCTATCTGGACAAGGACATAGGCCATGTACCTAGATATGACTTCTTTCTTATCAAAATTAATCTTGAGATAAGTTTCCATCCAATAGTCTAGAGGAATGGCTCTAGTCCTAAGCAGACTTATATTTGCTCCAATATCTATCATGACATCTATTGAATATGGCTTGATATTTGGAATACAAATTGATTGAAATGAAAGGATTTTGAGCTCCTCTTAATGGTACATACCTCAATATTTATTTCTTCTACTAGAACTTCTTCTTTTTTTCTTGTTGTAAATTTGTTGGTAGGCTTCTTCTAGGAAGTTCTTTGTTTCTTCAGTTTCTTTTTGTTCTAGAGATTCTTCTTCTAGCAAATTTTATATTCTTTAGTTCCTTTTTGCAATTACCTTCTGAAGAAACTCTATTATGTTCCTTCACCAAGTCCTTTGTATTTTGGCTTAGGAAATACAAATTCTGACTCTGGATCAACAAACTTGGAATTCATCTTCATTTTGTTCTTCTAGAAATAAGAAAGGAAAATTCCTTTCAAGAGAATTTCTTCCTCTTCCTCATCCACGACCTCTTATTGTTGGTTGTCTTTGACGTACTTGTCTTTGTATAATAGGTCTGGATGTTGAAGAAGATGCTTTGTGGCTTTGTTGTTGATCTGCTAATTTATTCCTTTCTTCTTCTTCTTCATTGTGCATCAAGCTCTGCACGTATTTGAGATTGATATTTGTCTTCAAGTTCTCAAACCTTTTGAAAGATAAGTATTTTTTTGCCAGTATCCCATGGGGGACATCTATCATACTCACTTTTCCTAGTTCAAGTTGTTTGTGTAAAACTTCAACAGATGGTGGAATTAGAGGATGAGGAAAATTGAAATCATATTTACAAATGAGGGAAAAGAATCATATCTTGATTCAGTGTTGTCAGAATCTGACTCTGATTGTTCCACAATATTGACTTGTATATCTTCAAATGACACATAAGATATGTTTGAAGAGTAGTAATCTGAATAAAAAATTAAGCAATATTCTTGATCATTTATGCCTTTTGAGTCAAGCATATTGATCTTGGCTTTAGCCTTATCAATGTCCTTTTTGGGACATTCATTTGCATAATGTCTTCCTTTGCAAATGAAGCATGTAGGCACAAATTTCTTTTTTTTTCCAAGATACTTTTTTTTTGAAGTATTTCTTTCTTTTTGGAAGATTTTCAGAGAAAATCTTTTTCTTGAAATATTTCTTTTCAACTTATATTTACCCTTCCCTTTGAAAAGAAGAACATTCTTTACAAGGCTTTTTCCAAGGAGAGGTATGAGATGGCTTGCATCCAAATGGATCATTATCCATTAATTGGCATAGTTTGGTTCCTAAGGCCTTTTGGGCTTTAACAACCTCTTTTCTATCTTTTTCTCTTGACAGAGATGAGCATTTGTCTCATCAATGATCTGGTTAATTGCTCCAAAACTTAATTGTTCTAGAGTTTTACCATGCATAGCCTTTTTTATATTCAGTGGAAAAATATGTAGGAAAAGACTCAATATATCTGAGCTTCATTGTTGGATCATTTATATTTCTTGAATTATAGTATAATCTCTACATATAACATTGATATTCTTTTATCCTACTCATATCACAAATTCTGGCTTTTAAAAATAGAGTAGTATTCTTGTACTTATCATTGTCCACAGTTCCTAGAAATTCAACAATCAAAGCAACAGAAAGTGTAGTAATACCTCCATCCAGATGTCTTTTTGATGAGGATTAACATCCCACCATTCTCAAGAAATGCCGATGAATCCATTGGCAATTGTTTTTGCAATGGTCCTGGGATCTTTTCGATATATGAGCAACTGAGTATTAGACCATCCTATCATCCCATGAATCATTTCCTTTATTTGTGTTGGTGTAGAACAATCCAATTTATACCAATTTGGCTGACAAGGGTTGAGTCTTGCAGTATTATGTAATGGCTCACTTGTAGAAGCTCTAGTTGACTCATCCATTATTACCATGCTTTCTGCATCTTCCGGTGTGATAGTAGCCATACCAATAGAACTTTTATCTAGTAAAGCAGGCTTGCTACTTCTTGAAGAACAACCTTATGTCTTTATTTAGAATCTGGGGCTTTAGCAACATCAATCCAAGAAATTTTTAGACCAGAAGGAGATTATTTCTTCAGGTTTATGTGTATTTTCTAGTATTTGTTCAACTTGAGGAATAATTTCAGGAATTGGCTTTACCAATTCTTGGACATGATCTATTTTTTGATTGACTTCAATAGAGGATTCATGTAGTTGATGCAGGCTATTTTGCATAAGCTTGTGACTTGTTCCAATCTTGGAGGATATCTCCTTTTTTGCATCATCGATTGGGATACAAGAGGTTGGACAATGTTGACAATTTCACTAGAGACAACTCTAGGGATTTCAGGGACAAACTGAGACATGTTTAGATACAAACTCTAAACTCTTATCAAACTTTTGTACAAGTTGGACAAAGAATCTACTTTAGTATTTAACAGATGAAGAGCAGATTGTAAATCTCCTTTTTGATGTAATTCTATGGCCTTTAGATTCTTCTCCATTTCAGCCAATAAGGCTTCTTGATTTTTAAGCCTATCATGTATTGTCTTGACAACTTTATTGGTCCAATTCAACATCTTAGAGGATTATGAAGGATCAACTTTCCTCAACAATTCTTTGGTACTAGAAAATGGCTTTTTGCTTTTTCATCTAGGAGAGAACTTCACTACTTTCTAGAGGAGGAAGAGAAGAGGACTATATACAGGAATATCAACTTGCTTGGAGGCCATACTAATAGTAGGTCCATTTGAAGGAATGTATTTTTGTTTAATGATTTGTTCATAGTCCTTACACCAAAGATAGTCAATGTTAGGATCATGAATCAAACTAGTTGTGGCTACATACATAAATATGTTCTTTACTCTTATTTGAAGGCTTAGCTGCAGAGAAATATGAACAATCAGATCTGGAGGAAATGAATTTGGATAATGCAGGGAGAGACCTTTTAGATTTGAAAGACAAGGTTATGTCAGATTTAGATTCATGTATTGTTGTAGCATTTTCCAACTTAGGTTGGTCTTTATCTATTGTCTTTTTAGACAATGTCCATTCCTTGGGGACTCTAATCTGGGACCAGATATAAGTTCAGGCTCAATTTTTTGGCTCTCAAGACTAGCATGACTCACCACGTTGCTATCTTTAATGATACCATGCTTAACTATGATACATGGTATTGACTAAATGATAGATAATTTTGTAATGAATGGCTAATGGGCATGCTCCAGGCTTCATATGTAGGCCAATAGTGACAAGGTGCAAGTATAGGACTTGCTTAAGCATGCTTCTTTTTGTAAGTTAACTGGGTAATTAGGGAATACTTCAAATGAAATAGGGCCATTATGCAAACCGATTTTAATAGTAGCTAAAAGAGAATCTTTAAAGCTTTCAAAATGTAGATTCATTAAACAACACAAGACAAAGGCATTTAAAACACGTCTGAACAAAGTAATTCCTATTTATATACATCATATATGGGTAAACTTAAAAGTATTTTTCTTTTTAAGGGCTTGTATTTTTATAGGGTCTATCAAAGATATATCATTCTCATGATTACTAGTATGGGAAACTTGAATGATAGAATCACAAGTTTTTAGAGTAGTAACGACTTTTAAATGAAATGCTGACAGATTATCAGAAACTTGATTATATGGGATATCAGGCAATTTCCAAGAGGGAAGTGAATCAAATTCTTCTTGTACATCTATAGAAGAATTAACAGGAAAATTATTAGATAGAGATACGAGGTCATGTTCAACTTCTTCACTATGCATCTGAGTGTGATCTTCAAACTCCATTGTTGGTACTTGTTGGCAACGATTTTGCAGGTCTTATGATATCGGCCTCAACAAAACGCACTCATCCTGACAAATTACTAAGGAGGCTCGCCTCTTTTCCCGACTTATGATGTATGAACCAGTTTCACGGATGGAAAATAAAGAAACACAATCATTCATAGAGAGACAAAGAACCAAGGCAAAATAACAAGATATTATTAATTGATCAAATAGATGTACACAAAAGAGATTGCTATGATACCAACTTCAAAGCACACAGATGCATAATGAAAAAGTTGAACGAGGTCTCGTAAGCATATCTAACGTTTCCCCTGTTAATTCTCGCTATAAATGTACATGAAGAAAGTGATCCACTTCCCTCTTGGAAATTGCCCAAGATCACGTATAATCAAGTTTATGATAGTCTGTCAAGATTTCATTTAATAGCCATTACTATTCTAAAAACCCGTGATTCGTCATTCAAGTTTCCTAGACTAGTAATCATGAGTATCAATATACCTCGATAGACCTTGCATACATACAAGCCCTTAAAAACAAAAGACTTTTAAGTTTTCCCATATAGGATGTGTATAAATAGGAATTACTCCTTTGTTCAAATGTGGTCTAAATGCCTCTGTCTTGTGTTGTTTAATGGATTTATGTTTTGAAAGCTTTAAATATTCTCTTTTAGCTATTATTCAAACTAGTTTGCATAATAGCCCTATTTCGTTTGAAGTATTCTCTAATTACCTAGTGAGCTTACATAAAGAAGACTCTGCTTAGCAAGTCTTAAGCTTGGGCCTTGCCACCATTGACTTGCATATGAAGCATGAAGGATGCCCATTAGCCACTCATAACAAAAATATCTACCGTTTAGTCAATACCATGTATCCAGTAGTTAAGCATGGCATGACTAGAAGCAACATCGTGTTGAATCATGCCATTTTAGAGAGCCAAAAAATTGAGCCAAAGCTTATATCCTGGTCCTAGATTAGAGTCCCCAAGGAATGGACATTGTCTAAAAAGACAATAGATAAAGACCGACCTAAGTTGGAAAATGCTACATTAGTACATAAATCCAAATTTGGCATAACCGTGTCTTTTAGATATAAAAGGTGTCTCCCTACATTATCCAGATCCAGTTCCTCTAGATCTGATTGTTCATATTTATCTGCAGTCGAGCCTTCAAATAAGAGTAAAAAACATATTTATGTCTATAACCACAACAGTTTGATTTACGATCCTAACACTGACTATCTTTGGCATAAGGAGTGTGAAAAAATCATTAAACAAAAATACATTCCTTCAAATGGACCTACTATTAGTATGGCCCCTAAGCAAGTTGATATTCTTGTATATAGTCCTCCTTCTCTATCTACTCTAGAGAGTAGTGAAGTTCTCTCCCGGATGAAAAACAAAAATCTATTTTTGGTACCAAAAGAACCGTTGATTGTCAAGTTGATCCTTGAATCCTCTAAGATGCTTTGAATTGGACCAATAAAGTTGTCAAGATAGTACATGATAGACTTAAGAATCAAGAAGCCTTATTGGTTGAAATGGAGAATAATCTAAAGACCATATAATTACATCAAAAGGAGATTTACAATCTACTCTTCATCCGTTAAATACTAAAGTAGATTCCTTGTCTAGTCTTGTATAAAAGTTTGATAAGAGTTTAGAGTATGTATTTAAAAATGTGTCGGTTGTCTTGAAATCCATAGAATTGTATCTAATGAAGTTGTCAACATTGTCCAACCTCTTGTATCCCAATCGATGATGCAAAACAAAATATATCCTCTAAGATTGGAATAAGTCACAAACTTCGCAAAATAGTCTGCATCATCAACCGCATGAATCGCCTATTGAAGTCGAGTCCAAAAATAGATCATGTCCAAGAATTGGTGAAGCCAATTCCTAAAATTATTTCTCGGGTTGAACAAATACTTGAAAATACATAGAAACCTGAAGAAATAATCCTAGAAGCTGATCTAAGAAGATTTCTGGGTTGATGTTTCTAAAGCACTCAATGCTAAAGAAAGACATAAGGTCGTTCTTCCAGGAACTAGCAAGCCCGCTTTACTAGATAAAATTTCTATTGGTATGACTACTATCACACTGGAAGATGTAGAAAACATGGTAATAATGGATGAGTCAACCAAAGCTTCCACAAGTGAGCCACTGCATAATACTACAAGAACTCAACCCTTACTGACCAAATTGGATAGTTCCACACCAACGCAAATAAAGTAAATGATTCATGGAATAATAGGATGGTCTAATACTCAGTTGCTCATGTATCGAAAAGATCCCAGGATCATTGCAAAAACAATTGCCAATGGATTTGTTGACATTTCTCGAGAATGGTGGGATGCTAATCCTCATCAAAAAGACATCTTGGATAGAGGTATTACTACACTTTCTGCTACTCGATTGCTGAATTTTTAGGAAGCGTGGACAATGATAAGTACACAAATACTACTTTGGTTTTAAAATCCAGAATTTATGATATGAGTAGGATAAAAGAATATCAATGTTAAATGCAGAGACTATACTATAATTCAAGAAATATAAATGTCCCAACAATGAAGCTTAGATATATTGAGTCTTTTACTACATATTTTGCCACTTTGAATACAAAAAGGATATGCATGGTAAAACTCCAGAGAAATTAATTTTTGGAGCCCTTAACCGAGATCATTGATGAGATGAATGCTCGTCTTTGCCAAGAGAAAAAGATTAAATATTTATATGGAGCAGATCTAAAGGCCTTATGCACAATACTTCACTTATGTGCGGTATTTGTTGTTCTTGTAACATCCTGTTATACTTCATCCAAATTAAGGGATTTTTTAAAAACAAACCCCTTAATCACAATTAATGTCTTCAATGATTTCCAACTTGCAGCAATTAAAATCCAGCATAAATTAAATGTTTACAATCCATCTAATAACAAATGATAACCATGTGCAGTTGTAAGGGTCCATTAGATCTACCCAATCCCCCTTATCATCACTCTAACCGAGTGAGTATAACTTGTATACTTTTGGTTAAACCCTTTTAATAGGTTTTGAGAACTATGTGCAACTCCTAAGTGTCAACCTAGAGAACAAACAAGCTGTAATCCATCCGACATATGACACTACAGAATAGGGGTATGGTGAATAAATAATGTAATCAACTAGCTACACTACTTGGCCAAGTTTTCAAGCAAGCAATGCAAGCTTAGTTTCGTGACTACACACAAGTAAACAAAACTTGTCTCTGTCACCGCACAACCATCTCTACACAGTTATCTGGATCTCAATTCCATTTTTAAGAAATTTAATTTCTGTTTTGAAGAAGTAGAACTAGGACTCACCATTCTATTCGAAAGTACGCTATCGGTCCCATCTTAGGATCCCTATGGGAAAGATAGTGACCACATAATGACTTTCGTCATTAAGTACTCACTACCCTTCCCATAGCCATCATAAGTTGGTACATATAGAGTTCAATTGAATGAAAGGCACGTCATAACACCCACACTTTCTTTACACTTATTGCTATCTTTGAGAGTGAATACTAGGTACATATTTTCGTTAGGATATTAGGTGTCGAGACACGTTATCACTTTCCTAATAGAGAATTTTAGTAAATTGTCTCATTACTAATCTTTAACGTGTATATCTTTTCGTGATATCACAACATATCATTAGTTGCTAAGGATATGTTTACTTACTTGTGTCTCATGTTTAAAGTGATCTAGTCACAACCTAATTAGTATTGATTTAGTCTCTTAAGTTTATCATTTTCTATGAATGATCCACTTAATCTCATTGGATGTCCAATAACCTGGGTTTAATTAATCATGTCTCGCATAAAGTTATTCCATTTAATAATTGTTGAAACAATACATATACTAATGTGTCGTCATTGTATCATAATTAGTGTAGTTTATTTTAATAAGGTACGATGGTACCATAACATTATTTTCGTATTATTGTTTTCCATGTTGTACTATACACATTGATGACATATTTAATCATCCATAATTAAACTATAAATTCGTAATTTATAACAATAACTCATAAGTGTATACTACATTAATAACATCTTTTTAATCGCTTTTCGTTTAAATAAAGATCGATACGGTTATAAATATTAATTTCATTGTAATGATATCC
This sequence comes from Taxus wallichiana var. yunnanensis, assembly GCA_018340775.1. Lineage (NCBI taxonomy): Eukaryota > Viridiplantae > Streptophyta > Pinopsida > Cupressales > Taxaceae > Taxus > Taxus wallichiana. Next base: position 11,341,747 of record JADAXU010000057.1, on the reverse strand, counting down.
ATATCATACTATTTTTGTAGATCGTCATAATCTTTCATTCGTAATAAATAAAAGAACTAAAAATAATATTGTAATTAACATTTAAAATTTAATAATTTTAAATTATATACTACTATAAAAACAACAATTAAAGCATCTTTGTAACTCACTAAAAGTGTTACAAACGATAAGTATATTTATTCAACTTTTAAAAGATAAATCTTTATTCTTTTTCAAATCGATAACATACTCATTTTTTAGATTATTACAAGTAGGAAAATGCCTTTAATTCAATCTGTGAAAATAATACTTTCTCTTTACAATGAAATGCAATAGTCCAATTGGATTTGTAAACTACAATACATGACGAAATCATGCGTATAAAATCCATTTATCACTTCACAATATTACTCCGTCATAAACACTGTAGGAGAGAGAATGTATAGATGGCTAGTTCTACAAATTGGCATGAATTATCTACTCATATTCATGTTGCTCTAAATTGAAATAAATGATTATGATAAGGTTATCTTATGTGACATCTCATAAAATTCATAATACATTTATTAAGTATACATATCGTTAATCAAATGAAGTGATAGTATACAGTATAACTAAGTTTCCAACAAACCAAGAATCCAACTGATATTGTTGGCATACCAACTTATATAATTAATTAGCTAATAAAGTAGTTGATTTTAACAATAAACAAGATCAACCCTTATCTCAACAATAGTCGACCTATAAACTATAACATAAAAATAATAAAAATTGTTGAGTTTCATCTGGTACAACAAATCTAATTTATTTAATGAATTTGTTTATTCCAACTAATCCCGAGAAAGAAATAATTTATACAACTAATCCTGAATGGGATAAATATATCTTCATTTATTGATCCGAAAATTAAAAATGCACTTGAAACGACTTAAAAATTCCCTGTTGCATCTAATTTATCATTTGCAGATTTAATTAAGTCTTTTAAAATCCATTAAATATATCATTTTAATGCGGAAATCATGAGTTTGAGTCTCAATGTCTTCGACCGATCGTACTCCGAAATGAGAATGGATTTACTATTAAAAATCCAACTTCATCAAAATAAATTGAATTAAAATAATTATTGTGCTCAATTAAATAGTCAGCAACATAAAATCAGAGAAAAACAGTGACACCGATATGTTTACGGGGTTCGAAAAACTTGGCCTACATCCCCAAGTTCATGGTGAACCGATCCATTAATAATGTTAAAAATGTAAATACAATAACCTTTACATTTAACCAATAATGAATCAAAACCTACAAAAATGTGATATCAAACCTTCGAAGGACGTTAATGGAGCTTTGCCTCTATCATTCACCTTCCTGATCCACTTGCACTGTGTCTCCCTTTGGTTCTATGCCTTTGTGTGAATTTAATAGAAAATAACTCTATCACAAAAGCTCCAAATCAGAAAAATGATCACACCATCGCGATCGTCTCGAAATTTTGAGCAACTTTCATATATAATTCAAGCTCTGGTTTTGAGTAGAAGTGCTCCAAAATTGCAGTTTTCTCCAAGTACCCCTATTTTGCCTATACACACACACGACACTATCATTATATAAAAGTTTGCGAGATCATTATCTCGACATGCACTATAGGCGAGTTGGTTAAGTACAAGTTTTGTGCATATGAGGTAATGGATTCGACCCTTATCTCCATAATTTTTCTCCCAAGTTTATTATTAAGTGGGTATCATCCCATATTTATCGCGCGTAAGGTGGGAGGAAAGTTTATATAGGAGCGCCTAACACATCTTACTTGTGGCTTTGGCCACACATGGCATTGTTTTGCCCTCCATTTTGTTGGACAAACCACCGTGATCTCGGTCGGTGTGCGTTGGTTATGGTGAGTTGTTATAAACCGTTCAAGTTTGACCTCCATGTGGGTTGGCTTGCCACGTAAGGGATCCCGATTTGCATGTGACAAGCCCAACCTATATTTGCATTGCCCACGGTTTGAACGCATATTTAAATGCTAATCTATCCTGCATGGAGTTTGGAGGGATAAGGAGATAAAGCGGTGGAGTTGGAATAAAATGCGTGGTAAGGCATGACAAGTAATATAACGTGCCAATATAGTGAGAAACCCGATTTCCAAGGCATTGGGCTCACTGAGCTATAGAAATCCGACCAGAACCATAAGGAAATGAATAACATTGTGATCGATTTGACCATTGAGAATAATATAAGCCTCCAACATTGCCAAAATAACATGGCGAATAATTACAAAGTAATATAAAATTTGACCATTACCATAATGTGACATTCCAAAAATGAAATATGGCTATAAAAACCACTTGTCGATCCTCGATAGGCCAATCCGGTGAAATCAAACTTGTGGTGGCAAGCCACATGGTGGCTTGAGGACCCACCATGTCGGCGATCAATATATAAGTTCTCATGGCGGTCGGGCTCCCTTCCAGTAACAAAAGTTGAGCCTCTTGTTTTAACAAACAACTTTTACGTCTGACGAAGACCAAAGGTCTCAAACCAATACTTAGTTTTTGTCCTCTTTCTCCGTTTTCCACTTGTCCATTGCCGACTGAGACACTTGGCCAATTGTGCACATGTACACATCACCTTGGACCATTGACCAACGTTGACCTTCTAGTTGACCAAACTTTGACTGGACCTATCTTGAGCTCAAAGTGTCTGTTTTTCATGTTATTATAGTCACCGGAAAGCTCTCTGAAGGCTTTACAACACCGACACAGTTTAGGGAAGTTTAGGGAACATTTGACACTTAAATTGATCCCCTGATCACTCCTCCCTATTGAGAAGGCTTTTTCCCACAAAGTTGTGTATCAACCCACAAAACATGCCATCTCTTCTGCGCATTGCACAAACACATATAAGAATTTTAAATAACATTATAGGTTGATAAAATGTAAATATTTCATTAGATAATTACATAATTGATCATATAATAACACCTAATTAAGCTAGTGTTCAACTCAAACGCTTCTGACCTTGTCAACTCGACTCTGCACAACCGTGAGCCGTCATACCCCATTGTAATGCCATCAAAAATAACTAACCGAGTAATAACACCCATACTAATACGGAAAGCTAGTGTTCAACCGCCACTTTGTGATACGATTGATTACCAAAAATTGCAATTTCTTAAACATAGATTAGTATTACAGACATCTAAAGCGCCCACAATTAGGCTAGTGCCCACTTGTCCATATAAAATCGTAACAAATGCAAATATTCACTATCCGAACAAATAAGACTATCAATGCCCAACATAGCTATAGTCAACAAATGAATCCATGTGAATATGCTAATTCACTTTGAATCATAAAAGGATAGATAACAAAATGTATGCTTACCCAAATTGGTGAACTGCCATAATCTACAAAATGATCACCTAGTGAAATTTGCAAACCAGTTTGTTAGTGTAATAAATTTACACCATAATTGTAACCACATCTGATAGTTACAAAAATCAAAATTTGTCCAATATGGTCTTTAAAAATTAGTGCAAATAACTCATGTGGATACAACCAATTTATCTATTTATTATAATATCAAATAGGTGCTCGAATGGGTCTTATAAGCATTCATAAATTTGCACAAATGACAACATTATAAAATTGCATGTTTCAAAATTAGACATTCTGATGATGCCCATATCCTGCATATTGCTATCAGAAATGGAATTTGTCTACCTTGACCGTGAGAAAATAACTTGAGTATTTTAAGCTGTCACTCAATTTACGTACGGGTGACTTCCATAAAAATTTCAAAGATGAATATATACATAGGAAAAAAATCCTTTCAACAAACATCATGAATCCCTATAATTGAAACATATTTTTAAGAAATGAAATATGAATAATATCATGCATTCTAGATAATGTGGAAGGTAATGCTAATCAATATGCCACCATACTTAAAACTTGAAGAATTTCTAAAGTTCCCACACATCTAGGTGATAATTTGACAACCTTGCCAAACGTAATTGAGCTCTTTATTGGTTTAACCCTTGAAAATTTATCTCCTTGCTCAAATTGCATGTCAATTATTTTTAGATATGCGTAGCTTTTCTTATTGGTTGCTTCCTTCAACTACTCACAAATGAGCTTTACTTGCTTTTCCATTTCATTAACATTTCCAAGCCTACTACCTCTCTATCTTCCGTGCTATCCCAACCGATAGTTCTACACCTTCTCCCATACAACACTTCAAATGGTGACATTTTCAGTGAAGAATGATAAGTGTTGTTATAGGAAAATTCAATCAATGGAAGATATTCTTCCCATCTATTATTGATCCATGTAATACATTTTGAGCATATCCTCCATAATCTGGTTAAATTTTTTTGTTTGACTACCAATTTCCAGATGGTAAGTTAAACTAAATTTTATTTTGTTTCCAAAGATGAGTTTAAAGTTTCCCAAAATTGAGAAGTCATCCTAGGATCCATGTTAGAAATGATCAATTCCAAAACTTTGTGCAATCTAAAAATTTCATGCACAAACCGTTTTGCAAGTACAAATGAACCATCCTTTAGATTGCGATATGAAGCAATCTACTTTAGTTAGTTTTTCAACCACAACGAATATCATGTCATGTTTATTTGTAGACATTGACATTCCTTTCACGAAATCCATACCACTTGTAATGTAGAATGCTATGAGGGTACACCAATCCAACATGATGCATGTGACTTGCCTTTATATGTCGATACTCAAGACAATAAGTAACATAATTTGTCATGTCTTTCTTCATTCCTTTCCAAAAGTATTTCTATTTTACATCAGCCAATAACTTCGTCACTCCGGATATCTAGAATAAGGAGCATCATAAAATTCCTTCATGACTTTCATTCTAAGGTAATTTCTGAACAAACATAAACTATGTTATTGTATCTCAAGACCCATTAATTATCAAACTTAAATCTTTCATACCTCTTATCATGCAGATCTGCTTTGTTAACGTAACTTTCACATGTCGATAATATGAATTAGTGGAAACATGCTTCCTATGACTCAACACATCAGCCACACAGTTCTCTTTTCTTTTTATATAACTTATGTCAAAATCATACTGAGACCAAAACTCAAGCCACCTATGATGTCTTGCGTTCAAATTAGGCCAGTATATAAAGATATATTTCAGTCCTAAGTTGTCATTTTTCGGTTGGAAAGACTCTCCTAGCAGAAATGCCTTTAAACTTGCACAACATGAAATATGTCAAGGCAAGTTCTAAGTCATGGGGAGCATGTGCACCTTCAATTTTATGCTCTCATAAGCAATCACATCATCATTTTATAGAAGTATTCCACCCAAACCTTCACTGGAGGCATTAGTTACCACGATAAAACTTCCATTGGGATCCACAACCTTCAAATTAGGTGTTATTGTAAGCTTTTCCTTCAATATATTAAATGTTATTTCACACTTATCGATCTATAGGAATTTCTTGCAAATAAGTTATAAGAGTAGCCACTCTAGAGAAATATTTCACGAATTTTCTATAATAACCAACCAACCCCATGAAGCTTCTAACTTCATGCACATTCCTAGGTGTTGGCCATTCCGTTATGACTTCTATTTTTGATGGGTGAACTAAAATCCCATCTTTATTGATTATGTGCCCAAGGTACTGTACTTCATTTTGATATCTTACCATACATTTTTCTCTTTCTAAGCACATCAAACACAATTTTCAAGTGTTTATTGTGTTCTTTCATGTTTTTAGAATAAATTAGAATGCCATCTAAGAAAACTAACACAAATTTATCCAAATATTCCTGAAAAATATTGTTCATTAAGTTCATGAATGCAACTTGTGCGATTGTGAGTCTAAAGGGTAACACTTTGTAAACTTACAATGCCCGTATCTTGTTGTGAATCTGTCTTATGAATATCTTCATCCTTTATCCTAAGATGATGATAACCTGAACGTAAATCAATCTTTGAGTAGACATATGCATTTTGCATCTAATCGAAAAGGTCATCAATCCTTGGTAAAGGATATCTATTCTTGATTGTGGACTTGTTAAATATGCAATAATTGATGCATAGTATTAATGTGCCATCATTCTTCTTAACGAACATGACCTTTGCTCCCCATGGAGACACAGTCGACCGGATTATTCCCTTAGACAATAATTCATGAAGTTGTGCTTTTAGTTCCACTAATCCAGTTGTAGTCATTCTGTAAGGTGCCTTAGAGATTGGTTTTGTTCTAGCTTTTATATTAATTGTAAAATAAAACTCACGTCTAAGAGGAAGTCTAGGTAATTCCTTTAGAAAGACATCCTTGTACTCTTGTAACAACAGATAATCCTCCAAGGAAGTCTTACCTTCCTCACTAAAATCAGAAATTTTTATCGCATAAAACATACAACCCTTGTTCTTAGCTTTCTTAAGCTGCATAGTAAAAATATTCCTTACTTCAAAATTCTTTTTATGCCTTGAATGCTTGCTATTTTCTACATATCATCTAGACATTCTTTTCATTTTTGAAACAATCTACAAGTTTCTTTATGTTGGGATAACCAATTTACACCTATAATAATGTCGCAGGAACCTAAATGAGCTACACATAGGTCCAATTATGTGGTAAAGTTAGGAAATTCAAATGTTGTGTCAAATAGACGTTGGTCTACAATTTGAACAACATTATTTCTATATTGTATTTATAAATTTTTCATATAACCAACTTTCTTATTCAATTTATCATCTAATTTACTATAAATGAAACATTCGGTTGCACTAGTGTCAAATAAAATAGTAACAAGAAGTCCATACAACTTACCTAACACTTCAATGGGAGTAGCTTATTTCTCAACCTGACAGTTAACTACTACGGTTGTATCTTATGCTGTTGATTGTTCCCCTAGTTCTTAGGGAAAATTATTCATATAGTGACCACCATCACATTTTAAACATCCAAAAAAGGTAATTTCTTTTCAAATTTATTATCATTTGCTACAACATTCTTATGCCCATTTCTCTTTGTATTTGCAGTAAGTTTTGTTGTGTTATTTTTACCATTTTTAGCTTTATTACCAACCTTTGTCCACCATGTCTTCCTTGGTGCCAATGGCGAAGGTGAGTTGAAACTCTTCTTTTGCTTTTCATCCTTATGAGTAAATATTGCTTGTAGTTTCTATTCTTTCCTAATGGCCTTCTCGAATAGAAATTCCATAATGGAAGGACCATACACATCTACTTCACCTCCAATGATGGGCTTAAACCCTATGATGAATTTACGTATCTTGAATTTTTCATCCATTTGATACTGTAGTACATACTTTAGTAATTTGGTGAATTATTCCCAATATTCAGTCATACTCAATTTACCCTGAGTCGATTTTGAAACTCGAACATCTTCCAATGGAAGTATTCTTTGTGGTAACTAGCATTGTGAAAATAAAATTTAAATTCTTCCCAAATGATACCAGCTGTATCAACTCCTAATTCCATCTTGTGGCTGTCCCACTACGAAGACGCTTCATTGGAGAGCTGAAATGCACTTCATAATGCCTTAGTTTCTTCGAGAGAAGTATGCAATTTTGAAATATTTTTGCCATTTTTCTCGGCCGTTTTTCAGCTCCATCTCCCAAGATTGTTCCATCAAACCTGGGTGGGATGATCCACTTGATATCTCTTGACAATTCAATTGCCAAGTGGACCCTCTTGTTTCCTGACTGGTTTCCAGTATTAAGATTCCTTCTTCCTCATTAAGCTCTTTGGTTGTTCAACCTCATGTTTTTCTTCTTCATTTTTACCCACAACTTGTTGTTCCAAGGAATCCACACGGTTTCAAGTGTCTTGAAGAACTACTAATATTTCATCTAGCTTTTGGGTTGTTGTGTTTTCAGCCTCATTGTTTTCCCTTCTTCAAACCATTGTATTATGTTGGACAAGAATAAGATGTATAATTAGCGTATGAACCCATTAAGTCCAAGATTTGATAACATTCGACTATGATACCAAAATGTAACACCCTTGTTATACTTTATCCAAATTAAGGGACTTTTAAAAAAAAAAAACCCTTAATCACAATTAATGCCTTGATGATTTCAAGTTTGTAGCAATTAAAATCTAACATAAATTAAATTCTTACAATCCATCGATAACAAATGATAACCATGCACACTTTCTTTGTAAGGGTCCATTAGATCCACTCGACCCCCTTATCATCACTCTAACCAAGTGAGTATAACTTGTATACTTTTGGTTAAACCCTTTTAACGTATTTTGAAAATTATGTGCAACTCCCGAGTGTCGACACTGAGAACATAACAAGTTGTAATCCATTTGGCATCCGAAACTATAAAATAGGGGTATGGTGAACAAACAATGTAATCAACTAGCTATACTACTTGGCCAAGTTTTCAAGTGAGCAATGCAAGCTTAGTTTCTTATTTGTAGACAAGTCAACAAAACTTTTCTTCGTCACCGCACAACTATCTCTACATAGTTATCTGGATCTCAATTTCGTTGTTTAAGAAATTTAATTTATGTTTCAAAGAAGTAGGAACTAGGACTCACCATTCTATTTGAAAGTACACTATCGGTCCCATCTTAGGATCCCTATGGGAAAGATAGTGACCACATAATGACTTTCGTCATTAAGTACTCACTACCTTTCCGTAGCCATCCTAAGCTAGTACATACAAATTTCAATTGAATGTAAAGGAGGGTCATTACACCAACACTTTATTTACACTTATTTTTATCTTTGAGAGTAACTACTAGGTACGTATTTTCATTAGGATATTAGGCGTCAAGACACGCTATCCTTTTCTTGATAGAGAACTATAGTAACTTGTCTCGTTACTAAATTTAATGAGTATCTCTTTTCGTGATATCACAACATATCATTAGTTGTTAAGGATAGGTTTACTTAATTGTGTCTCATAATTAAAGTGATCAAGTCACAACCTAAATAATATTGTTTTAACCTCTCAAGTTTATCATTTTCTATGAATGATCCACTTAATCTCATTGGATGTCTAATAACGCGGGTTTAATTAATCACGTCTCGCATCAAGTTATTCCATTTAATAATTGTTAAAATGATACATATACTAATGTTTGGTCATGGTATCATAATTAGTGTACTTTATTTTAATAAGGTACGAGGGTACCATAACATTGTTTTCATATTATTGTTTTCCATGTTGTACTATACACAATAATGGCATATTTAATCATCCGTAATGAAACTATAAATTATGCAATGTATAATAATAAGTCGTATTTTTATAATGTTGGTAATAACAAATTTTTAATTGCTTTTCGTTTAAAAATAGATCAAATAAATTATTAATATTATTTTCATTGTATTGATATTCATATCATACTATTTTTGTAGATTGTCATTTACTTTTATTCGTAATAAATAAAAGAACCAGAAATAGTATTGTAATTAACATTTAAAATTTAATAATTTTAAATCATATACTGTTGTAAAAACAACAATAAAAACATCTTTATAACTCACTATAAATGTTACAAACGATAATTATATTTATTCAACTTTATAAGGATAAATTTTTATTCTTTTTTTTTTGTTGAAGGCCTAGAATTAATCCAGTTCCCTTTGGCTTAGATTCTAGGTGCGAGGGGTATCTATTTCGTCAAAATCACCCGGGGCACGATCCCACCTCATCCCTCTTGGGAGTGGAACCCTAGTGGATGGCTAGGCAACACCTTTTACACTGTCATCCCCACCGCTGGACCACAACCCATTCAATAATATTTTTTCTTTTTCAAATAGATAACATACTAATTTTTCATAATATTACAAGTAGGCAAATGCCTTTAATTCAATCTGCAAAAATAATTCTTTCTCTTTATAGTGAAATACAATAATTCTAAACAGATTTGTAAACAATAATACATGAAAACATTATGTGTATAAATTCCAATTATCACTTCACAATATTACTCTATCCTGCACATTGTAGGAGAGAAAATGTATTCGAGGGCTAGTTCTATGAACTGTCATGAATTATCTACTTACATTATTGTTGCTCTAAATTGAAATAAATGAATATGATAATGTCATCTTACTTGGCATCTCATAAAATTCATAATACATTTATTAAGTATACATATCGTTAATAAAATGAAGTGATACCATACAATGTATCTAAGTTATAACAAACCAAGAATCCAACCGACAATGTTTTCATACCAACTTATTTAATTAATTAGCTGATAAAGTAGTTGTTTTTAACAATAAAGTCTATAAACTATAACACAAAAATAATATAAATTGTTGAGTTTCATCTGGGTACAACAAATAGAATTTAGTTAATGAACTTGTCTACTCCATCTTTCTTACTTATCATAACTAATCAATTACATTGATTATCTAAAAAATCCATAATCACCCAAAAGGAAAGTTTAGTAAGCTCTTCCAAATTTATTAACGTTCTTGTAAACAATATAAAGTAGGCAGAATCAACATCATTACACCAAAATCTACACTCTTTAAAATACCTTCTAACGTTATCTAATTACAGTCAATGCAAGTTAAGTGATTATCAAGATGCTCAACAATCACACATACCGAGAAAATTGTTTCACACCAACTGAATCTATCATTGAATTAACACCCAGAGAAGTGATCAAATCATTCACTTAAAACAATCAAGGTCATTATTAAGTAAAGATCGAAGTCTATAATTCTACGAGAAATCAAGTTATAGAATCAACCATTTTTACTTAGACACACAAAATATATGTTCCCAAATAAATACCATCAGTGACTCAGCTCCTTAAGAGCTCTACTATGCAACAAAATGATATATCTATCTACACAAACGAGCTCAAACCGAGAAAGAAATAATATATACAACTAATCCCATGCAATGGGATGCATCTATATTCATTTACAGTAACCCAATAACCAAATAAACAACTCAATAAGTGTCAAGAGGGAAACCAGACCTTTCAAGATATAATAATAATACCGTTTGTTATAACAATTTAGAGAAACACATACACACAAAACCAACAACATAAAAACCAATATTATTCCTATTTTCCATATACACAGTTACTTTTTTTTCCCCTACATTTCCTTCACAAGGTTCTTAACAAAACTCATTATTATTCCAAGTTTGCAACCAGTTCAAGGAAAACATTTCTCATTGCCGTATTACAAAACAAAACAATAGTTTAAGAAAATTTTCCACACAAATCGATCAGTAAACTCTATACGAGCTGCATGAAGGAACAAATATATATACTAGATATTTTTCAAGTTAATTGGGATATCAACAAAATCAAAACCCACAACTCTTGCAAGCTAAAGGCCATCATTAACCACAACCAAATTTGAAATGCAAACAATAGGGGAGGTTGCAAGAAAAATGTGAAACCCAGAAGTACATTGGCAAAGGAACAATATTCTTTATTTTTACAAAAACCTAGTTAAATATTTATTTTTCTCTACATTTTTCCATCAAAACTTTTGGTAAAACTTAAAATTTCATTCCAGATTTAAAACTAGATAAGAAAACCATATTTTATTCCTTTATTTCAAAATAAAACAACAAGTTTAGAGAAGAAATTCATGCATGTAAATTGAATACACATTTTCCCACTTTCTCCTTCAAAAATCAGAAACCCCAAATGCGTATGCACAACAAGGTATTTTCCAAATTTTCCGAGATCCAAAACACACCAAAAAACCCATCTCGCCATTAAAATAGCTATGATTTTTTTACATGTAAATTTTTTTCCCCTATTTTATCCATTCCAATAGAGTAAAAATAACTACAAACTGAAAAATTTGAAAGGTGGAATGCATGCCTTAGCTTGCAATGCAAGCTTCTCATTTTCTAAGAAAACCATGCTTGTTCTTTTAATGCATTTAATTCCTATCAGTCCCTCATAACTTTCCCTCCAAACTCTCCACTTTCCTCATGCCATGTGTATTTCCTCAACATGCTAAGTTTGGTCTTTGACCAATTTAAATTTATTTAATAATTGCCACTTTTAAAATATTATCCAACCCTATGCAAAATCATAAGGTTGAATGACCATTCAAACAAAACAATAACATTAACCTTACCTTTGCCAAATAACATGGTTGATGACCATGGTTTTTGCATATAATTTAATTACCATCATGGTCCAAGACCTACTAAACGACCATCCATTATTTGCTAGCTATGGTCAATGACCATATAGTCATGCATCAATAAAATTAGAACTTTATAAACTTTTCAATGCTCCTTATGTGGTCTAAGACCCAACAAAACAAATAATTCATTACCTTCTTGGTGGTCCAAGACCCTTTTTTCGAGCAACAATATTACTTACGATTTCAATGCCTTACGGTCTATGACCATTTAAATGTATCTTAACATAATAATATTTACCTTGCAATTTAGTATACAATGCAAATATTATAAACCGATAATAATAACATTTCACTTATAATTTTTTTCCGCTAACAAAAACACTCATGACGATAAGGTTGATACAAGTCATTATCATGTAATGATGTTAACAAGAAAATGTTAATCTAACAAATTCAACAATCAAAATTGCATAGGTAATGCATCGAGGATGAATTAATAAAATAAAACAATCATATAACGTAAAAATTACACAAATATACATATGTGCTTATACATGCATTTATATACGTATGTGTATATGTTTTAGCATATACATATATGTATATATTTGTATGTATAATAACATACATATAATTATTAAATCCACTTTTTAATAATTAATTCATCAACAATCGATCATAATGACAAAAAAATAATTGTTAAATTGCGGGGTGTGAGAGTTCTCTCAACGATCTCAACCAAGCTCCTTGAGATTGGTATGAGAAGATGGATTGCTTCTTGCTCGGTTTGGTTTCACCTATTGTCAAATAGACTATAATGTCTACATCCAAAAGCAAGGTGATAATCTTTTGATATTGATGCTTTATGTTGATGATCATATTCTTGTAGGTAGTTTAGACTCCATATTTCGGGTTGTCAAGCTAACATTGATGAAATAATTTGACATGAATGATTTAAGACTTATGTACTACTTTCTTAGCTTTTAGATTCATTAGTTCTCTTAAGAGGTATCTATTGGGCAACATTGGTATGTTTGTAATTTTCTTCATTGTATCAACATAGTTGATTGCAAGTCTTCCCCCACTATTTTAGTTACGTGTTGTCTTGTCTACGAGTTGTAAAACTCTTAATATTGATCCAACCTTACATATACAACTTTTTGGCAATCTCTTGTACTTGACACATACTCATTTTGATATTTATTTTGCTATAAACCTTGTCTCTTAGATTTCTTGTTAGCCTCATGATAGCTATTGGAAAATAACTTAGCATATTGTGTCCTACATTGAGGACACTACACACTTTGGGATTTAATATACACCACATAGAACTTCGATATTAGGGTATATATCGACTCAAATTGGGCAAGCGATATTGATTATTTCAATTCCACACACGGATTTGCAAATAACATCTGTTTTGATCTAATTGCATGGGCTTGCAAAAGCATAATGATATTGTATTGTCCTCCATAGAGGAAAATTATTAAGGTGCTTATTAAGGTAGGTCAAAAGGCTCTTTGGCCTTGTGAGATAGGTAAGTTTGGGATCTCACATCATGATTCCATTATTGTTTGGTATGATAACCATAACATGAGTGAGATTACTCAAAACTTAGTTGAACATTAACATATGAATCATATTGAGATTCACATGCACTCATTCAATAGCTCATTCAAGATGAAGTGGTGATGCTCAACCATTAGGGTGCACAACCGATCTTGGATTAACCAAAAATAGTCAGAGTAGTTTGTGTTGCATTTTGTGTTGATAGTGTTTAACAAAAGCCTATTGTGAAAATTTAATGTTGTGTGCAAGTCTATTGCGCAAGGTCACTTCCATTGCATAAACATTTTTGGAAACCACACAAGTCTATGGAAGTCTCACAAGCATACATGGAAGCCGCGTAACACTACACGAAGTTGTGAGGGTTTAATGATGCTACACATAACACTAAGGAAGCTGCACGAGGCCTAAGTGAAGCCATGAAGTAAAAAAGGATATTTTTGAGGTGTGCAATTTTTTCAAGAAGCTGATCGTGTCTTCGATGGGTGCTTTGAGCCTTAATTTCATAACGTTGCATAATTTTAGGAGTCTAATATGGTGGCTCGTATGCCTATATAATTAAGTCCTAATTGTCTTAGGGAAGTAACTTAGTTGTGGAGAGCCTAGTCTAACTTTTAAGAGCATATTGTGTGATGTGAGCTTCAAGCTTATAGAAAAAGTAAATAAAATTGTGATTGGTTGAGTATGGAATACTTTGAGGTTGTCTTGTTGGCAATTAGTTTGTGTGTGCACTATTCTTGCTATAAGTATATAAATAAATATTGTTGATATGTTTCACTGTCGTTGAATTCAATTTTTTTTATTTCATGTATCTTTGTATATTTTTCCACATAATATTATGATGATTGCATGGTCTAAGGAGACTCTTTCTGCGAGCAACCTTTGTAATCACATGTGTGTCATTTGGTAGGAGAGTGAAGTTTGTTTTCTTTGTGAGTGGTGACACAATAGATATTGGTGTTTTTTCACATTTGTGGGCATGGGTATAAAATCATTGCGAACATATTCCAATGGGCGACTGTTGGGTAGAATGTGTTTGAATTACACAACAATGACGATTTTCCACATTTGTGAGTGTGGGTAGAAATTCATTATAGACAACTTCCAACAAGAATTTTTTTTGGGTAGAAGGTGTGAAGGAGTGTGGAGGAAACATTTGTTTGAAGAAACAATATGACACACATAAGAAATGTTAGGGAGGTCGTAAAAATGAAGGTGCAAGAGTTGGGGATTTGGTCAAATTAATGCAGATTGTGCAAGTCCGTTTGGAGGCCATGAAAACAACACAACTTAGGGGTATTGTGGAGGATTACAATGATGATGATGCGTGACTTATGCAAAAAGAGCGCAAACCGTGAATGAGGAAGGAGAAGATGCACTAGTCAAAGGTCTAGAAAACATGTTTCTATTTTGAGTATGAAGACATTGATGATCCTAGTAAATTCAAACTCGCTTGCTTAAAGATGAAGGGTTACACATTTCTTTGGTGAGAGAATATATAGATAGACAATGCAAAGAGGAGAACAAAATATTAAGACATGAGATATGATGGTTGCAAAGTTGAAGGAAAAATTCTTTCTCACATATTACCAATTCTATTTATTTAAGATGTTACCAACCCTACGATAGAGAGAGCTCAATGTGAAGGAATACACTTTGAAAAGTTTTACCAATTTACCATTTGAGATATACATGCAAATGATGATATGGATAAAATATTCAAGTATATGAATAGATTGTAAATTTAAATCCTAAATAAGTTTGGAATGAGTTACGTGTGGTTAGTAGATGAAGCCTATTAGTATACTTTGAAGGTAGAGGAGAAGTTGACATGAAAGTAGCGAGAGGTTGGTTGTGGAAAAGGTAAGGCTGCAAAAATTCATGGACAAAGTGGTGGTAGGGGAAACTTTGTGTATCATGATGGGGGAGATGAGTGCAATGAAGGAACACCTAGAGGAGGAGGAAATGCATCCAGGAAGAGGATCCTTTGGATGTGGAAGAGGTCGCATATTCAATGAAATATGTTATAGGTGTGGATAAATATGTATAGATTTTTTGATTGCATACACGCCATGAGTGATGGTAAGCATAACATTGTGAGTGTTTAGATTGTGCACGAGTGACATAGACAATATGTCAGGTTTTGGAGAAGACCCAAAGATGGGAGAGGTGATGAATTTTAAGCTTGTATTGTTGAAACCAACACAAGAGGAAGTTGGTCCTAAGTATAATTTTTTTGTTCAAAATAGAGTGTAAATCGAGAGGTTTTGTAAGTTGATAGTAGAAAACAAAAGTACTAATAATTTGGTTGCAAAGAGATGGTAGATGAGTAGCGTTTGAAGAGGATTGAGCATCCTAATCCCTACAAGGTTTGATGGTTATAAAATAGATAATAGGTGTTCTTGACAAAACAATATCTATTTAAGTTATAGATAGAGCAATATGAAGATGAAGTGATGTATGACTCCACACCTATGGACTCATATCATGTGTTACTTGGAATGATGTGGTAGTTTGATTGAAAGGCACAACATGATGGTCACAAAAACACCTTCAAATTGGTGAAGAATGGGAAATAATACAATCTAAATCCAATGAAGAATACGAGTGAAGGAGCATATCAAGGACCTTGGGTTCTATTGATATTAGGGAAATAATTATTGAATGAGGTAAAGTTGAAGAGTGAAATTTGTCTTTGATAGTGAAGCTCAGGCAAAGAGAGAGTGCATGGATTATGGTAGAGAGATGAATCAATGTCATGAGAGGTGAGGGATATGTTGATAGATTTTGTAGAGATAGATTCAAGAAAGTTGTTTGAAGGGTTATTGCCTATGAGGAACATAAGTTACCGCATGGATTTAATTCACGAATTGAGTTTCTTGAATAAGGTGGGATACAAGATGAAACTATATGAGAACATATATATATATATATATATATATATATATATATATATATATATATATATAGAGGTAAATTCAAAAGCTATTGGATAGATGATTGATCGATAATTTGAGCCCATGTCAAGTACCCAAAATTCTAGCTCCAATAAAGGGTGATGAAATACATATGTGTATAGATTTCAGAGCCATAAATTTACAAGATCACCATCAAGTATTAAGATTCCATTGTCATACATGGATGATATCATGGATTTTAAGGTGGTGCAAAGTATTTCAGCAAGATTGATTGAAGAGATAATATCATCAAATTCTTATTAGAGAGGGTGATGAATAAAAGACTTTATTTAAGACACAAGAGGGATTGTATTAGTGGCTTGTAATGTTATTTGTATTGAGTAATGCACTAAGTAGTTTCATGACGTTGATGAATGAAATACCGAAACCATTTTTGAAAAGTTTGTGATTGTGTACCTTGATGATATTCAAATATTCACTAGGGCGCGTAAAGATCATTTGTTGTAGCGGTTGTATGAGAAGAAGTTGATGATTAATTTGAAAAATTGTAATTTAATTCAACAAGAACTAGTATATTTATGATTTTTGATTTCACGTGAAGGTTTGAAAATTAATCTAGATAAGGTCCACATGTTAGTGGAATGGCCATCGCTATAGAGTGATTTAGAAAGATTTTACCACAAGTTCATTTTAGATTTCAATGGAATGTGTGCACCTATTATAAAGGCCATGTGCGGAGATAGTAAGAGTTTTTCAAGAGCCGAGTGCATAGAGAAAAATTTTCAAGAAGCAAGCAAAATGTGATTGATCAACTGGAATTGGTGTTGCCTAATGTTTTGAAGGTATTCTAGGTGGATTGTGATGCTAGTCATAGTGTTGATTTAAGATGGAAGGTGAGTAGCTTGTTTTAATGAGAAGTTGAATGATGCGAATAAGTGAAGTATGTGTGATTATGAGTTATATGCAATTGTGTAAATGCTCAAGAAGTGGAAATAATACTTACTATTAAATTAGTTTATGTTATTTACCGATCATCAAACATTGTAGTATATAAGTAATAAGGGAAAATAGAACCAAATACATGAAGTGGGTAGATCACATACATGGATACACTTTTATGTTGAAGCATAGGAGTAGAAATTACAATAAGGTTTCGATGCCTTTGAGTAGGTGTAATATTTAATTAGCTGAGATGAGGGTATAAGTGGTGGGTTTTGAATCCATTAAGTTGTATGTGCAAGATGAATATGTCGGTGAAACACGAGAAGCATGCATAACACCTATGAGTGTTGATATGACACTTTCATTGGACCATTTTGTGAAAGAAGGCGTATTTTTAAATGGAAAACAATAATGCAATCCTAGAGGATCAATGGGGGAGAATTCGATGAAAGAGAAACACATTGGTGGATTAACAAAACACTATGGATTGGATAAGATGTTAGCACAACTAACGAAGAGTTATTTTTGGCTGTGAATGTTTGTAGATGTGTGAAAGTTTGTACATGAATGCAATGTATGTCGGTTGGCTAAAATAAAGATATATGAACACAAAGTTTTGTTAGCCTTCACTCATTCTCAAGAATCCTTGGGAGGATATAAATAAGGATTTTGGTTTAGGTTTTCCTAAGACACATGGAAGAGTTGATTCCATCTATGTGGCGGTGGATAGATTTTCAAAGATAAGACATTTTGTTTCTTGCATGAGGACTAGTGATGTGAATTAGATCGTAAATATTTTCTTGAGGAAATTTTAAGGCTATATGGTTTCTTTGTGCAATATTGTGTGTGACAAAGATATAAAGTTTGTTGGTCATTTTTGGCAGAGACATTGTGCAAGAAGTTGAGTATGAATTTGTAATTTAGTTCATGGAATCATCCAAAAACGACGGAAAAAATAGTGGAGAATAAGAGTCTTGGAGATTTATTCAAATGTTTGGTAGGAGATAAGCCAAGAACATGAGAATTAACATTGGCGTAAGAGGAATTAAAATATAATAATTGATGAATTAGAGCATAGAGAGAACACCATTTTATATTATGTATGAGAGTAACTTGTGAGGAGTGTGGAGTTGTTGTACTTATTGCACAAAGGAGTGTAAAAATATAATATTTACAAGGTATATAAAGGAAGTGAACCAAATGCGAAAGAAATTAAAGAAGATGAATGCATAATAAAAGAAACACACAAATGAAAGGAGGGAAGTTGGGTATCAAGTTGTATATTTGTTCTTATCTCATTTCAATAAGGAAATATTTCTTGAAGGAACATGCAATAAATTGAAGAGGAAGAAAATAAAACAATGTAGAGTATTATAGAATTTTGCAAAGAATGCTTATGAGGTTGAATTTCATGAAGGCATTGATATCTCAAACATATTCAATGTGGTGGATATGTATTCATACTACACGAGTCAAGACAATGTTGAAAATTTAAATACAAAAGATGGCGAGGTGGATTGGAGATAACATATGCTAGAAAAAGTGTGCAAAGAGGATGAAAGAGTAATTGACACCAAAATCAAGCGATCAAATTTTAAGTATTATTAGGAGTATTTGGTAAAGTAGAAAGGAAGGAATACCTAAGATGAAATGTGGTGGAGTCACTCGACACGAAATCTAAAAGGCAAATCACTTGAGCAAAATATCAAGTTTTCAAAATTGTATCGAGATGTATGATGCATGAGCATACAAGTTCACAAGCTATCATGTATCAACCAAAAATACTATAGTTGTTTGTGTTGCATTATGTGGTGAGAGTATTTAACACAAGTCTATTGTGCAAGGCTAGTGTTTTGTGCAAGTCTATTGCACAAGGTCAAGCCCATTGGATAACTACGTAAGCCATACAAGCAATTTTGTAAATCAAGTAAGTAGATGGAAGTCTCATAAGCATGCATGGAAGTCACACAACACTACTGAAGCCACAAGGGTCTATTGAAATCATAGAACACTAAGGAATCCATGTAAGTCTATTAAATCCGCACAAGTCTAAGGGAAGCCGCAAAAGTTTTTCGAAGCCAATTGTGTCTCTTGATGGGTCCTTTAGGCCTTAATTTCATAATGCTACATAATTTTAAGAGTCTAATTAGGTGGTTGGTATGCCTGTATAAAAAAATCCAAATTATGTTACGGAAGTAAATTAGTTGAGAGAGCTGAATCTAGATTTTAAGAGCATGGTGTGCGATGCAAACTCAAAGCTTAGAGTAGAATTAAGTGAAGGTATAAGTAGGCTAAGTATAGTCTACAAAGGCTATATCATTGGTGATCAGTTTGTGTGTGTGCTATTGTTATGAGTGTACAAATAAATCTTGTTAATGCATTTTTATATTGATTTCAAATTTGTGCTATTTCATGTTTCTTTGTAGGTTTTCAGTGCAAGTTTTAGTGCGTGGTCTAAGTCAACTCTTCATTACACACCCTAATCGCATTTGAATTAAGTGGTTAAGATGAAGTTTTTGCCTATCACCTAGTAGGTTGCCAACATATTTACTAAACCCTTGACATTGCCTTGCTACCTTGATTGCGATCATTGCATGGGGTGAAGGAAGTTGTAATTGGGGGAATTCATGACGATTCTATCCTTCCTTTTGTTTTTTAATTGTAATTGGGCATATTTTTAGCCCTATTAGCTATGATATGGATTTGATTTGTTTTCTTTACCCCTAAATTTCATTTATGAGAGGGTGTTGGAGTATTCACATCGGAATAGGTTAATTTACCTAGTCTTAATTTGTGCTTGTTCACTTTTATCTAGCCTAAGCTTTATTTAGGGAGTACAGATTAGATTAGTCAAGTCTTATTCAAAAACATGAGTGCACATAGAGATTGTCTTATATGCATGATTTTAGGGATATTATTTTATCCGTGAAGATTAGTTTGTTTTACAACTATTAGTTTGTTGTAAATATGAACTATCTTGGTTATATGTTCAGGACTTCCTTATAACATGTATCACATGCATTTTAAAGCAATAAATAAACTATTTCTATGTTTCTCTTCTTACTATGTGTTAATAGTGGCATAAGATTTTCTATTGCGGTTTCGTTCTCTAGAGTTGATCCCATGGATCGGTTGGACCTCTTGCTCATTCCTATAAATTCCTTTATTGGTGAGTTGAGCGTTGACTATATATGGTCACCCTAAAATCAGTCGAGTACCTTATTTTGAACAACAAGGATCTCAAAAAAATGCACATAGTCCATGCTTATATCAGCTTAAAACATTTCCTTGAAAATATTATGAAACTTGGGCATTGAAGAGAAATTTTTTCATGGACGACATCTATAAGAAATCTAAGTTGAATAAAAAAATAATATTTTGAGTTTCAAGAATTATTTTTTCAGTGTTGGAGGCTTGAGCATAAATCTTGTCATATGAATATTATACCAAAATTTTATCTTATTTATAATGGTGTTAATGTTGTCCAAAATAAGCTCACACTTTATTTTAGTCAACTAACACCATTTTCCCCCTTTAGTGCTTCAAATCTGATTTTTCATATATTTTAAGTACTTGAGGATCCTCAAAAGCATCTTCATCAGATAGGAAATTTCTCCCTCTTTCTGAAAATATAAAGAAATCCTTCTAACTCTTCATATTTTTCAAATGTCGAGGCCTTGGGGATTTTTTTCGCACTATTGCACTTTCGAGCCTTGGGAGATTTTTGCACTTTTTCACTTTCGGGCCTTGGGAAAGTTTTGCACTTTTGCACTATTGGGCCTTGGGAGGTTTTTTGCACTTTTGTAATTTTGCAAATTGTGCGGTTTGCAATTCGGACCTGGCGGAGTCTTTGCGGTTTCACATTTTACAAATTGGCATTTTGCCATCTCTTGTGCAAATTAATGAAAATTTTCAAATGGGCATAACTTTTGACCCGGTGCTCAAAATTTGAAAAACTTTATATCGTTGGAAAGGTATCAACATCCTAAGCTCCAAAAACGTAGTCATCTTCAAAAGGTATTAATTTTGGTGAGATTACATGGGTGAAAAAAAAGAAAACATACTCGGCTCAAAAGTGCGGTTCCGTATTCCAACCACTAGAATTAATGAGGTATGACGCCCATTTCTTCTCCAACAAGCAAGACATCATGGAGGAATGGACTTGATGGGCTGCTCATGACCCTTTTTAGAAATTTAATGAATCTCGTTTGTGGGTGGGAACATAATTTTGAGTTTCCCTTTTCTCTTTCTCTCTCACATTCTTCTATATATTGTAAAAACTTCTCATTTTGAGGAGGAGGTATATTCTAGGCATGGGGAAACTCTGCCAATTTGCTTTCTCAAATTCTTTGAGTAGTAAGCCTTCACATGGAATCTGTGAATGTAATGGTGCCTCTATATTGCAAATGTAATGGACTGTGCATATTATGGAGCAATAAAAATTGTGTATTGTGGTGTTCTCTCAACCCTTTCTAATTTTTCTTGCATTCCCTTGCCTCTCCATTATTATTGTTCTATTATGTGCATGTTTCTTTCATTTGCAGGTTCTTATTGTTGTGTTTCATAGAGTGCAAATGGTGAATGAATATCTGGGTCTGTGTCACATTGGTATGACCTCTCTCAAATCCATTTTCCTTCTTATTTCTCCCTCAACAGGATATTTCCACCCCCTTTTCTGGTGCTATCACCTCTTTAGCTTAGGATTTCCCTTTCATGCATATTTCTAACCCTCTCTTTCTTTCCCTAGTCCCTTGGTAGGGTTAGATTAGGATTAGTTAGCTGCATTTTCCCTTCTAGGAGTAGTTTAGTGCTAGGATTAGGTAGAGGAACCAACCTTCTCTGGATGTCCATCTTAGGTTTGGAAGTCCCACAACTTGAGAGATGGGCCAATGTCACCTAATTACATTGGTAGCTCATGCTCACTTGCAAGAAAATCGAGAGGGTGCTGTAATTTGATGATAAAAGTCAATTTTTGAGTTGGTTTAACAATATGTTTTTTGTGAAGCATATAATTTATAGAATGTTTTTAATAGTTTTTGAATATCTATTCTTTATGGGAACGAATAAAATGATTTAAGTTGTCAAGATTCCCTAGTGGGCTGATTTAATACATATTGGGCTACTTTCTTTAGATGAATTTTTTTATCCATATAACATTCTCAAGGATGATAATACGTTCGGGCGGATAGAGGAATCTTGCTTAAGATTGTGTGGGAAGTGATTTAAATTTGTCCCTCCCTTACTTCTCGACACACACATATGGATGGAAGGACGATTTACTAAATGATGTTTTAGAAAGGCATGGTACATAATTTCATCTAAATATTCAATTTTCAAGAATTAATATCATATTTCTCCTTCACCATGCTTCTTAGGAGCAGAAAGAGACTAGCATCAACCTTGATACGGTCTATGTGTAGATGAGAAAAGTGGTTATGCATTAAAAATGTAATACATCTATCCATAAACATAGCAATTAATCCTTAAAAGTATAAATTAGTAAAATCAAACATAATAGCATAAAATAATAATCATGAAGTAATAATAGTTTAAAACATGAGGTTTGAAAGGAATATATGATTTATCTAAATGTTGGAGACACTTGTTCAAAATAGACAACACATTGTAGGTCTAGATAGTAAGGCGATGGAGACCCAAATGAATAAGTGTTATTTGAGAGCCTTTGACATGACCTTTTTGTTTATTTGAATGGCAATTTCCATCTATGGATAATCTAATTATATGACATTTTTTCTTTTTTGAGGCTTTAAAAATTTGCTTGTTTTTCTCGAGTTTTATGTAGGTCTTTGGGAAACTAATGTCCTTTCTAGGAATTCTAGTAGAGCTTCAACACCTTAGAACACCTCAGTAAACAAGGGGATGTTTTGAGGGAATGTGTTATCCCTCCATTATTATCAATCCCTTTGATGGGATAAATTATTTGAATCCAACACATCTAGTATAATGCAATTCAACATGCATTCAAGTGTAATGCAAGAGCTTAATATTTATCACTATTAGTGACCTAATCAATGCAACACAATAAACAATAGACACTCTTTATAATTCCTTAAATGGTTGAATGTTGTAGTTGTTTTTAACATGAGGTTGATCTTTATCACTCAATTTTATAATGCATTCCTTATATGATTGTTCTAAATGCATTTATGCATTTATATGTACTTGAATTCATATTAGGACACTATTAACACTCATGTCGACGCATACCAAGAATAATATGTTGTCTAAGATGGGCTAAAAACATGAAGGGAACCTGCATATGGGACGTAAGGGTTTGTATACACCTTATGTTTCACTTACTAATGATTTCTCTTTGCAGGTTGTCAACATATAATTCCCCTTAAGTGCATTCCTTGAGGGTGTCTTTGGAATCGGGGTGGGCAGTTAGTAGCACTTCTAAGAGATTATTGTGGTAATTGCATTATCCTTTCTAATCCCTTACGTCCATTTGATACCTTAGTACTACCTCTTCAATTTTCTCTTAGATAGTCTTCATATAACACCTTCAAATCACCTTCATTCCTTCTCCAAGTGTTTTGCTACAACCTTAATTCTCTTTCCTCCACACGACCTTCATATGACTAGTTACAAATATCATCAATCTTGGTCAATGACATTTGGTAGACATCCCTTTCTAGTCGATATCATCAACCATGGCTGATATTGTCCTCTAAGTTGAGTTGTGACTCTAGGTTATATTCCGCTATGTATAGGCATCATTATTGTCATTTCTCAAACAAATAATCAAATAATCTGCTTTGCATGTTCTCACAAGTCTTCCCTTAAAGGTCAAGAGTTATTAGGGTCTAGTGGAGATTATAATCTGAGGTCATCATTAGAGCATTGTGTTATTAAGATCATCAATAATTAGAGCTAAACCAACGTCTTTAGAGCCCAAACTTTGATCTACTTAAGACTTCTACATATCATTTTTTTGATCCGCCTAAAAAACTTGCATGGCGCTACAAGGAAAGGAGGGGGATTATGAAGGATTTTGATGTGTGGGTGGAGTGCAAATAAGATTTGAAATACTCTTTAAATCAAAATAGTGAACATATAATCTTGTGCATAATAACTAGCTTTTAAACTAATGTATTTGTATGTGAGATTGATGAAAAATACACATTAAATAAGTTTTTAATCATGTTCTTAAGCTTTTGGTCTACCTTTGTAAATAAACGCGATAAAATTAGATAATAACACAATGCAAAAAGTGTTTCCACTTGGAAAGATTCAACCCATGATTGATTTGTCAATTAATCAAGAAACAAGGCTAATATAGTCATTACAACAAGACTTGTCTAAATTTGCATGACAAGAAAAGACTAATAATAGAACTAAAAATCCTAAATGAAATAAATTCAACTAAAGATGACTAAAACTAGATTCAAGATTACACATATCTTATACACATAATATATGGTCAACATGCAAGATTCCAGTATTAGTTTAAGTAGCACATACACACCTATCACAACAATATTATCAACCTAGGTGCCTCGAGCTCTTATAATAATAAAAATAGATCAATATAAGAATAAATTTAGTAATGTAAACATAAATATAACACCCCACCTCTTGGGTATGAATGGATAATGATTTGAACTCATTTAAGTGCACATCTAGTGAACTGCACTCTAACTGACACTTCTAGTCTAAAAATAGAATTTTACACTTAACCAAAAAATTCCTAAAGAGTGATGAATGAATAATGATTTGAACTCATTTAAGTTCACATCTAGTGAAGCGCACTCTAACTAACACTTCTAGTCCAAAATTGAATTTTACACTTAAACAAAATATATCTAAACTCCAAAAATATAAGTTTTTATTCTATTAACTAATCGGTGTCCATATTGGCATCATACTCAATACATTAATGTGCTAACAATGTCCATGTGATGGAAGGTATCCCCAAGCTGTATTATTATTATTATTATTATTATTATTTTGGTTTGACTAATGAATCTAATGTATCATGTATTATACTAGGAATGTGTAGCATATATATGTCTATTACATTATTGGTATTTTTATAACACATAATGTCACATAACATTACAATTCTTAGTTTAGGACAAATCTTGCTTATTATCATAGCTCTTGCTTACATCCCATTCAATTCTAGTAGGTCCCATCCCCATATCTTAGACATAGGAATTAGAACCCTATACATTTAATATTAAATGTGGACTACTCCAATCTAGATCCACGACTATCCACATTTCTTTGTTTTGTATTTTCTTATGTGTTGTTCTAATATGGTCTTATAATTATATACTATATTATAGTGTAATGATAATTATACTTGACCATCTTTCGTATTCAGTTCAAACCTAACATGGACTTACTCCACCATTTATTAAGTCTTATTGAAGTTATCTTTCTTCTTAACTTCTTTTTGTTATCAATTTTTCAAGTATATATTGCTTTCCAAATTTCTTTTCTTACACATATAGAAGCCTAGAGAGGTTATTTTCCTCTTCGTACCATGAAACACATTTATAGTGCTCAAGCGGAAATTCCAAACACGTTTCGTCCGAAATCGAACCCTTACATGTAGATCGCAATATGTCTTCTTGTAATTTTGAAAAACCCACATCTAATACTTTTATAGGGTTTCCTTTGGATATTTTTATTAACGGTAAAGAAGGGTTAAGGGGACCCTACCCCATACAAAGAGTCGATTAAAATATAGAACATTAGGGAAAAGGGTATACATTTGAAGCCCACCAACCAAAAACAAGTATAAAATAACAACAAACAACTAAAATAACAACAAGATAGGCCTATGAGGAAACTAATAGCGAGAGAGATAAAATAACAACCAACTATAACATAAAACCAAAAAATAACAACAAACTACAAACACATTAACAAGAAGTTATTATTTTATAATTTCATTCAATGTTTGCATGCATTCAGTCCATTCTTTAACTAACCCTACTATAATCACTCTCCACTTCTCATAGTCAGGCTCTATCATTTCCTTCTTTAGAGTGACACCATCCTTCTCCATATGTTTGATTTTTACATAACATTTACCAACTCTGCCATCATTTTCAAGTGCTCCACAATGCTTTTCATATTCAAAATGTGCAGGCCTTTGATGTGAAACATTGTTTCCTTCATACCAAGATTTTTTTTTCTGTCTCACATATTTTGTTAGCGAGTTTCCAAATTTTATCGACCAATATAGAGGTGATGTTTTCCACCCTTTCTTACAATTCATTTAGTTCTATAGAGACCATGCTTATCCTATGTCTATTGACATTTGTATCTAGCCTGCAATGTTCAAATTATTTTCTAAAGGAACTAGCTTTTACCGCTGCATATTGGGTTGTAAATAAGTCTTTTTGGGTTACTTTTAATGATTTAAGGTTAGTAATAACCTCCTATATGTTACGAGTTTGAGATTCTGATTCATCTTCCTTTTCTTGGCTTGTGGGAGAGCTCTCATTCTTTGCTTCCATATCTTACTGACTATGGGTTTGTATCAACATCTTAGTTTTCACTTTGCCACTATTAGTGTTCCTTCCCTTTTCACCTTCCACATTTTCCTTCTCATCATACTTTGGGTCTCTATATATTTTCCCTTATTTAGTACATGTTCTTGCCTTCCATTTGTCCTTCTCGGTTTTCTCCTGAACCATACAAGACCTAGGAATCTTCCCC
The DNA here is from genome assembly GCA_018340775.1 of Taxus wallichiana var. yunnanensis. Classification (NCBI taxonomy): domain Eukaryota; kingdom Viridiplantae; phylum Streptophyta; class Pinopsida; order Cupressales; family Taxaceae; genus Taxus; species Taxus wallichiana. Next base: position 11,314,537 of record JADAXU010000057.1, on the reverse strand, counting down.
GTAACCTTCCTTACCTCATTAGAAATATGGTTCACCTCTCTCGTGGCTAATTTCTTAGCCCTTAAAACCATTATAGTCCCCATGTGAACCAGGGATTTTAGAAGACCTTGGTGTAAAGGGACATTGAAGGTCCCTTTCTTCACTTGCTCTATAGATTTTGTCAGGGATCTAAACAAAAAAATTGGAAAGAAAAATTGCCTCCGTGTTTAAAATGATTCAACATAAAGAAGTGGTAGGTGTGCACCACTTTAAATCTACCTTCTAAAGTCACATATTGCATCATGAGTAATGTAATTTATTCAAAAGGAGAGGGCAAAGACTCCCTTTCATATCCATTAAAGTGTTGTTTTAAGGATTCCTTACCTTGTAGGAAATTTTCAACTTCGATCTTAATCTGTTTTGGGTTTGAAGACCATCCTTCCCTATAGAGGGAGCCCTATTACCTTTGAAATGATCTTGGGAGTGATTGAGAAATAGAAAACCTTCGTGCATACTCTACCTTCATATTAAGATTCGATTATCTCTAAACTAAGCTGCTCGTTGTGTCCTTTGAAAATTTTGAAATATTCACCATTCTAGCTCTCTATAATCTCATTCGCTTTATCACTTGTTTCCATCATGGTTTTGGGCTTGACCCTCACCAGATCCCCTCCTATTCTTAAAATTAGAGAAGAAAAATTTCCACCTCTATGCATGCGCGATAATAATATGTGTTCAAGACCTAGGGTTCTCATAGTTTCTACAGTCCCACAGTGCTCCTTTAATCCCAACAATAATTTTAGCCTGCACAATTTTGCAAGCTCATTCCCACGCTCTAAATCTAGGAAGTAATTAACAACATGATCTAACACGTGTTCCTTACCCTTATTTCTATCAATCATTATACAAATCCTCTCCTCATTATCATTTAAAATCCTTTTGGAAAAGACATCCTTCCTCCTATCAAAATTATTATGAAACTTCATTAAAATCGAAAAGGAAATAAGTTAGGAGCTAATGTCCGCATCAAGTAAAGATTTGGTTTGTTCATCCATTCCCCATATATTTTCAACAATATTAAGTTCCGTGGCCATCACTCCCTTATTTGTAAATTTATCAACACTCATATTGCCTTGCTATACACATGTTGGAAACTAATAGTGTTAAAAGAGGATACATACATGTTCCTTTAATGAATTTTTCTATTGTTACAGAAACTGAATTTCTCCCATTCATGCTGGAAATTATATTTTGTGAGTCACCTTCCACTATTAAGGACATGAACTCTCTTTCCATGGAAATCTTAACTCCCCAATACATTGCAGTTGCTTCCGCTATGTGATTGGTTTGGATCCCAAGGTTGAAGAAATAAGCGAGCACGAAGTTTTCATTAGGATATCGAAACACCCCTCCACCTCCAACTTTACCAGGGTTACCTTTCACTTATCCGTCAAAGTTTAGTTTAATGAATCCTTCCATAGGTCAAGTCCATCTCACCCCTTCTCTAGGATTCCTTTTTCGAGTCATCCTTTTGTTCAATAGACCCCATCTTCTTGAGATATTAATTTCCCCATCCAATATCTCATCCTCCTTGTTTTTTACAATTGAGAAGTTATTTCTAACAACTTGGACACACCTTTTAGTAATTTTTTGTGAAGTCTCCTTTTTTCCCCTAAAAATCCTCCTATTTCTCTCTTTCCACACTTCCCACTAGAAATGGCCAAGGCTAAGATCCACAATTTTTAGTCCTTGACTTCTGAAAGGGCATTGCCATTGTACCCATGAATTCTTCACATCTTGTGGGCTGACCCAAACTACCATAAATAAGGATATGATATATTTTATAATCAACGAGGAAAACGCAGCCCACATTGAGATGATTCACTAACTCAAGGTCCTTTTCACATAATACACATCTATTGACCATATGGTACCCTCGTTTAGTTAGATTGTCTACATAAGAATATTATCAAGAAAATTTAACCAACTGAAAACAATTACTTTAGGAATGATGTTTTTATTCCATACCTTCCCGCTAGAATACCTTATGTAGGTTCACCCTCTTGAAAAACTAGAAAGATGCCCGTCTCCTCTTTATCCCAAATTATTCTATCTTGTTCACCATGATTGTAGATGAGCTGATTGCTTAAGAAATCATTAAGTATCTCCATTTGTTGATTTAAGTCCTTCCTTTCCACCCAAAGGTTTTTCCAATTTTTGAAATTTCCTTCTTGACTAGATAATTTCAAACTAGAATGCCATATTTCCTTTCTAAAATCAGAGAGAGAGCTAGAAATTTTTCCTCCATAGTAAAATTACTTTCCCATTTATCTATCCAAAACATGGTCTTGGTTCCGTTTCCTATTTTCTAGTTACATCCCTTTCCCAAGAGATCCTTAGACCAGTTAATCACCTTCCATATGCCTGACCCATTAAAAGTTGGAGGTTTAAAAAACCATGTATCATCTTGAGCATCGGTCTAGTACTTACTTTATAGGATCTTGGTCCAAACACTTTCTTTAGTAACTACCTTCTCACCCAATTTTAACCATAAGATCTTTATTCATTTTCACCCAATCCCTTAGTCCCAAGTCTCCAATCCTTTTAGGTATGCATACCTTTTTCCAAGCCACAAGTGGAATGCGGTCCTTGCTTTCAGTGCCACTCCATAGGAAATAATTTTGTATACTTTATAGTTTGTCTACCACGTTCGTTGGGAGTTGAAAAGTGACATTTTATAAACTGGAAGGCTTTGTAACGAAAATTTCAAAAGTGTAACTTTTCTATCCCATGAGAGGAGGCTAGCTTTATGCCTTGCAAATTTTCTTCCAAACCTTTCTATAAGGAAGTTCCATTCATTGCTTTGGGTTTCCTATCTCCCAAGGGCATACCAAGATAAAAGGAGGGGAAGGGTTTAATATCATAGTAAAAAAATATAGCTATTTTCCTTTCCCCGATTTCCGGTGTATTGAGGAAAAAAATCAAACTCTTTTGATAATTGACATGTTTCCCTTAAACTTCCATGTAGTCATCTAACAACTGTTTAAAAAAGTGGGCTTACGACATAGAGGATTCTCCAACTAAGATTGTATCATCCATGAAGTGTTGGTGGGATACATTTTCAACATCCAAAATAGGGAAATTCCCATAATATTTCTAGTAGAAGTGGCTTCATTTAGTTTTCTACTCAGAGCTTCATCCATTAGAATGAAAAGGAAAGGGGACAATGGGTCACATTTCCTTAAACCACAAGAGCTTGGAAAAAGCCACAAGGTACCCCATTGATAAGAACCAAAAAAAATTTTTGATAAGAAAACATTGGCCATGCTTCTAAAAGAGTTTTCAAAACAAAATTTCCCCAACACCTTGTCCAAGAAGGTCCATCAAACCATGTCATATGCTGTTGCCATTTTCAACTTGATGATCATTTCTCGGTTTCTTTTTCAGGTTTGATAAAATAAACAGTTTCCTGAATAGTTATTATTCCATCATGGATTTTTCTTCCCACGATGAAACCTCCTTGTTGTTATGAGATTATGGATGTCAAGAACAACTGAAGATGAAGAGCTAAAATCTTGGTGCAAATTTTATCTAAGGTATTGCAAAGACTCATTGGAAGGAAATCTTTGAACCGCATTGCATTACTAACCTTAGGAATAAGAGCCAGAAAGGTGCAATTAACTTCCTTCAACATATTTTTGTGATTGAAAAATTCATAAACCACTTTATAAACATCCTTTTTAATTATGTCCTAGAAGTGTTGGAAGAAAAATGCCGGAAAGCCATCCGGTCCAAGAGCCTTGCCTGGACTAAGATCCTTAACAAAAAACTCCACCTCCTCAAGAGAGGGTTCTTAGAGAGCATAAGGTTTTCCTCTAGAGAGACAAGGGATGGGATACATCTTAGGAAGTCTTCTTCCTTTTCCAAATTCTCCATTCTCTGATCTGTCAGCATATTTCTTAAGTAAGAAATGGCCTCTTCTTTTATTTCTTTATTTTCTTCCAAGAGGATTCCACTAGATAATTTAACATACTAGTAATCTTTGAAGAATTAGAGTAAGAGGGTGAACAAGATGAATTCTTTGAATAGACAATTGGAACTCAATATTTCATTGCAAAATTACATCAATATGATGAGGAATCTCTAGAAAATATCCAAAAGTGTCGGGATAATCTCCTCAAGAAATTTAACATTTTCACAAATATATTTTTAACTTTTAGGGCACATGAAAGCAAAATTTTTGTATCTTTACATCATATGTACTTCATCATATTCAACAATTGCAGGTGATAACCTTTTTGAATCCACCAACACTAATAAAAACTCTCTTGTGGTTTCCATGGAAATGACCATGTTAGTTTTGGACTAAATGGATGACATGCAAGATTCTAGCAATAACCAATTCATGCAAATGTAACTATAGACACTCATTTTGGTAATTCATGAGTTGTAATAAAATAAATTATATAACACTCTCACACTAGTCCACACTTTCTCAATTTGACCAACTATGATATCCCTAGCTATATCTCACTTATTCTTGCTTCCACATACAACCTACTTGTTCGCATAATGGTCATATTACTCCATTAAATCAGGCTATATCCTCACACATTCATTTGGGACCAAAGTTCCTAGAAATGTCCAAGCGTCTATACACTATGAACCCACCTAGCCAATTTGGTCCCTTTCCCTCCAATGATAATTTTCTTGATTTCAATCTCTTTGGTACACTTCTAGTCATCCTTTCCCAAGTTTTCTAGACCTAGAACACATATATAAGAAAGTTATTTATCTCCCATTGGAGGGCATTCATTCTACTTGGCACCTAACATTCTAATGAGAAAATACTAAGAGCAATCATAAGAAAAGCTACTCTAAGACTCCCTTAAGCTTCATATACTCTGCATATTCATTCTAGGGAAGTCATCCACTCATGTATACAAGTACAAAAGCCACATTATCAAAGTTAATTTAATCTAGGAAAGTATAATATACAATCCCATTGTTGCAAGGTCATGGTTATCATTTTGGATGCATACATTCTAAATATCACATGCTACATGAGAAAAATGTGCAATTTGAACGCCTCTTAAGAGTAGTGGAGACGTTGACGACGCACATGAGTGCCCATAACCCAACTAATTTTTGTTTTGTAGGAGTCTCTCACCATTTAGGGTTTTGAAGATTGGATCGGTTGACAAAAAACATCACACAATATCAAAGGTTCATATTGTAGACATGAGTAGAACATGAAGCAACAAATAGGCACAAATTTTTGTAGAGGATGAAAGTACATAGGGACGAAAACATATAGAAAGGGAAATAATGGGGGTACATTTTGGGCCGTACCATATGCTTTGGGCCGGGAAGTTGTTCGGTCACGGTTTCTGATGAGCGAGGCTATTTTAGATTGTTTCTAGACTTTTCTAGTCATTAGGTTAGGCCAAATTAGCACAAAAGTCATAATATTATCCGAGTCCTCTTACCCTTCCCTTCCGAGTACTTTATTTATCTATCATTTTATATCGAGTTTCATGTATTATGTTGATATTGTTGTAATTAGCCTTGGAAACTAGTTGATTAAGATAATATTCAATTGGTTACCACCCCCGAGAATCAACCATTTAGGTTAAATCAAGAAAGTGAATCAAATGAGTATCCCTTATCATTTTCAAAGCGACACACAAAATCAATTTCCTCCCTCTATTTGTCCTTGTCAATAACCATGGAAAGCAATCGCACAACTAACCACTCATGACAAGGTGCTTCAAAATTACAAAATAAATATTTAACACCTTATATTGTTGCTTTATGGAAATTGGGGAATTACCCCAACTATCACCTATGACGGATTAACAGATCCCACCCTTCATGTCAAAGATTTTGGGAATGTCTCTAAGAACTAGATTAAAAAAATATTATATAATCACTAAGCTATTGGCCAAAAAACGTGTATAAGTGATGCCATAGATTGGTACCCTCAACTTAAGCCTCACTTAATTATCAAATTGGAATGCTTAATTAATGCCTTAGTTCAAGGATTTTAATATCACCATTTTCTCGAGAATAACTTGACTAAATTTATCAACTATAAATAATTCAAAAATTTACATGGCCCAAGAATTCATCAAGTGAAGGAAATCCTTAGATAACGAAGGAGAACATTATACGACCAATGGTAACTTCTTCACACTCTTCTTTACTACTTTAGAGCCTCATCTTCCATACAAGGTTATGTCCTTTTCTCCATCAACCTTATAGGAAGTCCTTGAGTAATCCAAAAGGAAAGACTAGCTCACGAGACAATTGGAAATGATTTAATATAAGCAAAAAAATCATAAAGTGCTCATGGGACCTCAAAACTACCATGCCACGATGACAAAGTCACAAACACTCACAATCATGGTCTTACTTCCAATAGAACAATTTATAATATAGAAAATTCAAAGTGTCCAACCCTTCTTCGAACTTAATATGGACCCTTTCCTCCACCTCTTACCAAATATGAATTAGGAATACATTTACCTAAACCTAAACCAAGGTGTATGGATCTTTCTTGACTTGGCCCCCAATTGTATGAAAAAAATTTGGTTGGTTTTATGCTGATTGGGCTCTTTCTCACAATAATTAATCCTCTTAGAAACCTTGCCCACTCTTTCCTTCTTGATGATAATGTCAATCATAGGGCCATGTTTGGGGAAGATATAATGAGGCCATAATGGTGAGAGACTATGCCAAAAATGAGAGAATTGTGATACAATTCATAAAAAACAAATACACACTTGGGCATATACACTAATCCTTTACCCAACCCTTGAAGGATGAAAAAAATTGACATAATGATAACCATAATTAAAATTTAACTCCTTTAATTAATACCATCAAAATTAATTTGATCTGTAACATCTCTAGTGTGGTTTAGATGTAAGGAATGAAATGTGTTATTACATGTGTTGATTCCACACACAATAGAAACCTTTGTAGAGGTTACATACTATTTAGGCATATCTTATAGGAAAACATAAAAATCCTTGGGACATTAAAAAATAAAAAATCTCCCAATCCCCACCCCTCCCCCTACCCTTCCTCCCTCCCGAAATAAATTAGAAGTAATGCCATCGAATAGAAAAAGTCTTTAGCGCCGATGATGTTATCTGGAAGCTCGGTCAAAACCCACACCATTGATTAGATCTGTTACATAAAGGTAAATGAATTTTCTTGCTTCATCATATCTCATTGGTCTAGATAATGACGTAGAAAAATATAATAAATAAAAACTAATCCCACCCTAATTTTTAGTCATTTATGAGATTATTTTGACTAAGACTATTTAGGTTCGAGATCAACACCATATAAATAGACTTGAAAGAATGGGATCCAATCAAATAACTCCAAAACTTTCCAATTCAAATCCCCTTTCCCGAACTCATGAAAACTTATCCTAAACAACATAATTATTTGTTGAAGGTGCTCTTTGAGATGAATATCCCTCAACCACTATCTTTTAGGGAAAAAGGATCCTTTGTGCGGTTAAGAAGATAACATTCTACTACATTACAAAGAATTACCTATGCAAATTGATTAAACCCTTGGTCAAGCCTTATTCCTTTGATTTCACATATGTGTACACCTTATTGTTCTCTAGTAATGATTTGTATTTGTAGGTTTTGGCATATTAATTCCATTGAGTGCATGCCTTAATGGGTGCACTAGGAAAGGGGAGGGTTTGGTTTATAGCACATCATGAGAGATCGTTGTGATGCTTTCCCTAACATGTCTTATCCTTTCTACTACTACTCTACGACCACTTGATTCCTCAGACTACCACCTTCATATAACACCTTTAGATCCCTTTCATACCCATCAAAGGGTCTTTCTCTACCCTTCCTTTTCTTTCCTCCACCTCATGTTTTATGGATTGTTTGTTTCTAAATACATCAATTGGTCTAATAGACATGTCTTTCCACTTGCTTGCATCAACTAAGGTTGATTTGGTTGGCTAAGTTGAGTCATGGCTTTAGGTTATGTTCCATGCTTTATGGGTATCATTGTTATCATTTCTCAAAGATATCATCATATAGTATGCTATATTTACGTTAACAAATATGCCTTTAATAGTTAAGAGGTTTTAGGGTATAGTAGAGATTATACTTGAAGGTCATCATTGGAACATTGGGTTACTAAAAACATCAAGAATGCTTTGAGACAATGAGGTCTAGCATAGTCTTTTGAGTCTCTAATTTTTTTCCTCTTAGTTCTTTTACATATCCCTCTTGTGATCCACCTATAATAATCTCTCATAAGATGCTACAATTCAAGGAAGGTGGTTAATATGCTAAAAATGTCCACACAAAGGTAAGTGCCCCTTCCTCTAAAATCATTTTTGTTATTTTAGTTGAGTGATTATTTAATTTATCATGTATTAGATCAAGACAATATAACATATATTGATTAAATGCATTATTTTTCTCTTTATACAATATGCTTACCTCTTAATGGTGTTATAACCCATAATTTAGGATGAACTCTCTCTTAACACCTTGACTTGGTTAAGATCCTAATAAGACCATGTAATCTTCGATATAGGCATTGTAACCCTATTCCTTTGATATCGTGTTTGCAGGTACTCTCTTTTAGATCCATAATTACCTGCACCCATTTGTTTCATCTTTGCTTATGTGTCGGGTCTTAACATGGTCTCCTACTTATATCCTAATCTATATTAAAAGATAATTTTCACATTGTCCATCGTGTATACACCTAATTTTTCATTTTTCATCTTTCATACTTGTTACTAACAATTTCATTTGTGTAGATAAGGGTCATTGATGCATTTATTTCTTGAGCGGGTGCCTTAAGCGACCTGCTGAATGGGGTATGACTATTCACATAGTCATTATGGGTTAGAGACAATACATAGACAGAGTATCATTATGTGGTCCCAACCTTAGTTTTCCTTACATTAGTTATCCTTGTCCCTTTATGTCTCATACATATTACACTCACTACACCTATCCTACATTTCACTATTTGACACGTTGTTCATCCATTTGATTGATCCATGACACCTCTCTTTCACTCTACATGACACTTAACATCCTTGGCCAATGCCATCAACCACGTGTGATGATGTCATAAACACACACACACACACACACACCACACTTTGACATTTCATAAGGAAGGAAGGAATCCATAATCATAGAACTGCCATTCACTCTTCTCTCTTACATGGAATTCACATTTTCTTGCTTTTACCTTAGTTCATCTTGCATTTGAATTGGATTGGATTGGACACTCTTCTTCTTAGTTGGATTGCTTGCACTACTAGGTCATCTATAGTGAGTCTAGGACAAGAACGGTGTTCCCCTTATCCACCCAATAGTGATTCTCTCTTGGTGTGCTACTTCTTTGAAGAGATAGATACATCAGTGACCACCCTACAGGTAAGTGCTCCAAATATCCTTGTCATTTTTCATATTAGTAATTATTTCATTTCCCTTCCCCATTGTTCTATGTTAGCTTAATATTGTATGTACATCGGTATTAGTTAGCATAGGAATCTTATATGATAAGCTCCTTAGCTTTCCTTTATTTCATTTCATTTATATTGCAGTAGAATATATTGTGCATACTTGACCTATCCCTCGTCAATCTTTATATCTCCCTCATTTACTGATATCATAGAAGGGTACTCTCCTCTATCCTGATTGCGAGCCTTGGAAATCCTAGGCTGACCTAGTGTAGGGATTATTTCCCGCTGGATATGCAACTTTAAAGCTCACCATAACCCTTTTAAATCAACCTATTGTGTCCCGATTCATGTGTGTCTCTTATTCATTTCCTCAATACCCTTGTAGAATGGAAGACTTAGGAGTGCAAGCCATTGAGACACATTTTTGGCCCGCCATACACATCTTATCTCACACATTTTGGTCAACCGAATGCATAGCTTACTTTAACCTTGATTGATTCCATTTTCTCTATCAACTTTCTTAGCATTTGTAATTTTTCATATATTACATTGTCTTATTATATTACACCATTTGGATTTATCCATCCCTTGATATATCTATATTCTAAATCATAGTAGGATACCTATTAGGTGTAGGCCTTGGAAACCTATAACTATGTTAGGGTTAGGATCACTATACTCTAGAATTGTGACACTAGTGCTTCCTAAGCATCATTGATATCTACATTGTGTGTTCAGAATTAGATTTAATTACCACATTTGAGAACCCAACCGAGAACCTATCTTTTCCCATCATACACTTTTGTAAACCCTATGTGAGTCTTACTCATTCTTCTTCCGACCGAGTCATCTTCATATTTATTTTCTTTCTCATTTATCTTCACATCGGCCTCATTCACTTTGGTTAACTTTGACATGAACCATACTCTTCCCTAAATTAGATAAGATTCACTTTTTTTTCTTAATTTTTCCCGCTTTGCATACACCATTGGCCACTTTGTGCATGATCATTATTTTTCCCTTGACAACATCAACCTTTATACAAGCTTCTTTCATGATTGATTCCATTCCGATCATTGTTAGTTTCACACGTCCTTGATGCCATCAACTCATGTGTAAGCTTCTTGCACAACTAAGCCCATATGGAAATTTTACCGTGAAGTTATTTTTCAACCATCCTGCCTTCACAATTAAATACTTGGTGATTCTACTACATCTTTTTCCAAGCCACCTCTTTCTCGATAACATTAAAAACATGACTAATGATTTCCTTTAGCTAGTTCCTTATCACAAAACTATTTTTTCGTAAGAGTTCTTTCTTTCTATTAAGCCAAAACCACCACCTCGTAATGTATAGACTAGATACAACATCTGAAACCTTATCTTTGAAACTTAAGATGGGAAATGTAAAAATTTATTCAACAATCGGTAGGAGATTCACCCAACATGTTGCAAAAGTGCATTAAAGACTATCTCTCTAGTAAGTTGGATTCAAATATCAACATAATGGAGCCTCCTCCATTTAGAGAAAAAATTGATCCAACTAATAAAACAAGTATTCCTCTAAAGAATGATCCGAATTATCTCATCATGTAGCTCATTGATCGTTTGAGTCAAGAAAAAATGATGACCACAAACTAGTCCTTGCAAATACAAGACAATCTAGCTTAGCTTGCTAGTTGATTGTAAACGGTTTCTTGGGGCATGACAAATAAAGATTAGCTCTCACCTCTTCTAGTTAGAATTAATGGAGTACCCATTGTTAGACATCCCATCCAAAACAAAGTCCTTTAATCCATATAAAGAGAGCATCTCGGTCTCTACATCATTATGTTAACTTTAAATCTACCTTGAAAAGCCGATGTTAAAGTCGATCAATCTTTCACATGGAAGTGTTTAAAAATTTGTTAAAATTATTCGAATTTCAAAAATCCAAAATTTCTCTTTTGGATTTCAGGAATTTTCCTTTACAGAGATTAAATGGATTTTTTTTGAAATTTTGATTTTGGAGTTCCAAACTCCAAAACCCCGAAAGTCTGAAATTTCGGACTTTTGGACTTTTGAAACTCGGAGATCTCTTATGGTAATTTACAATTTTCTAACTTGGAGTTTTGAAAATTTGGAACTTTAGACTTTCAAGTTTCAGAATCTCATGTTCCCTTTTTGGAGAAATATTCTTCGGAGTTCCAAAGTCTAAAACTTTGAAGTTCAAATTTTGAAAGTTCAGACTTTTGGGTTTGAAAGTTTCCTAGCCATTTTTGATATTTTGCTTTCGGACCTTTGAAGTCTAAAAGTCCGAAGTTCCAAAATTTTGGAACTTCAAACTTTTGGGTTTTAAAGTTTTCCATTACCTTTTCATGATTTTCATCTCTTAAATTCCAAGTCCAAAACTCTAAAGTTCCAAAATTTTAGAACTTCGACTTTGAGTTTCAGGATTTCACGAGTTTTGTGCATTTAATTCTCACCAACCTCCATATGGATCGGATTCCGAGCATTTATTTTTGGTTTTCCTATATAAACTCAGATTTTACCTGTCATTTTCACCTGACATTTTTCTCCAGCGATCTAATTTTTTTACTGTAACTTTGTACTTTCATGGTCATTTTCAAGGTATTTTATTTAGTTTTTTTTTCTTTTTGGTTTAAGATCTTCTTGGTTTATTTTTCCTTGTTCATTTTCTTTTTGTTCTTCCTTTGTTTATTTTGGAGATGAAACCCTCATTGCCCACCATGTTTTCTTTGAAGGTGTTTTTGACCTCAATGGTTGCAAAATCCAATTTTTACAGGCATCCAACTTAGATTTCATCATAATTTTCAAGATCCTCCCAGCATTTTACTTGCTTGATGTGCCTTTGGCGAAGTTTTTTCGATTTTTCGGGTTTGAAGTATTTGGTTTTGGATTTTGGGGTGTTCATATTTTTTGAAACTTTTCCGTTTTATATTTTTTCTCTTTCGGGGTTTAAGAAGTTTTCATTTTAGAGTTTGAAGATTTTCGGAGTTTCAGAACTTTTCCATTTCATATTTTCGGACTTTGGGAACTAAATTCTTTTGAGTTTTAGATTTTTGAAGGCCTTCGATTCTAAAATCAAAAATTTAATGTCAACTTTTGCAGCCAAAGGCAAAGAAAAGATGAAGTATACATTCCTCGAGTTGTTCCTCACTCTTGTCTATCCTCAGACTTGGGAATATAGAGACACTGATCTTGGGCAGATTGATTTTCCAGATTTCTGGCAAGGGTGAAATCCCCCTACAAGAAATACTAGATGCAAGCCATACATGACATAAATGAAATTGATCTTGCTTGCTGGATTTTTTGCATCCATGCATTGCCCTGAATTTGTCTTAGTTGTAACAACTCACTTTGATGAAGAATCCATCTCGCTTAAGGATGCTTATGGCAAGGCGGTAATCCATTTGGACCCAAATTTATTTGAGGATTTATTCAAACTCTTAGATGTCGAATACTACGTAATAATTTCACCAGAATCGTAGTGGAGCATTGGGACAAAGAAGCTGAGTTATGCACAAAAGTCATGTTGAAGAGCTATCTAGCCAAGAGTGTTACCAAACTTCCCAAGACCATGTATCGATCAGACTTCATCCAGAAGTCAATGACATTATTGTGTTACTAAGTAGAGTTTCAGGCCTTGCCTCTGTAAAAGGAATTTCAGGAATGGATGTTCCTGTATATTACTACTATCAAGAAAAATAAGGAATTCATAAGATGGGGAGAGCATATCAGCAGCTCCATCTGCTTTCAGTTAAGCAAGGTTTTGTCATCGAAGAGTTTCTACATGACCTCCTTTTTGGTCTATGTTATAGCTGCTATGGGATATTTCACTAGGATGAACACTAAGGGTATTCGAAGTGCTTAAAAATATATGATTTTTATCCTCATCTTACACTAGATGAGGGAAGAAGACACTTCCATAGAATTAATGATGCCTTCTTTGTTGTCATTCTCTATCATTTTGATAAAGATTTATACAATCAAGGATTTCGATGAAGCCTTAAAAGAAGTATGTGAGTGGGGAGCTATTTACCTATAGTTTCCTACATTTACATACATTCGATTCCTGGTTTTGTAGGTGCTCCTAGTAAGCTACCAAGATGCCCCACCGACAAGTGGGTTTTGCTAGAGTTGGTTTGGCAATTACTAGACTATCATAAGATTCAAAACAAATGACACAAGTCGAGTTTTATTTCCCATTTCAATTGGTAGATAAACTTGTATAAATATTCATAGGGTGAAGAACGTAGATGCAGAGATGTCATAAGTAACCTTGTGGACCTTCCATCCTCGGACTAGTTTTGACTACTAGGGAAAATTTAACGAAATAGGTCTGTCCAGTTCCCATGTGTCTAGTTGGAAGATATTTGGATTCATTGTTGAGATGAATTCATCATCCAACAAAGATATTATGAGAGGCTAACTCTGGATGAGGTTCAATAATTTGGTATCGCAGAGATTCCAAAGGAAATGCAAGATGAGGAGGAAGTTTTGGATGCAACATACAAAAATAATAATGTTGCCAATCAACCATTGCCATGGATTGATTGGTATGTAGAAGAATGTTGCAATACTAAGGAGAGGGGGGGCCCATTCTATAAAGAACTTATAATTGGTTGGCTACCTTGGGAATTTCACCCAAAGGGTTAGATCAACCTACAAATATAGGATCCCAATCAACCATGAGTCTTCCAACACCTACAAAAGGAAGAGGTCCATCCAAAGGGCCCATACAGTCCCTAAGAAGATTTCATTTGTTGTTGGTAGCTCCTCTCTCTCCAAGGCTCCTCCTTCCAAGGCTGTGTCTCCAGCAATACCAATGTCAAAAATAGTTGAAGTTACTGATTCTCCAAGTGTCTCATGAGATCTATCATCTCCTCTTCCTCTTCCATTGTCATTTCATCCACCACTTCCTTCCACTTCCACCATCATTTCTTCTTTCCCATCTCCTTCTATGGCCCAGGTGTTCTCATCTCTTCTAGTTCTCTTAGTAGGGAAATGATTGGGTCACCCATCTCTACTTCACTTCCTCTAACACTTTCATTTCCTCCCATCTCATCTTCTAATCCCATTATATCCACCCCTGGGGCTATCCTCACTTCCACCCCATCCATCATTACCACCTCTATTCAAGTGCCAACTAATGTTACCAGGTGATCTTATTTTGTCTAGTGCTTCAGGTACTAGAATCAATTCTTCCATTTCCATCAACATCCACTATACCAGAATGGTTGTTTCACTAGACTCCGAAAAAGAAAAAGAAATTACCTCTGTGGATGTTATAGATCTGAGTGTGTTGGAACCCACACTGAAGAGATAGGAAAAGAGGACAAATATTTTCTCCATCTTGTCAGTGAATCAATCCAGAGAGAGGGTTGTAGAAGTTTCTACTCCCGTTGAGGGAAAAACCAAGGAAACCATTACAACAACTGACTATCAAATTTTTAGATTTTCACTAGGAAAAGTAACACATGAGGGAGCCAAACAGGATGTATAGAATACTCTCGAGAATTTGTTATAAAATAATAATAAAGACAAGGATTCCAAGGATGAGCTCAAATAAAAAGTTGAGTAGCTCACTGCATTGTTAAAAAGGTAACACAACCTACTCCATCTACCAAGATTTCAACTACCACGACTCTGACAGTTTCTTCCATTCTCGATGATATTTCTTATCACGAGATTGAGAAGATAGGTCAAAAGGGAATATCGGTAAATGGATGGATGAAGCATATACTTCAAGAAGCCAATCCTTTAATTAAAGAGGTTGTTGAAATATATAATGATTTACAGATTGGAAGAGCTGCTATTTGTAAAATGGATGAAGCCTTCTCTGAAGACAATAATAATCTGAACTTGAATTTGACTACATGGAGTGAAATTAGAGAAGAAGATTCATATCTACTTCTTCAGGAGGATGTAATTGATGATGTTTCAAAGTTGTTTGAATATCAAAAGGCCATGGAATTCGGTCTCAGGTATTACAAGATTTAATTAAGAAATTAGATGAAAAACGTGTGGAAATCATGGATGATTTGAATGACATATCAGAAGAATTTGATATTGTTAATTGTAAGTTATTCAATGAAAACATTGATGCTCTTCCGGAGGATCAGATCAAGACAAATTTCAAAGATTTGGTGAAGTGAGATGATGAGGTTACTCAAACTTTCAGGAGTGACTCCATTGACAGGTTGGTTTCATGCCAAAATTTCATAGGGTGACTAAAGAAAGTGGTGGGTAAACTTAGAAGAATTCCAGCCAAGGTCATAAGGGAAATTGAGACAATGGATGTAGTGAACCACTATGCATGTGGGCCAGAGGATGGAGAAATTTAGGGAATTATCAAGCATTTCATCGAATACAAGCATCGAATGGCTGCGTGGGAGAAAGAGCAAGAGAAACTTGAAGAAGGAGAAGGTGTCGCGGGCCAAAAAAGCTAAGTGGCCATGGAAGGATGGATCCAAGCTTTGGATTGGTCTGAGTTACAAGGTTGACCGAGTCAAACCTTGCAAAAAACTTTGTTATTTTTATGGGAGCATGTTCCCTAGAACTTAATGACATTTCTATTTTTAGTAATTTGTTAGTTAAGGCCCAACATAATGGCTCAACCTAAGGAACTTATAAATAGTTAAGTGCATGAAATCTTTTAGGGATAGAGGGATCATTTGAAAAGTTGCTCTTCAAGCTTGGAAGAGTGCTTTTGAATATTTAAAACCTTTCAATTACATTCAGAGTGATATTTTTCCGTGAAGAATATGATTTATTGTGTTAATGGTTAATCTATTTATGCTTTGTGGATGTGCATTTCCTTAGTATAAGTGGTTAACTTGCCTTTATTTCATAAATATCTTATTTCATTCTATGTGAAAGTGATATAATTGTTTTGAATATCAATTGTGGAGAGATTATTTTCCTTCTGTTATTAAAGCCATACTATCATTAACTATCATAAGTGAAATAGATACTTGACATGTGCATATCCCTTACTCTCATAGTTGTTGATTGTGTTTTTAATAAGATTTGATCTACATGTTATGTATACTTGGGGTCTTATGAGGAAAAGTACATTATTTTGACTGTGGTTTGTTATTTACCTTGTCAAAATTGCATTCGATGAACTTGGATTGTAATAGTTGTTTTATTCTTTCTGAGTTACCTCTTTTCTGGTGTAAGGATCATATGATTATCTAGTCTTACTCTTGGTGTATCACCGCATATTTATTTATTTTGTTATTTCTACCCCCGAACCTTGTAAAGTGAGTAGATTAGAATTTTCTAAAGTTTTTATTCTTCCACATCGATTCCAGATTGAGTTCCCCAAGTTCTAAAGGAATCTAACCTTCTCAGAGGTTCATCCCAAGGTGATAAGGTCCCACACCTTGGGGATGTTCCCATGTTGCATGAGATATTTTAATAGTTCAACGAGTGCATGATCCGCATGAAAACACATTCCATGGTCATTAGAGGGATCACCCCTTCCATTTCTTACGATGGCTCTACCGATCCTTCCCATCATATCAAGGACTTTGGAAATATTTACAAATATTGGGTCAAATTCAATTCTAATACTCCCACCAAGTTATTATCTAAGATATTCATGACAATGCTTTGGCTCGAGCACCAAACTCTTCTAACCAAATCTAATGTTGTACTTGAAATCTTGGTGATTTCCTTATTCAAAAAATTTCACCGACATGACCTTCCCGGAAAAAATCAATGCTTTTATCAATTGTAAAGAAGTGGATAGGAATTTCCCCATGTTTTCATCAAGTGTTGGAAGACCTTATCCATTAAGTACAATTGAAACATGCATGATGGGAGTCTATCCCAACTATCTCGTTAGGGTACTCGAATCTATCCTTCAATACTGAGGTGAAATCCTTCTCTCCTACCTCTTTGGAAGAAACATTCAAACAAGGTAAACACCAAGATTAGCTAATGAAGGAAATAGAAAATCCTTCCCCAAAAAAAACACCACTCAAGAACATTTAAGTCCTCATGTTTCCTAGAAATAAGAACTCCACTAATGAAAGAGTCATAAAAATACTCATCCTCAACAAACTTCTTCTAATAAGACTATCCATAACATCAATCAACCTACCTCTAAATCATCCGAAATTTTGTTTCTTCCTCTCTGCCGACTATCACCAATCTCTACCTAAGGAGGAGTTGAGATGATGCCTTGTTGATCGATCGAATCGGCACCTAGCGAAGGTAATACAGAAGGTTCACGTGAGAGAGAAAAGCACATTCAAAGGCGCGGAAGCATCGGAGAGGATCACGTATAGAGCGAGACAGTTTCGGGACTTAGCCGTTTTCATGATGAGGATCTATTTTTTGAAATAGAGTGCAGAGAACTCAAACCAATTGGAGACTTGCACATCACGCATTGGATATTTTTAGATGATTGGATACGAAGCACTTTGCATGGATGCAGGATAAAGATAGAATGGCAAACTAATAGTTGACTAAGAGAGATC
This sequence comes from Taxus wallichiana var. yunnanensis, assembly GCA_018340775.1. Classification (NCBI taxonomy): domain Eukaryota; kingdom Viridiplantae; phylum Streptophyta; class Pinopsida; order Cupressales; family Taxaceae; genus Taxus; species Taxus wallichiana. The sequence goes on along the minus strand of JADAXU010000057.1, from coordinate 11,296,588 downwards.
TATTGTTAACACTCTTGCATGTAATCCTATTTTTGTAACGGTGCATGGCTAATAATAGCATGCAACCTATTTTGGGATTAGATAAGTGGTGAAGGGAAAGTCCCCACCCTTATAAATATGTATTGAACTATGTAGCAGAGAGAGCATAGATATAGGTGTGAGAACTAGGTTATAGTGAGATTATGCTATCAAATCTATTACGCGCATGAGCGTATACTACTGTGATTGTAAGGAAGCTTATGTGTATTTACTTTGAAATTAATATAATGGAGATTATGGACTGAAACAAGGTATTATTATGGTTATATTTCAGTATTGCATGTTTGATTCCATTATGGTTATCTATTAAGTCTGTTATGTTCTAGATCTAGATTTGAATATGCACTGTAGGAAGATATATTAGTCATAGATATGAATGATTAAATTCTTCATCATGTTAAACATCTTGTAAAAAAAAACCTAAAGAGGGGCCTAGTACCTTTGCGTGCTTTGAGTGAACACTCGGTGTAGCTTTGAGTGATGTGCCGGTGTGCTCGGGCTTGTATTGTTGTTCATTCTAGGCTACATCATTGGTTCTATTGCCAAGATCTTTTTTTCAGCTTGTTTTTCGTGGTGGTTCATGCGATGAAGACATATCAGTTGACCTTAGCAAGTGTTGCGGAGTGGATACATGATCTGGAAGAAGAATACACATGACGTTTCAGCACTGGATCTGATTTTAACGCACACGTGTGGGTGGAACAGAACTTGTATGATAATTTATATGAGAGCTTCTTCACTATCTTTTCAGTAGAATTGTACGAGTGGCTGATTGTGTATGTATCTAAGAGGAATTGGAGGTATCATGCACTTGTCTGGACATAGAAATAATTTTAGGCCCTTTATGATGCTTGATCTGATTTGGACTCAAGTTGTGGATACGTGGTTCTGTGGTGTTTTAAATAGTTATATCTTGGAGTACTCAATTTCCACTTATTCGTGTCTAGAGGTAGCTAAATTCTAGTTTTTATGATATCCAAGGGGAACTTACCTACAAGGCATTCCACTAGCGATCAAGATCCTAATGGTAACTTTGAATTTGGAGAGTAAACCAATGGCTAACTAAACCCCACCACGCGTGGGGGCAAGAGAAGGTTTGGTGAAGGATGGCAGACCTAGCAGCAGAAAGGAAGAGAGAGGAAAGGTGGCTTAAGTATAATGAGGTGCATGAGAGGGAGGTAGAGAAGTAACGTGACATTCTTGAGTGGATGGCGTTGAGGAGAGAGATGGATCATGAAGGATTTGGAGCTCACGTAGGAGACGTGAAGCCAGAGCATTAGGAAATCCCCATCTGGGAAAGCATGATAGGGATCCCTCCTCGGCCTCACACAGAACTGCAACAATAGAGATGACCTGGGCCGTGAGTGTGCATCTAAATCCACTTGATAACCTTTCCCTTGCGCTTGGATTTCCAACATCTAGTACAAAAAATAGTCAATAAGCTAATTAGAGCAGTGGAAGAGTAGGAGCGAGTCTTATGAAAGGCATAATGATGGCAACACAAACGGCTTCGTTGTTATATGGGAGTAATTTTTGAGTGTATCATCAGCGTAGAATATAGGCGCGCTGATTTTTGGACTAACTTCTAGGAGTGGTAACGCTTTGCAGACTGTCGGGGTACAGTTCAGTTCTACTGTTGGGACACAAGGAAGCACATCTTCCGTCCGACCCCAGCCATAGGTTTGGGATCAGGAGACTTAGGTAGCTCTAGTTCTGATAGATTTGGTGGATCTGGAGGAAGGGGAAACACATGAGGTTCTAGATCAGGTGGGAAAGGTCTGCACCAACCCCAAAATATTTATATGGAGATGTCTCTTGGTCTTCTAAAATATAGAGGCATAAAGATGCTTCCTTGAACATATGCATATGTGTGAAATACTGTGGTGCGTAAAAGGAATCACAACTTCTGAGCATAGGGCAAGCCAATTTGCTACTATGTTACAAGGGCGCGCACACAGCTAGTACAGAAAGTTTGACCCTGATCAGACTTGTGTAGACTATACAAATTTAAAAGATGCATTCCTTAAAGAGTTTCACATCCCTGAGTTTAAGCAGAAGAGTATAAGTGCACTCAAGGATATTAAGCAAGGCACTACTGAGAGTGTTAGAGAGTATGATGCCTATTTTAAAACACTCTCATCTAAGATTTCTTATGAAATACATGCAAGCCAACATGCATAATGGTTCGTTGGGGGTCTGATTACCCCTTTTAGGAGGGCATTATCACATAAGACATACACTAATCCGTGTGAAGGACTTGCAACAACCTTATGTGCTTTGAGGCGGTTGGAAGCATAGATACTGTGTGGTGAGCCCATTTTTAGAAGCACAAAATCACGAGATATGGTAAAATAGTTGGAGAAACTATCAGCAAATTCAACACATGAGACATGCATAGGGATTTGGTGCAAATATTGTTAAGTAGAAGGTCACACAAAGGATAGTGTTCCACGCAGATCAGTTCACTTGTTCTTTGTTGGATTGTGAGATATGTAATTTAAACCATGATGCTAGCCATTTCCCATTATTACAATGCGCGATAAGGAAAAACATTTCAAGATACTGTAAAATCTGCAGGTCCATGACTCATGACATAGAAGACTCGCCAACTGATTGGTTAGATCCATGATGTTATAGATATTGGTGTACGAAAGACAAGAGTTTTACATAAATCTAAGGGAAAGAATGAGCATCAGGACCGGATCACAATCAGGTGTGCTATGCTCGAGAATGAAGGGTGTTTTAAAGGTGGTCGTGGCAGAGGTCAAGGATACTGTGGTGGATTTGGAGGATGAGGACGTGGTAGTGGAAGAAGTGAGTTCCCTCACGGAACATGTTATACATGCCGATCTCCTGACCACTATAGGCATCAATGTCCTTAGAATATTACATGTTCTTTTTGTGGAAAGAACCATAGCTATGAGGAGTGCTCGGACTTGTATCACCATCTTAGTAAGAAGAATTAACAAGAAAAAGAGGCGTAGGGATGGTTAGGATACAACACACTATTGAAAATCAATGGATGCCTAAGTTGGAAGAAGAGTCGAGGCGTTGCAAGTGAATATCATGACCCGCGCCGAGGCAAAGACACGCCCGAGAAGTATCGCAGCAGAATCCTACCATCACTAAGGAGGAGGTTCTACATGCATGGTACCCAGATCTTGCCCATGAAAAGGAGGTTTATCAGGAAACCATGGAAGTTATTAGGAATCTTCAGGGTGAGATACAGTACTTAAAAGAGCAATCACGGAAGATGGAGCAAAAGAAAGTATCGAGATGGTCCAAACTGATATAGATGACTTAAGGGAAGTGTGTAAAATGTTGCACCAAGAAAATATCATTCCATTGTTAGGGGATTGGTTAAAGGGAAACACTCCATGCACAAGTATTGAGACTGGATGGTAGATCTTGCATGTGAATATTCCCCCTCATAGCCTAGATTATGACAAGGAAATCACTTTGAATGCTGTTGTGGATGGGTGGCTATTGAGTAATATACTTGATTGATACAGGTGTTGAAGTCAATGTTCTTACCTTAGATGCATGGGTACAAATGGGGAGACCCCCATTGCAGCCATCCTCTAATGTATTGTTCATGGCTAATCGGTCGAAGGCCACTCCTCGAAGGATGCATCCATTACCATATAGGGGAGCCAATTTCACTAAAGAATTTGATGTTTTAATGCTTTGGCAAAGTCGGATAGCTTCTCACTCTATTGGGGTAACTTGGTGCTATGAAAATAATGCTGATCTTTGGTTCAACAAAGGATATATTAGTTTTGAAAACAAGGAGGAGAGAGTTATTATCCCTTTAACAAATGGAAAATCTATGCCCTATGTTAATCCCTTAAGTGAAGAAGATTTGAATAGGATTTATGTACGTGCCATCCGAGATCTAGAGATACTTGAGCCAACTAAAGAAGGAATAATTTAGTGGGAGGATGCATAGTCTATTAGTGATACTACAAGTGTTGCTTGTGATAATTGGGCTCATAGCACTTATGAGTTGGTAGGGCGTGAAGTAAAGAGCATATTTCCTAGAGGTAGAAAACCGTGTTATGTCAGGGATAGGTAATAACTCAGTACCTTGTTACACCGAAGAAGGAGATCCTATGGTATTCCTGTGTGCCATGGAAGAACAATGGATAGACCCATTGGAAAGAAGAAATATGCTAGCATATACACTATGTGGGACAACAACACACTGGTGGGTGGCCCATAAGGATAATCTTGTAGGATGGAATGAAATTAGGATCACTCTTGCTACTAGGTTCTTTAGGAGCAATGCACCTACTCAAATATGTACTTATCATGGTAATCAACCTGTTCACCACCACATTCAGAAGTGTGAGAGACTCTGGACAGAAGGGTAGGAATATTTACCACCTTTTTATGGGTGCACAAGTTTTATTCCACTTTACAAGGATGCACACGTGCTTGGTATGTATATGCAAAACTCCATAGAGAGACTGGAAATTGGCAGGATTTAATTACAGGAATGGCCCAGACGTTTGAATTCTTCTCTACAAAGCCTCGTGGAAGAAGCATTGAAAGTCATAAAGTGCTTAACTATGGGAGATAGTGCCAAGGTTGAAGAAATCCTTCAGGAGTTATTGGATGAAGGAGACTCAGGAGTGCATCTTGTTGAAGAAATAGAGGCCGATGCAACACTACTTCAATGCGTTTTCCTTGAGAAAGAAAAAGGAAAAATGGTCTACTTAGTGGATGATGAGGAAGTAGAAAATCTGGATGTAAAACATTCAATAGGTAAGCGTTAGGTATTGGACAATGCAGATACGACCACGCGCACCTATCATGAACCTATGAAGACAAAGGAGGTGAATATTGGATCACAGTGAGCCTAATGAAGCCATAATTGGGGACTATTGGTCGAGAATCCGAAGTGGTAAAAATCATAGAGTTACTAAGTGATTACCAGGACTTATTCCTAGGGGGTACCATGAACTTAAAGGAATGCATGAATTGTTAGGGGAGATGATGATAAAACTTAAAGAGGGTGCACACCGGTTAGAAAGAGACCCTACAAGATGAACCCCAACTTGTGAAAATGTCAAAGAAGAGATTGAAAAATGTTGAAGTCTGGAATTATCATGCCCTTGATGAGTTAGAATGGGTTAGTCCAATAGTGATCGATGTCAAGAAGGATAAACGGATCGGGATTTTTATGGACTATAGGGAGCTGAATGCTTTGCATGTGTGACTCGATCCCTTTCCCATGCCATTTAGTGAGAAAATACTAGAAGGTGTTGTAGGGTGTGAAATCTATTTGTTTATAGATGGGTTCTTTGGGTATCATCGGGTTCGAATTGCCCAGAGGATCGGAAAAGATTATGTTTATTACTAAATGGGGTAGCTTCACCTATACCGTAATGCCTTTTGGTCCGAAAATTGCGCCTATTGTGTTTTCACGCATAGTTGTTCAAGCATTCAAGGTATTTATTCACAACTTCTTACATGTCTATTTAGATGATTGGACAATGTATGGACTAGTTAAGAATCATTGTGATAATCTACGCTTAATGTTTGAAAGATGTAGACAATTGAGTATCTCCTTGAACATCAAGAAGTGCATATTTACTACACCATTTGGGATACTTTGCTAGGACACATAATCAGTAAGGAAGGTTTGTTTGTTGATCCACCAAGGTCAGTAGTCGTTATAGGCCTAAGAGAGCCCACCAATCCGAGTGAGGTGCATTGATTTTTTTGGTCATACAGGATATTACAGAAGTTTATCAAAGGATATGCCAAAGTTTCCCACCATTGAAGAGTTACTGAAAGGGAAAGGTACATTCTACTGGGGAGAACCATAGTAGCGCACATTTGAGACATTAAAGGAAAACTTACTACCGTGCCTATTCTCCATTTTCCTTTATGGGACCAACCATTTCATGTACATGTTGACACCTCTGGCATGACCTTTGGCACGGTGTTGGCTAAACTTGGAAAAGGTATTGTAGATCATCCTATCTATTTTTCTAGTAGAAAACCGACTCTGCCAAACAATTACACAACTACAGAGCGCGAAGCTTTGTTAATGATCTATGCACTACATAAATTCCACCAGTATCTACTAGCTACACCATTCATCTTTTATATAGATCACATGGCATTGAAGTATATGGTAAATAAGCGCATTCTACAAGGGCACATATGTCGATGGGTGCTCTTATTTTAGGAATTTTATTTCAAAGTTATGGTCAAATAAGGGAAAAATAATTACGACTAGACCATCTATCAAGAATATAGTCGGGAGAAGAAGCACAAGCAATTGAAGATACCATGTCAGACGCATAGTTATACGGAGTTACAAAAGTGTCATCAAAACTAGAGGACATTGCTATCTTTCTACGGGATGGCACCAGAAGGAATGAAATCCTTGGAGAATAAACAACTTGTTATACATGCAGCCCCCTATATGTTAATCAAGCGGTGACTGCACAAAATTAGGCCGAGATGAAGTATTGCGTTGTTGTTGTGTATTGGAACATGAGCACATGGGTATTATGGAAGAAGCTCATGGTGGTATTGCAAGTGGCCACTATGCTGGTGATGCCACTGCACACAAGATTCTACTCATTGGATTATGGTGGGAGACCCTGTATAAAGATTGTAAGGATTTTTGTAAGGCATTTGATCATTACCAACGCCTGGGAAACCAGTCAACGAGATGAATTGCCTCTAAGACCCATTATTAGTGTAAAACTATTTGAGAAATGGGCTATAATTTTTTTGTGTCCTATTGGCGAGAAAATTTGTCTTGTGGACAAATTTGTAGGTTTCAAGCCAATGCTATGGGAATTTAAGTCCCTCTACTTGAACAGTGCAACTTCCATAGGTGCATGCATAAAATATGGGTTTTAATGGTGGCCTTTCAACCATAAATCCTGTTGGTGCTCAAAATTGTCTCACCCCATTTTTTCCCTTGAAAATTTATTGATTTATGGCCTCTGTCATTCTATCCTTCCCCATGTTGTGCTTGGCTGGTCTTTGTTGCTATTTTTAGTCTACCTTTGGGTCAAAGATCATGTATGGGTCCATATTTGTCTCCTAGTTTCTTTGTTCCTCTGGAAAGGTTTGTATTTTGAGTTCCCCGTGCTCTGTCCTTTCAAAAACTCACATTTTCCCGTTCCCTCTATTGCTATAGTCGGAATTTGTGTTCTTGACGTTCTACCTCGGAATACTTGAAGAAGAAAGAGTTGATGTGTCCCCGAGAATCGTGTTTGAGCCTTGCAAAAATCTAAACTCCCTGTCATTGAAGAAAACTTCATTTTCAGGATCAAGTGCTCGTGTTTCTGTATTTTATGGTTTGACAGCCATTTTCTACCTGTTAAATTTGCATCCTTGCATCTACAGGGGATGTGGCACCTTTTGGTTAGGCACGCGCTAAGCTAAATACTACAAAAATTCTATAAAAAGCCTCAACTCATAAATATGTCTACGTGGGTGAATGACACTCATTTGAGAATCAAATTTTTGGTCTGGCTTTGAAATAGCATCGAGAGGACACGTGGAGGATTGTCAAGAAGGGGACACATGGAGGCCTCTGCTTGCTTTGCATTTTACTTAGACTTTTCAATGGCCAAAAGGAGACTGCCTCGGAGCATGACATGTGGTGTCGTCCACTGGGTTTCAAGCATTTAGACAAATCTCACCGGAAAAGGACACATGGCGAGCCCATGCTCGTTCAAGGTATCAAATTTTTGTGTTCGCCTCAAGGTGAACCATGGTGACACGTGGCAGTTTGAAAAGTCAAAGAGGTGGGGAGGTGGACCATCGGGGAAACTTGGAAAATTTTCCTCTTGTATTCAAATGACTCAAAGTATTAAACTAACACGCAAGCTCGAGGGTAAAAAGTCAAAAATCATCTGAGAAGTCAATAGTGAAGGTATGGGCTGGCGGAGGAAAAGTGAAAAATTTTCCCTTTGAGGGAAAAGGGAGTTAAAGGCATAAAGGGACCCGGGTTCTGGGACCCACTTTAGAAACTTGAAGCGGAAGGGTGGAGCCGTGAAGGAAAAATGATTTTTTTCCTTTTTCCAGAAAGATGCAAAATGTGTAAAATAGAGCCACAAATCTGTATCCAGTCATATTGCACCATGTGTCAGGCCCAAATCTCATCAAGTGGCGGAGGAAATCAAGAAATTGTGCAAATTTTCCAAAAGTAGTAAAAAGGTAAAAAGACGTCTCGAGGCCCGAATCTTCCACATGGAGGGCTCAAATTTGAAGTTGAGGAACAGATCAACGGTAGCTATGCATTTCACCAATTTGGCCACTATTTGAGATCCAGAAGTTTGGAGATGTGTTTTTGCATCAATCTTCATCAATTTTTTTGCCAATTCATGTCGTTTTGGCTTACAGGTCCAGATTAATCAATTTGGGGGTTCAATTTGTGAATCCAAGGCATTTTTCAAATAAATTTTTACTTTAGTTCGTGAAAAATGTGAATTACCAGATCCAAAGTTACAGAGTAAAAATTGGGAAGGGAAAATTGAAATGATGAAATGAAAGGGATCTACATGCGTGGGAAATGAAAAACATGCTTCCGCTTTGAAGAATGATGAAAGTTTTGTAATGATTCACCTTTTGAAAGAACAATTGGAAACTTTTTGTGAGTTTTTTAAATGTCATTTTCCAGAAATACTATAAAGCAAATGTGATTCGAATATTCCACTTTTGGAGGGAAGATTTGAGGGGCAAAGTGAGTGAGTGAGTGAAAGTTATATATTGCATGAATTTGTCATGCAAATGGTTGGAGAAAATTAGAATTTTCACAGGAAAATCTGGGAAGAATCCCATTCTATGAGAAACCACCTGAGAACCATTTTAATTCCTTTTTTGCATCAAATTTGTATCATGTTAGGTTGGTTGTAGATGTATAGCCACTAACAAGCTCTGAGATTGTTCTTGTAACATTCCTCTGCTGATAATTTTGGTCATTTCTAGATTATTTTGTGTTGTCTCTGGGAAAAATTTGCATACACTTATATTTCTAATGCTTTCAATTTGTGTTTCTTGCTCCTATTACAATCTGGTGTTTAGAGTTTCTTTCATCATGTAGGTCTCATTCTTGTGATAGCTTAGTGGTATTTGCAATCCCAAGATCAAAAGAGCTTTCATCTGATAAAGGGATAAAAAAATTTAAATTCACTCTGCCTTCCTTGATACAAAGATTGTTTGTAAACCTATGGGTGCACCTTAGGTATGATAAAATAGAAATTTCTAAATGCTTAATTGATTCATCTAGCTCAAGATTTTGTGATAGACCATTAGAGATTGTGTGGAAGAGTGCAGATCTGGCTTCCATTTGGTGCACATATCTTGGTTGAAGGAATACCTTAACCTCTTTGAAGAATTCTATTGTTTGGGTTTTGTTTTTCAAGTTTTGCAAAGGTCCTCAAAGAAGTTGGCAAATTCTGGTTAGTCTTGTCTAAAAATATCCCACCCCAAAATTCATTTAAATCACCTAATCCCACCTATACTACCCCTGTGTTGCATTGTGTGTCAACAAGAGAATATAATCCATTTACAAAAATGCACAAAGCAGTCAAGATCACACCATGTCTCAAGTAGCTTCAGCCTTGTCTTGAAAGCATTTCCATCATTTAGTAGTGACAACTCTGTTGAGTTTGAATAATGGGAAATTGATCATGTTTTCTCAAGGCCATCTCCATACAATCTGCATAATACAAGGATATCTTCACCCCCTTCATAAAATAGAGGCTACAATATAGGTTCTCTTACCTTGGTTGAGAGGCACAACCTAAAATAGTGAGGATAAGATCAAATCCTTTCAAGGTGCTACCCACTTCTTCAAATCCTGAGTGCTAATAAGTTAGATAAATTGCTTCCTCGGCTACAAAATGACATATAAATCATTTATCTACCTCTGAGTGTCTTGTAAAATTCATGATGCTTCTCAAGTTGTGAAGGAGAGTACCAATATGTTTCTGTGCACTGTCAGGGATTATTTCAGTATTTCAAAGCCCTGGTAATACGTTTTATGTGATTTATGTGTAACTACATTGTTGAGCATCATTTTCTAGTCATATTTATAAGGCTAGAATGAAGAGTATAGTTTTGAGTTTAATATTTTCAAGTGTCTCCAATTTTTTGTTTCAAACTTTGCACCATAGTTGAAAAATTGAATAAAAGAAGATTAGATCTATTAAAGCTTTGCATAGCGCTGATATTTGTAGTCATTTGATAGATCTTCATAGTGCATTTGCAAAAACTAGGGTGAAATTCCTTAGTGGTGACTCTTTACTGTTATATTTTTGATAAATACAATAGCAAGGAGTCGCCACTAAGGACTTTCACCTTAGTTTGTGCAAATGCATTATGAATATCTATCAAACTACTGTAAATTTGTGCCCTTAGAAATTTATTGATTTACCACCTCTGTGATTCTATCCTTCCCCATGTTGTGCTTGGCTAGTCTTTGTTGCCATTTTTAGTCTACCTCTGGGTCAAAGATCATGTATGGGTCCATATTTGTCTCCTAGTTTCTTTGTTCCTCTGGAAAGGTCTATATTTTGAGTTCCTTGGGCTCTGTCCTTTCAAAAAACTCACGTTTTCCCATTCCCTCTATTGCCACAGTTGGAATTTGTGTTCTTGACATTCTTGCCTTGAAATACTTGAAGAAGAATGAGTTGATGTGTCCCTAAGGATCGTGTTTGAGCCTTACAACAATCTAAACTCTCTGTCATTGAAGAAAACTTCATTTTTAGGCTCAAATGCTTATGTTTCTATATTTTACGGTTTGATGGGTGTTTTCTCCTGGTCAAATTTACATCCTTGCATCTACAGGATGTGACACCTTATTGATATAATGACAGAGGCCATAAATCAATAAATTTCCAAGGGCCCAAAATGGTTCTCGGGAGGTTTCTTAGAGAATGGGCTTTTTCCCAGATTTTCCTCTGAAAATTATAAGTTTCTCCAACCATTTGCATGACAAATTCATGCAATATATAAATTTCACTCACTCACTCACTTTTCCCCTCAAATCTTCCCTCCAAAAGTGGAATATTCAAAGCACCTTTGCTTTGCAATATTTTTGGAAAATGACATTTAACAAACTTGCAAAAATTTTCTAGTTGTTCTTTCAAAAGGTGAATCATTACAAAACTTTCATCATTCTTCAAAGTGGAAGCACGTTTTTCATTTCCCATGCATGTAGATCCCTTTCATTTCATCATTTCAACTTTTCCCTTCCCAATTTTTACTCTGCAACTTTGGATCTGGTAATTCACGTTTTTCATGAACCAAAGTAAAAATTTATTTGAAAAATGCCTTGGATTCACAAATTGAACCCCCAAATTGATTAATCCAAACCCTACAGGCCAAAATGACACGAATTGGCAAAAATTCGATGAAGATTGATGTAAAAACACATCTCCAAACTTCTTGGAGCTCAAATGGCGGCCAAACTGGTGAAATGCACAACTATCATCGATCTGTTCCTCAATTTCAAATTTGAGCCCTCCATGTCACAGATCTGGGCCTCGGGACGTCTTTTTACCTTTTTACTACTTTTAGAAAATTTACACAATTTATTGATTTCCTCTGCCACTCCGCCAATGAGATTTGGGCACATGTCACGTGGCGCAATATGATCTGATATCTGAGTCACGACTCAATTTTACACATTTTGCATCTTTCTGGAAAAAAAGGAATTTTTTTTTTTCCTCCGTGGCTCCGCCTTCGCTTTAAGTATCTAAAGTGGGTCCCAGCAAAACCTCGGGTCCCTTTATGCCTGTAACTCCCTTTTCCCTCAAAAGGAAAAATTTTCACTTTTCCTTCGCTAGCCCGCACCTCCACTATTGACTTCTCAGATGAATTTTGACTTTTTATCCTCGGGCTTGTGAGTTAGTTTGATACTTTGAGTCATTTGAATACAAGAGGAAAAATTTCCAAGTTGCCCCGATGGTCCGCCTCCCTACCTCTTTGACTTTTCAAACTACCACATGTCACCACTGCACCTTGAGGCGGTCCCAAAAATTTGATACCTTGAATGAGCGTGGGCTTGTCACGTGTCCTGTTCCGACGAGATTTGTCTAAATGCTTGAAACTCAGTGAAAGGCACCACATGTCATGCTCCGAGGTAGTCTCCTTTTCAAAGTAAAATGCAAGCATAGGCCTCCACGTGTCCCCATCTCACCAAGCCTCCACATGTCCTCCCGGTGATATTTCAAAGCTAGACCAAAATTTGATTCTCAAACGAGTGTCGTTCACCCACGTGGACATATTTATGAGTTGAGGCTTTTTATAGAATTTTTGAAGTATTTAGCTGAGCCGCGTCCAACCAAAAGGTGCCACGTCCCCTGTAGATGCAAGGATGCAAATTTGACCAGGAGAAAATGCTTGTCAAACCGTAAAATACAGAAACACGATCATTTGAGCTTGAAAATGAAGTTTTCTTCAATGACAGAGAGTTTAGACTGTTGCAAGGCTCAAACACAATCCTTAGGGACACATCAACTCATTCTTCTTCAAGTATTTCAAGGAAAAACGTCAAGAACACAAATTCTGACTGTGGTAATAGAGGGAACGGGAAAACATGATTTTTTTGAAAGGATAGAGCACTGGGGAACTCAAAATACGAGACCTTTCCGGAGTAACAAAGAAATTAGGAGACAAATATGGACCGATACATGATCTTTGACCCAGAGGCGGACTAAAAATGGCAACAAAGACCAGCCAAAAAAATGGGGAAGGATAGAATGCCGATGTCATAAATCAATAAATTTCCATGGGAAAAAATGGGGTGAGACAATTTTTAGCACCAACACAGGCTCCGACTCCGAGATGGGCACTCCCTGCAAGTTCCACAAGAAAAAAAGTAGACCAAGTGCCAAAATATCCATTGGGCAAATGGAGTCACAAGCCAAAAACCCAAAAACTAGCTAATAAACTGACCAAAACAAAAAAATAGAGTAGAAAACAAACAACTGTATACTGTACAAGTGATATGCAAACCTTAGTTTTGGGGATCAATCCAAAAATGCTTCAAATGTCTAGCCATTAATAGGAAACTCAAGAAATTCCCCATCCAGTCCTTGAGGAAAAATGTATTCTCACCAATTCTTATGTCAATGGAATATGGGCCCATCCACAAAGCATCAAGTTTACCATGCTTGCCCTTATCTTCATTCCTGCTTATCCCACAATAACACAAGATCTCCAATACTGAAAGCTCTTGGGTTTACCTTCTTATCAAACAACTTCTTCATCCTCTCTCTAAATTTTACATGCCTCTGATGGGATGCTCTTCTTGCTTCATCAAGCTTGACAATATGATTAATCCTTACTTCATATGCACTTTGATTTCTTGGTCTTCAAGTTGTTGAACAAACTGAAATGAAGACAATTGCAGATGTAAGGGCAACAAAGCTTGTGTTCCATATACCAATTCAAACGGGATTTTACCAAGTAGCTCTTTTGGTAGTGATCTTGTCACCCAAATAAAAATTTTAGTTGCTCACCCCACTTCTTCTTGTTTAATTCCAAAGTCCTTTTAATGATCTTCAACAAGTTTTTATTGTTGGACTCAGCCTATCCATTTCCTTGTGGATTGTAGTTAGAAGCATATGTCAACTTTATCCCATACTCTTTGCATATTGCCACTAAAGGTCCGACTCAAACCGGTGGTAATATCAACAATAATCTTAATCGCACTCCAAATCTGCAGATGATATGATTCAATATGAAGTCCATTACAACTTGGTGTGTTACCTTCCTAGTGGGGATTGCTTCCACCCATTTTGTGAAAAAATCAGTAGCTACCAAAATCCATTTGTGTCAGCACTTGATGAATCAGTGATTTCACTAATGAAGTCCAACCCCATTTTTGAGAGGAGCTTCAATTGATACAGGCTACAAAGGAAGGGATCCTGAAGCTTTCAATCTTCCAGAGAAACACTGACAACTCTCACATCTTCTAACCAAATGAGTTGCATCCTTGAAAGGAGTTGGCCACCAATAACTAGCCCTCATAATTTTGTGTGCAGTAACTCTTCCAAAAAATTTCCTCCACAAAATCCCCACAGAAATCAGCAATTATTTTGGGAGCTTCATCTTCAATCACACATCTCAAGAGGATTCCTTCAGGGTTCTTCTAAGCCAACCCAAATTTTGTAATAATATATTTTTGAGAATCCAACTTGAGGGATCTTTTTTGATATTTTTTCAAATGCCCAGTGCAACATAAGTGTCTGAGATAAAAGATTACATCCTTGTACCATTTAGAACTCAAAAATTTCTCAAGAACACCTGCCCTTTCTTCCTTTACCTCATTTACTTCAGCATTATGCAAATTTCTTTCAGCCATGAGCTTGGTAAGACCCAAACCTCTTACTAGCTTTGTGGTCTAGATGTCCATATCATACTCCTACAATTTTTTGACCCATATACACCTTTTTCTTGAGATCTCCATCTCTTATAAGATGTCTTTCACCATTGTGTGAGGAACATAAGAAACAATTTTGGAACTCAAAATATAAGGCCTAAAAACTTTTGTTGCTTTTACCAAGGAAAATGCATGTTTCTCCATGATTGTGTATTTCAACTCAGCTGCTTGCAATGCCTTCCTAAAGAAGAAAATATATCTTTCAACTCCATCATCATCCATTTGCAACAAAATAGATGCAATGGTTTGCTCAAAAGCAAAGGAGAAGATTTGGAAAGGTTTCTTGTAATTTGGGGTTGCTAGAGAGGAGCATGCTTCAATGCTTCCTTGATTCCATCAAAAGCTTTAAGGGCAGCCTCTTCCCACTTGATATTCTGGTCCTTATTCAACATGCAAGTAATGGGGAGAGTCAACTCAACAAAATTAGACACAAACCTTCTAATGAAATTGATTTGACCAAAGAAGGATTGGATTCCTTTCTTAGTTTTTGGAATCGGGATCTTGCTGATAGCTTCTATCCTTTGTGGATCAATCATAACTCCTTCTTTAGACACAATGTGACCAAGTAGTTTTTCTCTTTGCACTCCAAAATGGAACTTCTTTGGATTGAGTGAAATGCCATATTCTCTACATCTGATCAACATTCTTTCCAAATGCTGCAAGTGGTCAATTCTTTTTCTAGAAAAAACAATAATATCATCTTGATAAACAAAAATAAAATCATTGATATAGCCAGTGAAAGCAACGTCCATGGCCCTTTGAAAAGTATCTCCAACATTCATTAAACCAAAGGGCATCCTGACAAAAACATATGTTCCCCACTGGAGTAGTAAAGGCAGTTTTAATCCTCTCTGATTCTTTGACAACAACTTGGTTATAACCGGAGAAACCATCCAAAGTAGAAAGCATTTTAGAACCAATCACTAATTGCAACATGTTTTCCATGTTTGGTAGAGGATAGTTGTCTTTCATTGATGCTCTATTTAGATTTCTGAAATCCACACAAAGTCTGATATCTCCATTTTCTTTCTAACTTCAACCGGCACTGTGTTTCAACCCAAGAAGAATACCTTGTGGGTTGAATGATTCCTCCATCTCTCAACTTTTTCAATTCCTCTTGCATTTTGAGAGAAAAGAGTGGGTTAATTGGCCTTTGCTTCTATTTGAATGGTTTGACATCTTTCTCAAGAGGGATTTCATGTTGGAACAAGTCTTCTCTATATGCTTTCAACTCGGAATAAGACCAAGCCAAATAGTCCTGATATTGTTTCAACAATTGGATATAGGACTATTTTTCTTCCTTGTTTAAACCACTCCCTAACCAAATATTCCTTGGTTTTTCCTTTGTTCCCAAGTCATGCTCTTCAACATCTCTAGATGCAAACATGTTTCTATTGATTATACAATCAGCATTGTTAAAATTTGACTCAAGAGCAACCAGCCCTCTAGGGATGGTGTTAGTCTTCAATTGAATGATATCCCTGCCAAACAAGGTTTCTTTTCCATCAACATTACAGACTAATGGTTCCAAATCAATATGTTGATCCAAAACTCACCTTGGTTCTGCAAAAACCTTTGAACCTGAGCATCATCATCAAATACTTGCCAATGCTTGATGTTATCAGGGACTGCAGGCCTAGTGAGTATTTCAACATCATATTCACAATATGGAGAAACAGTACAATTGTCAAATCTTGACCCCAACACTACTAGCCTATCTAAAATCATATTTAAACTTCTGTCATGATGAAAAATGTTGAAGGAATCAAACATCTCAATCAGATCCCAAACTGCATGTTTGTATTGTTTCATTCGCTGATTTTTTGTTGCATATACAATTTTCTAACTTGTTTGACAACCAACTTGTGCCCTTGGAAATTTATTGATTTGCTGACTCTTCTGTCATTCTATCCTTCCCCATTTTGTGCTTTTCTGGTCTTTGTTGCCATTTTTAGTTTGCCTCTGGGTCAAAGATCATGTATGGGTCCATATTTGTCTCCTAGTTTCTTTGTTCCTCTGGAAAGGTCTGTATTTTGAGTTCCCTAGGCTTTGTCCTTTCAAAAACTCACATTTTCCCATTCCCTCTATTGCCACAGTTGGAATTTGTGTTCTTGATGTTCTGCCTTGAAATACTTGAAGAAGAATGAGTTGATGTGTCCCTAAGGATCGTGTTTGAGCCTTGCAACAGTCTAAACTCTTTGTCATTGAAGAAAACTTCATTTTCAGGCTCAAATGCTCATGTTTCTGTATTTTACAGTTTGATGGGTGTTTTCTCCCAGTCAAATTTGCATCCTTACATCTACAGGGGATGTGGCACCTTTTGGTTGGACGTGGCTTAGCTAAATACTTCAAAAATTCTATAAAAATCCTCAACTCAAAAATATGTCCACGTGGGTGAATGGCGCTTGTTTGAGAATCAAATTTTTGGTCTGGATTTGAAATAGCGCTGGGAGGACATGTGGAGGCTTGGTGAGATGGGGACTCATGGAGGCCTCCACTTACTTTGTATTTTACTTAGAATTTTCAACAGCTAAAAGGAGACTACCTCAGAGCATGACAGGTGGTGCCTTCTGCTAGGTTTTAAGCATTCAGAAAAATCTCGCCTGAACAGGACACGTGGAAAGCCCACACTCATTCAAGTTATCATATTTTTGGGACCACCTCAAGGTGCACCATGATGACACATGGCAGTTTGAAAAGTCAAAGAGGCGGGGAGGTAGACCATTGGGGGAAACTTGGAAATTTTGCCTCTTGTATTCAAATGACTCAAAGTATCAAACTAACCCGCATGCCCGAGAGTAAAAAGTCAAAATCATCTGAGAAGTCAATAACGGAGGTGTAGGCTGGTAGAGGAAAAGTGAAATTTTTTCCCTTTGAGGGAAAAGGGAGTTAAAGGCATAAAGGGACCCGGGTTCTGCTGGGACCCACTTTAGAAACTTGAAGTGGAAGGGCGGAGCCGCGGAGTAAAAATGATTTTTTTACTTTTTTCTAGAAAGATGCAAAATGTGTAAAATTGAGCCACGAATCTGTATGCAGTCATATTGCACCACGTGTCAGGCCCAAATCTCATTGACAGAGCGGCGGAGGAAATCAAGAAATTGTGCAAATTTTCCAAAAGTAGTAAAAAGGTAAAAAGACATCCCGAGGCCCAGTTCTGCCATGTGGAGGGCTCAAATTTGAAGTTGAGGAATAGATCGATTGCGTATCTGTTTATTTTTCACTAGTTTGACCGCCATTTGATCTCCAGAAGTTTGGAGATGCATTTTTGCATTAATCTTCATCAATGTTTTTTCCAATTCATGTCGTTTTGGCTGCAGGTCCTGGATTAATCAATTTGGGGGTTCAATTTGTGAATCCAAGGCATTTTTCAAATAAATTTTTACTCTGGTTCGTGAAAAATGTGAATTACCAGATCCAAAGTTGCAGAGTAAAAATTGGGAAGGGAAAAGTTGAAATGATGAAATGAAAGGGATCTACATGCGTGGGAAATGAAAAACATGCTTCCACTTTGAAGAATGATGAAATTTTTGTAATGATTTACCTTTTAAAAGAACAACTAGCAACTTTTTGTGAGTTTGTTAAATGTCATTTTCCAGAAATATTGCAAAGCAAAGGTGCTTCGAATATTCCACTTTTGGAGGGAAGATTTGAGGGGCAAAGTGAGTGAGTGAGTGAAAGTTATATATTGCATGAATTTTTCATGCAAATGGTTGGAGAAACTTAGAATTTTCATGGGAAAATCTGGGAAGAAGCCCATTCTCTGAGAAACCACATGAGAACCATTTTAATTCCTTTTTGCATCAAATTTGTATCATGTTAGGTTGGTTGCAGATGTATAGCCACTAAAAAGCTCTAAGATTGTTCTTGTAACATTCCCCTAGCTGATAATTTTGGTCATTTTTGGATTATTTTGTGTTGTCTCTGGGAAAAATTTGCATACACTTATATTTCAGAATGCTTTCAATTTTTATTTCTTGTTCCTTTTGCAATCTGGTGTTTAGAGTTTCTTTCATCATGCAAGTCTCATTATTGTGATAGCTTAGTTGTGTTTGCAATCCCAAGATCAGAAGATATTTCATCTGATAAAGGGATAAAATAATTTAAATTCACTCTACCTTCCTTGATACAGAGATTATTTGTAAACCTATGGGTGCACCTTAGGTATGATAAAATAGAAATTTCTAAATGCTTAACTGATTCATCTAGCTCAAGCTTTTATGATAGACCATCAGAGATTGTGTGGAAGAGTGCAGATCTGGGCTTCCATTTGGTGCACATATCCTGGTTGAAGGAATACCTTAACCTCTTTGAAGCATTTTGTTGTTTGGGTTTTTTTTTTCAAGTTTTGTAAAGGTCCTCAAAGAAGTTGGAAAATTCTGGTTAGTCTTGTCTAAAAATATCCCACCCCAAAATTCATTTAAATCACCTAATCCCACCTATACTACCCCTATGTTGCATTGTGTGTCAACAAGAGAATATAATCCATTTACAAAAATGCACAAAGCAGTCAGGATCACACCATGTCTCAAGTAGCTTCAGCCTTGTCTTGAAAGAATTTCCATCATTTAGTAGTGACAGCTCTGTTGAGTTTGAATAATGGGAAATTGATCATGTTTTCTCAAGGCCATCTCCATACAATCTGCATAATACAAGGATATCTTCACCCCCTTCATAAAATAGAGGCTACAATATAGGTTATCTTACCTTGGTTGAGAGGCACAACCTAAAATAGTGAGGATAAGATCAAATCCTTTCAAGGTGCTACCCACTTCTTCAAAGCCTAAGTGCTAATAAGTCAGATAAATTTCTTCCCTGCTACAAAATGACATATAAATCATTTATCTGCCTCTGAGTGTCTTGTAAAATTCATGATGCTTCTCAAGTTGTGAAGGATATTAAATCTGGGTACCAACACGTTTTTGGCGCCACTACCGGGGAGTATTTCAGTATTTCAAAGCCCTGGTAATACGTTTTATGTGATTTATGTGCAACTACATTGTTGAGCATCATTTTCTAGTTAGATTTATAAGGATGGAATGAAGAGTATAGTTTTGAGTTTAATATTTTCAAGTGTCTCCAATTTTTTGTTTCAAACTTTGCACCATAGTTGAAAAATTGAATAAAAGAAGATCGATCTGATTAAAGCTTTGCATAGTGCTGATATTTGCAGTCATTTGATAGATCTTCATAGTGCATTTGCACAAACTAGGGTGAAAGTCCTTAGTGGTGACTCCTTGTTGTTATATTTTTGATAAATACCAGTACCTTATCATACATTAAGTGAAGTTTGTCACATAAAATCAGAAACTTGGAAGGAAGAAGATCTTTCTTCAGGAGAGACCCAAGTAGAAAATTATTTCAAGAATTGGGAAAGACAATTTTAGAGGAAATAAAAGTTTGGAAGGTTGTTGAAGGTTAAACATCAAGCAAAGGAATATCCATTGGTGAGAGAGATCAACCTTTGATAGAGGATTATCACTCTTCTTCCAGTGATTCTGATTCAAGCAATCTTCTCATAAACTTGTTTACTTCAACTAGTGAAGGTCCTTCATTGTACACATGATTAGTTCCTTCTTCAATCTGCACTTGTGTGTTTCAATTATAATAAAACTTTATAAGAAAATTAGCTTCTAGAGAATACCAATCTTTTGAACTAAATTCTTGAGCCCCAAAGACCTCGCACTCCTCATCAACTTGTGTCACCTCTAAGATCACCTCCACTAAAAACATGGCTCATCCTCCACCTAGGCCTCCATTTGTGGTCAACACCTTTGGCCCAATAAATTTTAGGGGAATGGCTGGCTATCCTAATGCTGTGCCTCAGGATGTCAGAAGTAGATTGCCAAAGTTCCAAGGGAATAATGCCATAACAGGTGATCAACATTTGAAACTCTTTATTAATATGATGGAGGATTTTGAAATTGGATTTGAGGATGTGTACATTAAATTGTTTGTCCACACTTTAGAGGAGGATGCTAGGGATTGGTACAAGGCCTTGCTAGATAATTCTATTGATTCATGGGCTGAAATGCAAAATGCATTTAGGCTGCAATATGGTGACAAGACTGATCCCAGGTTCCTTTTATCAGAGTTTGAGAATATCAAGAAGAACCCAAATGAATCGGTCCATGACTTCAACACAAGGTTCAATAAAACTTTGAGGAGATTGCTAGTGAATTTAAGACCATGTGATGAATCTTGTTTGATAAAATATTCTGATGCATTTGATAAAAAGGCTGCATATTACTTGAGGGACAAGAACCCTAACAATTTAAGGCAGGCCTTCACCATGGCACTTCAAATTGAGAACAATATCAAGGCTGTTGGGAAACCTCCTAAGAGAGAGGGAGTTAAATTGGTAAACCCTGAGAAGCCTCAAGCAAGAAAGAGTGTAGACTTGGAGGAAGTGGTGAAAAATTTGGCAGGGGCTGTCAAAGAGATTTCCTACAAGTTGGCAAGAGCTGAGAAGGGAATTGGACAAAATTCACAAGGTCAGCCTAGGAAACAAGCACAAGATCGACTCAAAAATCGCCATAGGAATGAGCAGAGATTTTATGACAAAGGTAAAGGGCCTATTGGATTTGGAAATAGGCAATCTCAGGCCAAGGAAAGTAAGGTAGTGCCTGATCCATTAAATGCTAGAGTGGCTACTGTTGATGATGCAAATCATATTGACTAGTGTGATAGATGTTTATTACCCCATCTTCCATGTGGAACAGATCAACAAATTGAAGAGGAAGATGATGATTGTAATACGGATGATGATGCTTACATGACGGACTACCCTAGAAACTAATGTCAAGGAGAAACATCCACTGAAGTGATAAGTGCAAGGACTGATACTAGCTTTTGGGATTGCATCCAACGGGTACATATTTTTCCTCCTTATGTTTTAGAAATTGATAATGTACAAGCCTTTGAGCTGCCCAATAATTATTTTGAATACTTGAGGGCATTGATGATCAAGAAGTATGATGGAGGTATACCCTCGAAGAGGATAGGCAACTGCTTATGAATGCTGTGGTGGCCCAAGAGAAGGAGTATAACAAAAGAAGTAAGGCTATCAAGGGAGCTGGGCCTCAAGCCAAAAATAAAACCCCATTGCTTTCTAATATCCCAAAAGAGGTTCCTAAGAAAGAAACATCTTGCTAAGAGCCCTGCTGTCCCAAGAAAAAGTTATGCTTCACCCCATGCTCAAATTGTTAAAAACCTTGTGCCATCTGATGAAATTTCCATCCCTCCTTCCACTACTGTTTTTCCTAAATACATTCCCTATGACATCGCTCAAGTTTTGAGCCAAATCAAGGTCAGTGTTCCAATTGTTGAGCTACTTAGAATCCCTGAGCACAAGAAGAGAGCACTTGAGTATTTGGGATTGAAGGAGGAGAAGGATACCGTGAAAAGGAATGTGAATGTTGTAGAAGCTCCACTTGCTATTGTAGAGGTAGGAAAGACATTAGCATTGGAAGAATTTGGTGAACCACCGAGGTATATTTGGGAACATCCTTGGTTGAATCTCAGCTGAGTGTTGACCCTTTCTTCACAACTTTGATCATCAAGGACAGGTTGCTACATAATTATATGTTTGACTCCAGGGCATCATGCAATGTCATGCCTTTGGAAGTTATGAATGAGTTAGATATCAAAGTAACAATAGTGTATGGAAAGTGTACTGCCATGGATTCCAGGGAAGTGCCAGTTGTTGGATGTGTCAAAGGTTTGGTGGTGCAACTTGCAGCCTATCCGGGTAAGAATTTGAAACTTGATGTTGTAATTGTCGATTGCCCTGCCAAATGGGGTATGTTGTTGTCAAGAAAGTGGGCTGCAAGTGTTAGAGGGAGTGTCCAAATGGATATGTCTTTTGCCACCATTCCCATTGAAGGTAGCCTTGTAAAATTATATGGAGAGAAGAAGATGTTGCATCTAATTGAGGATCTAAACAATGCTTCTTATGAAGTATTATTTGTTGATGTTGATGTTGATAATTTTATTGGGTTTGCTGATGGTAAGGAGCACAAGATGGATCAGTCTAAGTGTCTTGAAGAAGTAGGCTCTCCATGGACTTTGTTATTTGATGGAGCTTGCTCCAAATTTGGTAATGGTGCTGGTGTTGTTTTGATCTCTCCAAGAAAAGAGGAATTTGTTTTTCTTTCAAACTTAACTTTGAATGCACCAATAACATAGTTGAGTATGAGGCATTATTGTTAGGGCTAAGGATTTCTTGGAAGTATGGCGTAAAGGATGTCATTGTAAAAGGAGATTTTGAGTTGGTTGTCAAATAAGTTAGAAAACTGTATGCAACAAAAAATTAGCGAATGAAACAATACAAACATGCAGTTTGGGATTTGATTGAGATGTTTGATTCCTTCAACATTGTTCATCATGAAAGAAGTTTAAATATGATTGTAGATAGGCTAGCAGTGTTGGGGTCAAGATTTGAAAATTGTACCATTTCTCCATATTGTGAATATGATGTTGAAATACTCATTAGGCCTGCAGTCCCTGATAACATCAAGCATTGGCAAGTATTTGATGATGATGCTCAGGTTCAGAGGTTTTTGTAGAACAAGGGTGAGTTTTGGATCAACATATTGATTTGGAACCATTAGTCTGTAATGTTGATGGAAAAGAAACCTTTTTGGTAGGGATATCATTCAAGTGAAGAATAACACCATCCCTAGAGGGTTGGTTGCTCTTGAGTCAAATTTTAACAACGCTGATTGTATAATCAATAGAAACATGTTTGCATCTAGAGATGTTGAAGAGCATGACTTGGGAACAAAGGAGAAACCAAGGAAGATTTGGTTAGGGAGTGGTTTAAACAAGGAAGAAAAATAGTCCTATATCCAATTATTGAAACAATATCAGGATTGTTTGGCTTGGTCTTATTCCAAGCTGAAAGCATATAGAGAAGACTTGTTCCAACATGAAATCCCTCTTGAGAAAGATGCCAAACCATTTAGATAGAAGAAAAGGCCAATTAACCCACTCCTTTCTCTCAAAATGTAAGAGGAATTGAAAAATTTGAGAGATGGAGGAATCATTCAACCCACAAGGTATTCTTCTTGGGTTCAAAAACCCAGTGTCGATCAGAAAGAAAAATGGAGACATCAGACTTTGTGTGGATTTTAGAAATCTAAATAAAGCATCAATAAAAAACAACTATCCTCTACCAAACATGGAAAACATGCTGCAATTAGAGACTGGTTCTTAAATGCTTTCTACTTTGGATGGTTTATATTATCCAAAATAAGCCCATGCTTGTTTTGGTTAACTTGCCTTCATTCTTCCCTCCTTTTGCTGCAGCCAGAGTCTTGTAATTTTCAAGCACTTAAAAGTTCCTAGAGATGGCTTCATCAGATAGGATTTTTATTCACCTTTCCAGAAAGGTAAAGAATTCCTCCTAACTCCAAATAGTTTGAAAGTTATGGCTCAGTGGAGGTGGGATGCAAATTTTGCCCAAGGATGAAGGCGGGTTCATGGGTTGGCGGAAGAAAACATGACACTTAGCCCTTTTGGATAAAAGGTGTAAAGTCAAAACCAGCCCGCGGGCCCATGGAGGAGAATGGAGAAAATTGGTTAAGGCCCCCACATTGAATCTTGAGAAAATTTTCCAATTTTGTGAAAAGAGGCAAAATGTTGTTTTGAGCCCGCGACCGAACTAGAGAGCGCCACGTGTCTCGGAGCGGCGGGGCCCCAGAGGATTTTTGGAAAACTTTCCAATTTTGTGGAAAAGGGAAAAATTTAAAGTTTTGGCCCATGGACCCATTTTCAAATCTGATTTGCTGCCATTTTTGACCTAATTTGTGCCTTAAAATTTGTGCCCAAATTTATGCCCTGATTTTGCCCTAAATCTTCAGATGGGCATATCTTTCGATCTAGAGATCATATTTGGGAAAAATCAGACTCGTTGGAAAGATATTGATCTCCTATATGCATTGGAGGCATAAAAACATCATTTTTGTAGGATTCAAGAAAGAAAAATTGAAAAATTTCTTTCATGCCTTTAATGCGAACCAGATTGCTTCGAATGGGTCATTTTTGCTCAATCCACCATGGTTGCCTTCTCCCACATGCCAAGGATGAAGAATCAACTCGATTTGATGAGGGAAAAACCTAAAACATCTTCTCATGCCATTAATCCAAGATCGATTACTTTGAGAGCTGTGTTTCACCAAATTCATCGTTTTTTCTCCAATATGCAAAAAAAGAAGCAGAGGAGTCAATTCAATGAGTTTGCAGGCCAATTTGAAAGGAATTAATGGTAGATTGTTGAATTAGAAGATCTGATTTTCTTCCTCCTTTGTTTTCTCTCTCCTTTCTTTAGCTATAAATGGAAAGGATTCAATCCTTTGTTTTTTTGGATGTTTTTCTCTTGCAGGATCCCCTTTTCTCCTTAGACACATATTTTTGCCTCCTTGCCATTGTAATGCATCGTATTAAAAACTAGGAATGATAATACATGCTTTGTGAATGATTTTTCAATCCTTTCATGTGTTATTATTGTCTTCTGATCCTTCATTATATCTTGGCAATCTGTACATGTTCTGTGTTACATTCTTATGGTCTGTGTTTATTTACAAAACAAAATTTCATCACTCCTTTGGTGTATCACCATTTTAGCTTAGTTTTGTTTCCCCTTTTTGCATCTTTTAAATATCTCCTTGGAATCTAGAGTAGGATTTAGCATTGAACCTCTACAAAATTCATGCATACACCTAAATAGAGGAGTAAGAACTAGCTTTCTCTGGAGAGTTTTCTCACCTTGCAAGGTCCCACACCTTGGAGAAAACTCAATGTTGTGCAATCACACTGAATGACCCACCTGACTTTGCATATCTGAAGGTCATTTAGGGGGTGCTGTAGATTTGCACTAACTATTTTGGTATGCCCAAAGGGGACCTTAGAGGTCTTCATCTTCATTGCAACAAACTTGATGTGCAATTGTTGTAAGTTTCTTACTTTAAAGAGTCTTGATTTTCACATCTCGTCGACTAAAAAGGATAGAATCAACTAGTTTCGGTAGTCCAAGCTTGAAGATTCAAGAGAAGGATCCAAACAAAGTCAAGGATCGAGAGAAGAGGGGTTGTTTAACTATCTCGTAATTATCCCCGAAAGAAGAGAAAGGAGAAGAATGATTCAAAGGTCTCCATCTCCACCAAATAGAACTCTATCAACTCCTCCACCTCGTATAACTTTCATCTAATCAACAAGGGTTCTCAAGCCAATCAGAATGGCAAAACCCAATCCTTATGTCAACTTTACTAGCAGCAGCCCACTTGCTCTCAATGCACAAAACCCAGTTCTAATTGTAGCATTAAAGAACATCCCATACTTTACTGGAGAAAATCAGACCACTCCTGGTGATCATGTCAAAGACATTGCTAATGTTTGTGTAATCCATGAGATTGTTGAGATAAAAATTGCTGTCAAATTGCTGACATATTCATTCAAAGGGAAAGCCTTGCAATGGTTCAGGAGCCTTGAGGTGGGTTCTATTCAAAATTAGAACCAGTTGTACACAACCCTCCATAACCAATTTGGAGAGAAAGGGGACAACTTGTCTCTATTGGAGCAATTGACAACTATCAAGAGAGCTCCCAATGAGTAGCTAATAGACTTAAATTTTAGATTTCAAAGAACATGGAATAGAATCTCATTGGTAGTGAGGCCAACAACTCAAGGTGCTTTCTTATACTTTCTCAAGGCTTTAATTCGACATTTCCATGTTGATCCAATCCATGGGAGGTGCAACTCTACCTGTAGTTTACAACATCACCATTAGGGCTGAGAATTGTTTGATCCAAGCTGGTAAAATTGCACCTAGGCCTCTTATGCCCTTATATCCAGAGTTGGGAAGCCCAAATACTAGTCAAGCACCTACTTTAGCTCCTATTCCCACCGCTAGAAACTAGAGTTCAAATGAAACTTCTACTTCATCCTCTAGTTCCTCAAATGAGCTTCAAGAAGTTATGAAACAATTGCAAAATTTGGGCAATGAGCTGGTTATGCTCAAGAGATAGCAAGCTCAAAGTTTTAGGCCTTCTTATCAGCCTCAAACTCAGCCTAATAGACAACCATATTAGCCTAATAGGCCACCCAACCCAACTACAAATCAAAATCAAGTAATGCCTCCTACCAATAGACCATTTCAACCCTATAACCCTAATGTTGCATCTACCTCTAAAGCCTTAGTGCCAGTGAAAAATAATATAGCTCAAGAGTATGACTGGTGTTTCCCATGCAATGAACCTCATAGCCAATCTATGTGCTTTAATGGTGCTTTGAACCAAGCCTTGATGGTGACAACAACTGGTGTAGAGAGTGAAGTGAGTCGAGAAACAAACCAACAACAAGGGACATCTCAACAAGATACAACTCCAAATGAGACTACACTTGTGAATTGGTAGGATGAAGATTTTTGTGGTATGAATCAAACACCTTCTCAAAGTGTAGTAGCTAACACATGGTCAAAGAAGATGAATATTGGTTTAGGGTAGTCGTTAGGCCCAAGTGATTCACAACCTCCCATCACTCCACAAGGTGTTGGCAAGCAAAATGCAGTTCCAAATGTGCAAGGACAGCCCAAGCCACCTTCTAGACTAGCTCAAATTCCAGTTGTTGTAGCCCATGTACAAGAAAATAATGTGCAGACTAAAGGGCAGAAAAGAGATGGTTCATCCCCATTTAACATCATTGAACAAATGAAGAATACCAATGTGAACATATCTATGTGGGAGTCACTATCCATCCCAGGACAAAGGGATCTATTACAAGCTACCATGAAGAATTGGTCAACCTCAAATCAGCTAGCTCATATGCAAGAGAAGGTACTCACAAATGCTACTTAGCCTAAGGGGAATCATGGAGGACAACAAGGTAAAATTTTGAAGCCCCCTCCATTCTATGTTTCATTGATAATTGGGGATAAAATAGTACATAATTGTATGATTGATTCTAGGGAAAGTAGTTCCGTGATGGCCAAGAAAATAGCTAATTAGCTGAGCCTTCAATATGAATTCATATCCAAGGGGGTGGTGCAATTAGATGGGAAAATAGTAGCAATAGTTGGGGTAATTAAATATTTGAGCCTTACTTTGCATGCATGCCCTAATGTCACTATTTTGCAAGATGTGTCGGTGATAGATTTGCCACCACTCTTTGCCATATGTTTGTCAAGGGATTTCATAGCTAGAATTGAAGGCTACCCATCTACTGATTGGTCACACATGCTATTTAGGAAAAGGTATGGAGCCAAGGCCACAATTAGGTCTGAACCTATTGCAAACTTTCACATTGAGCCTCATACTCCAAGCCCAATCAATGCCAACTGTTCAACGTTTGATCAAGAGGATTATCCAAGCACACATGAAGCTAACACCAAAGTTGGAAGCATTTCAGATTTGACTCTTGATGAATGGGCAAGAAAGGTGCATACTTTTGATCCCTACAAGGAAATGGAGGAATCTGAACTAGGAGTCTATTACATGCATGAAGAAAATCAGCCTCTTCCTAGCATCACCAAGCCAGACCATAGAGATGACAATGAGGTATGGTAGTTTTTATTTGATGGATCAAGAAGTAGACAAGGTATAGGAGGAGGAGCTATGCTTGTTTCACCTTAAGGCATTAAGTATTATTAAGCTTTTAGATTTCAGTTTGCATGTTCTAACAACACCATTAATATGAAGATTTGATACATGGATTACATTGGTCAAGGAAGAGAGGTATAAAAACTTACAAGTCTTTGGTGATAGTGAGCTGATTGTTAATCAAGTTAAAGGACAACATGCTGCCAAGAATGACCTGCTCAAAATTTATAAGAATAGGGTGTGGGATCTCATTGAGGATTTTGAGGGCTTTGGCATCAAATCCATCCCTAGGTAAGAGAACCAAGCTGCTGATAGGCTTATGTGATTGAAGCAACTTTTGATGTTGTGGAGAGTATCAAAAGAGATAAAAGGCAGCCAAACATCCATGTGATTGTGAGGCCATCAGTGCCAAACAATAATGCAAGTTGGCAAGTGTTTGAGAGTGACCAACAAATCATCAATTTCTTGCAAGAGGAAGATGAGTTCTCAGCCAAAAATTAGGAAAAGTTGGAACAGCAGTACGGTGATCAAGTGGTACAGCTGAGAACCAAAAAACTACCAAAATGACTTGTGACTTTAGAGTCTATCTTTAATCCTAATGATCAATTTAGGAAGGAGAAATCAAACATTCAAGTCAAGGGAGAGGATTCAGAGCCCATCTCAGTTGGAGAAGGCAAGTCACTTCAAATTGGTAGAGTGGCAACCGAGCAAGAAAGGTATGAATTCATGCAACTTTTCCAAGAGTTCCCAGATGTATTCTCTTGGAGCTATGAATACTTGAGAGGTTTCAATCCCAAGCTAGCTCAACACACAATTGAACTAGATCCAAGTGCTAAGCCCATCAAGAAAAAACATAGACCACCAATCCACACATTGAGCCTCTCATGAAGAAGGAATTGAATAAGTTAATAGAGGCAAGTATCATATTCCCCATAAGGCATTCAAGCTGGGTTGTAAACTTGGTTCTAGTTAGAAAGAAGAGTTGAGAAATTAGGTTGTGTGTAGACTTTAGAGATTTGAATAGAGCATCCCTCAAGGATCACTACCCACTTCCTTCTATGGAGCAGATTTTGCAAGTTGTTGTTTGGATCTAAGAGGTTTTCATTGCTAGATGGTTATTCACGGTATAATCGATCATGGTAAAGGAAGATGATCAGTTCAAAACAACCTTCACCACCAAATGGGGAACCTATGCATATAGAAAAATTCTATTTGGTCTATCTAATGCCAGAGCTACTTTCCAAAGGGCAATGGATATGGCATTCAAGGGAATGATCAACAAAATAGTGTTGATATACCTAGTTGATATTACTGTATTTTCTAAAAGTGCAGAGACCATCTCTTCCATTTGAGACAAGTGTTCCAAAGATGTAGAAGATTTGGGGTATCCTTGAATACCAAAAAATGCATATTCCTAGCTCATGAAGGCAAGCTCCTAGGCCACATTATTTCCAAAGAAGGGTTAACAATTGATCCAGAGAGGGTTGAAGCAATAAGATCACTGTCATTGCCAAGTCATAAGAAGGCTCTTCAAAGTTTCTTGGGAAGAATCAATTTTGTTCAAAGGTTTGTTCCAAACTTTGCAGCCCTTGTCAAGCCAATAACTATGATGTTGAAGAAAAGTATGGAATTCAAATGGACACTTGAAGGTAAGGAAAGATTCGAGGCAATCAAATAAGCTATCTCACGGGCTCCAACTCTTATCAACCCGATTTCTCCAAAGAATTCATCCTTTATGCATTTGGCGGTGGTGATACAATTTCTACAATTTTAGTACAATAGAATGAAGAAAATGCAGAGTAGCCAATTGCCTTCTTTAGCCAAAGCTTGGAGGACTATGAAGTAAGGTATTCCTTCATTGAGAAACATGTTCTTACAGTGATTAGGAGCTTAAAGAAATTTAAGCATATAGTTTTAAAAACAAGGTTCAACTGCTAGTTTATCATGTGGGAGTTAAATACTTCCTCCTCAACAAATATCTAAATGAAAAACATGCAGGGTGGATTACTCATGTCATGGAGTATGACATTGAGATCAAAGTCACCAAGTTGGTCTAAGGAAAGGGATTGTGTGAGCAATTGGCCTTGAGTCAACCAATTGAAGCAAGCAAAGAGAAGAATGTTGTTTTGGTGCTGCAAGACAACCAAGAATAAAGATATGTTCAAGAAGAAAATGGTCGTGTGCTCACTCTTTGCTGGACCCAAGACATAATTCACTTCTTACAAACAGGCCTATGCCCTCTGAGATGAACAAAACCAAAAGAAGACACTTCAGATTGTAGACTATTCTGTATGTACTTGTTGATGGTGTCTTGTTCAAAAAAGATATCAATGGAGTGTTACTAAGGTGCATTGGGACAAATCAGATTGAGAAAATGTTAGAAGAGTTCCATAATGGATCAACTAGGGGTCATTTTGCTCCAAGAGTGATAGCTCTCAAGATCATGAAGGCTAGTTATTATTGGCCCAAAGTGTTTAGTGATTGTTATGCATGGATCAAGAGGTGCAAGAATTGTGCATTCTTCACAGAAAAGAGAGGTTAACAACACTTCCATTGCACCCAATCGCAGTTGACTAGCCATTCATGTAATGGGGTTTGCACTTCATTGAGTCATTAATCCAAACTCAAGCCAAGGGCACAAATGGATTCGAACAAAGAACAGAGACTACTTCACCAAATGGAATGAGGTGGTGGCACTCAAAGAGGCAAATGAATCTATCATTCTAGACTTCTATGAGGGGATAACAACTAGATTTGGTATACTTGCCACTATAATATAAAATAATGCATTGACATTCATAGGATCAAAGGTAACCGAATGGGCTGTTAGAAATGGGATCTATTTGAGCACTTCTTTAAATTATTACCCTCAAGGTAATGGCCAAGCTGAGTCAACAAACAAGAATCTATTAAGGATCATTAAGAGTAATCTTGATGAAAATCAGAGGACTTGGCACACTAAGCTCAAATCAGCTCTATGGGCTAATAGGATAACTCCTAAGAGATCCACAGGTAACTCTCCATTCATACTTATTTATGGGAAAGAAGTAGTCTTGCCTATATCACTCGAGTTGCCAACACTAGAACTCATGAAGCAATTAGAATTGTTGGAGTGTGAGCCCATGGAGGGTATATATATGCAAAATTGATGGAACTCCAAGAAACCAGAGAACATGCAGCCTAAACAATGGAAAAGGACCAAGCATTGATCAAGAGAAGCTTTGATAAGAAAGATAACGCTAGAAATTTCTAAGTTACAGATTTAGTGTTGAAATGGGATGCAGACCGAGCAAAGCCAGAAGGCATTCAAAATTTGATTCCATTTGGAGTGGCCCCACATGGTCACAAAATGCAAAAAAACAACAATGCCTTCCAATTTTCTACATTGATGGTGAGGAACTACTGATTCCGCTTAATGTAATCCATCTAAAGCATTGCCACTAGAAGGGAAACTTCTCACCTTGTACATATTATCTTAGATTATTTTCATTCCTCCAAGTGCTTATGCACATTTTTTTGTTATAGCTTAGATTTACATTTCCCTAAGTGCTTTGGCACAAGTTTTGTTGCCCTAAGGATGCATCTTTTACAGATCATGTTCTAGGTCAAAGTAATTTTCTACTCTCACAATCTTCATCTTAGAGATTTTCTAATGAATTGAGAGTAACAAGCAGTTAAGTTCATGAATCCATTGCCCAATGGATTTCTTCAGGAAGTTGGTCACTTCATCTAGCAGGCATATGACCCCTCTGAGTCACCAAAATTGTTATCCAAAATAAGCCCATGCTTGTTTTGGTTAACTTGCCTTCATTCTTCCCTCCTTTTTCTGTAGGTAGATTTTTTCAACTTTAAAGCACTCAAAAGTTCCTGGAGATAGCTTCATTAGATAGAATTCCTCCTAACTCAAAATATTTTGAAAGTTATGGCTCGACGGAGGTGGGATGCAAATTTTGCCCAAGGATGAAGGTGGGTTGGTGGAAGAAAACTTGACACTTAGCCCTTTTGGCTAAATGGCGCAAAGTAAAAATAAGCTAGTGGGACCATGAAGGAGAATGGAGAAAATTGGTTAAGGCCCCCGCATTGAATAAGGAGGTGCCACGTATCCACGTTGTCAGCGGGATTCGAGGAAGGGAAGGATTTTTAGTTTTTGCCAAAACCGTAAAAGCACAAAAATGAAAACTTGAACCCGCGGTCCCATCGACCAATAGGGTGGTGCCACATGTCCACGTCATCAGCAGGAGTTGGGCCCATAGATAATCTTGGGAAAATTTCACAATTTTGTGAAAAGAGGCAAAATGTTGTTTTGAGCCCGTGGCCGGACCAGAGAGTGCCACGTGTCTCGGAGCGGCGGGGCCGCAGAGTATTTTTGGAAAACTTTCCAATTTCACAAAAAAGGGAAAAAATTAAAATTTGGGCCCATGGACCCGTTTTCAAATCTAATTTTCCACCATTTTTGACCTAATTCATGCCTTGAAATTTGTGCCCAAATTTATGCCCTGATTTTTCCCTAAATCTTCAGATGGGCATATCTTTCGATCTAGAGATCAGATTTGGGAAAAATCAGACTCATTGGAAAGATATTGATCTCCTCTATGCATTTGAGGCATAAAAACATCATTTTTGTAGGATTAAAGGAAGAAACATTGAAAAATGTCTTTCATGCCTTTAATGCGAACTAGATTGCTTTGAATGGGTCATTTTTTCTCAATCCGCCATGGTTGCCTTCTCCCACACACCAAGGATGAAGAATCAACTCAATTTGATGAGGGAAAAACCCTAAAACATCTTCTCATGCCATTAATCCAAGATCATATTGCTTTGAGAGTTATGTTTCACCAAATTCATCATTTTTTCTCCAACACGCAAAAACAGAAGTAGAGGAGTCGATTCGACGGGTTTGCAGGCCAATTTGAAAGGAATTAATGGTGGATTGTTGAATTAGAAGATCTTATTTGCTTCCTCCTCTATTTTCTCTCTCCTTACTTCAGCTATAAATGGAAAGGATTCGATCCTTTGTTTTGTTGGACATTTTTCTCTTGTAGGCTCCCCTTTTCTCCTTAGCAAGTGGATTCGTGGAGTTTTAGACCTCTCATACAGGCTGCAACACATATTTTTGCCTCCTTGCCATTGTAATGCATCGTATTAAAAATTAGGAATGATAATACATGCTCTGTGAATGATTTTTCAATCCTTTCATGTGTTATTATTGTCTTCTGATCCTTCATTATATCTTGGCAATCTGTGCATGTTTTGTGTTACATTCTTATGATCTGTGTTATTTGTAAAACAAAATTTCATCACTCCTTTGGTGTATCACCATTTTAGCTTAGTTTTGTTTCCCCTTTTTTCATCTTTTAACTCTGTCTCCTTGGAATCTAGAGTAGGATTTAGCATTGAACCTCTACAAAATTCATGCATACACCTAAACAGAGGAGTAAGAACTAGCTTTCTCTGGAGAGTTTTCTCACCTTGCAAGGTCCCACACCTTGGAGAAAACTCAATGTTGTGTAATCACACTAAATGAACCAATTCTGGACTACAGATCTAAAGGTCATTTAGGGGGTGCTGTAGATTTGCACTAACAGCTTTCTCCGGTTATAACCAAGTTGTTGTCAAAGAATCAGAGAGGATTAAAACTACCTTTACTACTCCGTGGGGAACATATGTTTTTGTCAGGATGCCCTTTGGTTTAATGAATGTTGGAGCTAATTTTCAAAGGGCCATGGACGTTGCTTTTGCTGGCTATATCAATGATTTTATTGTTGTTTATCAAGATGATATTACTGTTTTTTCTAGCAAAAGAATTGACCACTTGCAGCATTTGGAAAGAATGTTGATCAGATGTAGAGAATATGGCATTTCACTCAATCCAAAGAAGTGCCATTTTGGAGTGCAAAGAGAAAAACTACTTGGTCACATTGTGTCTAAAGAAGGAGTTATGATTGATCCACAAAGGATAAAATCTATCAGCAAGATCCCAGTTCCAAAAACTAAGAAAGGAATCCAATCCTTCTTTGGTCAAATCAATTTCATTAGAAGGTTTGTGTCTAATTTTGTTGAGTTGACTCTCCCCATTACTTGCATGTTGAAGAAGGACCAAAATATCAAGTGGGAAGAGGCTACCCTTAAATATTTTGATGGAATCAAGGAAGCATTGAAGCATGCTCCTATTCTAACAACCCCAAATTACAAGAAACCTTTCCAAATATTCTCCTTTGCTTTTGAGCACACCATTGCATCTGTTTTGTTGCAAAAGGATGATGATGGAGCTAAAAGACCTATTTCCTTCTTTAGTAAGGCATTGCAAGCAACTAAGTTGAAATACACAATCATGGAGAAACAAGCATTTGCCTTGGTAAAAGTAGCAAAGTTTTTAGGCCTTATATTTTGAGTTCCAAAATTGTTGCTTATGTTCCTCACACAATGGTGAAAGACATCTTATCAGAGATGGAGATCTCAAGCAAAAAGGTGTAGATGGGTCAACAAATTGCAGGAGTATGATATGGACATCTAGACCACAAAGCTAGTAAGAGGTTTGGGTCTTGCCAAGCTCATGGCTGAAAGCAATCTGCAGAATGCTGAAGTAAATGAGGTAGAGGAAGAAAGGGCAGGTGTTCTTGAGAAATTGTTGAGTTTTGAATGGTACAAGGATGTAATATTTTATCTTAGACACTTATGCTTCCCTAGGCATTTGAATAAAAATAAGAAAAGAGCCCTCAAGTGGCTTCTCAAAAATATATCATTACAAACTTTGGGTTGGCTTGGAAGAACCCTGAAGGAATCCTCTTGAGATGTGTGACTGAAGATGAAGCTCCCAAAATAATTACTGATTTCCATAGGGGAGTTTATGGAGGAAATTTTGCTGGAAGAGTTACTACACACAAAATTCTAAGGGTTGGTTATTTGTGGCCAACTCGCTCAAGGATGCAACTCCGGCTTGTTAGAAGATGTGAGAGTTGTCGCATTTCTCCGAAAGATCAAAGCTTCGTGATCCCTTCCTTTGCATCCTTTATCAATCAAGCTCCTTTCAAACAATGGGGGCTGGAATTCATTGGTAAAATCTCCGATTCATCTAGTGTTGGACACAAAAGGATTTTGGTAGCTAATAATTTTTTCAAAAATAGGTGGGAGAAATCCCCACTAGGAAGACAACACACCAAGTTGTAATGGAATTCATATTGAATCATATTATCTCGCAGATTTGGAGTGCCAGTCAAGATTATTGCTGATAATACCACCAGTTTTAGAGCTAGACCTTTAGTGGCAATGTGCAAAGAGTATGGGATAAAGTTGACATATGCTTCTAACTACAATCCATAAGGAAATGGACAGGTTGAGTCTAGTAATAAAAACTTGTTGAAGATCATTAAAAGGACTTTGGAATTGAACAAGAAGAAGTGGGGTGAGAAACTAAATTTTTTTGTTTGGGCTGACAAGATCACTACCAAAAGAGCTACTGGTAAAAGCCCATTTGAATTGGTATATGGAACACAAGCTTTGCTGCCCTTACATCTGCAATTGTCTTCATTTCAGTTTGTTCAACAACTTGAAGACCAAGAAATTAGTCCATATGAAGCAAGGATTAATCATATTGTCGAGCTTGATGAAGCAAGAAGAGCATCCCATCAGAGGCATGTAAAATTTAGAGAGAGGATGAAGAAGTTGTTTGATAAGAAGGTAACCCTAAGAGCTTTCAGTATTGGAGATCTTCTGCTATTATGGGATAACAGAATGAAGATAAGGGAAAGCATGGTAAATTTGATGCTTTGTGGATGGGCCCATATTCCATTGACATAAGAATTGGTGAGAATACATTTTTCCTCAAGGACCTAGATGGGGAATTGCTTGAGCTTCCTGTTAATGGCAGACATTTGAAGCATTTTTGGATTGATCCCCAAAACTGAGGTTTACATATCACTTGTATAATGTACAGTTTTTTTTTTTCTGCTCTATTTTTTATTTCTTTGGTCAGTTTATCAGCTGGTTTTGGGTGTTTTTGCTTGTGACTCCATTTTCCCAATGGATATTTTAGCACTTGGTCTACTTTTGTTCTTGTGGAACTCGCATGGAGTTCCCATACCCGATTCGGAGCTTGTGTTGGTGCTCAAAATTGTCTCACCCTATTTGTGCCCTTGAAATTTATTTATTTACGGCCTCTGTCATTCTATCCTTCCCCATGTTGTGCTTGTCTGGTCTTTTTTTCCATTTTTAGTCTACCTCTAGGTCAAAGATCATGTATGGGTCCATATTTGTCTCCTAGTTTCTTTTTTCCTTTGGAAAGGTCTGTATTTTGAGTTCCCTAGGTTCTGTCCTTTCAAAACTTGCATTTCCCCTTCCCTCTTTTGCCACAGTTGGAATTTGTGTTCTTGATGTTCTGCCTTGAAATACTTGAAGAAGAATGAGTTGATGTGTCCCTAAGGATTGTGTTTGAGCCTTACAATAGTCTAAACTCTCTGTCATTGAAGAAAACTTCATTTTTAGGCTTAAATACTCGTGTTTCTATATTTTACGGTTTGACGGGTGTTTTCTCCTTGTCAAATTTACATCCTTGCATTTACAGGGGATGTGGCACCTTTTGGTTGGACATGGCTAAGCTAAATAATTCAAAAATTCTATAAAAAAGCCTCAACTCAGAAATATGTCCACGTGGGTAAATGAAACTTGTTTGGGAATCATCTTTTTGGTCTAGCTTTAAAATAGCGCCGGGAGGACATGTGGAGGCTTGGCGAGATGGGGACACATGGAGGCCTCCACTTGCTTTACATTTTACTTACAATTTTCAACAGCCAAAAGGAGACTGCCTTGGAGCATGACATGTGGTGCCTTCCTCTGGGTTTCAAGCATTTAGACAAATCTTTCCAGAACAGGACATGTGGTGAGCCCACGCTCGTTCAAGGTATCAAATTTTTGGGACCGCCTCAAGGTGCACCGTGGTGACATGTGGCAGTTTGAAAAGTCAAAGAGGTGGGGAGGTGGACCATCGGGGAAACTTGGAAATTTTGCCTCTTGTATTCAAATGACTCAAAGTATCAAACCGACGCATAATCCCGAGGGTAAAAAGTCAAAAATCATCTCGAGAAGTCAATAGCAAAAAGTGTGGGCCGGGCAGAGGAAAAGTGAAAAATTTTCCCTTTGAGGGAAAAGGGAGTTAAAGGCATAAAGGGACCCGGGGTTCTGCTGGGACCCACTTTAGAAACTTGAAACGGAAGGGTGGAGCCGCGAAGGAAAAATGTTTTTTTTTCCCTTTTTCCAGAAAGATGCAAAATGTGTAAAATTGAGCCACGACTCCGTATCCAGTCATATTGCACCATGTATCGTGCCCAAATCTCATCAGCGGAGCGGCAGAGGAAATCAATAAATTGTGTAAATTTTCCAAAAGTAGTAAAAAGGTAAAAAGACGTCCCGAGGCCTAGATCTTCCACGTGGAGGGCTCAAATTTGAAGTTGAGGAACATATCAACATGAGTTGTGCATTTCACTAGTTTGGCCGCCATTTGAGCTCTAGGAAGTTTGGAGATGCATTTTTGCATCAATCTTCATCGATTTTTTTGCCAATTCATGTCGTTTTGGCCTACGGGTTTAGATTAATCAATTTGGGGGTTCAATTTGTGAATCCAAGGCATTTTTCAAATAAATTTTTACTCTGGTTCGTGAAAACGTGAATTACCAGATCCAAAGTTGCAGAGTAAAAATTGGGAAGGGAAAAGTTGAAATGATGAAATGAAAGGGATCTACATGTGTGGGAAATGAAAAATGTGCTTCCACTTTGAAGAATGATGAAAGTTTTGTAATGATTCACCTTTTGAAAGAACAATTGGCAACTTTTTGTGAGTTTGTTAAATGTCATTTTCTAGAAATATTACAAAGAAAAGGTGCTTTGAATATTCCACTTTTGGAGGGAAGATTTGAGGGTAAAATGAGTGAGTGAGTGAAAGTTATATATTGCATGAATTTGTCATGCAAATGGTCGAAGAAACTTAGAATTTTCACAGAAAATTTGGGAAGAAGCCCATTCTCTGAGAAACCACCTGAGAACCATTTTAATTCCTTTTTTGTATCAATTTTTTTCATGTTAGGTTGGTTGTAGATGTATAACCACTAACAAGCTCTGATATTGTTCTTGTAACATTCCCCTGCTAATAATTTTGGTCATTTCTGGATTATTTTGTGCTATCTCTGGGCAAAATTTGCATACGCTTATATTTCAGAATAATTTCAATTTTTGTTTCTTGCTCCTATTGCAATCTGGTGTTTAGAGTTTCTTTCATCATGCAGGTCTCATTCTTGTGATAGCTTAGTGGTATTTGCAATCCCAAGATCAGAAGATATTTCATCTGATAAAGGGATAAACAAATTTAAATTCACTCTACCTTCCTTGATACAGAGATTGTTTGTAAACCTATGGGTGCACCTTAGGTATGATAAAATAGAAATTTCTAAATGCTTAACTGATTCATCTAGCTCAAGATTTTGTGATAGACCATCAAAGATTATGTGGAAGAGTGCAGATCTGGGCTTCCATTTGGTGCACATATCCTGGTTAAAGGAATACCTTAACCTCTTTGAAGCATTCTATTATTTGGGTTTTGTTTTTCAAGTTTTGCAAAGGTCCTCAAAGAAGTTGGCAAATTCTGGTTAGTCTTGTCTAAAAATCTCCCACCCCAAAATTCATTTAAATCACCTAATCCCACCTATACTACCCCTATGTTGCATTATGTGTCAACAAGAGAATATAATCCATTTACAAAAATGCACAAAGCAATCAGGATCACACCATGTCTCAAGTAGCTTTAGCCTTGTCTTGAAAGCATTTCCATCATTTAGTAGTGACAACTCTGTTGAGTTTGAATAATGGGAAATTGATCATGTTTTCTCAAAGCCATCTCCATACAATATGCATAATACAAGGATATCTTTACACCCTTCATAAAAAAGAGGTTACAATACAGGTTTGTTACCTTGGTTGAGAGGCACAACCTAAAATAGTGAGGATAAGATAAAATCCTTTTAAGGTGCTACTCACTTATTCAAAGCTCGAGAGTGCTAATAAGTCGATAAATTGCTTCCCTAGCTACAAATGACATATAAATAATTTATCCGCCTCACGAGTGTCTTGTAAAATTCATGATCTGCTCAAGTTGTGAAGGAGATTAAATCTGGTACCATAGATCCAACAGGGGCACTCCACCGACCACTGTGGTAAAGCTAACAATGTCTCGCTAGAGAAGAAAATTTGTCTTGGAAAGGGGAAGGGGAGTGAAAATGGGGGTAGGAGAAAACTAATGTTGTGAGTAGAATATCGATGCCCACACACATTAATTAGAAATTCCATTTACATGCATTCATAGTTAGAAGAAAAAAATCTGGATGAGAAGCTACAAGACTGAATGAAATTCATTGGTCGTAAGGTACCAATAAATCCCTCAATTAAAGAGGAAAAAATTACTTCTTTTATTATTGAAGCTAAAGCAGAATTTGTACAGAGCTTTGAGAATAGAGGAAAATCTAAGGAGAAGAGAAAATAGAAGAAGAATGGAATGACTACGAGGAGCCATTATATCCTTTGCCAAAATGGTTACAACTTTACAAATCATTTATGCCTCTTCAAATTCCTCCATTGCATGAAGAAAATGCTCATGGCGGGTTAAAAACTAGATCTTACAACACGAATGTTACATTTGATTTGCCAATTTGAATACAGACCGTTTGATTTTCTCTTATAACTTTGAAATCGGGTCGTCCACGTGGTAGGAAGAGATTGGAGCGGGTACGGGGAAAGCCCTTTGCATTTTGTGATTTTTTAGAGATTTGGCAATTTGGAACAAATTGGCCCGCACCCCCGCTTCAACTTTTTAACTTAGGCACGTGGCATGTTTTCATTGGAAATGGGGTCGTGGCCCTTTTCTCAACATTTTACCCTTTTTGGAAAAGGCTCAAAAACTCAAATTCCTCTACCGACCCGCTGCTCCGATTAAACTCTTGACACATGGCATCCTCTGATTGAAAATGGGGTCATGCCCTTTTCTCAACATTTTAACCTTTTTGGAAAAAGGATAAAAACTCAAAGTTCTCTTCCGTTCCACTCCTCTAATTTGACTTTTCAACGGTGTGCCCAAGACCTTGGCGGAGCCGTGGAGCATTCTAGAACTTTTACTTCACTTTTGGGAATTTGGTTAAATTTCCAAACTTGACCTGATGGCCCGCTCGTCCGCTTTGAATTTTCAACTTAGGCACGTGGCATGTTTTCATTGGAAATGGGGTTACGACCCTTTTCTCAACATTATAACCTTTTTTAGAAAAAGGCTAAAAAACTCAAAGTTCTCCGCTGTTTTGCTCTCCTACTTTGAATTTTCAATGACGGGCTTTAACTTTGACTTTTTCCTTGTGGGCTTCAACTTTGAATTTTTCCTGTAGGCTTCATCTTTGACTTTTTCCCTTTATACTGATCGAGGTCAAAGGGTCACTTTTTAACTTTTTGCTTTTTTTACAAAGAGGCTTAAAAACGAAAATTTCTTCACCGAATTGCTTCTAATTAGGTATGTCCATGTACCTGTGGATGATGGGGCCAAAATTTGACAGGGAAGAAAACGCCCATCGTTCCCGACTATGGGAAAAATACACAAAGGAAGAGAA
This sequence comes from Taxus wallichiana var. yunnanensis, assembly GCA_018340775.1. NCBI lineage: Eukaryota > Viridiplantae > Streptophyta > Pinopsida > Cupressales > Taxaceae > Taxus > Taxus wallichiana. The sequence goes on along the minus strand of JADAXU010000057.1, from coordinate 11,255,897 downwards.
CTTCATCATTTTGAGTCCAATTTTTGAATTTCCTTCATGAGCCGAAGGCATGGAGGCAAAACAATGATTTGACGACCTAGGCCATAGAACAAGTGAACAATTTCGATCAAAAAAGGAGATTGTAAAGAGGATATTACGTGCATAGACTAGGAGATGGAGAATTTCTCAAAATGAGCAAAAATAGAGATTTAAACAACGACTAGGGCATGGATTTTGCTATTTCTTCAAACTTTCAACTTGGCTTAAATACTTTAGGAGGGTGAGAGCTTAAAATTTTGAATTTAACTTGGAAAAGTGATTTTTAGGAGACAACAGTCCTATTTCACTAGTTACGCGCGAATCGGACCGTCTTTACATCATAACTTGCATAGATTATTTGACCAGGGGCAAAAGCAACACCTATAAAGGATTGTACAACGCCACAATAACCAGGTTTCTTTGGGAAAACATTATTACAAGGTATGAATGTCCTTTAAGTTTTACCAAAGTGATAGGGGCATGCATTTTCTTAATGAGACAATCAAAATTTTATTGGATGAATTCGTGAGTGCAAACCATAAGAATACACCCTATCATCCTCAAGCGAATGGGACTGATGAAGCTTTCAACAAAATTTTGAGCCAGACATTGACAAAAATTTGTGATGTTGGATGAAAGGATTAGGATGATAAGGTATCTGCAGTACTTTGGGCATATCGGACAACATATAAAAGGTTGAAAAAAGCCACACCATTTTAGTTAGTGTTTGGTGCAGAATCCGTTCTTCCTATGGAATTTATATTACGTTCTTTGTGTATTGCACACGCTGGAGGTCTTGTTGATGAGTAAGCATTAGAATAACGCATTGAAAAGTTAATCAAGTTGGATGAACAATGAGCCATAACACGTTGGAGTCAAAAACAAGAGAAGGCCAAGGAGAAAGCATGGCATGACAGTACATCGTGGATAAAAATTTAGATATAGAGATGATGGTGCTCCTTTATGATTCTAAGTTTTTGTGCCATCTAGGTAAACTCAAGGTACATTGTTTGGGGACGTATATTATCACTCACATACTTGAATCACACACTTTTCAATTAGAGGAACTTGATAGAATACGATTACCTAGTTACTTCAATGGGAGTAGGTTGAAGCCTTACTATAAATAAGTCTTCTTGGTGTTTGTAATAAGGAAATATTGCCATTCGATTAGGTTTTAAATTTTGCATTCCCTTAATGTGTTTCCTTCTTTGTCGCTATGTTTTATCAATTCAGTTGGTGTGTTTGTGTAATAAACACGTTTATGTGCAAGAAGCCAATTCTTATTTGAATAATTTTTATGCGCGGGGACTACACATACCCTTAGTGTGGGGTAGGTTGTTGATATCCAGGTACATGACTATTGAAAATAAGTACCCATGAAAGGAACTATCTACGAGTGTTATTCAAGGGTGGAGAATTGAAAAAGAAGAGAGATTGCTTCTAGAAACAGGGGCTATAGAGAGTGGAATGAATAAACAAGTATAACATGAGGTAAGCAGGGGCCGGAAAGACTACCAATGGAAGGTGCAGTGATGAGGTACTCAGGCATATGGAAGCACGCTAAAGAGAAGTCTCAGTAGCCAAAAGGTAGAAGGGCACACTAGAAGGTTATAACTTGGGTGCAAAGAGGTATCGCACGGAAATAATGAAAATGGTCACTTAATGAGAGGATTGTTGGTAGGTGGATGAGCAATAAATGCACTAACTTTTTGAAATTCTATATAAAGATGGGATACGAGTTCATTTTTACCATTGAAATTGAGAGAATTTGAAAAGGGTTAAGTGCGAACGAGCCAAGCAATCGAGTTGAGGTGCAAAGAGTGTGAAACTACACATGGAGAGAAGGGTTGTGTGTAGAGAAGCTTGCGTTCCCATAGGAGAAGGGTTTGAGTGAAGTAGATAGTTACAAATGAGCTAGGGAATGTGATTTCCACTAGGGAATAAATATTTAAACTAGGGTTTCACTTGCTCGATTACAAAGGGAAGAAAAGAGAGATTGTTTTCAAATGGCACTAAAGAAAGCACCCACAGTAGGAGATAAAGGGAAGAAGAAGGTTGAAGTGGAAGAAGAAATTTCTCTCGAGAGTAATTTCTCATAAATGTAGTATCCAGAGGGCGTGATTGTGGGACAAGAATGGGATTCCCACATCCGCCAATGTAAAATCAATGACTACAACCATCAAACATCAGATAATAAGAAGGAGCTCGATGCATTGTTGAGCACGAAAATGAACAAGCACACAACAAAGGATATGCCAAAGATACGATGACATGAGTGAGAATTTACTCAAGCGAAACGAATGGAGTTTACCAGTTGTATGAGCTGCCATACTTTGGAAATTATGAACCATTGTATTAGTGGCTGATGAGTATAGTCCATGAGGACTTCTTTTACTTTTTCAGACAGAGGGTAAGAATCACAACTACTTTGATTTCAATAGTGACAGGACTAAGGGCCTCAGGGTTGGATCTGGATAGTGATTTAATTGATAAATCCACAATCCTGGAGATGAGGAAGGAGATGGGGTATACCAAGGGTCTACACGACATGGACATTGACAAATTAAAAAGTACCCAATAGTGCAGGCAGCTGCACATCTTGTAACAAAGATGAATGACCAAGGAAGGTGGTCCCAGGTAAATACAATGTGGTTGCACATCGTAAAGAAAATGTCTCAAGGAGTGGTCTACAATATTGTAGATCACATAGCAAAGACAATCATCGAAGAAGCAAAGACAAGTGAAAGAATAAGTTTTGGTGCTATGTTATTTCCTTAGTATTAATGGAAATTGGGGTACCGATGGGCCAAAGGAGAATATTTAGGAATACCCCATGGAACACAAGTCACTTGCAGAAAGATTTAGCAAGTACTTGTGCAATCGATCATGAGTGGACCATTCAAGCAGAGGGCGAGATGTGGTATGATAGACTCCATGCAACGCTCGAGAAAGAGTGGCGCATACCCAAGGATTTGTCTTTGGTGGTGGGTAAGGAAGTTTAGTTTGCCATATACCAATATTTTGAATCACGCGATTTGTGATGAAGGACGGAGCTTAGGGCCCATGGTGCAAACTAAGTCGTATGTCTTCACAGTGAGATATTTCCGGGCATCAGATCACCAATTCTCAGATACATGTTGTGTAACCTTCAATGAAAAAAAGATAGATTGCATGCTACCACACTCTGAGGAAAAAGTATGTATATCTAGGGCACAATGCATATATTGAAAGACTTATTTCAGATATTATAAGCATGAAACATGTAAGTTTGGAAATTGGGGACACCAAGCTAGAGAACACTAAGTATGTGGAGAATGAGTTCATGCTCCCAGGGCCGCCAAAAGGTAAGCATACAATGGAAAATATTCCAGCGCCCAAGCCCACCGAAACAATTTGTGTTGATGATGAAGACGAAGAGCATGAGGATAGTGGTGGTTTGGAACACAGATGTAGAAGACAACCTCAAAATAAGGATGAAGTGAGCATGCAACTACTCCACCTCAGCCACAAAGAGGAAGATGATGAGGACTTTGATGCGGTTTAAAGAGAGCGCTGATTCAAGAGAGTATTTAGAAGAACAAGGACCCAAGGTTCTACTTCGCAAACAATGCACAGATCACCTCAACTCTCTCCACGAGAAGGAGACAACTAGGAAAAGGAGATGGAAATTAAAGTTGAATGAGGAAGTGGAAGTGTTAGAGAAAATTGTGCCCAATTCTCCTACACCTCTAGAGAACGTGCAAGAACAAAAAGTTGAGGAAGTTAAGGATGGAGAAGAGGGAGAAAAAGGGACAGATGAGACAACAACCGAGACTCCCTTTCAGACATAGTAGCACAAGTTCCAAATCTTAAAGCCCAAGTTCCTAAGCAACCTAGATCAAGAAGAACAAGTGACACTTAGCATTTCCTCCCATCCAAATGATTGAAACATTTCGTTATTCAACCCTTCTTCACTCTAGTCTCGGATGCCCATTCAAGACACCTTCTCACTTTTATTCCTCCTATAATCAAATTATTTGGCTAAATGTCTCTTATTAGCTAAACATTCCTCCTTTCGACCATTCGTAACCTCCTAGTTCTCTCTAGACCACTTCTATTTGCTTCGTAGGCTATCTATCACACAATTGGTTATCTAGACCCCTCCCAACTCTCAAAGAGTCTCTAATCACTTGCTAATCAAGTTTAACTAGCCTAAACCCTAGTTAACTAGCCTAAACCAAGCTTAACTAATCCTAAAGCATGTTTATCCTAATCTAATCCTAAAGTGCTTTTTAGACTTTAGTCCCACATGCACCCAAATTCTAAACTCTTCCATTTGGAAAACTATAAATAGAAGGGTCACCCCTCCCTCTCAACCTTACACCTTATTTTCATAACAAATCTCTCACATTTGGAGATATTGGCATTAGACCTCATTTGCATTAGCTAAGCTAATAGGCATTTGATCTTGGCTATCCTCCATTGTTGAAGCTCCTCCATCTTGCATCCATAACTTCATAGTAGGTTAGTAGGAGGGTATCTAACTTGGTCTTGTAGCCATTTTAGAGAGACCTCTTCACCTCCATTGAAGAAACAACAAATCTAATTTGATTGCTCATAGGTTTAACTAGGTTCAATTTATGTTTTAAGTAATCATAGAGTAGTTAGAGATAAAATGATAGTGTTTTAGTTTAATTCATTATTGTAGAAGTTATCTTGTTTAGCACTCATCTCATGATGCATGGATGAGTTAGCAAAGCTTTGAGGTTCTTTATCCTCATTCCATAGCTTTTGCAACTTTCCATTGCATACATTTGGCATGCCCAGTGGGACACTTATGTCCATCCTCCATTAATGGAGGTCTTTTAGGTTTTTCAAAGTTCATTTTCAAGTTTTTTGGTCAAATCACTTGTTATTTCCTCATTTTTGTTTCTAACCTAGATAAATGACCTTCATTTACATGCATTTTGTGGGTTTGATATAGAAATAGGACACTTTGACTAACAACTAACTTGTTTGCTCTTGAAATTTTGAAAATCCGTGTTTTTTACAGGTTTTTCACAGGTGCGTGCGTAGGTGTTAACAAGGGGCATGTACACGTTGAAACCCAACGTCTCCATCGGAATAGGTGCATACTGTCTTCTGAGAGTCATCTATCTTTTACAAATTTTTCCTCTATAAGGACGTGCACACATCTCCATCATATGTGCTGCGTATCTACCTCTTTGGCGATGTATGCATCAGGTGCTCGACTATGTGAAAATCTATAAATTTCACCTCTATAAGGATGTGCATGCATCTCCATCATCTGGGATGCATATCCACCTCTTTGGCCGTGTATACATAAAAAGGCTTGACTATGTAAAAAATTTGAAATTGTTTGTTTTTTTAGGGCACGTATCCATTGGCTAGGGCGCGTATGCGTCACTCTGGGTGTGTAGGTGTCTTGTTTCACTCTGTTGAATTTGCATTTTTTTCTTTCCCACGTGTACCTATCTACTTGGGTGTGTATCATTGGTTGGGGCATGTATTTTCATTACAGGCACGTAGTGTCTCTGTGTAGTCCAGATTCATCCATTTTATTTTTAGTGCTCCTTGTTTTGATCCATATCTTTTGACTCGTTAACCCGTTTTCAGAGTTTGAATAGGTCGAAAAGATAACGAAGCATAATTTGTGAGGGAAATTCCAAAAGTTAGATACCTTTGGTATACTAACTTCTATCACAAAACTCCCAAAGTGCTCCGGAGACCTCCAAAAATGCAAATTACTAAAAACTATTAAAAAAGTGCAAAAATTGGATTTCTAGAATTTTTTCAATTTTCTTGGTTTTCTAACTCTTACAGGATTAATAAAGTGGTTTAGAGGTTTCCTTTGCATTAATTTTTTTAGAATAAATTAATCAAAAATTTTGCATCTTTATTTGTGAAGCATGTATGCTCTTCCCCGCCTTTCTAGGTGATCTTGGGAATCAGAAACGTTTCACTACTTTCTTCATATTTGCAAAATGGTTTATTTAGCTTTCAAAGTTGGTTAAAAGGAACTCATTTTCACATTGTACTTAGGAATTTTCCATTTATTAAAATTTGAGTGAGATACCTTGTTGCGTATGCTCTTTCCTTGCATCTTAGGACGATCTTAGGAAATAAAAAACAACATCTTATCTCCTTTATATGACATTTTGGAAAATTACTAACCTTGGTATGTAGGACCAAAATCACTTGTCAAAGAAAGACATAAAACCAAAAACAAGACACAAACCTTCTAATACACGTGTTTTCATGTAGGTTGCCAAATGGTGTGCTACTTAAAACCACATTAAGTTAAGCAAGATAAAAACACACCATATTCAAAACATCATATTATTGCAGGTTTCGGAAAAGGGTACGTCCCTATCCACTCAACTAGAACATAACCCCTTTGGCATAACGCCTTAAGCTACAACAATGGGGGTGGTTCCAGGAACCCTAAAGTAATCCACCATTGTGTAACCTCGTGGATGAAACAGAAGCGCCTCACTTACCCACTTGACTAGTTTTCCTTGTGAGTTAGCGTTACAAAGTTGTCCGTATCATGACCCTGGTAAGAGTACACGATGGATGCATTTAGTGCCCACTTTGTACTTGAAGGGGGAAAAGCCGAGATACTCCCAAATTAGTCAATGTGACTTTTTGGGTAAATCATGCCCGCTCTTAGACGGCTTTGTAACACCTAGTTGAGAGATCTTATTAAGGAGGCCATTTTGTCTTGAGGCCCACTTTACTAGTCCTTTTTCATGTCTTGGCCATCATGAAGTGATAACTTGTTTGGATTCAGAACCTTGTTTTTTGAACAAGGAAAAGAATCCACTTAAGTTGGATCTAAGTGCCTTTCATCACGGAAATTAGACAACGTTTCACTTAGCTTAGCTTCTTTCTCGCCTTCGGACAAGGTGAAGCTCTGCCCAAGTGACACTTAGTTCATTTCCATATTTTGATCTACACCTTTGCATTCTTGTTTCCCATTTGGGGCAACAGAAGGCATCTTTTGGGAGTGTTTTCATAGATAGTGTTCACCACTTTTTGTCCATTTATGCTCATCCATGTTTGCGGCTGAGTTGTTAAACGTCTAAAGTGTGTGGATGCATCCTCATATCTTTGATGGCCACTTGATCTTGATTTCAAGATCATCATCATAGTTTGATTGATTCATCATTTGATCTCCCTTTGTTAATATTTACGCCTTGTTCATTTCGAGCTTGATCATTGACATTGTGTTGATCATCTTTGCATCAAATATCACTTTGCACACATTTGCATAGGTGTATTTCCTTGTTGATTGGATTTGTGTTTCACACTTGCATGATGATTGTTCCTTGTGATTATTCATCCCGAAAAAATTATTTTCTAGGATAATCCCTTTTGATCTCATCGAGATTGTCATCACAATGTCTATTTTCCTTAGACTTCTTTGAAAATCATGCACACATCTCCATACTTACGCAATGTCTAGTTGGTTTCCCTTATGCTTCCCTCAAATCGACATGTCACTTCCTTCCCTTTGAAGGAGTTCCATCCCACTATCTAGATCTAGACATTTGTGCTTAAACAATACCAACAATGACTGACTATCATGTGGTTCTCACATTTACAACAATACGGAACCTAGGTTTAGCAATTCAAATCAAAATATTCCCATTACAACTAAACCTCATTTGGTTCTTCATGTTAGAGAGCCCATTCGGGTACCTTGTTCCCCACCTTCAGCTCATAGTCGGTGGTATGGTTTGGATGCTTCTGATCCAAATTATTATTCAGTTCCCCCACTCTTCTTCTTCTGATTCAGATCCAAACTACCATTCGGACTCCCACTCTTCTTCTAAAGACTTGGATCCCAACTATTGTTTGGATACCCCTAGATCAAATCTTGAATCACGGTCCTCCCTTCCTTTGCAGGACATTTATTCCAAATCACCTCAATGACATCTTCCTCCTTTGAAGACTCATGTGACTCCAAGTTCCATCGATCAAAGATCTAATTTGGTTCTTGAGTCACGGTCCTCCCTTTCTTTGCAGGACCTCCTTCATCAGTCATCTCAACAACCTCTTCCTCCGTTGAAGAGTTCCATGACTCGATTCCCTCTAGTCAATCATCTAATTCAACTCCTACGTTGCAACTTAACGATGGCTATGTGATCCTATTTTCTCTCCTACATTGCATCATCTTCTAGAAAAGAAATCTAGGTCCAAATCCAAATCGTCCATTCATGAGATGCCTCCTCCTCAATCCTACTTCCTCTCTTGAGTCATCTTCTTCTATCAATCAATCTTCCCTCCTTATCGACTTGTTTCTTCTATTCAACCTTCTATGACTAAAGAAAAACAACCTCTACTTGATTGATTTCTCTCAGAATGAAGAAACAATTAGAGTACATGAAGATATCCCTCTAGAGGATTACAAACAAGGATTCTTTCTAGAACTCGATATGCTCACGTATTGGGGAAAAGAAGTTGATTCCTTTTATCAGAACATAGAGGAAAATCCTAAGGTCATGGAACTTGATTCTTCTTCTATTCCATCTTCACCTTCTTCTGAGCATGATGAGATGTTGGGTCTAGCATTGAGCCATGGCCTATCTTCTCATTACCAAATCATTCCTTATCTATCACCATTCCTCAATCAAAATCTCTCCTTGGGTCACCACTGAGTAGCCCATCGAATTCTTCTATCCTGGGCCACATCCTAGTAGCCCTCCATTTTCTACTTGTGGGTCACCTCTTGGTAGCCCATTACCTTCTATTCTTGGGCCACATCCTAGTAGCCCTTCATCCTCTTCTATCTATGGGACACCTCCGAGTAGTCCCTCCTCATCTATACTTGGGCCACGCCCTAGTAGCCCTTCATCATCTTCTTCTATTCTTGGGCCATGTCCTCATAGCCCAACTTTCTTCCATCTTAGGGCCATATCCTGGTAGCCCTTCATCATCTTCTATTAGTGGCTCACCTCCTCGTAGCCCATCCTCTTCAATTCTTGGACCGTATCCTTTTCATCCATCACATATTTCTTCTATCAATGGTTGTGGCAAGCCCATGGTCATTTCTCACATCAGTTCTAAACATCCATGTTCACTTTCTTCTCCTTCTCAGATCAAACAAGTCACGTGTCAGCTTATAAGAAACCCAAACAGTTCATTATCAAGCTTAAGATCAAAACTTCCAAAGAGCTCTAAGCTCCCAACAACTCAAATATCTTAAGGTTAAAAATCAAGTGTGATTCAAGAACACACATCAACGTAACCATCAAGTATGGTGCAAAGTAAAAAATTTATGGATAGGGAACTCAAGCTCCCACATGAAAATCCATGTTTAAGGATAAATCACAATCATTTGTTGAGTATGAGCTCACCTCGATCATCGAGATCGGGGATAACATGACTCTTGATAAACAAACATGCCTAGTCTCCCTTATCAAGGAAGTCACAAACATCATTGTTGGATCTTACCACACAGAAAGTGACTTTGTTAGTCCCAACTTTCCAAAACTATCAAAAATCTAAAAATCAAAAAAAAAAATTCAAAAATAAAAAACATGAGAAAACATAAAAAAAATCAAAGGTACAAAGATCAAACATTGCAATCAGGTATTACGTACACATGGATGTTTCTTTCTTCCCTTTCTTATCATTCTTCTACAAGTCTTCCTACCATTTTCATCCCTTTGGTGATATTTTGGTTAGCCTTTTCACACGCATTTTGTGACATTTATCTCTATGGTATCCATTTGACCCTGGTCTTTTATCACCTTGGTAAATTAAAGAACAATTGACCTCTTAGAGATCCTATCACATTTAACATCTAATAAACTTGTTGTGAAGAACTTTTGGACATATTTGTTGACACTAGCCAATGTCATCATCACAATCACTTCCACCTCCTTCCATCAAGCCATCAGTGGTTCTTAACCCCTTGTCAAACAAGAGAGCTGAAATAAGTTTTCGAAAAGAAAAGAATCAAAATCAATCAAAAATCAAAATCTAAAAGCTAAAAGCAAAAGAAAATTGATATATACTCTCTCTTGGGGTATTTCCAATAATCTCTATCGGGGCTATGGATGCCTGACTGGTAGTAGAACAATGTTGTGATTAGAATCAAATACATCTCCGTCGGGGCTATGGATGTCTGGCTGGCAATGAGAGCAATGTACGGTTATCCTTCCACCTTTCATTCATAAATCACCTATCACCTATCAAAATAAATCATTCCTACACATTGGCTAGGGTGTCTTCACTTATTGTCTATTAAATCTTCCCTTCAAGAGGTAATAAATTCCACGTGCACACACTGGATCTCTATGAGTAAGAGTAGGCAAGATTAGTATGTTACCAAGTGTCTTTTTTTTGGACCTTGTTCAGACTCTTACTTTAGTCCATATCTCATCTCACGATTTGTGCCTTTGGCTAATCACTTCTTCATCATGTGAGGCTTCTAAGCTACATTCATATCATTCACATCATTCTTCTACTTCGTTTAGAACATCCATGTGTATAAGATTACTTTTTTTCCATGTTTTCGGACACCTTTGTCCCCTTTCACAAAAATAATCTTCTCCTTCCTTTCTATCATGTGCTTTTAGGCCAACTTATGTTGGGGCATCCTTTCTTCTTCCCAACACTTCATTGGTTTACGTTCATCATCATGTTGAACCTATCCATAATGGCCTTAGGTCCCACTTCTACATGTGAAGAGTTTTCCTTTGAATACTCCCACCTAATCGCTGGGGCATTTTTTCATCTTCACCTTTCTCACGCACGTGGCCTTATGCCCTTGTACATCCCATCTATCGCTAGGGGCATCCACGCTTCCTCATCTTCTTGTACATAGTTTCCTTTCAAAATATCAAAAACATTCAAATATGTAGAAAAATAAAAACATTCAAATATGTTAGTTTCAAAACAAAATATGTTAAAAAATAAAAAACATTCAAATATGTTAGAAAAATAAAAAAAAAAATAAAAATCAAATAAAAAAACTTCTAAAAAATATAAATCATCCTACAAAATGTCACTCTTTGGTTCTCACTTGTTCATGTGCACAACTCATGGATCATCTTGATCTACCTCCATCAACAAAAGCTAAGCTTCTTACTTTGCATCTATACTCTGGGGCACAATGAGTTGCCTGGTATTGTTTCATAGTGCACATTGCTTTTTCATAGGACTAAAGTGTCCTCCATTATTCCCCTCACATGTATCCTTGCTTGGGGCACCATCATTAACCCTTGTCGTTAATTCACACAGGTTGAATTGAAGCTTGATAACAAAAACATTATGGTATTGTTTTTCTATTAGTTTAGCTTGTTTACTTTCTCGTATTGCATTGCATTATGTATGTTGCATGGAGTTAGGAATCTTTTACTTTCTCATATTGCATTGCATTTTGTATGTTGCATGGAGTTAGTGTTTTTAGCAATGGACATTTGTTCATATATGGCTTTTCATGTCATACTACACTTTTGTTCATTCTTTTTAATAAGGACCGATGATGAAGATCATTAGCAATATGATGAAAAATAAAGTTGTTTAAAAGGCATTGGATGGATGTTAGCTCATTCCCTCTTCCTCATATTCCTCCTTTTCTTCTATATCCCCTTTCTTCTTCTTCACACTATTCTTTCTTCTGTTCTCTTTCTATCATCTTTTCGATCATCGATCGACCTCTTTCATCACCCCATCGACAATCGAGGGGGCATCCTCCATTCTACTCATTTTTCTTCTATCCCTTCAAAATTTTCTACTTGTTTATGCTTGTCTACTTTCTTTGAAGTGACGTTGCTTACGCCACCTCAAAGAGGGGAAAATGTAGACACCTAAAATATGCTTACACTTAGCATTTCCTCCCATTCAACCGATTGACGACACTTCGTTAATCAACCCTTCTTCACTCCATTCTCGGATGCCCATTCACGACACCTTCTTAGTTGTATTCCTCCTATAATCAACTTATTTGGCTAATATCTCTCTTATTAGCTAAACATTCCTCCTTTCGACCATTCAGAACCTCCCTAGTTCTCTCTAGACCACTTCTATTGGCTTCGTAGGCTATCTATCAGTCACAATTGGTTATCTAGACCCCTCCCAACTCTCAATGAGTCTCTAATCACTTGCTAATCAAGTTTAACTAGCCTAAACCCTAGTTAACTAGCCTAAACCTAGCTTAACTAATCCTAAAGCATGTTTATCCTAATCTAATCCTAAAGTGCTTTTTAGACTTTAGTCCCACATGCACCCAAATTCAAACTCTTCCATTTGGAAAACTATAAATAGAAGGGTCACCCCTCCCTCTCAACCTTACACCTTGTTTTCATAACAAATCTCTCTCACATTTGGAGATATTGGCATTAGACCTCATTTGCATTAGCTAAGCTAATAGGCATTTGATCTTGGCTATCCTCCATTGTTGAAGCTCCTCCATCTTGCATCCATAACTTCATAGTAGGTTAGTAGGAGGGTATCTAACTTGGTCTTGTAGCCATTTTAGAGAGACCTCTTCACCTCCATTGAAGAAACAACAAATCTAATTTGATTGCTCATAGGTTTAACTAGGTTCAATTTATGTTTTAAGTAATCATAGAGTAGTTAGAGATAAAATGATAGTGTTTTAGTTTAATTCATTATTGTAGAAGTTATCTTTTTTAGAACTCATCTCATGATGCATGGATGAGTAAAGCAAAGCTTTGGTGTTATTTATCCTCATTCCATAGCAACTTTCAATTGCATACAATAGGTGGGAGTTAATGGATGAAGATATGACAATAGTACACACAAGGAAGAAATTGTCATGGTTGATGCACACGTACATGGATGAACCAAAATTTGATGTGTGTGAGGAGTCATACGTGTCGAGGAGGTTAAAAAAGACACCTCAGACTAGACACATAACAATAAAGCCTATTGTTATGTCTGATGAGTAAATAAGCAATGCTTTGGTAAAGGTCTTGACAGAGGTCACACGACGGAATATGGATAAAGATGCAACAATTAGGGTGATAAGGGAGGAGATCAAGACTAAGGATGAGGAAATAACATGCCTAAAGTAGGAAAGAGACTTGTCCTAGAAGAAGAATGATGTGTTTATCAACATGGCAGAGGAGATTGGTGACAATGTCATGAAGGCTAGGCCACACCTAGAGACAAAGGTACCCAAGACATTTCCTTTGGCAATACATTATATAAGTACATTGGTGGAATTAGTGCTTGAAGATGAACCTTTGTGCATGCCAAAACCAAAGGATCCAACACAGGAAGTAGAGAGAGAAAAGGATTTAGTGATGTGGAAGATTGCATCATATGAAGGATTCCTTCAGAGATTATAGGAGGAACTCAATAAGGCGGGTCAAGTGCTGAATATTTGTACAATGCCAGAGGCCGTTATAAGGACCAGGACTATTTTGGAAGACAATAAAGTCCTGAATGCCATGAAGGATGAGACATTGGACCGTGCATAATGATTATCACTTGTTAAGAAGAAGTGAGAGGCCATTACAATAGCTTAAGAACCACACAGGGAAAGGCCGGATGAACTTGGCAAACTCATCACTCAAAAGATGTACTTGTTGGAAGGGAGAATGATTGGCATGTCGAACATTGTGTTGGTCTTATAGAATGAAAAAGGAGAGATTGCAAGGGATGAATTAGAGTCAATTACAGTGGATATTCCAGAGAAAGCAGAGGCCACACTCAATGATTGGAAGACCTTAGAGGTAGAGATAAAAGAAGAATATCCCAAATTGATTATTCAGGTTGCAAGCAAAAGATACTGCAGGTTAAAGACATTCTTTCATTCATCAAAATTATTTCTATTCTTCTATTCATATTTTTGATTCATTTTGAGACAACCATTTCCAGGGTGGAAATGCAACTAGTGTGGGGTAATGTTGATCGGTCGTGATTTGATACCTAGTGAAGGTAATAAAAAAGGTTCATGTGGGAGAGAAGAGTGAATTCAAAGGCGGGGAAGCGTCGAAGAGGATCGCACACATAACAGAGACAGATTTGGGACTTAGCCATTTTTGTGATGATGATCTATTTTTAGAAATAGTGTGCAGAACACTCAAACCAATTGGAGACTTGCGCATCATGCATTGACTATTTTTGGATGATTGGATACAAAGCACTTTGCATGGATGCAGAATAAAGATAGAATGACGAACTGATAGTTGACTAAGAGAGATATATTGTTAACACTCTTGCATGTAAGCCTATTTTTTTAATGATGCGTGGCTAATAATAGCATGTGACCTATTTTAGGATTAGATAAGTGGTGAAGGGAAAGTCCCCACCCTTATAAATATGTATTGAACTATGTAGCGAGAGAGAATATATATAGGTGTGAGAACTAGGTTATAGTGAGATTATGCTATAAAATATGTTACGCGCATGAGCGTATACTACTGTGATTGTAAGGAAGCTTCTGTGTATTTAATGCAATTAATATAATGGATATTATGGAATGAAACAAGGTGTTATCATGGTTATATTTTACTATTGCATGTTTGATTCCATTATGGTTATCTATTAAGTCTGTTATGTTCTAGATCTAGATCTGAATATGCACTGTAGGAAGATATATTAGCCATAGATCTGAATGATTAAAGTCTTCATCATGCTAAACATCATGTAACAATAACCCTAAAGAGGGGTTTGGTACCTTTGCGCGCTTTGGGTGAGCACTCAATCTTGGCTGAGTGATGTGCCAATGCACCTGGGATTGTATCATTGAATTCTAGGCTACATTATGCCTACCCCAACAATTGATCGTAGTTGTAGACCTTTCTTGATCTCTTCCTCAATGATATTACCAAAGCAATTTTTTTAGTGACAATACTAATTGGGTCCATTATAACAACAATGGTCATGCTCTTCAATATTTTATCCTATACCTTCCTCCTTAGCAACAAATTTGATCATGATGTTATTACTTAGGAAAGGTTAAATGCAACCATCAAAGTATGTAATAAATCTCCATAACGCGATTGTCATGAAGCGGTTCATCAAAGTCAAGGAGTTCCTTAAAGTTTACAATGATCCACTTCCCGATCAATCAATTCCAAACAACCTAATCCTGACCCTACTCGAACAATAGTGTAACTACTAACATTTTCTACTCTTCCTATCCCCGTACTAGTGCATATATAGAGAAAATGATTAATATGCAAGGTTCTAAATGTGTTATCACTTTTATTAAACCCTAAAATGATTCCTCTACCTAGACTAAAGATTATAGAGTCATCTATCCATGTTATCCAACCCAAAAATCTTGTGAAAAAAATTATATCCTTGATCCCACATTTAAAATGAATGCCATCAGCCCCGAGCTGATATTCTTGCATGACATATCTTGTCTAGGGCTCTCAACTCCCTCAATGCTATTAGCCCCTGTCATCCTTCACGATCAATCTTGTCTATTTCAAGCTTTACCATTTCTTACACCATTGACCTTGGTAATGATATTTCTACTAAATCCAATCCTATCAAAATGCATGTTATAGAAAATAATCAAAATCTTGAGGTATTTGCAGCCCTTCCCTCTTCAAAACCTATTCAGTTTGACCCTCTCTAGGTTCAAAATGTTGCATACTCTAGCCTTGAAGATTGAGACCCTTTTGTAGAATTTTTTTGGCTCCGGTTAAAGCCTATTTTTTGAGCTCATTCATAACTCATGTAAGCATCATGAGCATCCGATGTAAGTCCTCTTCACTATGCTTCCACCAAATTTGGTGCAAAGTAACATACCCTACCTAGTTCTAAATAGAGCATTGTGCATCAATGCACAAAGCTATTCATCACAAAAAACCTTTCCCAAATTGTTCTTCATACAATAATTTCTCTGTTAATTTCATGATTGCTGATGGTATTTTTCTTACATATTACACACCCTCTTTATTTTAGTCAAGATTGGTGACAACACTATTAAGAGAGCCCTCATAGATGAAAGTTCTAACACCTTTGTTTCTTATCTTAACTTTATTAAGACACTTAAATACTATATTGACAACCTAAATTCATGAGGAACACATGTTAAGGTTATGATTACAGGAAAATTTCCCCTATGAGGTACATTTGACTCCTTATCAATATGCCTTTTATGTCGCTCTACTTCAAAGTCATGATCTTTAATTTCCCCTTGTCATACAATTTACTGCGTTAGGTATATTGTGGACTAATCGAATGCGTGCAATCACATTATCTACATGTCAATGTGTTAAGTTCACACACCTAGGGACTATCTATAAAGTACAAGGAGACAAAATCCTTAGAACTTTAACTTCTTCCAACAATGTGAGACATTCAAAATTCCCACCATTTAAGAACTTCCTACCATCCCATTTAGGTAATGCCAATGCTTCTACTATCCTATAGATTCCCTTCGTTGTTATAGTGGTCATCACAAAGTCGTGGGTTGTACTCTTCCCAACCTTCTTGACTCGGATGATGACGATTTCGATTAAAGAAAACTTAAGATCAATAATTTTGATCTCCTTGATGTCATTATATCACAATTACCTCCTACTCTATGACCTCACTCGCACAAGGATGTCGACCGAGTCCCTATCATTATTAATTGCACCAAACATGTTTCCGTCTGACAACATCTTGTACAACTTAAGACTCTTAATGTTTCGTATATTATTGACGTACTACCTCATTATTATGACAATTTTCTATAGATTATCCATTCTTAGCAGGCTACACTCGAGCTAAAAATGTGGAAACTATTTGCTATTAGAATCATTCCAATCTAATTTTAGTCATAAGATCAACACCATCATGATTTATTCACAAATATTTCTTTGACGTCGTCGTTTCTAAGGAAGATGAAGACACTTCCTTTGACATCAATTCTAAGGATAATGAAGACACTTCCTTTGACATCAATTCTAAGGATGAGCTCATAAATAACACCACTTTCATTAGCCATCCGATGCTTCAAACAAAACCTGCTACCTTGGATGGCCTCTCATGCCTATGACACTTGTTGTGACATCTTCCCCTTCGAATTCTCTATACATTGCTACAAATCAAACCTAAATGACATCACCTATAACTTCTTTTGTCATTATGACTCCTAAGCCACTCGTGACATGGATCTAGACTATGCCATTGCAACATCCCGATTTTCTCTAGGTGTGTGAACCTCCAACTCTAATATGTGGGTCACATCATTTACCTCGTTGTGTAGCTACTACATGTGCATTTGATATCCTCTCCTCATGTTCTTATGCCAATGTTGCATGTGCCTAGAGAAGGCCTTACACAAAGGATGTCATATCTCCCGCACTTAGTTTCACCTAAGCATATTTATACCTCTAAAACTTGTGCACTACCTCTCTAAGAAACCGAATTCACCTATTGAGTGTCTAGATGTTTCCAACATTGGATTTACCATCAAAAAGTATTTATCATGTCAAAAACACCATTTAAGATGTTGTGGTATGCACCTTCAAGCAACAACTACCACTTGGTTGTGGTCTACTATGCAAAATAAAAACCCATATAGCTCATTAGCACTATTTATTCAACATTCTAATATCCTATATCATCACATTGACAATAAGTTTACTTAAATCATTCTAGGGTTCACCTAGATTATTGGGCAACTCCACTACGATGATTCCATCTACCCGACATTCCAAAATCACACCATCATCCTCATATCTTGACCGATGGGCCCCTATCAATTGTGTCCACATATCAAATTTGGGGACACTAATATCATATGTGGTATCCTTGGAACCTCCGCTCTCTTCCTTGTCCATTGCATCATGTATGTTGCTATTTGAGCACCCATATATGAAAAATATCCTCCTCTATGACTAGATAAATGAAAATTCCATTCTTAAGGCCTCTCTATCCTCTCCTTCTCTCGCATCAACACATATCTTGGGGTTTTACACCACATCTATAACCCAAGGTCCCTTTGTACCTCATGCTCCCCTTCGTCATTTTCACTTGACACTGGCTATGGGGCACTACTAGCTTGAAATGGTTGTAATGGTGGCATCGATATCTTTATCCCTACTCTCCCTCCTCTCTCGTAACATGTCATTGTCAATACTTTTGGAGAGGTAGGGCTACCAATTAAGTTGAGTGCCCAAACAACAAAGGAAATATATCAATTGGGTGTGCCTCCATCCACCCCACGTAATATGTTTTAATACTTGAAATAACCTCAATAGTAATTATCATCATCAAATTGGGCCATTGATCCACTATCCCTCTATAGGGATCCCATACTACATGATCCTATGTGACCTATATCAAACACCTATATCCAACTACTTCCTCAAACCGTTGTTCCTCTCTCCCAATGTAGAATCCTATGGGAATACCATGCTATTTGTAGTGATGTTTATATAAGTTTATACATGAGAAACACTCATAGATGTATTCTACCAAAAGTATGATGGGCCCCATTTCCTTTTGTTTCCGTAAATGAATGCAACATAAATTCTACACCAACCGAACCCATATGAAAATTCCCCAATTAAATTGTATGATAGAATCCAATGCATCTTTTCATGTCACTTATATAAATAAAATACTTTACAAAACCCTCCAAGAGTATATAGTCCTAAATAATATTGATCCTAATAAGTTCTAGGCTCTCGTGATTCACCAAGTAATCCACCAAAAACTCACATTTGACTAGAATGATATACTACCGCTGGTCCATCCCATATTTCCCCCTATACATCGACATACTCATTACCAACTAGACATTCAAACATGTACTTGTTGATAATGGTTTTGGTATCAATCTTTGCACCCTCTCCTTAATCAAGAGATTGGGTTATTCTAAAACATTATTAGCTCCTCATATCATCACAATTAGAGATTATGATGATAACGAGTGACAATTTTTAGGTTTCATCCATATTCATATCATGGTAGGTCCTATAACACACCTAACATTAATACATGTGGTAGAATTTGATATTCCTTACAACATTATTTTAGGAGGACCATGGATCCATGAAATGCAAGACGTTCCATCTACACTCCATAAATTTATCAAGTTTTCCCACTATGGCACGGTGGTCAACATCCCCGATGACCCTTAACCCTTCCAATAATGAAAATTCTATGAAGGATGCTATCATTGCATAACCTTTTTCCTAACATGGCTAATAACTATCTCATAGGAAACTCCATAGGGCTGAGGGATTCAAATCATCATCATCATACATCCATCGTGATAACATTTCACCCACTTCCCAAGATACATCTATCAAATCCCACATCAAAATCATCCTAAAGGTATGTGTCGAGTATAAAATCCATGATGAATTCCACATTGGATACCTCTAAAAATCAATGATAAGTTATTAGAAACCCATCACGAGGAATCCCAAAGAAACAACATATTAACTTGCCAAAAAAAAATTCAATCACTTTGGATGACTCATAGATGAGAAGATCAAGAGTTCAAAAGATGTTTAGTCATCTGATGATGAGAGGGATTTGTGTTTCCAACATCCAAGATATTAAAAAGAAAAAAAAAATGTGTAATATCATGAACTATAAAGGAAAATGTCTTGGATCTCCTTAACAAAGGATTATGGAATCTATATCTCTCATAAAGAATTCGCCATGCCTTGGTCTAGGAAACAAACCACCAAATGGTGACTCATTTGGCATCATCACACATACCTCCTTGATTTTTAGGGAATCCTCTACCGATTATGACATTGACACGGTTCCATCCATACTCTATATGATGATCTTGTTTTTACAAACCGGTTTTCCCATAACTCCATCTTAACCATTGATTTTAACCTTCGTTATTTCGACCTAATCGATTGTGATCACCAAGACTACGCATCATTGATCATTTTCCAAAATGATGAAGTAATTTTCAAGTTTATGGGACTGTAAGATCATGTACCGGAGGTGATCACAAAAAGGCTTTGAGATAAACCTGGATACATGAGCCTACTTTGGGGAACATGTGGAATTCCACAAACTCAAAAATGTTAATCAAACAAAAAAATCAAAAGAATGAAAAAGATCAAAAAACTAAAATATAAAGTCCTATAGTGAATACCCCTTGTGGTGTTGTTGGATAAGAAAATAAAGATTATAAAATAAAAATAAAGATGTGTCTCATTGAAAACCTCTTTGAAGCACTAATGGACGTGGAATTCCATCCATCCTCTGGACATGAAAAAAAAAAAAACAAAAATCCTAAAAGCCCTAACTACCTATAGACAAAAAAATTCTCCCAATCTTGAAGAACTAGATGAAATCGATGACTTTCTCAAAGATTTATTTGACGATATATAAGACATATCAACATTATTTATTGAAGAAACAATGTATGTCAATATAGGCATTTAAGATAATCCAAGAATCTTCAAAATTGGAGCTATCCTCACTCCCCAAGAGTATGAGGCCTTCACATAACTCCTCAAGGAATTTGTAGACATCTTTATGTGGTCATACAAAAATATGCCGAGCTTTGATCCATCTCATTTTAGTACATCTTGATGCAAAACCAATCAATCAAAAGTAAAGAAAAATACATACAAAAATAGATCTTCTAGTCAAAGCACTTCAAAATATCTCGGGATGATGGATTTATCTTCCCTATAGGCTACTCGAAATGGATCTCTAATATTGTTCATGTTAGCAAATGAGATGGACACGTCCATAAATTACACAGACTTGAGAGACATCAACAAAGCATTCCATAAGGAAGTTTTTCCACTTCCCGACATTGATATGATCATAGATTCAACAACATGACATGAAATTCTACCAGCTTATGGATGGATTTTTAGGTTATAATCAAATTAGAATTGCACCAAAAGATGCACATAAGATAACATTCACCATTCTATAGGGAAACTATTTCTATCAAGTCACACCATTTAGCCTTAAGAATATTGGTGTAATCTATCAAAGAGAAATGAGTTATTTTTCATGATATGATGTGTGATATTGTTGAGGAGTACATATATGATATCTTGGGAAAATCTAGAATGAAGGAAATCCATATTGGAATGCTTAGAATAATTTTTGAAAAACTAAGAGAGTATAGAGTTCAACTAAATCCCAAGAAATGTGTCCTCTCGTGTGACATTCGAAATAGTTTGGGATTCGTTGTATTCCAAGGAGGCATAAAAGTTGATATGAAAAAGCTAAAATCCATAATAGAAATGCATCTACTTAAAAATATCAATCAATTGTGTAACTTGCGAAGAGAATATCTTGCTATTTGTAGATTCATCTTATAATTAGATGACAAATGTCAACCATTAACCTATTTTCTAAATTAAGGGACAACATTTCACTAGAATCAAGATTGTTAGCAATGTTTTGAGAATATCAAGCAATATCTCCTAAATATAATGGTGTTTGTTCCACCAATGCCTAGGGAACCTCTAATCATATATATGAGCTATTCAATGTGCATTAGGAGATCTAATAACCCAACATGATGAACAAGAAAAGGAACATGCCATCTACTATCGTAAGATTTCCTTGTTATCTTATGAGTTGAAATACACTCCAAACAAAAGAGCGTGTTTAGATATCATGTTCTCATACCAAAATTTGTGGCATTACATGCTAAGCAATAAAAACAAGCTCATTGCTAAGATTATCCATTAAAATATATGTTATCCGAATAATCCCTATTGGTATAATGGCCAAGTGGATCATGCTACTTAGTGAATTTTATAATGAATATGTTAATGAAAAGACAATGAAATGGACAAGTTATTGCTAATCAATTGACATAACCTCCTCTATTAGGTCATCATCCACTAACTATTGGGTTTTTGGATGAATCAATATTATATGCAGACAAATCACCACAATGGAAATTATAATTTGATGTATCCTTCACCCATCACGACTTAAGGCTGTCATCTTCTTCATCACGCCTCAAGGAGACCTAATCTTGAAGGAATTTCACAATGATTTTCTTTGTAAAAATAACATAGCTGAATGTGAAGTCCCCTACAAATCACCATCTAATGAGATACTCAACATTTTTCAGTCTATGGTGATTCACAATTGGTTATCAAACAAGTCGGTGATGAATATCAGATAAAGGATGACAAACTGGCTCCTCTCGATCACATGATTAATATTTATGCAATATTTACAAAATATTCACTTTGAATAGGTAACTAGTATTAACAATAAATCAATAAATTTTATGTCTACAATCATATCTTTGGTTGAGATGTCACGTGAAACACAACAATGTAAGTTTTTGGTTGAAAAAATAATGATCTTCGCATATGATGTCCCAAAATCTGAAATGGTATGCGAGATTTCTAGTCCCAATTCACCTTGGTACCAATATATTTATAGTTACCTCCATGATAATATCCTACCACCCAACCTAAGTTGTTCGAATGAGAATCATTCATCCAAAATCTTCTTGTTTCACCATCCTATGAAGCACACTCTATTGTAGTGGATATGATAGAACTTTGTTAATATGTTTGAAACTGGACAAGGAAAACCTAACAATCAAAGAGGTCTATGATGGCGCTTGTGGGGCACATACTAGTGGGATGACCCTAGAAAATATGTTACTTCGTGTGGATTATTATTGGCCAACTATGGAACATGATGCCTGTCAATATGTCAATAAATGTATAATCTATCAAAACTACGCCGATCTCATTCATACTCCATCAAGACATTACAAATTATCACATTACCATGACCTTTCTATATTTGGGGATTCAATCCCATAGAAAAGCTCAATCTCGCTTTGTATAATGGTTACAAAAACATCATCATTGCTATCAAATATTTTAATAAGTGGGTGGAAGCCATACCTCTCACTTATGTTATTGATAAAAATATCAAAGTTCATACTCAATCACATTATATGTCATTTTGGTATCCCCTCTATTATCATATCCAACAACAATAAGTCCTTGAAAAGAGAAAGATATCAAAGCCTTGTGTTAGAATTTTCACATCTAAAATAGGTGGTCTACACCTTATTACCCATAGTGTAATGATGAAGCCAAAGCTAGCAATAAAATTATCACCAAAATCTTTAAAAATCTCATCAACGATGTTGGTTTTGAGTGGAATTTTTAGCTCTATCCAATTGTATGGGCTTATCAAACCAAAACCTGCACTCCCACTAGATCCACTCTATATTCGTTGGTCTTTGCACCGAGGACATTTGTTTTTGAGTTTGAATTACCTTCTCTCTACATTTCGCTACAAGTTCTAATCGATGAAGTGGAGTATTTGGTGAAAAGACTAAAAGAGCTAGAAATTCTGGATGAGAGACAAATTAATGCTATCAATCATTTAAAATACTATAAAAATCAACTACACATGGAATATAACAAGAATGTTTGACCAAGAGAATCTACGATTTGTGATCTAACTATCAAAGAAAATAAAAGAAATACCAATGTTGATCATGAAAAAAGAAAAATTTGAGCCTAATTGGTTTAAACCATATGGTATTATTGCCAAATATGGATTAGGAGCTAGAAATTCTGGATGAGAGACAAATTAATGCTATCAATCATTTAAAATACTATAAAAATCAACTACACATGGAATATAACAAGAATGTTTGACCAAGAGAATCTGCGATTTGTGATCTAACTATCAAAGAAAATAAAAAAGAAATACCAATGTTGATCATGAAAAAAGAAAAATTTGAGCCTAATTGGTTTAAACCATATGGTATTATTGCCAAATATGGATTAGGAGCATATAGGTTGGCTACATTAGATGGCTATGAGCTTGATGAACTAATGAACATCATGCATTCGAAGGGGTTTTACACTAAATGGTGTTAATGTTATCTCTAATAAATCCCATCAACATATAACAAAAATAATAAAAAACAAAAATTGTAATAAAAAAATAAAATAAAAAATTGTCCAAGGGTGAAAACTAATTCTTTGTCGCCTTGAAAAGTACATTGATGAAAATTGGTTTCCATGTCATTTGTAACAATAAAACATCTATAAGTACTTTATCTCGAGTACCTCACACACTTTTGGGAAAGTATCTATTCATCCATACCCTTATCATTTCCATAACATTCCTACCCCCATCATACCCTCTCCCATTTTGACCTTGGCCTAGTTGTCAACAAAACAAAGGCTTTGGGAACATGGCTTACATCCGCATCAAACCAGAGAGAAAATCAAAGAAAGAATGATAAAGTTAAGAAATAAATGGAAGCATAAAAAATTGAAGAAGATGATTACAATCTATAATCCTTGATAAGACTATCTCAAGCTTAACATTCTCCTATCCTCTATCCCTTTCCATCTGCTATCATCTACCATCATTCGCAATCCATCACTCATAGAAGCTCTCATGACATCCATTTAATGACTTCCTTTACCAATTTTTCCCTTTGTAAATCAGTTGTGTCTAAAATCCTTAAACATCATACAACTTAACAAACACATCCTTACAACCAATTTAACTATCTTATCTTATTTCCCACCCTTTGTCTCCCATCCTACAAGTTGCTTTCTTTTTGGTCGCAATGATCATTGCGATTATCCTTTAAATCTAATTCCATGGCATATGTAGTTACTCAAGGAAAAAATCAATAAGAACAAGACTATGTTGAATCTTGATTCACTCACATAATCTCAAGGATCTTTGAGGGGACCATAAATAAGACACACCATCTTATGTAGATATGCGTATAAATTTTTGCTTGACATTAAAAAGTTTGTGATCATATTATTTAAAAATATCATTACATCCATTTTTGTTCTTTTTTGTGGTTATCATTCATTTTTTTGTTATATCCATACCCATTGCATCTTTGTTCATCATTGACATATGTGTTTGTTGTAATCCTATACATATTTATCTTATCATGTGATTTATTTTATCCTTTTAATCAAGTTATCACAATTTTTATCTATGATCCTCATGTTATCTGTTTATTATAATTAGTTCTTATCTTTGCGTATCAATATATGTCCAATGATATGAGAACCGTTAAAAATATTTTTTCCTTTAAAAAAATTCCATTGACTGATGTGAGAATGGTTTTACATATTTTTGTTCATTTTCCATAGTCTTTGTCTATTTGAGCCAACCCAAATGTATTAGGGTAAACAATTCATTATGGTTAAATGCATATCATTGTGTATACTACCTAGTGCTATATTAAAAACATGATTGATTTCTTATACACATGGCTCATGGCTACACTATCCTTCTCATAAAAAAAAACATTCCATAATCTATCTAATCATAACAAAACATTAATATACCATCAAATCCCCATCACATCCTATCCATTATAGAAATAATCATAAAAATCCTCTAACCATCTAACCATCTTCCATTTAAATAATTTATCTTCCTAATAATTATATCATCAAAATATCTATTTTTCTATCATCATCCATCTAACAATAACATCATCATAACCTCTTTTAACTATCTAATCATTATCTGTCTTACATGACCGTCATATAATTACTATATAATGTCATCATAACAACTAACATCCATTTTCAAATCACATCATTTAACATTCATTTTCTAACATTTCGTTTATCAAAATGACTAAGTGCATATCACAATCTTTAAAGTATGGGTATACATCCATAACATCATCATCCTCACATAAATCATATAATCCTCACATATCATCACATCATAACATAATCAAAACATCAATCATAAAAACAATATGTAATCATCATAAATAATCATAACATCTACCTAAATCCCATTTCCATCACATCAATTATCATAATCCATAGTACAACTAGAAATAAAATAAGTGTCCATCATCATATAGATCACAATAAAAGTTGAGACAATGCTTAGAATAAATGATGATATCATATAAACATCATACATCATTTACAAAATCTCAAGTCCTTATGCTTGATTCCCGGAATCCCTTGGAGGTGGATGGGTAAAGGAGGAAAACTTGTCCTAAGAGGAGGACCTCTTCCGATGATTGTATGGAGGATCTATCACACTCACTAACCATGTAAGATAGAGCCCGATGTCCTACAGTACTACCTACCCATATAATTTTCTCCAGGTTGTAATTCCCACACATGAAGGACCCAAAGACTAGACACAAATAACCACGATAATTTTTTTGTATTTAAAATACTTGTCATACAAAAAAATTTGTGCTCACCAAGAGTAACTCAACATCACATGAGGCACTTGAACAAACATTACCCACATGAGCAACTAAATAATATGAGATGCACACAAATTCCGACTTGCTCAAATTATTGGGCATAAAACCATGACTTAACCCCCATTAAATTATTACTCTTTTGACCAAGAACAATCTACATTCTAAAAGCATTGGATACGATCATTTCGATTTATTTGACATAAAAACCAAAAATGATATCCTTTCATATTACTCAAGCACTAAAAATGGTTTAATTCATTCTTTTCATTCATTCTTCTAGATAGATCTAGTAATAAGCCTTACACAATGTTATTTATGTTTTATACCTTTAACTAAGGTTGACACCTTTCAACCACTATATCTAGCACTAATTAACAAAATGGGTTGCATGTTACCAATTCAAAGGAGAAATGCAAATATCCTCAATCAACACTATAAGTGAGGGGCTCAAATGAAAATAAGTAGAAGTATTATTCTCATTGAATCACCGCCCAACTAAAATATTCCAAATGCTTAGGGAAATGACTTAGAGTATTCTTCTTAATTCATTACTCATGATTACAAGTTATTATCATGCATTTTCATTCTTTTTGTTACATTCACGTCTTGTATGTATCTCACATAAAATGATATGAGTAACAACCATGATGGTGAGTAATAAAGTTACTTATCAATTTTATTTAAACTCGAAAAGCTTCATCCCTTTTTATTTAGTACCCAAGATAGATCTTGTCATGATGTGTTATGGTACTGCCCATAAATTTATTCATTTTCTTATTGGATCGATTATCAATTCAGGTTGATGTTCTTAAAGATACAGTAACCAAGAATGTTTACTTCTATTTTAATGAAACCACAATGTAACATTCAAAACAATGACTTAACCATTATAATTATTTCATTTTTCTCTCTTCATAAAAATTGCAAAAGGAAAACAATTATATTACCATCCATTGACCATTTTGATCACCATTGATCCTGTCACTAGCTAGTAACAAGTTCGAGCTACTAGTAGAAATGGTCTACACCCGGTTATAGAAAGGATCCAGATATGATAATAGAAATGGTATAGAGCTATAATAGAGATGGTCCGATATATAATATAAATGTTCGGAGATAATCATAGAAATGGTCCAAATCTATAATAGAAATGGTCTAGACTTGATAATAGAAATGGTCCAGAGATGATCATAGAAATGGTTGAGCGACAATAGAAATGGTTTAATGTTGATCATAGAAATGGTCTAAACTGACAATATAAATGGTCTAGAGCTAGTAATAGAAATGGTCTGGAGCTGGTAATATAAATGGTCTAGAATTGGTAATAGGAATGGTCCCAAGTTGGTAATAGAAATGGTTCGAGTTGGTAATAGAAATGGTTTGGAGTTGGTAATAGAAATGGTCTAGAGCTAGTAATAAAAATGGTCAGAACTGGTAATAGAAATGGTTTGGAGATGATAATAAAATTGGTCCGAGGTTGGTAATAGAAATGATTTGGAGATGGTAAAAAATGGTCTCAAGCCGATAATAGAAATGGTCCAGAGCTGGTAATAGAAATGGTCCGAAATTGGCAATAGAAATGGTCTAGAGTAGGAAATATAAATGGTCCGTGAGCTGGTAATGTAAATGGTTCCAAGTTGATAACATAAATGGTCCAAGGTTGGTAATAGAAATGGTCTAGAGCTAGTAATAGAAATGGTCTAGAGTTGGTAATAGAAATAATACAGAGCTAATAATGATATGGTTTAGAGATGATAATAGAAATGGTCCGAGGGTGGTAATAGATTTATTATTATAAGGTTTATTACAACCTCTATTAGATTTTGCAGAACAATAATTCATTTAATCTCTCGTATCTTCTAACAACAAAGGATTTCTCTCCAAACTTATCCTATCTTGCTATATGCTTATAAAACATCAATTATCTATAGCCTTTCATGACTTTATTTGCTTTATTATATCTTCTAAGGATATACTTACAATTTCCTATTTCTATTTTCATTAAATATATTAAGAATTTATGCTCATCCTTTTTTTTCCTAAAGTAGGAAAATGTCCTATCTTATTTTTGGGACAACATGGGGCTCATTAAATGTATAGCTAGATGGTTAAGGATCAAAATGAAAACATTAATGAAGTTGCATTATACTCATTGGTACTCTTTGATTATAGCTACATTGTAATTCAAAGAGGTCTAGTCAAAGACAACCTTATTAACACAAGGTAATCATTAACCATAATAACATAATACATATTTAACCGGATTAACTTGTACCACACTAATTCCATGGAGTAGTTTAATTCACTAATGACAAGTGAACGTTAGAGTGGCAAGATATGCATTAAGGACCTCATTTTGATCAATAAGTTTTACTATGATAGTCTTTGTTAAATCATTAGTTTTGGAACATAACATGGAATAGAAAGGGGTTGATCTTATAAAAACATTAACAAAAACAACATTATGTTAACATTTAGGCCAACCCATAGTGGGTTTGAGACCATCACACCATAAACTTAGGGTATATCAAACCCACATTTAGAAGAAACTTGAAAAATCAATACAATCGGTAACTATACAAATCAGTAGTCTTGTAGTGGGATCATCCATACAAAAACATAACAGATTAAAGCCCAAAATGTTTTAAATGAATACCATGCAAGTTACAATAGAATATAATTCTCAAACAAGTAAAGATGATCCTTCTTTCTATTTCACTTTATGAAAGTACATATCACTGTAAAATGAATGTAATTTTTTTATTCATAAACATTATCCTTAATCCTATTTCACTACAGAAAAAAGAATTATTCAAGATAAAATAACAAATGTCATTTCCTCTAACTTTCAAGTACATGCAACAGATGTTGGGTTAGATCAATATGAATTGACATGAATTCCATTCCTTTTCGCTAAGCATTAGTCAATAATAAACATTGCAAAATTACGTGTTCCATTCGGATAACATAAAATAATTCAAATATTTCTCACTTCCTCATTTCCTAGATAAGATCTTAGGGTCAAAAATACAAATTTAATTTCATGAAACCAAAAGGTTCATCATCCAAGTTTAAGAGGGGGAAAATCACAAACTTTTCCGACTATTACAACATAGAGCATAATTATCAAATTTTCTAGATTTCGGGTTTAAAAGAGAGAATTAACAACTCTTATCCAATTATATTACTTGTAGTGCCATCGGGAAACAATCGAGATCTCGTCACACAAAAATTCTCCACATCATACCATATATATGGGGTTGAACTATATATACCAAGGTATGTAAAATGCATACGTTGGTGTATTTAGGAAACAAACATTTGAAAAACACTCCATCCATAACCGAAAGGAAAAAATAAGCAAAAACCCACATATCAATTATTATTCTCTATTCCTTAATGTAAGGAGAAGAGAATATGCTTGCTAAAGAAGTGTAGGAAACCCAATATTATTTAATGCCACCAACCAAATCCCTCATTTACCACGTTTGAGTTTAAGAGAGAGGAAATTAAACCCTTTTCAGAATATTTCCAACATAATTCCATCATGGCCATGTTTACCAAAATTGAGTTAAAGAGAGAAACTTAAATAATTAATTCAACACAGCTTCAACCATGACCAAAACATGGCTCACCGGAGAAAACCCACATATACCAAAATGGTTTTAACACCCAAAAAATCAACAGGGGAAAATAGATAAACATGGATGCTTATCAGTACATATCAATGTATGTACATATGCATAATATGGTATATACAAAAACACACCTTTCATAATCATTCATCCAAAAGCAAAAGAAATCAAACACATTTTCATAGGTGTATGCTAACCAAACAAGAAACCCACATGCAACATTTTATTGTTAGCTACTGATTAAGGAGAAAAACATGCCTATTAAAAACAATGGTTGTAGTTCCCTTAGACGAGATTCAAAATTCCTTTTCTTCTAATTAAACTCATGCCATATAAGAGAGATTTACCCTCTCAAACATTTCTCACACAAAACACCCATGAAGGTTTTAGAAACCATTGAATCCTCCCAAGAAATTGTTGCTCCCAAAACTAGGGATTTATTTTTTTTTTTTTAAAAACTAGTTATAATGCATACATCTAACAATAACAACCACCTCAAACTACACTTCTCTAATAAAAATAGCCTCACATAATTCTTACAGATTCATTTTACTAACACCGCCATGAAAATAGTAATACAATTGAGGAATCCAAGGTTTCAGCTTTCCTCGCACTCAAAACAACCAAATGATTATAAAAATGGTCAAATGCCCCCTTTCTAAATGGATTCCAAATTTTATAAACCCCTTTCTATATCGTTGGGTCTCAGAACCCTCTCCTCTATATTGGATGCATTTTAAACAACATATAATCATTTCATAAAAATTCAAACAACATAGACAAAACAATAATCCTTTTCAATAATAATTTCTTAGCAAAACATGCAAACTAATAATCATTTCTTAATACCAAGTCAAACCTCATAAATGAAACAATAATACCCTTTCCATAATAAGGTTCCCAATACAATTATCATGTCAAAATCACATACAACTCATGAGGAATAAAACATGTTTTAAATTTAATCGCCACGTCAACTAATAAATAATTTGCTAAATCTCAATAAATAATCCAAGTCAACCAATATATTTACGGAAAGCACACTATCAACAATAATAATTTAATTTCCAAGATTTAAAATTACCACACACCAACACAATGCTTATCAAAAGAATCATATCGTTGAAAATCAAATAAAGGATCCTACAACCCATATCTACCAAGGCTAAATGCCAAAAGCCAAATAAAACAACAATATCCACTAAAAATGATGCCTTTCTAATGATAATGTTCTATAATTCCTATAATTCAAGCAAAACTCCCTTTTAAACATTATAATAGACATAAGTCAAAACATCTAATTTTCCAATCATAAACAAAACAATCTTCATTTTCCATATTCCATCAAAACAATCATATTTCAATCACACAAATCAGGAGGGATGGAGTCCAATGAAGATAATACTCAAGGAGGTGGTTATAGTGCAATAACCTAGTCAAACATGTACCTTAATAACAATGTCAAAAATATTTGAAACTATTCTACAAGTCCCCAAGAAGCCAAGTTATTATAAACAAAACATACTAGGGTCATAATGACTATCGATAGTTCACCACATATTCATCAATATAATAAGAAACACACCACATAATTTATATTCTTTATATTTAATTTTAAGTTAAGGCAATCCAACTATCACTAACTTGATATTACATTACTAGTAATAAATTTACAAACACCATATGGTAAGCATGAGAGCTATGTTATTCAACAACAACACATTGATTTATTCAATGATTTCCTACTATCCGTAAATGTCATTTTATATCACAAACCTGTCTCAAAGTGTAAGGTAATTATTAATAATCTCAAGATCTCTTTGATATGAGATCATCATGCTTAATTCATACAATAAACATCTTGTTTTATTAACACATAGGTGAAACCTTCAAGGTTAACAACATACACCAATATAAACTATACAAAATCATATTTATTGAGAGGATAAAAGTCTAATAAAAGGTTACAATAATTGACTAGCCGATGCATGTGCAAGTTCATATGACTAACTCGAGCTCACACAAGCATAGTTGACATCACCGGAATGGGAGAGACATTACACTAGTATGATATCTCCTTCCTAGATTGAACAAGATCTCCATGAGAGGACCCCGAACACTACGACACTATTGCTGCAAGATAATCTCACTCTATACGAAGTTGATCCCTCTTTGTGACTACTTAACCCGTCCCCTCGTGTGATCGCCCCGGTCTCTCTCCCAAGTCAAACATAATACGTGTGTTGTCAATTTTTGCAACTAACATTAGGTGACTAATGTACCCAATATTTGTAACTTCTTTTGTAACTCAACAATCTTAGCTACTCGTATTGTGATCTCCTAGTCCAAACTAGCAATTAGGGAAATGTTTTCTATAGATCTAACCTATGAAGACCCAACCCTTCCCCGCTACCTGAAATTGATCCTCCATCCCCGTAACCCTTATACTTTCCTATCCTTGATCCCCTCACTTCCAGCATGGTGCAAGATCTTACCTATGTTGGTGGTACTATCAATATTGGCTGATTAGGTGGCACTTGTTGTGGCTATACCATCCTTCTAACCACCCATCTTCTTCCTATATAGTGCCTACAACTCGTATTACTCATAAATGCATAGCCTAAAAATTTTCCACATCCTTTAGATGTGGTCCTCGTAGTATCAAAGGTCATGGTTGAACTAGCCTCGTTAATCAAATAGATCTAGATTTCACCCACGATGAATCAAACTATATTATTTTCGTTGCATCCACTATGCCCATGTATGAATCATAATATATGTGCACTAATCCCATCTAGCTTAGTTTGTTAGTAATACGACTAACATATCAGCCATATGGTTGTCACTTTCAAGTAACTTATGAGAAAATATGAATATGCTCCACTAGTATCCCCTACTTTAATCCAATTTTCCTCTAGACCTTATCAGATCGTATCACTCAATCTCATATGCATGTCTACCTATAATGTAGTAGGTTTTCATCAAATATCCCATGAATAAATGATCCTTGGTCTAGACAATCCATGCGGATTGATATGACATCCATGTAATATGGTCATCCTTGAGCTCATCTATAGTTTTCGTAGATTAATTCATCTCACCTAAATGAGGCCTTAATGTCCTTACCTAAAATTCCTATCCATACATTATGCAATCATTTTTATGCCATTCCACCCTATCTCCCACATGTCTCTTGATGATAATGTGCTCTTAAGACAAGATATGGAACAATGAAGAAAGTCCCACCCATGTCCATTTCTATAGGCGATCATGTTAATATCCATTTATAATGTTGATAACACACATATTCCTCAAGAAAACACAATCATTTTCTGCAACATATCTCCCACGATACCTACTAGTACCATCATATAATATTTATTGTCTTGTTAGGAAATGATACACTATTGATAAGAGCCATGAGTTTTAAGGGAAATAATTACTCTTATCCGAAATAACTCCCTAGTTATTTTGACAACTTGCACGTTTGTTTTGAATTTGACATCAAGTTTCTAGGATGTGTGCACCATTGATTTCATTCCTCTTTTATATTCTTGTCTATGTAGACACAAAATTAAGAAATTTGGGTACTTATCTAGTCATGATTACATACTACTATTCATGTGATTCCTAATTAAGAAAAGTACTAAATGACCCATGTATTTGGTCACCTTTCTTTACTTTCTATTGCTCCTTCTAGTTTTTCACCCTTACTTTCTCACTTTCCATTTTTACTCTTTGACATTTTTCATCTTGGACACCAGCGCCCAACTAGGACGTCAATGTCAAGTGCCATCGTCCCCCTCTTAGAACCTTATCCCCTTTGTATTTACAATTTTTGGGTCCTTTCTAGCCATTTGAACATCTTATCTTTTTGATGGTCAAATTTTTTGAGGTCAATTACAAAATTCAAGAAAGGGAAGCATATAAATATAAAGTTATGTGATCATAATGAGGGACCAAGCACCAAGCACTATCTATCACCACCTAAGGTGACATCCATCAAAGCATCTAAGAGCTTCATTGCATCCATCTAGGTCCATTACAAGGGACACAAGGGCTGGTTTTCTACATCACACTTCATAGGAAGAAATTTCATTCTATTCCATGCACATATTTACTACATTAAACATCTAGATACTTGTTCGATATCCAAGTGTGACTGAAAAAAGAGAAACCTAGGGAAAAATTTCCATACATACACACATAACTACATTGGAGTCCGAGATTAGTACAACGCTCAATCGTAAGTTCACCATTGTGACAGATGAGAAAATTCCAACCCCTCATTCTTCATCTTTATTTTTTGGGATTTGTTGTCTATTTGAGGGTTTTGCAGTTCATTCTTCATTGCGAGGTTTCAGCCGACTTCAGCGATCATTGTTTGGCCTCATAGCAACAAAATGTGACCTAGTGCAAACACCTTAGAACTCCTCAAAGGAGGTTTTCTAAGAATTTATGTAGACCCAAGCCCCCGAAATAGGTCTAGGAGCCCACAAGTGCCCTTGTCCCTCTCCAGGTGCCCCAGGTCTAACCTATATCCTCGATCTACATTTTTATATTCTCCAGTGTGATGGTCAATGCTTCACATTTATCGGTTTTCATCCTCTATGCGGTCTCCGAAATGTGTAAATCAACTAAGGCTTCTTACCCTCTTTTTGGAATTAGGGTTTCATTATTTATCACATAATTGCTTGGGTATTTATTGCTATACTTAATTTTTATTCATTTACCGCTATTATAACATTCATGTTAGGATTATATATTTACATTTTAGCTTAATCAGGTCTACATTTCTTTGCATGTGACTTTGCACGCTCTTCTTGCTTCTTCTTTATCCTTCCCCTTCCCTTCACTTACTTTCACGCACCTTATGTGCACTCACTCCTTCCTCCCTAGAATTTTACTATCTCCCTCCATTTCCCTTTTTGTGCACTCCTCGCACATTCATTTCCCTTCCCAGCTTTTGTACTTTTATATCACGTGCATTAGTGGACTTGTCTTTCATTTTACAAGTCCCCGACATGTCTTCCTTGCACATGCCTTTTCTTCTCAAATCTCATGCATAACTGTGTGTTTTCTCGTGTCCCCTTATGCTCTCCCTTTACGCATTTTCATTCACATTTCCTCTCGCATGCTTCTTCTTTATGCACCTTCCCTTTTCCCTCTTGGAATGCTTCGCACACCATCATATTCGACACTCACGCACTCCTCTTGCCGAATTCTTGTGCCTTCTTTGAAAATTTATATGCCTTAGAAAATATGCATCCCTTTCCTCTTATCCTCATACACTCTCTTACGCACGATTGTAGCCTTCTATATTATTTTATCTCATGCATCTTACTCATATGCATGCACCCAAGTTTGCAACCCTCTACACCAATCATTGTGTGCCACATGTCCCTCTCTCGAGAACTTGTCGATAAAAGTACAACTTACATGGACAAGTCACCAGCACTAGCTTTGCACCGATCTTTATGGAAAATGACTGCGTGACACATGGTAGAGTATGAACTAATAGATAATCGGATGAATCGTGATCAATTAGATTGTGCCATGTGTCTTGCGAGTTTATCTTGTACTATAGAACTTAAAATCACCATAATTTCTTCCACAGAGCTCAAAATCATGCACTCGTGGTCTTGTTTGATAGGTGATGACATGGGCTACACTCTAGGATTTTCAAAATCAGATTTTGGTGGGATTTTTTAGGTGAAAATGGGAAAGTGCAACTCATATCATTAATGCACACTTCCAATCAACTCAACCACCTAGATTTTATCGATTGGGTCTCTTTCCTTCTTCTATAAGTTAGGCGACACGAGGAGGCGATTTGATAATGCTACATTGTTGGTTGTTGTGATTGGAAATATGATGTTTCCCTCCTCTTCCCTCCTCCTTCTTCTATATATTGTTTGATAATTCTCATTTGTAAAGGTTGGGCCTTCTTGGATTACAAGAGCATTATTCAAAGTTGTGTATCCCTCACATTTTGAGTTGCATGCCTCATATCTAGTTCATTTCATGTGGATTCTTTCATCTCTCCACCATTGTAATTGATCATGGCACATTTCAAGTAATAAAATTATTATTTTATGGCTAATCTCTACCCTAGCTTGTAGCTTATTTCCTTTACTTAATTTTCTCTTGCAATATTGGTATTTTGTGCATTCTCATGTCCCTTACATTTTTTTTTTTTGTTCTCCATAAAAGTGAGTGAGTGAGTGTTATTTTAGACTGTGGTACACATGTCTCGCCCTCCTTGTGCACACTTTCCTTGTTTTCACTCATATGAGAGTGTTTATTCCCTTCTTTGTGGTGATATCATCTCCGTTTAGCTTAGGATTTTTTTATGCATATCTTTCTCACTTTGGTCCTTTGGAATTGTAGAGTAGAACTAGATAGTTGAATTTTCCTTCCTAGGAGTAGTTGTAGCAATAGAAATAAGTAGAGGAATCGGCCTTCTCTGGAGGCTTGTCTCAAGTGCAAGGTCCCACAACTTGGGAATATTCCCATGTTGCCTCAAAGTCCTAGAAAATCTTGATGTAGGACGAGTGCATTTTTGAGCCTCAATAGTTTTGGCACGCCCGATCGGATGAGTATTGAAAGATTACATTTCATCATTTCTAAGTTATGGTGTGTGACTTAGTGATTTATAGCCTTTGGAGGCTTGTTTCAACACATTTGGCCACTCCCAACATCCAGATCTACTTATTTAAGTAGGCCAAACTTTTTATTTCATTTGAAGGATACATACTAGACAAAGCACAAAAATTGAAGAATCTTTTGAATACCTTCAATTTTCTCCAAGAAGAAGTAATAGAGTCACACAAAAATTCCTATATATCATGTATAGAGTGCATTCCACTCCTCTTGGAAGACCTTTTGCGCACTCTACCACGATATTCAAACCCATCCTATCCATGGCACAACAGAGAAATATGCCCTTTGCTAGCTTCAATTGTGGTAGTCCTTTGGCTCTTCCCATGCAACATGATATACCAGTGGTTGCACTCAAAAAGTATTCCATTTTTCATTGGTGAGAATCAAACTACCTTTGTAGATCACATTTAGGATACTGCAAATGTATGCTATGTTCATCTAGTTACAAAAGATGATGTAGCTGTAAGGCTACTATCTTCTTCACTCAAAGAAAAAACTTCAATGGTATAGAAGCTTATGACCCACCTTTATTCACAATTGTGATGGACTTGGAACTACACTTTGCAATTAGTTTGAGGAGAAAGAATACATTATCTCCTTGTTAGAACAACACAAATCCATCAAGAGAGCTCCCAATGAGCTCATGGCTGATTTTCACTTCATATTTTAGAAGCCATGGGACAAACTTCCTCCTCTTAAGACCAACCAAACAAGGTGATTTTCTATACTTATTAAGAGATTTGAATTATGACATTGCAATTATGATATAATCTATGGGTTATGCGTAAATTCCTGATGCCTATCATCACCATTAGGGAAAAAATTATCTAATCCAAGCTAGTAAGATAGCCCCTAGATTTCCTATGCCTTTATTTCTTGAACTTACTCAAGCACCTCAACCTTCCATTACTACCATTCCCCACTGCAGTTCCCACCCCATTTCCTCCACATCCTACTATCCCTAACAACAAAAGGATGATGAAGAGATGAAGGTCTTGATTAGAAATCTATCCAATAAAGTCATATCTCTAGAAAAGTAGTAATCATAATCCTTTAGAAGTAACTTTAATCAAGTGTTCAATCAAAGACATCAGCCCTAAAAAAATAAATATACAAATCATAAGTATGGGAAGAAATAACAAAATGATATATGACAAGGTCATAATGTGCACCTTCCTCTATAGGCGCTACTTTTACACAACCTATTCTTGTGCCCAACTTAATCAAAACACTAGTTCTAGTACAGAACAACATGATTCAAGAATCAAAATGGTGTTTTCCTTCCAACTTTCCGCATACTTAGTACAATTGTGAAAATGATTTATGAACACAAGCCTTCATGATCCAAAGTTCTGCAAGTTATGAGCCTTCCACTAGTGCACGTGAACCAGGCTTATGTTATTTGGTGTTGAAGACTTCATGCATGATGAATCAAGCTATGGAAAACTCAATAGACCATGTAAGAAAATTGCCGACAACACAAGGTATAATAAGAATGAACACAACCTTAAAATTTTTCCCAATTAGAATGAACCATTCCCTAAGTAGAAGGATGGTGCAATATTACCCAACAACCCTAGTGCATATGCTTCTATGTGCGGGGTTCCACACAATGTTTCAATTGAAGTTGTGTGAACACCTCCTTTAGTAGGTCCACCTTTACGCAACAACCAAAGCACTCCGTCTCTCCAGGTGCACAGCAATCAAGAAAAAAAGAGTGTTATACCTCAACTAAACAAGTCCATGGGCCTTCCATTCAACATTGTGGATCAGATGAAGAATAAAAATGTAAATGTCACAATGTGGGATACCTTGGCTATTCCATCTCAACACGACCTCCTACATGAAGCTCTTACACACCTTCTTTGTGATGATCCAGCTTATCCATAGATCTCAAGCTGTTGTCAACATATGTCAAGCAGAGGAGAAGAAAGTAAGAAAAAGTGTCAAAACCCCACCCTTTTATGTCCTTGATAGTAGGACAATATCTTGTTCATAATTGTATGATGACTCAGGGGTTAGTACTTATGTCATGCCTAAGAAAATTGTTGCTATTCTAGGTCTAAAGTACAACCCTATTTTTAAAGGAGTCTTGCAATTGGATGGCTCAACTATCAGCATTTGAGGAGTCATCAAGTATCTTGAGTTAACCCTTCATGCATGTCTAGGTCTTACCATAAATCAAGATGTGCCAGTCATTGAATTGCCTCCTTTTTTTTTCATTTTCTTATTAAGAGACTTCACTTCCAAGGTGGGTGGTTACTTGCATTCAAATTTGTCTCATATGCTTCTAAGAACAAGGTATGGTACCAAATTTACTATACAAACTGATCCTTTATTTTCCTATCATGTTGAGTCATATGACCCTATCCTCTCTCAAGCCAATTATATCATCCAAGAAAGGACAAGAAAAATAGTTAGTTTAAAGAGCATCTTATTCATCTCTCCACACCTGATCTATTATTAGATGAATGGGCCAAGGAACACTTATGTGAGTTCAATCCCTATTAGACAACTATTGAAACTGGTCTTAGAACTTATTATATCCTTGAAGAAGAAGCCACCTAGCCTACCCCGCTTAAGTAATAAGATGCTACATCTAGACTATGGAAGATGTTCTTTAATGGTTTCAAAAGTAGGAATGATACGCATACATGTGTTTTTTCTCATCTCCCCCAATGATGATAATTATTCTTCATGCATAGGTTGTAGTTTGCATGTTCCAACAACGTAGAAAATATGAAGCATTGGTGCATGGTATTCTTATTGCTGAAAGAAGATAGATCAAGACACTACGATCTTTGGAGACATTGAACTAGTTATCCACCAGTCACAAAAATTTCACAAAAAGAATAAGCTTTGGTAATCTTATAAACATAGAGTTTGGGACCTCTTGGAGAGATTTGATGCTCTCAATTTGTATGTGGTGCCAAGGAAATTGAACAAAGAAGTAGATAAAATGGTTGTCCTTGGTTCATAGTTCTCATATGTTGAGGATTTTGTACAAGGTAATGCAAAACACATAAAAATGGTAGTCAAGCCATCCATTCCAGAAAATGAAACTAGATGGCAAGTGTTTGACAATGATGCAAAATTGTTTAATTAATCAAATGTAGTCAAGTTTTCTCAAAATGCAAGACGACTTGCATGAAATTTATGGTATAAAGTGATTAAAATTAAGAAAAACAATTTACCTAAAGGGTTGGTCACCTTATAGTACATCTTCAAATCCGATGATGAGTTCAAGGGTGAATAAAAGAGTATATGCACGTTATGCAAAAATATTTCCAATTAGTCACTATTGTGCGTGAAAAGATTTGTTGTTTGGTTAAGTATACGTGCATGAATAAAAATAGTCCTTCACTTCTTTATGTCAAAATATAGCAAAATCCTCTCATGGGAATACGAAGACCTTAAAGGATTTGATCCAAGTGTTTCTCAACACTCCATTAACCTTTATACTAGTATCAAACCCATCTGATAAAAGTAACAACATGTCAATCCTATGATAGACCTACTTATGAGGAAGGAGTTATTCAAAATTATTGAGGAAAAGATCATATTTCCTATCAAATACTCTACTTTGGTGGAAAATCTAGTTCCATTGCATAAGAAGAATGGTGAAATCAGACTTTGTGTTGATTTCA
The DNA here is from genome assembly GCA_018340775.1 of Taxus wallichiana var. yunnanensis. Taxonomy (NCBI): domain Eukaryota; kingdom Viridiplantae; phylum Streptophyta; class Pinopsida; order Cupressales; family Taxaceae; genus Taxus; species Taxus wallichiana. The sequence continues at coordinate 11,215,779 of JADAXU010000057.1, read as the reverse complement.
TAGATTTAAATAAGGCATCATTGAAGGATCATTATCCTTTTCCTTTTATGGAGAAGATTTTGTAGACATGTGGCTGGTGCACAAAGGTTTTCCATGTTGGATGGTTATTCAAGATTCAATCAGATCATGGTCAAGGAAGAGGATCAATTCAAGACTACATTTACAACTAAATGGGAACTTATGCCTATCAAAAATGCATTTTGGTTTTTCAAATGCAGATGCAACATTTCATAGAGCAATGGACATTTCCTTCAAAGGATACATTAATGAGTTCATCCTAGTTTACTTGGATGACATAACTATATTCTCAAAGAAGATCACAAATTGCATCATGCATCCAAAGAAATTATTTGAGAGATGCAAAGAATTTGGGGTATCTCTTAACCCCAAGAAATGCAACTTTACTTCACAGTGCAAGGAAAATTTTGGGCCATGTGGTCTCTAAGGATGGTATTTCCATTAATCCTAAATGAATCTCAACTATCCTATCTCTCTCCCTACAAGCGCATAAGAAGGCTTTGTAATCATTCCTAGGAAAGATCAACTTTGTTAGGAGATTCATTCCTAATTTTATAGGTTTGGTTAGGCCCATCACCCTCATGTTCAAGAAAGACATAGTATTTAAGTGGAAAAAAAGGGAAGGAAAGCTTCAATAAGATCAAGAAATAAATTACGCATGCCCTAACACTTATCAATCCTAATTATGCTAAGGATTTCATCCTTTATGCATATGGCGATGATACTAGTATTTTTGTTGTCTTGAATCAAGAAAATGAACAAGGATTGGAGTAGCCAATGGATTTATTCATGCAGATGCTGAAGGATTATGAATTGAAATACAGTGACATAGAAAAAAGGTCTTCACCATCATGCACGCGTTGACAAAATTCAAGAGTATGCTCACCAAAAATCATGTCAAAGTGCTAGTTTCACACTCAGGTGTGAGAAAATTCATCATGAGAGCATAAATTAGTGAGAAAAAAGCTAAATGGGTGACCAAACTCATGGAGTTTTATGTGAATATCAAAACCACTAAGCTTGTTATAGGTAATGTGCTCCGCAAGAAACTTTCTGAGGATGCACAAAATGATCAAAAGGTTTCTTTGTTTTTAGATGAAGAGATTCTATGTGCTAAACCGAGGAGAATGAAGATCCTAACATTAAAACATGGATGAATGACATGACGAAAACATTCCTTTCTTATGGTGCATAGCCTCCTAATATGATAAAATAAAAGAGAAGACATCTAAGGCCGCAGCTATTCCATATGCGCTCATTGATGGTGTTCTATTGAAAAGAAACATTGATGGTGTGTTGTTGAGATGTATTGATGGTGCATAGGTCAAAAAGTGTTAGTAGAATTTCACAATGGATTCTCTGGTGGACACTTATCTACCAAGGAAACAATGATGAAAATCATCAATACATGATACTTCTAGCCTACCCTCTTTGCAGATGTGCACAAAGAGCGGGTCGAAAATGAAAAGAATGTGATTTCTTTACATGAAAAAATAACTTTACAGCACTTTCCCTCTGACCAATCCAAGTGAATCAACCTTTTTTGTAATGGGTTCCTAACTTCATTGGCATAATTAATCCTCCCTCAAGTTTTGGTCACAAATAGATGTTGACAACTACCGATTACTTCACCATATGGACAAGTTGTCACGCTCAAGGAAGCAATTGAGTTAGTCATCCTTGACTTTCTCAAAGGTATTGTAACAAGGTTTGGCATTCATCAAACCATTATATTTGATAATGCAAAATCCTTTCTTATTATTAGAATATTTGATTGGAATATTAGTCTTGATATCTATGTGAAGACTTCTTCCAACTACTACCCTCAGGGTAATGGCCTGAAAGATTCTACTAATAAGAACCTGATTATAATCATGAAAATAACAATGAATATCAGCTGAAATAGTGACACACAAAGGTTTTGTGTGCACTGCACTGGGAAGACATAATCATGACAAAGAAGGCAATTAACACTTCACCTTACAAACTAGTTTATGGTAAATAAGTAAGGCTTCTTTTATCATTAGAATTTCCTTCACTTGATATTTCCTAATAGATAGAGTTTGAGGGTGCAGACCAAAGAGAAATTAGAATGATAGATTTCATTGAGTTATAAGAACTAAGGAAATCTACCATGACCAAAGTTGGAACAACATAAAGAATCAACCAAGCAAAGTGGTTTGATATAAGTGCTAGAACTCGGGCTTTCAAGGTGGGTGATTTGGTCTTGAAATGGTATGCCAAAAGAGCCACACTAGGGCACCATTAAAATTTTGATGCACTTTGGAGTGGGCCATACATCATCAGTTCTTGTAAGGTGAATAAATATTTTGAGTTGTCTCATCTTGATGGAGATGCACTATCAATCCTAGTCAATGAGATTCATCTCAAGCATTTCCATTAAGTTATTCTTTTTGCATCATGTACATATTAGAGTAGTTTCGATTCTTCCAAGTGTGCATTTGTGAACAATCTTTTTTTGTAATTTAGGTTTCTTTCCTCTCGCTTGCTCTTGCATGCACTCTTTTGTTGCTTCTTAGATGGCAGCTTCAAGTTTGTAGAGCATGCAGCTTTTAATAGTTTTTCACTTTCATAAATTTAGATCAAAACATCTTCTTTTGAGAGTAGTAGTTCTTTTCCAGAGTTTAAGTAGTGCTTCAAGTGACTTCAAGGGTAATTTTATCAAGTTATAGATTAAAATTTCATGTTTTCAAGCTGACTCCATGCCAAATGGATGCTTCACGACCACCGATCTCTTTCATCTAGCCAACAGATGGCCTCCAAAGTCACCAAAATGTTGTCCAAAATAATTCTCCTAGTTATTTTGACAACTTGCAGCTTCTATTTTGGCTCGACATCAAGTATCCAGGATGCGCACACCACTAACTTCATTTTTTAGTGCATTTTCTCACTGCATAGCTTCTTCATGTGTGCCCTTGTGTACTCTTCCTTCTTCTTCCTTGTCCTTCCCCTTTCCTTCTCTTCCTTTTGCGCACCTTTTCACACTCCCACCTTACTCCTTGACATTCTACTATCTCCTTCCATTTCCCTTTTTGTGCACTCCTTGTGCATTTTTTCCCTTCCCCAATTGTTGCGCTTTCTCTATCATGCGTACCCATGGAATTATATTGCATTTCACAATGATGAATGTCATTGATGATCGTAATTTAATCATATTACTATGTCAATCTAGGGTGGTGTCCATGACTATTTACAATAATGGAAATAGTAGGGATGATTTTACAAAGACGTACTTTAGTAACAAAAAATAAGAAATTTCTGAATTCATCATGATTACAAAATAAAATACTTGAAAAGAAAACTAAAACAAAAGACATAATTGATAATGGAAACACATATGCATCAAAGTAATGAAATAAATGTTGATCTTCAAATGCATTCATAAATACATAAAGGAAATAAATATAAACTCCCTTTTCATTGGTTAGGAGTGGCCCTTCCTCCTACCCTTCGATCAGGGTTAACACTTGAAATTAAACAACAAAAATTTCCCCTGAATATATTATCTTTATTAAATTGAAAAATGCGTTGTTACAAAAGAAATAAAATGACTAGAAAATCGAACCAATAAATCTAAGTACAAGATCTCTTTTATACAAGAGATGTTTTAGTTATATTAGGAGAGAACTAGTCATTCCAAATGACTAATTATACTTAACTAAATGGTAAATGAAACAATGACTATCTATTTGGGAAATACATTAATGAAGGGGAAATCCTTGAAGTGTTCCAATTGGAATCATTTGTGAAAATCAAGAATAAATCCGTGATTGGCTCCTTCAAGGATTCAATCATTGTTGGAAGATTTTTCATCTTATAATTGATTGAGAGAATTTTGATGACAATAAAACTTAGTTTAGGTACTTCATCCTCAAAACTAGGTAGAATGGTTTCTAAGTTAATGACATCGCTTCAAGATATGGTGCTAAAAGCTGTGATTCTAATCATTTGAATGATCTGCATATATGTGTGAATTTACTGCTTTGGAGAATCATGATCGATGACATGGATGATCTAGATGTGCTACTCTGAGTTCCATATTAACATGGACGCAAGTCCTACGCCAACACGTTAATAAGAGTCATGCACTTTCTATTATAACTCAACACATACTCTTTCAAAAGTGTAGTTAATGTTTCACAAACAGATCTATTTAATCCATTTTGAAGAAGAATTAACAAGGTAAAAATAACAAACATATGCACAATAATTCCTTCAAAATCATAGTAAAGTATTAAATATAAGAAGTTAACATTGTTCATCATGTACTATGATATCAAAATGGTATATGGATAAACATGGATTAAACATCACAAAATGGGGCTCATCACTCCCCGAAAAAAGGTTTAGTAGGTCCTCCTGCTACCTAACATTTAATTTCTCTACAATCCTAGAACAATTATATTCATTGAAAATTTTTTCCAAGTTTCATCCAAGGATGTATTAGAAAATCCAAAATGATCAACAACATTATTCCTCCAAGTCCTGTAGTTGTCCTCTGATTGGTCATCTGTTGAATTCCATCATGGCACAGGTGCAAGGACTAGTGGGGGATGTATCTCATTCCAATCCATTGTTCTTTGAGGTCTAGAATTATCTTGCAGATATCTTTTGCTCGTTTCAATGACCATCGAAGGTTTGTTGGTGAAATGACCTCCTTCCTCTTATATGGCTCTACAAGAAATTGATATCGTACCTAGGAGGAAAGGAAATTAACATTGAATGTGGGGATCACCTGTTCTCTGAAGTTCTTGACACAATTCTGAAGAATATTTGTGTACCTGTCTACTAGATGTAGACAATACACTGTGAACGGAACTTGTTGAAAAACCGAAGGGGCACTGGTAAATCATGCCTCATTAAGAGGCCAATGGTGTATTCTGATTGAAAAAGACTTCCCTTTGATGTCTAAGAGTAGAAATAAAAGACCTTAATTTCACTTCTCCCACATAAAGATTGATTGGAATCTCAATTTGTTCTGGGAGAAGAAACTTGTGAACATAGAATTCACACAACAATTTTTTCTCAACATCATTTCCTACAATATATGCGGCTACAAACTGTCTATCATCCTCAAATTATATATCCATCATTGTAAAAGCCCTTGATATTTCCCATTTGAATAACTTTTCTTTTAAAAACAATTCATAAAATTTTGAAGGGGGTCGACAAGAAAGGACTTGATCATAGAGTCTACTTACTGTCAACACATTTTATTTCAACACCTAATTTTACTCTTTCAAATTTTTATCCTCCTCTTCCACTTCCCTTAATATATAGCACTCTTCCATCCACTTAACCATACCTTTTAACATAATAATCTAAGGAAAATAATTCTTTTGCTCTCTTTTTCCTTCCTACAACTGTGTGAGTGAGGTGCCAAGTTCCTCAGTTTAAGCATGAAGAAAGGTTACCTCTTGTTCTCATTCCTCCACATTATTTTATAAATGGAGTGTGGCTTCCTCATTTTTAGCTATCAGATATGCGCTTGTTGAATTTCCTGATCTTTTGTAGCTATTAGATGGGACAAGTGAGTTTCCTTAGCCTCCAAAAGTGATTGCAGCTGATTTATATGCTCTTGACTAATTTTAGCTCAAACTAACTTTTAGAGAAGGAGATAACTTGAGGCATGATAGTATCATAATCTAGGGGAGAAATAGGTTCTCCCTCTTCCATATGTGCCTTCCCTTTATCTCTATCGATGATCCAACGGTTGTAGGCACAGAATATTCAATCTCCAATTTGATTTTAGTGGCAGATAAGGAAACTAGATTACTAGGAGACATAGGTGGGGTTTGAACCAGGGTTTTCATTATCTCAATTGCTTCATGTTCCTCATGGGACATGGGATTATCAATTGGTGTCTCATGGAGTGTAGGTATGGGATTTGAAGTTTAGAGACACTTCTTGGGTCTCACACAAGTAGATGGGACTTGTTCTCTTACTACCGTATGATTCAGGGCACATTATTTTTGAAAATTTAACCATTTCTTCATCTCATGCCTCTTCTTAACAAAATGATGTTTGCATATTAAGTGGATTAAACCCTGGAATTTCAAATATGGATCCCCCTAGAAAAATTTCTCTGTAGCAACACAAATGGATTCATATAGAAATTGTGGCAAATTAATCTTATACTGAGGTATGTTTTGACCATGTCGAAGATGGATTAACATTCTTAACATATGACCCAATACAATTTCATATTTCCCTTCACATGTAAAATACTTAATCAACCATTTTTCCATCAGCCCCAAGGTTCAGGTATAGTGATTCTTTTAACCCCTTTTGCTTTTCCCTTATTATCTATGACCAACTATAGTTTCTCTTTCTTCCCAACTACAAATATTTTAATTACTTCATGATACATAGTCCTATCACTTATTGCTAACCCCTCATTAGGTAAACCAGAAAGATGAATGATTACAATTGGAGAAAAGGGAGCTTTATTACCATTGACAGTAGAGTTCCCTTCTTCCATGTTCCTTACAAATTATTCAATCATTGAAATGTTGAATTCTTCATATGCCAACAGAAAATCCAACCATCCCGCACTTTCAAAAATTTCAACTGCCTTAGTATCAACCAAAAGCTCAATAGAGCACATGGGTTCATGACGCAACCTAGGCCCCATTCTTAGAACTTATGAGCAGACAGAAAATATGGATGAAGGCACAAGAATGACAATGGAAAAATTGCAGAGCAAAAGAGATAGGAGCAGTATGGGTTTAATTTGGAAAGTGGAAATGGGATGAACTTAGCATGCAAGAAATATAACCGAATTTGGAAAATTATGCTAAAATCCCGAGGTGGTAATTAAGGTGATTGGATGCATGTGATAATTTTAGTGAATTTAATTATGGATTTAGTTGGGATTTGAGAAGTGTGCGAAGTAAATGGTTATCAATGTGCATGATGCTCAATAATTATTAACTTATAATTTAAAACCTTCTTACTTTTAAGAAATGAATTGATTGCACATATATTGTCATTAAAATTTTTAAAATCTCTCGCCACCATTTTCAAATTTTAAGCTTGTCAAATCTCTTCCACTTTTTCATGATGATGTAATGCTCCCTTCGTACTTGGTAATTCCTTTATTGATGATAAAATTCAAGGTGGATGACCACCATTTCTAATTTTGGTCCTCTCAGTACTTTTTTATTGTATTTTTTTTTGAAGCATTGGTCGTCATTGTTGGTTTTCAACCAATGCTTCAGAGGAGGATGACCACCATCACTGGTTTTCAATCACCCCCTCTTTATTGTTTAGTGGATGGTTGATCAGGTCTAAGTTGTGTTGGGAAAAGAATTTTTCCCTCATAGTTCAGATCCGAATCTTCTTGAATTGCCTTCTGAAACTCTTCTTTCGATGTTGGTTTATGGTACAACCTCAGTCTATGCCCATTAACCAACATTACCTTCATTTCTCCATCTATTAGAACCAATTGGATAGTCCTATTGTCAAATACCTCTACAATTTGATATGGGCCCATCCATCTCATATGTAATTTACCTTTAAAATCCTTATACTTTGAATCAAATAACAAAGCCTAGTCTCCTACCTAAAATTTCCTTGGCTTTATCTACTTGTCATGCCGAGTTGTCTCTATTGTTGGATGATCTCAGTATGATGTAATGCCTACAGTCTAATCTCATCTAGTTCATTTAATTGAGTGATTCTCGACATGTTATGATTCTCAAATCAATGCCAACTTTAGTTGTATTCCGAGGGTTTGAATCTCAAATTCTATAGGTAGAATTGGCTTCTTACCATAAAATAATTCATAGGGAGTAAATCTTGTTATTTTTTTCCAAGTAGTGTTATAAGCCCATACTATTTTTGGTAGTTTTGGGCCCAATTCTTCCTTGAGATGTCTACTGTTTTAGTGAGTATGTTCTCCATATCCTTATTATTTACTTCCACTTGGCCATTGGATCGTGGGATGATAGGGAGATAACTTCTTATGCTTCAACTAGTATGTTTTTACAAAAGAACTTATCACTCCTGACATGAACTATGGTTCTTAATTTGACATAATGGATCTTGGTGCTCCAAAAATTTGAAAGATGTGCTCATAAAGAAGGTCTACAACTCTCTCATCACTTTTATGTAGAATTTCTTGAACTTTATCCCACTTAGTAACATAATCAGTACAAATTAAAGAGTATTATTTTCCTTGGGAAGTTGGATCCATGGGTCCAATGAAATCCAACCCCCATTTTTCAAATGGTTCCAATACAACATGTGGCTGAAGTGGCATATCTGATGTGAATGTTGGTTTCCCCAAACTATGAAATTGATCACATCTCCACACATACTTCTTTACATCCTTAAATAAGGAAGTCCAAAAGTAACTAGCTCCAAGAACTTTGTGAATGGTTCTTTGAACTGAATAATGCCCTCCCGATTGTTCATCATGGAATTTTATAAGTATGATAAATACTTTATTTTCAGCTACACACCTACGTAAGACATGATAAGGCCCACATTTAAAAATAATTCCATTCAACCAAGTATACATTACACTCTAATTAAATAATTGTTTTCTTTGCTTTAGTGTGAAAAAGTTTGGAAACTTCCCTGTAGCTAAGTAGTTATCCATATTTGCATACCAAGGAGAGGTGTTGGAAAATGCTAACAAATTTTCATCTAGAAATTCATCAATGATATGTTCCTCTTCTTCTAAAGTGATAAGTCCGGAGAGAAAATCAACTACCACTTTTGATTTCCCTACTTTATCAATGATTTTAATGTTAAACTCCCCGCAATAACAACAACCACCTTATAATCCTTCCATTCACTAAATGTTATTCATTAGATATTTGATAACAGAGTGGTCAATATGTACAATAACTTCATATCCTCGTAATATAATGTTTAAAAAATTTATTGCATAAACTACCGCCAAAATTCTTTCTCGGTTGTTGTGTAGTTTCTTTCAGTAAGGGAAATATTTTTACTAATTTAGTAAATGGTGTGCATAGGTTCTCCTTCCTCTTGTTGTCCCAAGACAAAACCTACTGCTTCATTTGAGGAATTTTTTTGAATATGGAAGGGTAGATTTCTATTAGGACCTCTCAAAACTAGTGTGCTTATTGGCTTGTCTTTGATTGCATCAAAAGCTTGTTGACATGCTTCTATCCCTTTAAATTTAGAATCCTTCATTAGAGAAAGAATAATGGAGAAGAAATTTTACTAAAATATCAAATGAACCTTCGATAGTAACCGACATGACCAAGAAAACTTCTTACTTCAATTTGGTTTGTAGGTGATGGTAGTTTTATAATGATATTGAATTTTTCTGGGTCAACTTTAATTCCTTCTATTGAGACATGATGGCCCAACACTATACCTTGTTCCATCATGAATAAACATTTCTCATGATTCAAAGATAACTGATGTTTCTCATAGCGAGAAAGGAATTTATCTAGATTTTTGACCCCCTCTTGGAATGTTTCTCTATAAACCGTGAAACCATCCATGTAAATTTCCACACAAGCATGGGTGAGGTTAGAAAATATTGCCAACACGACTATTTGAAAAGTAGCAGGGGCATTACATAATCCAAAATCTAGCACCTTGTAGAAGAAAAAGTCCCCCAAGGACAAGTAAACATTGTTTTATCTTGATCTTCCAAGGCCATTGTTATCTCAAGTTATATCCACTAAACGCATAAAGGAATGAAAAATATATTTTATTAGATAAATTATCTAAAACTCCAGTCAATAAAAGGCAATGGAAAATAATCCCTATGAGTGGCTTTGTTCAATTCCCTATAGTTCACACAAACTCTCCATTTACTGTTATTTTTAGAAACCATGACTAATGGAGAAACCCATCGATCGTGAGATTGGGTAAATAAGTCCTACATTCAAACAAAATTCAATCTTTACTTTAACCATGTCCCTTAAAGTAGGGTTTATCCTTCTTTGTGGTTTTCTAACTAGTCCGGAATCGTAGTGCAAATGTGATGTGTACAAATAATAGGGTGAATACCCTTCATGTCACTATACTCCCTAGAAAAATCTTGGGGATGAGAGTAGAGGAGCTTAAACAAGGTATTTTCTTCTTGCTCAGTCACCCAACTATTGATTGTCAATGTTTTCCCATGAAGAACAGGTAATTGTTTAGTTTGTGGGTGGATAAAATCCACTATAAGGTATTCTCTTAAGAGTGAATTTAATTGACACTTGTGTGGCAATAAATTATGAACAAAAATGATGTTTTAGAAAACCATTTTAGTAAGATCTACATTTTTGTAAACATGCGAGATAATGGGATTATTATCCTCATCTAAGAAATAATTTCTTATTTAAGTTTTCTCTATTGTAGGACCGTAAGACAGATCAATGCAAGAGTTCAAAATAGAACTCGAGTTGAATTTTACGTAGGACTCAGGCGTAGGACTAAAACTATGTCCGGTACCACGGTCATGATAACTGCATTGAATTTGTTCTGAGTTCTCTTGAATTACTACCATACAAAGAGAGGATATGATATCATCATAATTTTCATAATCATCTTGAGACCCTTGTTGGTTGTCTATGGAAAATGGTTTAGCAGTAGGGTATAATGACAATTTCTTTGAATCCTGTCCATTAGTGATCACCATGTTCCCTATCATGTAATCAATAAGGGCAGAAACTATAGCTAACCAAGGATGTTCTAGGATGATGGGTGCCCAATTTTCCTATTCTTTGTTTTTATGATCATGAATTCTACCGCATAGTCCCAATATTTGATGGTAATGGTGACATATTCTTTTATTCCCTTAGGTTTTTTTACATACTAATCTGCCATTAGCAAGACTATAGATGTAGACTGTCGTTCAAGAAGTGATAATGTGGATAGAGTATCTATTGTTATTCCATTGATGGCATCTCCTAAATAAATTAGAATGTTAGGAATTTAGACTTCTCCTATACAAAATATTAAAAGAGGACTTCTAGGATCTCCATATTTATTAGGGGGAATGTTCCCTTCCAAAATAATAGCTAGATTTCCATCAACATGGATGGTTTTAGGTTGGTTCTTTCTTATTCTTGTAGCCTTGAAATAGAGATCTTTAATTATTTTGTTTAACTCATGGATTTCCTTGATGCTTGCAATAGGGGAATGCCAATACTTAAATTCCTCAATCCTTGGATTAATTCTAAATTTGTTTTACCAGAGCTACAATATTTTGTTTCTCATAAATCTTAGATGGAAAATGAATTTTGCGTTTGGTGGAGGATTTTCTCCAGCAGGATTAGGTTGCACTTCTTTTGTTTTTTCTATTTCTCTTGGTATTTTTGTTATCCATATTTTTCACCCCCGTAAAATGGACAACCAAATGGATAGAGTGTTGGAAGTTGATGGAAGAAATTTTCCACCGATCAGGAGAAGGTCCGAGCTATTTAGATATAGCATGACGGAAGTGTTACCGACCGTAATAAAAACAATGTTCTACCGA